>OZ012741.1:280210529-281410529 GCA_963859935.3 Lathyrus sativus
CTGAGTCACAAGAAAGTTAGTAGAAAAAACAAACACACAAAAAATGGAAGAGGAAGGAATAGGGTTAGTGTTAGCCAGAGCCACAGAACTTCGATTCAAGATCACCAACTGCATTCACCACAATTCCAAATCTTCTTCTCCCAATGCTGTCGACGACGAAGAAGACGACGACGACGTTGCTACTGATGGACTTCTCAACATTTGCGATGCACTCGAAGCTTTGGAGACTCAGCTTTCTTCTCTGCAGGTGCGTACTCTCCCCCAAATCAAAATTACTCCTTTTTGTTATTAAGTAATAATTGGGTTTTTATTTTGTTTTTTTTTTATTTCACTGTTCATTGAATAGGAATTTAGGTCATTTTTATATTTTTGTTAATTAATCTTTAAATGGTCTATCAATCATATTACCTTCAGTGTTTCACACTCTTTGATACTTTTTGCCGCAACAAAAATACGATTTTTCATCTCTGCTATTGCTATTTGAGAGTGTCTTGGGGTAGCACTATGGTAGAAAAGATTGTGGAAAATAGACTTCGGTTGTTTGGGGATGTAGAGAGAAGACCTGTAAATTCTGTGGTAAGAAAAACAAATCAGATGGAGAGTAGTCAAACAAGTAGAGGTAGAGGAAGACCTTACAAAACTATAAGATAAGAGAAGTTATTAAGAAAGATTTCTAAATTAACAGTTTGGATAAAAACATGGTCTCAGATAGCGGCATGGAGTGGCCTACCACAAAAGTGAGATAGCGGGTTAGCGGATAATAATTATAGACAAATTGCATATAATAATTATAGACATACATTTGATATTTTCCTTGAAGTGCATAAACGACTATGTAGGAAGGTTAAAGTAGTGTTTCAATTCAGTTTTGATTGAAAAAAATCCAAAATTATCTTTAAAAACATTGTAAATTTAAGGGGTAATTTTGGTTTTTAAGAGGGGAAAAGGATAGCGGGCTAGAAACCGCTCTGTTCTACTATCCTGCTATTTACCCTATGGCAGCCGCTATAGTGTTCTGCACCGCTAAGGCTCCTCCCATAGTGGCCATCCTCATATCTGCTGTGCTATTACGAGATAGCGTCGCTATTGGCCGCTATTGACTACTATGGGCCGAAGTTGATTTATCATTATGTATCCGACCTCATTTAAAGAGCTAAGACTTGGTTGTTGTTGTTGTATGTCTACTATTAGTAGAAGGTTATGAACTTATGATCATTGATCTTGCAATAGTATTTGTAAGATGGTTTGTATTTTTTTAATATTTCTTTTAAGAATATTTCTCTAAAAACAAGAAATTAAGTTGTTGTTTGGTTTATGTTGTCTGCTTCACTTAATGGCAAAAAGATCTCTTTGTTTGGTTTATATTTTCAGTTTTGCTAAATGGGGAAAAAATCTTATTGTTGTTGTTTGGTTTGTGTTGTTGGCTTCACTAAATGGCAAAAAGATTTTAGTGTTGATGATTTGGTAAAACATTCAAAATATGATTGAGATAACATTTTGGGAATCCCAAATTGGTGTGTGTAATTTACAGGTTCTGCAACAACAACAACGGTACGAAAGAGAAATTGCCTTGGCTGAGATTGAAAACAGTCGCAAAATGTTAATTAATAAACTCAAGGAGTATAAAGGTAAAGATTTGGAAGTGATACATGAAGCTTCCACTTTTGCCAGTGAAACAGTGGAGCCAAACAATGATCTGCTTCTTCCTCCTTATCCAACCCGTCCTCCATACTCTATGTCTCTTGACAAGGAATATCTGTCACAGAACCCTTCTGTCAATAAGTCTGGTCGCAATGGATTAATCACACTTGATAATGTGATCGAGGCTAAAAGGAATCCAAATGAGAAAGAGAAAAATCATGTTGAAGATGGAGGTAAAAGTTCAAGAAAAGGGTTATGGTGTGTTATAACTTCTGCAGCAAAAACAATACTCACAGTTGTTGGCGTGGTATCAATATTGAGTTTGTCTGGATTTGGTCCTAATTTGCACAAGACTCGTTTCAATGCACAAGCCAAGCATCACAGACTAGAAAACGAGAATGTGAGATCTACCACTGAGAGACTGTGTCCACCTGGGAGAGTTTTGGTGATGGAAAATGGGGAGGCTCGATGTCTAGTGAAAGAGAGAGTTGAAATTCCATTTTCATCTGATGCTGCGACACCTGATATAAACTATGGAAGTGGTTAAGATTAGCATTTATTCTCCGCATTGTATATCATTTCCCCCAATTTTATGTTCTAATTTTTGTTGATATGCTGTTGAAAAAATTACCTTGGTGGTTGATTTCGTAGTCTTTTTTTAGTAGCTGATTGATTGTCATGATTAATGGTTGATATTTAGGCAAGTGTTGCATTTGATCATACTTGTAAAGTCTGTGGGATCACGTGGCCCTTTTTTCTTCTGGGCCTTTGTCACAGCAGCATAGCAATCCCCTCTTTGTCATGCAGATTTCTGCTCGATGTTGTGTAAACCTCGTGTGAGATGCCGCGGCCAACCCACTTATTGTTGTGCAAAGCATATCCCCTTTTGAAACTTTCTCTGACCTCATCTTATATGTACAAAGCTGTCTATGAGCTACCCCTATTTGTGAGAATGTGATCAGCCTTTCTGCACACTTTCACAGCAGTGGTGGTCTTTACGTATAGATTTGGTCGCACTTTTGTGCAACAGAATTGAAAATACTCCATCTCTTGTATATCTATGTGGATTTGTAATCTCAAGTCATAATGAGTGAAGAGTTTTAAGGCGATTTGTGATGTGGTCGACTGATATGGTGTAGGATTTAAACCACCATTCTACCAAAACATTTGGGCGAAATATTTTAAGCACGGATTTGAAGCAACAGAGCATATTTTGGATAAACATGAAAAACTTGGTGGAAATTTTCTTTTTTAGTCCTTTGATATATCTGCATATGAAAGGTAGCTAACATAATTTTGAACTTGATGGATGGAGTTTTTTAGGCTGGAAAAGAAAATTTTGTCCAAATTGTTGCAACCTGTTCAACATTTACAAGATAATTAAAATCAAATTATAAGACAATTGATAAGCTGATCTCTCTACATTTTTGAAAAAACAAACAAAACGTTTGTGACAGAATAAGTATTCTTAAGGTTTTCTTTAAATATTCTTAAGGATTATATCTATATCTTTTGAATGTACAGTAAAACACTGGGATAAAGGTTTAATATTATTTTTTACTGGGATAAAGGTTTAATATTATTTTTGGTCCTGTTTTATATTGGTCATTTAACTTTTTAAAAAGTAACATATTAGTTTTTTTTTGTCTAATTAGCGATAAATTTATCAATCGATTTTTGAGCTTTTTTATCGCTAGTAAGATGAAGGACTAATATAAAATGTTTTAACGAGTTAAGAGATCCATATAAAACTTTTTTAATTTAAGAAATTAAAATGAATTTTTAAGTTAAGATACAAATTAAAAAAAGTAATTAAATGTAATATTTAATTTGAGGAAATTTTAATTAGTTTAATCTCTTTGACTTATTTATCGTACTTATTTATCGTATAAATTGTCTTTCACATGCATTAACATACATTCACATGCATC
This sequence comes from Lathyrus sativus, assembly GCA_963859935.3. Taxonomy (NCBI): domain Eukaryota; kingdom Viridiplantae; phylum Streptophyta; class Magnoliopsida; order Fabales; family Fabaceae; genus Lathyrus; species Lathyrus sativus. Next base: position 280,214,102 of record OZ012741.1, read on the forward strand.
AACATACATAAACAAAATAAAACAATTATGGGCCCTAGCGCAATTGTTCTCTCAAACCAATAAGAGAATATAAGTTAAACTTAATAACAATCTTCGCTTTTCCAAACTAGATTTTCATGGTTATCTTCTTTGATCTTACGTTCTTATTTTTTTTATTAGATTACATTAAAGAATACTCATTTTACATAGCAGAGAATAAGATGAGAAAAAAATTACATAAAAAGATTAAAAAGAAAGACACGACATGCAGGTCGTATTTAAAATTCCAAAATAAAATAAAAGAGGACTAAGATGATAACCACTCAAAACAAAATAATAAACACATTATTATTATTATTATTATTATTAAATAAATTAAATTAAATTTCAGTGATTGATCACACTACACTAGCTGAGAATTTTGCTGTTTGTATATTAAATTATTTAAGATATATAATAATAACAAATTACTATTTTTTAATTAAATAATATTATAATAAAAGCATTATAACTATTATAATGATTATAAATTTATTTAAAATATATTTATTTCTGGTGTGGCCTAGGCTACCTCTTGTAAAATTCGGAGTAATTTATCCAAAATGATCTATATCAATGAAATTTTTGTTTATAAAATAAAATTTTAAAATTACATATTAACTTAAAACCTTAAAGTATTGAGTTTATATCCACTCTCATTGTTTAACATCCTCTTTTTCATCCAATCTGACAATCATTAATCACACTTTATATATTAACATCTTACTCTCAAAGATCAAGTCATATGTTCTTTAATTAATTTATTTTTTATTCTTTAAACTTTTGGGTTAATATGTGATTTTAAAATTTTATTTTATGTGGCAATATTTCGCTGGTACATGTCATTTGGGGAATTTTTTTTTACAATAATTATGTATTGGGTTGTTTTTACCATAATAACAAACAGTCCAAATTTTTTTTAGAAATAACTAACAATTCAAATTCAACCTCGTGTCGTCGGACCAAATGGCGACACAGGCCAATCTCAAAGCAATTCGTCAGAGCAAATGGCGACTTGGTTCTGGTTGCGTGAAAGTCGCCAGAGCAAATGGCGACTCTGGCTAAACTAGGGTTTTATTTTTTTCTTGCTTTTAATTTCTAATTTTAATTATTTTCTTATTAATATTTTCTATAAAAAAAATATTAAATATATTTTTAATAAATGTTTTAATTTATGTAAATATTATAATAACATTTTAATTACATTAAAATTGTTATTAAATTTATAAATATTTTAATTACCTATTAATAAATATTTTAATTATCTATTAATAAATATTTGTTATTAAATTATGTTGTTTGTTATTCATAATTAATTGAAATTTAAATAATCTTAAGAAAATATAAAAATATAGAAATGTTAAAAAACATATAAAAATAATAAAATATATTAATTTAAAATCTAATGAAAATTACAATTACAATTGCACAAAAAAACTAATGGCCGGCTCTATCCAAGTGACCACCGGTGCCACATTGTGGGGGATGTGCGTTGCAACGAGGTTGCTGTGGTGTGTCCGGTCTCTGTGTGTTGAGTTATGGAGGAGCGTATGGTTGGGACGGCCCCGGCGTATCAGATAGATTTTGCAGTATTTGACCCCAATAGCCGGGAGGTCCACTATCAACGGCGCTTCCGTAGTTTAGCCCAATGCCCATGTTTTCGTAAGATGGTCTGGGAGGTTGGGTGGAGTATGGATTGTATGGTTGTCTGAATTGGTACATCGAGTTGGGTTGGAAATGTTGTGTTGGTTGTTGTGGTGTGTGGTAGTCAAACAGTGGATTGTTGGAGGGGGTAGGGTCAAATGAGTTGTCTGAGCTATAGGCAGAGGGGGTAGGCTCAAAAGACGTATCAGGGCTATAATAGTATGGTGGTTGAGGCTGGGACTGGGTGGGTTGCATGTATGGGTCGTGGTATGGTGGTTGATGGGGGGGCATTTAGGGGCATGTATGGGTTATGGTAAGGTTGATTTTGGGCACTGGACTGTTGTTGTGTGTTGGACGAGGAAGCGCGTTGCCTTGGGTCGACCAAATATGTTGGCTGGGACAAAAATGGCTGAGATGTCGTGACAGACCTAAACCAAGTCATATATTGAAGACTTGGCCTAACCCCGTGCACAATATGGTCGGTTAAGACGTGCTGCCTTCTTCTCTTCCAGTGTTTACACAACTCCTTCGTAAACTCCTTTCAATGACTAACACTCCACTGCGAGTCCACCCGCTTTTGATGCGACTGCCCCAATTCTACCGGAGCATCTGGAATATCCTGGTGCATCCCAAATTGTAGCTTCACCCGGTCACTTTGGTGCATCTCCACCATAGTGAACCTAATTATGGATGTTCTCGAAGTCCACACAGCAACATCATTGGGGTCGGGCTGGTGGTCGAGACCCTCGTACGACATCCAGACATACTACAATAAAGGTGGACAAATAAGTCAGATAGAGATATACAAGTTTATGCATATACGTTAGACAAATTAAAGGTAAATAAGTTACATCATCTGGCCTAAGGTGATCGATGAGGTTGCGGTATTGAATTATAGAGTGCCTGGGACATCTCTGATAATTCATCCCTGGAACAGACCACTTAAAAAAAATAAACACATATAAGTTAGCATCCAAAACACATCTCACAAATTATTAACTTACAAAGAAAATGTAGTTGCAAAATAATCTTGAAAAGAAACTTACTTGTTGGCGTACGAAAATGTAAAAGAATCCCGATTTCTTGGAGCAAGCGTTGGCATCCTAGACCAACCCCACACTTGTAAGAGATAAGCACAGCCATAAAAAGTACATGAATTTTTTTGGAAGTTTTGCAAAGTGCGTTATACAGATGGGCCAGGACAGCTGATCCCCAACTATATTCGCACACTCTGTTTATATTTTGTAATATTTGTAAATACATAATATTTATAGAATTTCCAGTGCCCTCTAGAAATAAAAAGTGACCGAACAAGATCATAATATAACACCGTGTTTTGAGTATTTTGTCATATTTGGTGCTATCGTCACTTAATACAATACTGTTGTATTGTTCTCTGAGGTATTTTAAATTAATTCCCTGACCCCTCGGGCGGCCCTCGCTTTTCGCCTGAGGTGCGTCCACACATAGAGGGGCGCCCAATAAATCTTTGCAAAGTCGGTTAGGGACACCAACTTTGTCGTTGACGACCTTACCATTGATGTGTAGGCCGAGCAACATGTATACGTCTTGGAGAGTCACAGTACACTCACCAAAAGGTAGGTGAAATGTATGTGTCTTCGGTCTCCAGCGTTCTAACAACGCTAGAATAAACTTCATATCGAGAGAGTAAGATTTAATTTGGATCAAATGACCAAATCCACAATTACGAAGGTACTCCCCTATAAGGGGGTCGTGTGGTATGTAGTTATGCACACGACATCGAAACCTTGATGCATCCTGCAAAATAATTAATGTTTCGTTAGACAAGAACTAAAATAAGTAACGTTTCATTAAACAAGATTGTAAACATAGATAAGAACTAAAAATTTACAAACTCGGCGATGTTTTCAGGTGTGCCTCTGTGAGAGTCGCCCATGGTGAGTAAATACATTGTCGTTTGAGATGTTGAGATGTAGAGATGTTGAGTGTTTGGGAGTTTGAGAGTTTGAGGGTTTGAGAGTAGGAGAGTTTGAGGGTTTGAGAGTAGGAGACTTTGAGGGTTAGAGAGTTTGAGGGTTTGAGAGTTTGAGAGTAGGAGAGTTTGAGGGTTTGAGAGTTTGAGGGTTTGAGAGTATGAGAGTTTAATTGTGAGCAGAGATTGTTGGGTAAAGACTCAATATTTATATTCTACAAGTGGTTGTGTGTTGTAAATGCACATGGACAAGTGTACTGATGCAGCGTCACAATTGTAATTCACTCAAACTATTTAATTGCAGGATCACATGTGAAAGGCAGATTCCTGCATTCTCCCGTCTCATCAAGCATGCTACATGCTGATAACGCGAAATCATATCGTTTATTTGACTTGATTTACATGCATTTATTTGCGACTATTGTTAATTTATCTGGATTTATGTTCCATCATACGGTTAGCTTACTATGTTTTGCAGATTGTGGAGAAATTGGATTAAAGAAAGAAAAGAAGAAGAAATGGAAGGAAAAGAGAGAAGAAAAGCAGAAAATAACAGAGAAACGTATTTTGTGTGTGCGCTCGTCACAGCTTCCTCACGGTCGTCACATCCTTCACGGTCGTCACGTGCAACACGGTCGTCACAAGAGTGTCACGACCGTCATGAACCAAATATCAGAATGACGTCCAAATCAGAAGTAGCCACGATCACTCTCAACTTAATTTCTTCCTACACTTTCTCCACTAACTGCCTACTACTGGAAGTTACTCCCACCTCCTCCATAACTCATGCATGATCTCTGGAAGTTGAGAAAGAAAATACCTCCTATAAATAGGCCTGAGATTCACAGCATTGGGGGGGGGGGAGGGGGGGGGGGGCTTCGACGTATCAAAGTGCTGCCGAAGTTTCCATTGAAGCCGAATTTAAATTATAGCATTGTTTTCCCGTTTTCCTTTCCTTTTATTTTCATTTGTACCGCTTTACTTCCTTCTTGTACCTTTACTTCTCGCCAAGGTAGAATCCTGTCGATATTGTGGAGGACTACTCGAGGATAAGAGATCAGTACGATTTACAGGTTTTTATTAATTGAATATTTATTTTGTTTCCGTCATAATGCATATTTTATTATTGTGTTGTTTATGTTTATTTCCATTTGCATTAATTATCATGTCTAGCTAAATTAGTTTTATCGGTATGTAATCGAATTAGTAGGACGGGATTCGATAATACCCGGTGCACCTTCCCTCTTTACAAACACCTTTCTGGCCGTAGTTTTTAATCAAAATCTTCTAAATAAACCTTCGTCGCGAAAGCGATAAATTATTTACAGTAGTTTTGCCACGAAAGTGGGAAATTCATTAAGGCACGAGCCGGCACGCGAAAGCTGGAGTTCAAACCGGATAGTAAGAACTAGGCATTGATTTTAAACACAGCGAAAGCGCTTTAAAAGAAATCAGAATTTATTTGTTTTCAAAAAGTAGTTTTAACCCCGAATGGGACAGCGAGAGCGTACATTCCGCCTTAGAATTATGATCCGAGTCAACAACCATCGTGAGGCAAAGGTCTTTAAACGTTTATTTTCTCCTGAAAAGTGTTTGCAAAGACTAAAAAGCACCAGCGACCTGTCGAATCCCCGAAAACTAAAGCATTACATACCGATATCCCTTTACCGCTTTTCCTTAAACCAATAATCTTTATTTCCGTTATATTTTAATTTCATTAGCATTTAACTTTCCTAATTCCATTAGCCTTAGCTTTACACCACGACAATAGATAACGGTAGGTTGACACTGGTCTCTGTGGGTTCGACAATCTTTTATATTACTTCGATATTTTCGTGCACTTGCGGACGCATCACATGCAGGGTCACATGTGAAAAGCAGATTCCTGCAGTGTCCCGTCTCATCAATCATGCTGCATGCAAAGTAACATGTGGATTTATTATTATTGTTCAATGTAATTCGTATGCAAATAACCAACAATGTGAAAAACATAATCTTTTTTATGCAGGGTCACATGTGAAAGGCAGATTCTTGCATTGTCCGGTCTTATCAAGCATGCTGCATGCTGGGTAAGAATCTCGTAGGCATGCAGGGTCATTGTAGGCATGCAGAGTCTTTCGTTGTCCTGTCTCATCAACCATATTTTCTAAATTAAAAACATATGGTTTTTTTTATGGATGATAGCTTATACAGTATGTAGATTTATTATTATTGTTCAGTGTAATTCGTATACAATGTCTTGTCCTATCAAGCATGCTGCATGTCATTGATTTCAAAGGCATTGATTGTTGTAAACGGATGCAGGGCCACATGTGAAACGTAGAGTCTTGCATGGTCAATGTAGGTATGCAGGGCCACATGTGAAACGCAGAGTCTTGTAGTGTCTTGTCCTATCAAGCATGCTGCATGTCATTGATTTCAAAGACATTGATTGTTGTAAACGGATGCAGGGCCACATGTGAAACGTAGAGTCTTGCATGGTCAATGTAGGCATGCAGGGCCACATGTGAAATGCAGATTCTTGTCCTATCAAACATGCTGCATGTCATTGATTTCAAAGGCATTGATTATTGTAAACGGATGCAGGGTCACACATAGCTTTATTATTATGGTTAAACACATGTAAAAAATCTTTAAACTCTTTAAACAATCAAACACTCAAACTATTTAATAAAGTCTTTAAACTCTTAAACACTCAAACACTCAAACACTTAAACACTCAAACACTTAGACACTTAGACACTGAAACACTAAAACACTGAAACACTCAAACACTCAAACACTCAATTTTCGATATGTCTCAAACACCACAATATATGATTTCGGAACATCTTAACGGTGAAGTTTTCAAATGTGAAATATCGGGATACAATTTCAGAGACACTGATGTTACAATATTTTTAATTGACAGAAGGTCTAATTTTTTACACCTGAAGTCAAGAATAGAAAAAAAACTACAATGTGGTCCAGTTGGGAAAATAATATACAAAAACCCAGTGTTTTTTGGCGGCCATGTTGAATGTAAATTTTTCCCATTAAAGGTGCGAGACGATGAAGATGTGTGTAACATGTTTCGGAGTCACGAGTATTCTGGTTTCTTAGATATCATGTTATATGTTACGTTACAACAACAACAGCTCTCTCAACAACTTGATTCTTCTCAAGTTTTTTGCAATTCTGACAATGAGCACGCTGAAGTAAATGTCGTTGACGAAGAAGAAGAGGCAGCTGAAGTCACTGTGGACGAGACGGTGAACAACCAGGAGGACGGGGTTCCACCCGTCAATGTTTATTGCCCCCCTCAACACATGACAATTATGGACTTAGGTGACGATGAACCCTCGACGAATGTTTTCTACAACCCCAACTACACAACAGAAGGACAACTAAACGAGGGTGACGAGTTTCGTACCAAAGAAGACTGTGTCCTGGCAATCAAACAGTTTCACATGGAGTTGTCAGCCGATTATAGAGTCGACCAGACAAATCCGACGCGGTATACGATCTATTGTCGTAACGAGGAGTGCCCATTCCGATTAACAGCATCTTTCAGGAAGAGGAGCAATTCCTGGAAGATAGGGTCAATGGGTTCGGCGCACACTTGTATAATCACGAATCCGATGCAGGACCATCGCAAACTCAGCTCTCGATTGATTTGCGATGAGATTCTATCAGTCATTAGCGACAACCCGTCTTTGAAGGTTAGTACCATAATTGCACATATGGTTCAACAGTACAATTACACTCCTTCATATCGAAAAACCTGGATTGCCAAGACTAAAGCGATTGAAAGGGTGTTTGGGAATTGGGAGGAGTCGTACAAGGAACTTCCAAAATTCCTGGTGGCTCTTAAACACTACTCTCCAGGAACTGTTGCGATATTGGAGACGATGCCTGCGTGTACACCAGACGGGATTTGTGTTGGTGGAAATGGAATTTTTCACAGACTCTTTTGGACGTTTGAACCATGAATCAAAGGGTTTGCATACTGTAAACCTATAATTCAAATTGACGGAACATGGTTATATGAGAAATATAAGGGGACACTACTCATGGTTGTGGCACAGGACGGGAACAACAACATTTTTCCAATAGCCTTCGCTATAGTAGAAGGGGAGATTGTTGGGGGTTGGAGTTTTTTCTTAGAAAATCTCCGCTCTTACATGTCTCCCCAACCTAACTTATGTTTGATCTCTAATCGACATCCATCTATCGAGAGTGCATATAACAACCTTGATAACGGTTGGCAGGATCCTCCCTCGACCCACGTCTATTGCATAAGGCATATTGCCCAAAATTTCTTGCGGGAAATAAAAGACAAGACGCTGCGGAAGAAGGTTGTGAACGCGAGATATGCACTAACAGAACCCACATTCAAATACTACCGTGACGAGATCAGACTGACAAACGCAGATGCATTAAGATGGATTGATAACATTGATAGGGAGAAATGGACGCGGGCATACGACAATGGTGTGTGATGGGGCCATATGACAACTAACCTCGTCGAATCAATGAATTCTGTTTTTAAGGGAATCTGAAACCTCCCGATAACTGCCTTGGTCAAGGCAACCTATTTTAGGCTAGGGTCACTCTTTGATAGCAGACGTACGAAGTGGGGTTCAGTATTACAATCGGGTCAGCTGTACAACGATACTTCAATGAAATTCATGAAAGAGGAAACTGCCAAAGCCAACACACACGTGGTCACAATCTTTGACCGTACAACTGGTTGGTTCAGTGTTGCGGAGGGGATGTTACCGTGTTGAATTAGATAAGAGTTGGTGTGATTGTGGAAAGTTTCAAGCCTTCCGTATGCCTTGCTCTCATGTCATAGCAGCATGTTCGAAGGCGCGCCAGGACCTAACCAACCTTCTTTCTGCAGTTCACCAAGTGATCAGTCTATGCAATGTCTGCACATGCAGCTTTCAGGTGGTGGCAAAGGAGGACTATTGGCCTCAATACGAAGGCAAAATTGTTTGGCATAATGACTTGATGCGCAGAAAGAAAAAGGGTCAGCCTAACAGCACGCGCATTCGAATGAAGATGGATACGACAGACAAGCTGGTGAGATTGTGTAGTTCGTGTTGGCAACCAGGACACAATCGTACAAAATGTCCTAACGTAGGATCAAGCAGCAGATCATAGTTTCATATGTACTCTTGTCCCTTTAAATCAATAGCAAATTTCATTCGATAAATAGAAAATTTCATTCGATAAATAGAAAATTTCATTCGATTAATAGCAAATTTCATTCGATTAGTAGAAAATTTCATTCAATTAAAAGCATAGTTAATTGACATAACAACAACATGTCGGCAACATAAATTAAACAAACATAACAAAAAAGTAAAGACATCAAACAGAACACTGCACCGAGGCATTTACAATATCACGACCATAAACTTTATCTTCTTTGGTGTCAACATCATCACAAGGACACCGACATCATTTTCCACTTTTCTCCATTCACGAGTAACTTCGTTTCTCCCGGTCTCCTCGACCAACCTCTCAATCTTCCTAATCTTTTCTCCTGGAGCAATATCTCCTTCTAGCTAGTGGTTCAGTTCCCTGTGCAAGTGCTCCAACGTCTGCGTATTCCACAGGAGCACCTTCATTGGAGGCTTTGTTGCTGAAAACACAACTAAGGCATTTCTTTTCATTATATCGAACTTTGGAAAGGGTTCCTCCGATGCTGATGACGATGACGACGAAGAACGTTGATTTAGAAATGCAGACATTCTAGGCACCACTCCACACAAAATGCACTAATGTAGTCTTTTGGTATACAATGTTGTGAAAACATATATGTGTTTGCAATCCTATTTATAGAAAAATAAAATAGTACGTGTCCCATATGATATGTCTTAAATACCCTCACAAAATTTATCCACTAATTCAATGGTCAATCAATTTTTATGTTAATCAATTTTTATTAAGAACTAAAATACTAAAAAAGTTTATTTTAATAACCTTATATATTTTTATGTTAATCAATTTTTATTAAGAACTAAAATACTAAAAAAGTTTATTTTAATAACCTTATATATTTTTATGTTAATCAATTTTTATTAAGAACTAAAATACTAAAAAAAATTATTTTAATAACCTTATATATTTTTATGTTAATCAATTTTTATTAAAAACTAATACTTAAAAACTTTATATCAATATATCATTATAAATTAAAAACAATATATCAATATAAATTAAAAACGATATATCAATATGTAAAGTAAAACAAGAAAAAAACAAAACCCTAATACACAACCAGAGTCGCCAATTGCTATGGCGAGTTCTTGTAGAATGGCATGATTCGCCAATTGACCTGGCGACTTTGTCTTCTTCCAAGTCCATTTTACACAATGTCGCCATTCAGTATGGCGACCCGACGTTGAATTTATGCTACTTTGGTAAATTTTCTGAGCAATGCATTTATTTGGTAATTTGTAATCAATACATAGTTAATTTAAAAAAAAATTCTCATTTGGGATAAATTACCCTAAACTTTATCAGGGCACATGTCATTGGTATATTTTTAAAGATAAAACTTATTTAATATCTATAATCTATAACAATATATAAAGGCAATACATTGTTTTGGTGTAGCCTATTTCTTTTATTCCTAAATTAACCTTTGGGTAAGTTTTTTCTTCTTTTTTTTTTCTAAATGCTATAAGTTGGTTTTTAGTCACTAACTTCCTCTCAAACTATCCTAATAACTAAGCATGACTCACTAAATAAAAAAACTACTTTTTACAATTTCTAGACCTTTCTTTAACATAAAAGAGAAGAGAAGTTACCAAATTGGTTAAGCAATTGCCAAGAGAAATTGTTCATTTAGAATCTTTGGTGAATCTATTATCTATTATTTCAGAAAATTCGATGTTTTGTAAGTTTTCATTTACTCTTTGATCTCTTTTAAATTTAAGTGATTCTTAATTCTAATGATAATGTGTTTTTATTATTTTTCTAATTAAAACTTGAAATTGTATTCTTCTAATTAATTTTTATTCTTTTTTTTTTGTTTTTTTGTTGGTGCCACACAATTTTTAGAATCATTTCATAGAAATAAGGAGAAAAGGTGGATGTGTGTTGGTTATTAGTGTTTGCTTATCTATGGTTTCTTTTTCGTTTTCAACTGATGAAGAGATTCAAATGAGTGTGTTTATAATACAGTAACACCACATAGCATGCACTTGGAATAAATAGCCATTACCAAAAATGATAGTGAATTTTTTATTATACATATGTGGTTGACACAATTGGATCACTAAATTAATGAATAATAATTTTTTCTATTTTAGAAGTTTATTCATATATCGCTTTTTTAATGAAATGTCTATTGAAATATAATTAGTGATTTATTGTATAGTTTTGATTTTAATCTTTAAAATTTAATATCCATGAGTTAAATCCATTTATATATTTCTAATGAATAATGAACTGCATGCTTCGAAGTGTATGAATCTTTTGATCAAAATTTGATGGCAAATATGACACATTAATATCTATTTTAAAATTTATGATGCTTTCTACCATCATTCATTTGGTGAAGAAAAATGAAGGAAAGCATCCCCTTACAATATGGTAATTGCTTCTTCCTCTATTTTAACTTAATTTTTATTTTTAGTTTCAATGTGCTTCAATATTCTAAAAATTTAAGTAAAATACGAAAGAGATTAGAAAAAGGCTATCCGAAGATGATTCATATACATTTTATTACCATCACCTTTATGTAGGTCTGTTTTACTGACTTATACACAGAGGAACTCAATATATGATGTGCATTAAGGATATGGTCATAATCCTGAATCAACATGTGTGGATTATATAGCCAAGTTTAATGTGGCCATGCCTATTATGAGTTTTAGTAGAATAAGTGATATTCTTCTTCATGGCAAACATATTGTTCAGGTTTATCGCTCAAACACATATATATTAGATTCCAACGTTCAAAATATTAGTGTCTTTTCTTATGCCAAATAATTTTTAAAAGTCATTACTATTTTACTCTAATCTTTTTTTTTAAATCAAGGAAGAATATATTAATTTAAAAAATACACAATACAAAGCTAGGTGATTGAAGGAGGACCCAACCCTCCAAAAAGACATTTTACTCTAAGCTTTTCTATTACTAATTACTCCTTTCTTCTTAAAAAAATTCATGGAGTTTTTAATTACTTCAATCTTATGTCCCATATACTCTGGTTGTACATGAAGTTAATTATCATCTTCTTTCTCACCATGTAGGAATTTGGATAAGCTTCTTATTTATATGTTTATAATAACTTCTAAAGAAAGTGATCTTGATACCCTTAGAGTTGTGTATGCTAATGACTACTATGTATTATAAAAAGTTATTATTTGTGTTTGTTTCTATCAATTGCAATATTATAGGAGCTTGGTGATGTAGAAGCAGAGTTTGTTGAGATTGCCACTTCTTAAGGAAGTAGATGTAATTGAAGGGTCAGGACACTTCTTCCATCAAGACACATCTGATCAGATGAACAAACATGCAAGCATGTGGCTGGTAACGGTAAATTATATAAATAGATTACTGGTGGTTTATAACCATATTTTGTATTGAAACGTTCCGGTTTTTTTTCTTTTAAGTATGTTGTAGTGCTGTTTTATATTTGTATTTTATTTTTTCGAAATTTTAATATAACAATCTATTTCTAATGTAATTGAATAGTTACTTAGTGTTTTACAAGTTTAATTTTGTAACATAAATTTTATTTATCTTTAAAAAGGTTGGACCATTGGCGATAGATTAATATGGACTATTAAAGATTATTTTTACTCAATATTTTAATTTTTTTCTTTCAGTTTTTAATATAATGAATATTTTAATATATGAATTTTTTTATTTATATCTATAATATATAATCTATAACAATATATAAAAACAATACATTGTTTTGGTCTAGCCTGTTTTTCTTCTAATTTTACCCATAAAATAATAATTTTATTCCTTTTTACACTCTTCACAATAACCAACTGGATGGATAGTTAAAAAACTACTACCATCTCACATTCTAATTTGTTTTTTTTTGTCTTAATTATTTTTTAAAAAACTTGCAATAACAATAGGTCATAAAAAAATGTATAGAATAGCAAAAACGGTTATATGATTGTGTCAAAATAATTAACTTCCAATTTCTATTTAACCCAATCAAAAAAATAGAATTAAAATAAAGAAATTATAGATATTTAATTTCTCTCTCATTTAACTTAATCATCAATAAACATTTACCAAGAACAAATAAAATGTAAAAATGAGAGATGAGAAAAGAGAGAAGGACTATAAAAGAAATTGTGGAGAGAAGGACATTGGAAACTACTATTGATCTTTGGTAACTCTGTAATCGTCAAAGTTTTTTTTTTTTTTTTTAATTTTGCCCTAATTTAACTTTAATTTAATGTAATTTTAATTTCTATTATTTAATATTTATCTCATGTAACTTGGAAAAATCGGAAAATACACGGAGAGATTCAATTGGGTGAAGTCAAAAGAAAAATGTAGAATTATTTAGCAAGAAAATTCATTCAACTCATCATTTTTTTATCTAGATTTTATTGTTATTTTTTGTGGAATTTTTCTTCAAAACACATTTCTTTGGAACAAATATATAAAATAATGATTTTTGTTTGAGAAAAAATAAAATACTTAGGATTGATATTTCTTTATATTTACAATTTTATTGTTTGTCGATCATGTAAAATGAAATGATGGATATTGTACAAATAAAAAGGTGCAAAATTCTTTAAAGAATAAAAAAAAACATTCTTCTATCTAACTCCTCAATTTTATAAATATTTATTAAACAAAATATAAATGTATATAACATGTTTTATCATATAAATAATTAAAATTGAACAAAAAATAATGTTTATAAATTTAAAAAAGCGGACATTAGATTATAACAATACATAAATACAAAACTTAATTTTGGTGTAATCTATTTTCTTTTTCCATAATACGGGATTCGTAACCACAAAATTATTTCACTCACATTATTGATTTGCTTAAAAAAAATTGGTTGAATATAGTCACGTGACAATGTGAGTCTCTGAATTCAAACAAAATTTAATACATGAATATTACATATTGCAAACAAAATTTAATATGTGTATGAATAAATAAAATAAAAATATTAAAAAAAATTATTGTGAACTATTGAAAAATGGAAACACTGACCAATCACTTTCTTAAATTAATTTAATTTTGTTGTTAATTTTTTATTTACGATTTTAATTTTTGATGTTAAACAGAGATGCACAATAAATTTCATATTACTTACAAATTTAATTTGAAAAATAATTTAAATTTTAATTAATTAAATAAATGACATTTTAAAATTTCTTATAAACATAAGGATGCATATCGGAAAATATAGTGTTCAAATAATTTAAATTTAAATCATACTTAAATAAAAAAATATTCGTTTATTTTTTAACGTGTATGCTCATTAAAAAAACGGGCAAGCACGAGAAGAGTCGTGTGTGGATCATACATATTCGCGGGGGATGTACATGTTGTTCAATTGACTCTACAAATTCCTCTCTAAACACTTTCATCAAATTTATAAGAGAGAGACGAGGATGGAAGAGAGAGATGAATGCATATTACAAAGTTTACTATACAAATAATTTAAATTTAAATCAAAGTTAAATAAAAAATATCCGTTCGTATTTTGACGCATGTGCACATTATAAAAAGCGGACAAACAGGAACGAGAGTGCCTGTTTGGACGCTAGTTTTTATAAATAACTTTAATTGTTGGTAATTTTTGTTGGTTACCAATTAAAAAACTAACTTCCCTCCCTCACAAAAATACTTCACATTTATAACTTCCATTAATTGTTTTCTTTTGACACTAGATTTATCTCCATTGTTAAAAATCATCTTCCATTCTATCTCTGTTGTTAATACTAGGTTTATCCATACAATCAAACATCAAATCCATATCAGAAACCAACCCAGGGTACTTCCTCAAAACTACAACGAACCCCAAACACTATACATAGTCCTATTTTCTTTCCTATTTTACCCATTATGTATTCAAATTATTATTTTCAAAGATAAATCATAATAAGTGAAAGACGGTTACATCATTCTTAAATCCAAAAAAACCATTTTGTGACTGTTTATATTAAAAAAAATAATATATAAGGTAATTGAATAACTTCCCTCATTTGAAATTTTTTGCTTCATTTTTATCCGTCACTTTTCCTTCTCATATGGCAGCAACCGATGAGGAAAAGAGTTTACCAACAAAACTTGCATGTACAATAGAATTTCAAGCAGCAAATTTGAAAGAAAAAAAAGGTAATATCCATCTTATCTAGGAAAATTGAGATCTATCTCAATCTAAAATATATCACTATTTTATACTTAAAATTTGTCATTTAACCAATTATATTACTCTTTATCATTTAAATAATGGGATAATTCAATCATATAAATGTTTGAAGAAATTATATTACACAAAAATGTTAAATTTTACATCCTACTTTGATACAATTTTGTTTTATTTATATTTTTTTGTTGTATATAATTTTTTTTGATTCTTTATGTTTGACTTTGGAATAATTCATCTCAAATTTACAATTATACTGTTATTGTAGATTTCATGCATGCTTGATTCGTATAGTTTCAGTTTTTGTTGTTCATCACTTATTTCATATAGTTAAGAATAATTTGTGTACAAATGAATTATTTAGAACATTCTTTTGATGTCATTTTACTCTAGTTTTAAAATAATTTCTATTCACTATCTTGGTGGGAACAATGTTTGGTCAAACTTATGATCTCTCAGGTATAACTCTATATTAATAGGACCCTTGATCATCTCTAAAGGACAATTCTTCTCTCTTTTTATTTCTTTTTCAATCATCATCTTTTTTTTTTCAAGTTATCGTTTTCCATTGTATTATATACTTATTTTTTATTTATTTTAATTTTAATTATAATTATGATATTTTGTCGTGGTAAATTTTTTATTTCTAATCTTTCTTTTTTGATGTTTGATTATAATTGATTAGTTGTCATTTAAATTTACATATTTTGTTAATATATTTTTCAAAGTGTTGATCTGTGTTATAAATGAGAAGAAGTTTTTCAATGGAATATGTATACACAATTATATACAATGACAATTACAACATTACATAACTTATGTATCTATTTGCTTGAGTAACTTTCCATTCATTTAACTTATATATACAAAATAAAACACATAAAAAAAAGGGATAACATAATTTTAGTATTTTATTTTTTATTTCTATACGTGTGATCTTCATATTAAACACATCTTTAACCATGACAAATAAAAGAATAATAATATTAACAACAAAATTTATTGTGAATTATTGAAAATTTGAAACACTAACCATTCACTTTCTTAAATTAGTTGAATTTTATTGTTAACTTTTTATTTACAATTTTTACTTTTTATGTTAGAGACATGCAAAATAAATGTCATATTACTTAAAAATTTAAATTGAAAAATAATTTAATTTTTAATTAATTAAATAAATGATATTTTAAAATTTCTTACAAACATGAGAGTACCTAAAAAATTTAAATTTAAAGCATAATTAAATAAAAAAATATTCATTTATATTTTAACGTGTGTTCAATAAAAATGTAGATAAACGGACACATGAGTGTATGTATAAACGTTAGTAATATATTTTTCTTTTCATAAGGGTAATACTGAAAACTCCTATGAAAACAGAAACTAAGTTTAATTCTCTTTGGATACTGGGTAAATAGCTAGGAAACAAAGACTGTTAAACTATTTTTTTCCTTCAATATTACCATTAAAATATACACACGTTTATTTTCCTATGTTGTGCGCATTAAAAAAAGCGGACAAACGGACACGGGAGTGCCCGTCTGAACGCTAGTAGTAATAGTAATAATAATAATAATAATAATAATAATAATAATAATAATAATAATAATAATAATAATAATAATAATAATAATAATAATAATAATTTATAACTATATATAAATGGGATACAAGTTTTTGGCGTGGCCTATTTTTGTTCCAAAATTACCCTTCATTATTTTTATAAATAACTTTAATTGTTGGTAACTTTTGTTGGTTACCAATTAAAAAACTAACTTCCCTCTCTCACAAAAAAACTTCACATTTAAAACTTCCATTATTTGTTTTCTTTTGACACTAGGTTTATCTTCATTGTTAAAAATCATCTTCTATTTCTATCTACGTTGTTAATACTAGGTTTATCCATAAAATCAAACATCAAATCCATATCAGAAACCAAATCAGGGTACTTACTCAAAACTACATTAAACCCCAAACACTTCACATAGTCATATTTTCTTTCCTATTTTACCCTTTATGTATTTAAATTATTATTTTCAAAGATAAATCATAATAAGTGAAAGCCGGTTACATCATTCTTAAATCAAAAAGCCATTTTGCGACCGTTTATATTTAAAAAAAACAAAATATAAGGTAATTGAATAACTTCCCTCATTTGAATTTTTTTGCTTCATTTTTATCCGTCACTTTTCCTTCTCATATGGCAGCAACCGATGAGGAAAAGAGTTTACCAACAAAACTTGCATGTACAATAAAATTTCAAGCAGCAAATTTGAAAGAAAAAAAAGGTAATATCCATCTTATCTAGGAAAATTGAGATCTATCTCAATCTAAAAATATATCACTATTTTATACTTAAAATTTGTTATTTAACCAATTATGTTACTATTTATCATTTAAATATTGGGATAATTCAATCATATAAATGTTTGAAGAAATTATATTACACAAAAATGTTAAATTTTACATCCTACTTTGATACAATTTTGTTTTATTTATGTTTTTTTGTTGTATATAATTTTTTTGATTCTTTATGTTTGACTATGGAATAATTCATCTCAAATTTATAATTATACTGTTATTGTAGATTTCATGCATGCTTGATTCGTATAGTTTCAGTTTTTATTGTTCATCACTTATTTCATATAGTTAAGAATAATTTGTGTACAAATGAATTATTTAGAACATTGTTTTGATGTCATTTTACTCTAGTCTTAAAATAATTTGTATTCACTATCTTGGTGGGAACAATGTTTGGTCAAACTTATGATCTCTCAGGTATAACTCTATATTACTAGCACCCCTGATCATCTCTAAAGGACAATTCTTCTCTCTTTTTATTTCTTTTTCAATCATCATTTTTTTTTCTTTTCAAGTTATCGTTTTCCATTGCATATACTTATTTTTTATTTATTTTAATTTTAATTATAATTAGTGATATTTTGTCGTGGTAAATTATTTATTTCTAATCTTTCTTTTTTGATGTTGGATTATAATTGAATTAGTTGTCATTTAAATTTACATATTTTGTTATTATATTTTTCAAAGTGTTGATCTGTATTATAAATGGGAAGAATTTTTTCAATGAAATAGGTATACACAATTATATACAATGAGAATTACAACATTAAATAACTTCCGTGTCTATTTGCTTAAGTAACTTTCCACTCATTCAACTTATATATACAAAATAAAACACATAAAAAAGAGGGATAACATAATTTTAGTATTTTATTTTTTATTTCTATACGTGTGACCTTCAGATTAAACACATCTTTAACTATGACAAAAAAAAGAATAATAATATTAACAACAAAATTTATTGTGAATTATTGAAAATTTGAAACACGAACCATTCACTTTCTTAAATAAGTTGAATTTTATTGTTAATTTTTTATTTACAATTATTACTTTTTATGTTAGAGACATGCAAAATAAATGTCATATTACTTAAAAATTTAATTTGAAAAATAATTTAATTTTAATCAATTAAATAAATGATATTTTAAAATTTCTTACAAACATGAGAGTACCTAAAAAATTTAAATTTAAAGCATAATTAAATAAAAAAATATTCATTTATATTTTAACGTGTGTTCATTAAAAATGTAGATAAACGGACACAGGAGTGTCCGTTTAAACGTTAGTAATATATTTTTCTTTTCATAAGGGTAATACTGAAAACTCCTATGAAAACCGAAACTAAGTTTAATTCTCTTTAGATACTGGGTAGATAGCTAGGAAGCAAAGACCGTTAAACTATTTTTTTCCTTCAATATTACCATTAAAATATACACACATTTATTTTCCTATTTTGTGCGCATTAAAAAAAGCGGACAGACGGGTCGTGCCCGTCTGAACGCTAGTAGTAGTAATAATCTATAACTATATATAAAGGGGATACAATTTTTTGGTGTGGCTTATTTTTGCTCCAAAATTACCCTTATTTAATTGTAATATTTCCTAAATTATCTATGCAGTTTGTTTTAATTACAACCATGTGTGAGCAAAAATCTCAACCGCTCAACCAAAATGAAAACCGCCGTACACAGACATTTAAGTGTGAAACAACTGCTCTTCATTTCAATAGCCACTATGCCAAAAAAGACCTTTAGCAGCGCTTTTTTTGGCCTTTAGCAGCGCTTTAAAGCGCTGCCAAAAGTGGCGCTGCTAAAGGTAAAGGCAGCGCTTTTTTTCAATTAAAAAGCGCTGCTAAAGGCTCCCTTCAGCAGCACCTTTAGCAACGCTTTTTTAGCCCTTTAGCAGCGCTTTTGTAAGCGCTGCATAATTCCCCCAACCATCCCCCCTTCAGCAGCGCTTTCACAAAGCGCTGTCTTAGACCCCACCTTTAGCAGTGCTTTTACAAAGCGCTGCCATAACCCACCCTTTAGCAGCGCTTTTTACAAGCGCTGTCTTAGACCCCCCTCTTCCAAACCTATAGCAGCGCTTTTGTAGCGTAATGTTTGTGACCTTTAGCAGCGCTTTTTTGTAAAAGCGCTGTCTAATGTCCCAGATTTTAAATTTTTTTTTTAAAATATTCACCCTGTTTTGTATATTTACCAACAACCTGCTTATATTACACAAACCTGCTTATAATTCAGGCCTTTATTTCAACACTTTGGCCTTATATATACAATTCAAACTTTGACCTTAAATATACAATTCAAACTTTGGCCTTATATATACAATTCAAAACTTTGGATACATTGTAACTCATCACTTTGTTCATAAACATTTTAATATACACATAAACCTGTTTAAATATGTTACAACAAAATTCGATCCTCAGAATTACAACAACACAAATACATTCAATTTACATATAATTACAAGTCTTCCAATCCGATAACTCTATACAATTCTCAACCCAAGAATAAATTGACACCATTCCTCTTTAATTTCTTCCAATTTTGCTTTCGTGTAAGTAGCGCACTTGAATTCATCAAAATACTACATAATATAACAGATCGAATAAGATTTAATTTTAAAACTAATTACTCAGATGAAGTATCGGATAATTATCAAAATGAATCATATTACTTATATAATGAATTGATCCATACCATGACTGGAATCTCAAGTTGACCAGAAAGAATAATTTCCCTCATAAAGCGCAATACAAAATATCCACAGTCAATACCATTGCGCTGTCGAGGACACTGTAAATGGAAAAAACAAATGAACATTTATCAGGATATATAGTTTAAATAGTTTTATCAAGTAGAACCACTATAACAGTCAAACATGCGAAAATATACCTCCACTCTGATCCAGTTGATGTTGTTAGCCTTACTTTTTGGCACCGTTGCATCTCTTTGTGCTCTGAATATTTGTATAACTCTAACATAATATAAACGCATATTTAGAACAATGTCACATAATAAATAAAGATATATAATTAAAGACAACAGTATATCTCATCACTTACGTATCAACAAAGTTCCTCAGATTTTCATATTTTGTTTTATCGCCATCCAATGAATCTATATAATACACTATTTCTTTCGTCGGATTAATTGCGATCAACAACCAATGTCCACTATAAAATAAGACAACAGTTTAGACGGAAATGTTATATAGAAAGGGAAAAATCAAACAATTATAATAAATGAATTTAGAATAAAATCTAACCCATGGCCAGTATTATATGGCAACAAGAACAACTTCTCCGTAGTCGCGCGCATAAATCTCTGCACTGTGTACTCTTTGACTGTATCCGGTGACTGGTCTATTATACGTGAGTTGACACAGCTAGCAAATAAGAATGCGAATACTGAAGTCAATTCATTCGGGACCAATAACTTGTCATACAAGAACCTAAAAAACATAATCAACATTAAAATATTCAGTTAAACGAGCAAATTTTAAAATGTTCAATTATTTAATTAAAATGGATCGAAGTACCTGATGTATGAATGCATAACACCGACGCCCAATTCAGAATGGTTGAAAACCTGATAAAAATCCTCCTTAGCAATTGTTTTGGGATATTCAAAACCGAAAATACCTGCCTCCATGTGTATTTGACGGATGCCACCCTCAGGCACATCTGATGTTCCGACATATGTTTCAAGGCACATCCTAAATCGAGGAACAATTGCTTTTCTAGGAACCTTGGAAGTTTCAGGCATCTTACCCTTGCTGACTTGTTGCGACTGCTGATCATGAACCTAAAAGTCATATATAAGTTCAGTAATTAATGTATAACAAGATAGTCATGTAACTGTAGTAGTACCTGTTTCTTTGATGCAGCTGAATTGGTATCCCGCACAATAATTCTATCATCTTTTGATTTGGATTTTGTAGGAGTCTAAGATCATCATGTAAATAAGAAAATGTAGATGTAAGAATAACTTTCATGTATGGATCATAAAACATTTGAGTATTAAAAGGTTCAACCTACCTCATCATCTATGCAAATCAGATTTGCCGGCCATGCCACATACGCTCCTATTGCGTCTCCCACCACTGTTGCGCCTGAAATATCATCTGGTATAGGCAACAACGCACCCCCTTCTAATGCAACATCAATAGATACTTTCAAAAATCCAGAAGGGAGCGGTTTGTGGTGAAGTAAGTCTCCCAGAAAGTTATGCACCTTTCCCTTGCCAACCATTCAATGAGTAGGTGACGATAAATATAGCCGGCAAAGTGAAATGCCCTAAACAAATAATGATCAGTTAATGTGTCAATTAAGTAAAATATGCTAAATTGATTTCAATGTAATATATACAATTACCTCTGGAAGCTTCTGCGGACAACCGATACTATCTTTGTCACTAGTAGCTCTACCCTCTAGAGCGCGTCTTACCGACATATGTCTCTCCTTATCCTTCTGTAATTCACGGATTTGCGCTTTCAATTCCTCCAAAGTATCCATCACTTCTTTATTGGTTGGATTTTTTTCTTTGGCTGCTTATACAGTTTGGATGGAGTGACACCAAATCCCTTACCCCTCACACGCCCAGAATACTCAGGAATATTCAGCACCCGGCTCAGTAAGCTCCTGCAATCATCGTCCTCGGCGGGAGTTATGGTCTGGGACAGAGTCTTCTGAAATATAGATAAAAACATATATAAATATATTACACACTTTTGATCAGTTACTGAAAAAGATAACGTTGTACTTACACATTGTTCAAAGACTTGTTGAACTTCTTCCTGAACGACTCCATCTCGTCCCACACGGGCAGCCTTCCATACAACATGGTCCGGAAGAGATGTCGCACCACTCTTCTCCTCTTCCAACTACGCATTAAGATGGATAATAAAGCATTATATCCTATTATATATACTTACTATTTTTTGTAAATATATCATATTAAAGCATTTATATGTACTTACTATTTTTTTTTCTAATCGTGCATATCTCAAACGGCCCTTTCTGTATGGATATGCGGGATTTGATGCCCGTTGATGATTTACGCCACTAACAACCTGAAAAAACAAGTTTATCAGAACTCCTGTGGAAGAAGTATATATACTATACATAGTTCATGATAAGTGGTACTTACTTCAAATTCTTTTGATCTTCACTTTGCAACAAACGTCTCCCATTCTTCCTCCGAAATCAAATCCGCGTACTTCATCGGACGCTCCGAGTCAACAAAGTTTCCTTCAGAATCTTTTAGAAACTTGTTTGTTAAAAACGCTCTAAATCCCCTCGAGCGTTTTCCGGCCAATTGAATACAATATTTTCTCCTACGATCTTCAATATTGAAAGATCTCTGCAAACAAACACACATACATATAACATGTTAGTATATTTAATTTAAAGACGTAAATGTCAACAATAATTAAACAATTCCAATATTATACCTGAATCTCGGTCCAAATCTTATCTTTAGCCGGTTGTAATGAAACAATTCTCCAATTATCGCAAGTAATCGGAACTTGCGAACGTACAACTGCTCCGATGTAACTTGTTAGCAACACACCGTTAGGCTCAACTAACTGATCTCTTTCATTCCAATGGACATTATACTTTACTCCTTTATCTCTCGCACGGATGATTTTTTTCATAATTGTTATGCCTCTTTTAATATCGCCTTCCACGTCTTTTGTTGTTTGTTTTCCATCATGTGATGTTTCCTCGTTGCTGGCCATAATATATATACCTGTAATTCAGAAAAACCAAAGTATCAAATGAATGACATGCAAATATGTAAATAACAAATATATACATAAGAAATGTGTAAATAAGAAAAACATGGTATAAATAAGAAATAAGAAAAACATGGTATAAATAAGACATGTGTAAATAAGAAAAACATGTTACAAGTACCTTTAACATCTCTTTCTTTTTTTCGTTGTAACGGGATTTACTGGTCTCTTAACAACACGGACAGATGGATTGATCCAAATTCCCTCATTATGATCATTTCTAATATATGATTCGTCCGCTCTAATATTCTCATCTGGATCATCTATAATATAAGATTCATTCTCAACATAAACATCCCCCTTTTCTCCAATGTTATCATCTATAATATGATTCCACCAAAACAAATCATATTAAAATTACTAGATAATCCTTAAACCAAAATGACACCCTTACTAAACATTGAGAAATCCTAACTAAACATATAAAACCATAATAACATATATATCATATAAACATTGAGAAATCCATCATAATAACATAATAACATATCAACATATAAAACCATCAACATATAAAACCATAATAACATATAAAACCATATCATATAAAACCATATTCATGTTGGCGACTCTCTTAAAAAATACGAATTTCCAAACTATTAAAAAATATGCTCTATCAAGTTACATTAATATTTTTAGCCATCATTATCTAATATTTTTATTATATTCAAATTAGAAGAAAACTCATTTGTATGAGTGGTGCTAGATGAATTATCCATCTAACGTTCAAAATAGCAACAAAATAAAAACAACATCAATCTCAAACCCAAAATAACAATAAAAAAACAATAACACATAAAACATTTTGAGTTTAGGCTTTTAGCAACAACAACAAAAACAATAGTATACGTAACATATCTACATAAACCCAACAACATTAGTGTTAACATCATATCAAATATCATACTTGAACTCAAATTTACTTGCATGTCCTCAAACCTTCAATATAAAACAACACTAAAAACCTTCACTAAACCTTCAATAACTCAATAAAAACAACAACAACAACAACAATAATATTAAACCTTCAATGCCTCAATAACAACAAACTTTCGCATTGCAACAACTACATCAAACCTTCAATATCTCAATAACACAAAACCTTTAACAGCAACAATAATATTAAACCTTCAATATCTCAATAACACAAAACCTTTAATATCTCAGAAAAACCATCTATATCTTCAAATACCAACAATGGTGAAAAGATAAATAAACAAGAAAACCATAGTAAAACTTCACATACCTTAACAATGGTGGAAATGAAATGCAATGCAGACTCGAAAACGGACGGTGAACGGCGACGGCGGCGCAATCCAACGGAAGAGGGCGACGGTCGACGACGGATGACGGCAACAGAAACTTTGAATAGAGCAAGGTCGTTTGCCAGAGGAGAAAGAAAGAAGAAAAGAAATGCACGACTGTTCTGTTTCTCTTAAAATTCTGGAGGATATTTTAAAATTATAATACTAATACCTATAGAAGTGCTTTTAAAGGCCTTTAGCAGCGCTTTTAAAAGTGCTTTCATAGGGTGCCTTAGCAATGCCATATAGCAGCGCTTTATAGAAAAAGCGCTGCTAAAGGGGCCCCCTTTAGCAGCGCTTTTTAAAAGCGCTTTCTTAGGGTCCCCCTTTAGCAGTGCTTTTTAAAAGCGCTTTCTTAGGGTACCCCTTTAGCAGCGCTTTTTAAAAAGCGCTTTCTTAGGGCCCCCCTTTAGCAGCGCTTTTTTAAAAGCGCTGTCTTTGGTAGGAAATTTTTTTTCTTTTTTTTTACTCACCCTTTAGCAGCGCTTTTTTAAAAAGCGTTGTCTTTGTGTGCGCTGCTAAAACTCATTTCTGGCATAGTGAGCAAAACAAAAGTAATTACAAAACTTGGTAGAGAATCCTGAATAACAATGGAGTATACTTTTATCGTTTTTTTTTCTTTTTTTTATCTACATATTATCCTTTCCTTTCTCCATCCCTCTAATATATTTTTTCATGTTTTCACTTTTTAATTTTCTTTTAGATATGTTCTTAAACATGATAAGGTCAAAATATATAAATCATTTAATATTATCACTTTTGTATATGTTCATGTATGTTTTATTGGTTTATTCAATTTAGTTTAATTTTGTTCTAATGTGTAGCTTTTGGTTTTAGTGTCTGAGTAAAAATACATTGCTCTAATTTTACAGGTTTTGATGAGATTGTCATTTTTCTGTGACTAATAATTTAAGAATCATATATATTTTCATCATTTTAGTGTTAATTTAGGAATCATATATATTTTCACCATTTTAGTATTAATGTAGGAAATCATATATACTCTCACCATTTTAGTGTTAATTTAATAATCATATATATATTTTCACCATTTTCACAATTACTCAGTTTCTTTCTTGGTCAATCTCTACCTTTTCTCCTTCTGCATTTTTCTTTCAGTTTTCACAATTACTCAGTGTCAATCTCTGTTATGGTTAGTTTTATGCAT
The DNA here is from genome assembly GCA_963859935.3 of Lathyrus sativus. NCBI lineage: Eukaryota > Viridiplantae > Streptophyta > Magnoliopsida > Fabales > Fabaceae > Lathyrus > Lathyrus sativus. The sequence goes on from OZ012741.1 coordinate 280,239,719, forward strand.
TTTCATTTTGTAGGATAAGCGGATAATGTCACAATAAAACCATGGCAAAGATCAAATAGGTTGATGATTAATTTGTGGACATGAGTGAAGTTAATATTTGTTTTGGTGAATACCGTATCATATTTTGATATGTTAGTGTCGCTTGCGCGAAAATAAGGTGCCGGCACAACAGAAGAGTCGCCACCTTTCATTATTTATCCCTCAGAGCGGGAAAGGAAACGATCGGAAAAACCTGACGAAAAAGGGTAAGACAAGGTCATCGCAACCATTGTCTGGATTCGGGAGTCGGTTACACAAGGGGAAGTATTAGCACCCCTCACGTCCGTCGTACTCGACGGGATCCTCGCTTGTTGTGTTTACTTGGACGGGTTGGTTTTATTCTATCTACCTATCAAGGCTGGCTTAAACAGGAAAGAAAATGACTCGGCAAAGCATCGCGCTTTATGCCTACGTATTCTCATCAGAGAATGAGAAATCAGAGTCAACGTAGTTCGGCCTACGACGGGTTATGGGGGAAGGTAGCTCGCCAAGACATCACCATCTTGTGCCTACGTACTCTCAACAGGCATGAGAGATCAAAGCTCACGTAGTTCGGGAAACTACGGTTTATTTCCTGTATTTTACGAAAGAAGTGTTTTTTATTGTGTTTGTGATTTCAATCGCACTAGAGACTATGACCTGAGAGTGAATGCGTCGCATGTCACCCAAAGGGTACCATACTAAACATCCAGACTGTGGAAAAGAAACTCTCCCACAATCCTTTCTCAGATAGCTTAAGGCTCGTAACGTACGAAAGAAATCATTCATGATTACCGTATCTTAAACTGTTTTGAGATGAGAAGAGAACAGGCCCAACTAGGAGGGAGACTAGCAAGTCCTACTGTTGTCATGCCATGGATTCATCCTAAGGTTGAGGTTTGAACAGGGAACTCCTAGAAGTTGTCATGCATAGGTTTCAACCTAAAGTTCTGTCATCAATTCCTTATCAAAGGAAATGAGAGTCCTAAGGGATCATGTCAATGATACACCAAAACAGACAAAGCATCAGCTTAACAGTAAAATGCATGCAATGCAAGTGAGGGAGGAAATGTGTGTGGGGCTTCAGCCTCCACAAGCTCATCTCAACCTCAAGCCAGAATGGATAACAGTAATCATACTGAAATATAAAACAACATGCTATCAAGTAATAACAGTAAACTGCAATCATACAGAAAAATGAAATGAAATGCCATCAGGCAAACAAACCACATGGGCAAGGGAGCTGGGCTCTACCGAATACCCGCAAGCAAAGCCACACAGTAACAATACAAGCAGAGGGAGCAACTCAACCTCCAGTGCAATCATGCTCCTAGATTCTACCTATTCTAGATATGAACTTATTCTAATGCATCAAGCAAGTCAAACAAAACACATCAATACAGAAAAGAAAACAAAAGAAAGCAGATCAACTCCTCTCTCAACTCCAAGCTTCAGCTCTTCCAACAGCAACTCAGTCTTCAGACTTCAATCACTCTTGACAAATGTCAATTTGCTTTTCCAGGTTTCAAACCTACAACATAAGTTTCAACTTATCTTCTCCTTTAAGCTTCAGCTTCTTGATCAGCTCCACCTTCAGGCTTCACTTTCACTCATAAGTATCAACTTGGCTCCTTCAGGATCTCCAGGTATCAAAGTAAGTGTCAACTTCCTTTGTTCTTCAAGCTTTAGCTCTTCAGAATCACTCTCAATCACTTAGAAGTGTCAACTTCATCCTTCAGTCTTTACTTCATCTTCAGGGGTCTTCAAGTATCAACTTGCTCTTTCTGCTCTTCAAGCTTCAGCTGGAATGGCAATGCTCAAGGATTCATCCTCTTCAACACTCTTTAATGAAGTCTTCATCTTCAAACTCTCAAGCTCAGCATCTCTCAAGACAATCAAACCAGAGAAAATCACTTACTGGATAAGCTGGGGGATATTGAACTGCTTACTGGCCACCAAGGGTGACCTTTAAGGGTTCAACATCAAAGGAAAGGTTCCCTCAAAAGTTCTACTTCCTAGGTACATCACTTATCCCTCCAAAGGAGAGAGGTGTATATCATGGAAGGACTTTGAATCATAGGGGAGAATGGAGGTGAAAGATGCCATCCATGTTTAAGAAAGAAGTTAACTAAGTCTAAACTCTTCCTAATCCCTAACCCTAAAACAATAAAAAAAGAAATAAGATCAAGCTATCAAGCTCCTCAATCCATCTTCAAGTCTTCTACTATGCTCCTCAATGCTCCTTAGAACAATACCAAGCTCTCCAAGCCCACAAAGCAAAGCAAACAAAAAATACAAGCCCACAAGGGCAACACAAACAATCAACCAATACAAAAATCAACTAAAAATAGCATACCACTATATTAAATCCTAATATAATTTCTAAGGGATCCTACATACCTACCCTTAATGCCCTATATGTCCATAGTCTAACTTGTCCTAAAAACCCAAAATTCTAATGTTATTATGGACCTATGTTAAAGTTTGACCTAATTCTACACAACCTGGAATCATCTAATCAAAACTATCCTAAAATTCACCACAAAATTATGGAATAAATCCAGGGGGAAGCTAAAACTTATATCTAACTATCCTAAAAAGAATGACCTAAAAATACTAAGGGAACTACCTAAACAAAAATCTACAAATTCATATATCAATATAAAAGAAATAAAATGCAATTAAAGAAGAAAATATACAAAAAATATCAAAAATGCATGAAAGGAAAATGTTTTTATTTTATATTTTCCTAGACAGAAATATGAAGTAGGAGAAAAAACTCCCATTAAGAAATATTGAATTTTCCATTTTATATGATTTTTACAAGATTGGAATAAAAATGAAAAAAAAAATAAAATGAAAATGAAGAGATGGGGTGCAATCAGTAACAAAACATAGTTCAAACACACTTGGGCCCAGAATGGGGGGTTCAAATAGCATGCACGCTGGGCCCAAAATTTAATCAGAAAACAATTGAAAAAATATAAAGAAAATAAAAAAAGAAGCGGTGAAAATAGCAAGGATTTATAGTGCAAAATGGATTGGGCCTCACGAAGGGGTGGGGATAGCAGTCCAATTACTTGAGCCCAGAAGCCACCGTTTAATGAAACGGTGCGTTTCAGCTTGTTTCTGGCTTCCGTCCAAAACGAAATTGAATGTGGGCCATTGGATCACGCGGGGGTCAAAATGTCAAGCCAGCATCTGATGGCTGGGAAGTCATCTTCTTCCTTGAGCTAGGGTTCTAAAGAACCTCCATGGAAATGCAGCATGAAGCTTCATCTTCCTCAACTCGAATTCCCTCAAAACTTCATCAATTCTTAAAATTCAAGACCCTAATCCACTTGATTTCTCATGCTGAACACGATTATACCCTTAAAATCAACTGAAACCTCCTAAATCCATGAACTCGATCCATGATCCAAAATATACTCAATCATCAATCTTAAAAATTCTTGAAATTAAATGTCTCAGATCACTCACCAACTCACCCTGAACATTTCTTGCTATTAAACTAAGCTTATCTCTCAATATAACAAGAGTTCTTGGTCATCAAAGAAATGAGGTCCCTAGTTCAATCTTCACCAATTCTCTTCAAACTTTCCAGAAATGATCTCCTATTGATTTCTAACCATTCTAAACTATCAAACCTAATCAATCATGCATAAATTAAGGTGCACGAAGAAAGTTGCAAACCTGGTTAAATTGAGTGAACAGATGATGAAATCCGCCAAATCAATGCTTCAATCTTTCCCAATTCCTTCACTGAGTAATCTTCTAGCTTCTGTATGCAAAAAGAATGGCTGAAAATGCTTGATTCTTGGAAACCGATTTTGAATTGCAACCTTGAAATTTGAATCACTAACTCTTCAATTCTTTATGGATTTGATCTCAATTCAATCTGCACAGCTTCACTATGATGTATTGAATGTGTTTGTGAAGAAAAAAGGGATGGAAATGAAGAAGAATGAAGAATTGACACTTGACTTGTAATGGAAGATTTTGGATCTCACTCTCTCTTCTCTACACTAATTCACACCAACCTTGCATCTGAGCAAGTTACAATCATCTTATAGAGTGGTTTAGAATCATCTAGAACCATCTAGGATCATCCAATGAGAAATTGAACTTTTCATGTCATGACATTTTGAATCCAATTCTCCTTACATGATATCTCATGCCAAGCTTCTTGTAATAACCAATTCTGACTTGAATTTATCCCCACATGAGATTTAGGATGAGTTACAATGCATAACCACCTTGCACATTGAGTTTTGTTGAGTTTTGGTTTGGTACCTTAAGATGCAAGTAAGCCATTTCCAAAGCAGCCCTATGATCCAAGCCTCAAATCAAAATTGTGGCTGAACCATTGTTCTTAGAATGTCATTTGGAGTCAAAATGACATATTACATGACATGGTTTGGATTTATAACTTGGGATTTCCATTTTTCAATTTCATCTTAATTAACTTATGCCTCATTTTTAGACCAATTTTATCACTTTTTGATATGAGCCTTTTCAACATCTAATGACCTCCCTACTAGCCTTAAAACATCATTCTAAGCAAGTTTTATGTTGAAGATTTTTCCATTTGAAGCTTGGAAGTAGGAGATGTGGCCTTATGCTTGAAATGACCTATAACCTCCAAATGACCAAAATGCCTTTGACTTGTCAAAGCCATAAGTTGAGTTCTAAAAATCCTATCAAGGACTTCTAGTACTCTCTAGAAAGCTAAGAAGATGATCTTCAACATTCATGTTTACCAAGAATCCATAGGAATCATCCTACTAGGGAAAAAGTTGGATGCAAGTTGGGTGACTTTCAAGGACCCAGATTCACATACCTCAGATGACCTGTAATTTGTCAAAGCCATAACTTGGGCTCTACAAATCCTATCAAGGACTTCTAGTACTCAAATTAAAGCTAAGAACAGGCTCTACAACATTCATGTTATGGGGAAGATGAGATGACATTCACATCTTGAGCTAAACTGCCTTGAAGATAGGGATCAAACTAGGGGATTTTACACTGTCAAGCCTTAGAAACCCTAGCTTAAAACTTATCAAACTCCTCAATCATTATGAGTTGGTATAAGAATCATCCTTATAGAATCTCAATGCATTATTCCATGATCACATGGCTCTTGGATTAGGTCTCAACCCTCTCCAAATCATCAGTTGACCTAGGGTTGACCCAGTCAAACCCTAATTCCACCACTCATGGCTGAATCTTCTGAATTCTTGTAAAATGACCTCTATAGGCTTCATGATGGCTTACAAGACATCTCATAAGATTTCTCAAAGCTTCAAGTCCATTATCATAGTCTCAGAATCATCTGAGGAGCTCCCACAACTCTCAAGTTATGAGACACACAACCTTGGTTTCAACCAATTCCTCTGAGGATCTCTTGGGTTCTCTGACAAAGGTATCAACCTTTGAACCCTTGAACAACCTTCTTGGATAGCTTCAAAGTATCATATAACTCTTGATGGATACACAAATGTTGGTCAAATTTTGGGGTGCAACAGCTGCCCCTATTCAAACGGCTTGAACCTGACTGGGTGAGGAGCGAACGACTCTCAGCCAATCGAGGTGCGAGACGGTTGAATACTGATAAACCCGGAAATTTGCCAACTGCCCAAGCACACGGTACTCTGGCGGGAACAAATCTTCGAACACTAAAATAATAGCTGCACGACAACTAGCTGGAGACATACTGATCTGAACCTCGTCGTCAGTTGTCCACATTGAATTCCTCTGACATCGTCATCAGACATCTGATCTCGTCATCAGGCAACCAGAACACCCAACATCGCCGATGGAAAACTAAAGAATCTGACATCGCCGTCGAACAACCGAAACACCCAACATCGCCGCTGGAAAACTAAATCACCTGACATCGCCGCCAGAAACAAACATCCAACACACCCAACATCGCCGCTGGAAAACTAAATCAACTGACATCGCCGCCATAAACAAACATCCAACATCGCCGCTGGAGAAATATAGAATCTGACATCGCCGCCGGAAACAAACAGAATACCCAACATCGCCGCTGGAAAACTAAAGAATCTGACATCGCCGCCAGAAACAAACATCCAACATCGCCGCTGGAAAACTGAATCATCTGACATCGCCGCCAGAAACAAATATCCAACATCGCCGCTGGAGAATCAAATCACCTGACATCGCCGCCAGAAACAAACATAACTCTGGGAAACACTCGACATCGCCGTCAAGTACTCAACATAATCTGACTTCGCCGTCAAAAACAAACATCCAACATCACCGCTGGCGCTACAAAGGATCTGACATCGCTGTCAACCAAACATAACTCTGAGAAACATCCGACATCGCCGTCAAGTACTCAACGTAATCTGACTTTGCCGCCAAAAACAAACATCCAACATCGCCGCTGGCGCTACAAAGGGTCTGACATCGCCGTCAACTCTCAACATCGTCTGACCTCGCCGTCAGGGTGAAGAAACTTCATTGGGGAATTGGTCACACGGTAACCGGTAATACATAGTCGATCATGCCGTCAGGCATTCAAAGAACACTGTCGGGCATCAGCCGGACTTCAACCATCAGGTTGATCATGCCATCAGGCATTCAAAGACATCTGTCGGGCATCAGCCGGACTTCAACCATCAGGTTGATCATGCCATCGGGCATTCCGTATTAGCTGAGATATCTGCTTCATTAACACGGTCAGACTTCAATCATGGAGTCTTCAAGGGAGGTTTCAACTTCGTCGTTAGAAGCCTGCTGGGGAGGACGCTTCGCCGCTGGGGATTCTGGAGAACTATCAAGTAACTCCGCTCCGGGGTTCCAGAAATCATTCTGGGGGAATCAACTCTGCAGAGGACTTCAAGAATCATCTTGGACAAATAACTCTGTCGGGGACCCTCAAGAATCATCTTGAACTGGTAACCATGCTGGAGCTTTCAGGAATCGTCCTGAGCGAATGCTCTGTTGGGGATTTCAGGAATCATCCTGGGCAACCTTTACTGGGGACTCTACTGGGGATCTTAAGAATCATCTTAAGCAAACGGCCCGGCTGGGGAATTCAAGAATCATCTTGAACCGAAGGCTTTGCTGGGGATCTCAAGAATCATCTTGAGCATGCGACTTCGTTGGGGAGAATTGTTGCACCCCAAAATTTGCTCAACCTTTTCTAACCTAGGTTTATGTTTCAATTGCATAGGCATTTGCATTAGTATCATGTACATAGTGTATTCATCTGCATTGCATTGCATAGGCAAGCTATCTTAACAGGGGATCAAAGTGCTATTCTTATCTCAGGAGGTATATCCAAGGGTTTCATTCATATTCAAGTCTACTCAGGTCATCAGGGGAGAATTTTGAGCTTTGAAGAATTGCCAGGTGGATCAGTGAATTCTCTCCTATCTTGAAGTTGTTTGGGGATCATCAGAAGAAGTATGAGCTATGAGCCCAGGGTATGAGGTGTGTATGGATGTTATGAAGAGCCTATGTGATCATTTTGAAGAGGAACCAAGTCATTGGGATGATTGCAAGAGACTCAGTTGAGGTCAGTCAACTAGGGTCAACACTAGGTCAATCCTAGGTCAAAGAAGTGTTTTGAAGGGCATCAAGGATCATTTGAAGAATGTGGGATTCATTATTTGCTATATGGATATGGATATGATGGTGTGTTAAAGAAAAATCAAGAGGGGTCAAAGAGAACTGGAGTTACTAAATTAGGGTTTCAGTGTAAAATCCCCTGATTTAGGTCAAACTTCCAAGCAGTGTAACTCAAGATGCAAGCTTCATATGAATTCTTGATCCACATGAAACTTGTACAGTATCTTCATAGATTTAATTTGAGTGGTGGAAGTCATCAAGATGATTTATAGAACTCAAGTTATGGCTCTTGCAAGTTACAGGTCATCTGAGGGCACTGAAATTTGTCTGTGAAAATTGTCTGTCTTCCAAGCAACTTTTGACCTTCAAGGATATTTCAAATGGATTCTTGGCCAACATAAGAGTTGTTACTTATTGTCTTAGCTTTCGAGTAAGGTATGGTATGCATTCATATGATTTGTGGAACTCTACTTATGGTCTTGGCAAGCAAAGGGTATTTTGGTCATCTAAGGATTACAGGTCATTCTTAGCCTATGCCTAAAACTCATACAAGGAAGCTTCAAATGGAAAACTTCACAACATCAAAGTTGCTCAAAATGCCATTTTAAGTCTAGAAAAGAAGTCATGAAAGTTTGGAAATGCATGGAGCAAGACTTGACCAAAGTTGGTGGAAAATGACCTAAAAAAGGCATATAAGTTGAAAAAGTTGAAATGAAAAATTGGTTTGAGAGATCTACAAATCCAAAATGGGTCATCCAATATACCAAATTGATTCCAAACATCATTTTAGAGACATTGGTTCAGCCACTTTTTTGAGTTAGGGGTTAATTTTTGGACTTGCTTTGTATTTTTGTTACTTGCATCATAAGGCAAGCATGGAAAACTTGGCATAAGTGAAATTTCAAGGCAAGGAGATTGGTTTTTTCACACATACCATGTAAATAACTCATGAGAGGAGATTTTGACACAAATATGAAAGGGTGTAGGCATGAGATGTGAGATGATTCAAAGTATCATGGCATGAGAACTTCCATAACTTTCCACCACTTTCTAGAATCCTCTAAGATCATTCTAAAACCTTCTAGATCTGTCCATCATCATCTATATATTGAGAGTGAATCATTGGTGCAAGGGGTTGGTGAAAAGAGGGAGAGAAGAGAGAGAATTTCATGGTTGCTTCCATTGTAAGAAAGTGAGAGAATTATCATAATCTTCCATTTCTGTTCAAGAGAGTTCTTCATTTCCAATCTTTGGTATATTGTGAGGGTGAATGAGCATGATGCAAGGTCCATCAATGGAGGTTTAAGGAGTTGTTGTCCAAGATTCAAAATTGTGCACCAGAGTTGCAGCCAACAATCCAAGCACTTTTCTCCCAGTTTTTTGCAAACAGAAAGAGCTTCATCAATTAAAGATCATCCTCGAAGGGTTTCAAGCATTGGATCCACCTGTAACCACCTCTGCCATAGCTACTAAGCAGGTTGGTGATCTCTTTCTTATCTCTATAATTAGGTGATTGCTAGGTTAGATCATTGGTGTAGGATTGTTAGGGTTAGGAAGATGAACATGTACCCTCTCTGTTATGGCCATTAGAGGCAGTTTGATTCATGGTGATGAAACTTTCTTGATCTAGAACTCCTGAATTAGGGCGAGATAATGCTAGTTTTTTAGCTCAGAATACTCACCATAATCTATAGATCATTCTAGGGTGATTTGAGCAAGAACTATAATCATGCACATCAGGTGCAATTCAGTGGTACCATGAATTTTCAGTTATCGAGCTCGAGTATGCAATGAGTTTTAGAAGAATCCAAGTGAAGGATCTTGTAGAGGGCTTTGAGTAGGCCATTTTTGGTTTTGGAATCGAGGGATTTGGTTAAGTATGGAAGGAGAACGATGAGCTTGATTGCATGCATGGAAGCTGTAAAAACTGAAACCCTAGGTGCTGATTGGAGAAGATGACTGATGACCCTTGGATTAACTCATTTCAATTGACTTGTTAAGTTCATCGCACGGTCCAGATTTGAAGTTGGCAAAAGGAGGGAAATCTCAGCGTGAAACGATGCGTTTCACTTAAAACGCACCTCTGGGCCTGATCCAACTTGTGATATTCCCACCCCCCAGCAAAGCCCAATTGGGAAATTAACTGAAATAAGCTGCTATTTGCACCGTGGATCCATCTTTTTTCTTTTATTTTTTTTCAATTCATTTTCTGAGACGCATTGGGCCTAATGCAAATGATATTCGCGCCCCCCTCATCATGGCCCACCTGAGATAATAACTGGGCGCCATTGCTGATAACACCCCCTCCCCATTTTATTTCTATTTTGTGTTTTTATTTTCTTTAATATTTTTCTCATCTTTGAAAAATCATAAAAAATGGAAAATTTGATATTTTTAATTCCTTCTTTTTGTGGTAGGTCAATAATCCTGTCTAGAAAAATATTAAATAATAAAATTGGCATTTTATTTTGTTTTAATATTTTTCATGCATTTTTCTTATAAATAGCATTGTGATGAGTTTAGTTTAGTACTCAAATTTGGTGATTTTAGTTCTAATAGTTCCCCTTATATTTTTAATCCATTCTTTTTAGGGTGATTAGCATAGGACTTCAACTTGTGCATAGGATTTAATACATGATTTTAGAATTTAATCTTAGGTGATTTGATTAGGTGTGAATAACATGATCAAAATTAGGGTTTCAAATGAGCATAGGTGAAATAGATTAGATTCTTTTAGGAATTTTCATTTGATTTTTGGGGTATGGGACTATAGGGGTTATGGGTATAGGATAGATTCCTTAGAAAATATTAGGATTCCCCTACTTCTATTAGTATACTGCTATATTTGATTGACTGTGTGGTGTGCCCTCTTTAGGGTTATTATATTTTGTCTGTGTGTGGGGTATTGGGTGTTTGGGATTTTGGGAGAGCTGAAGCCTGTGATGATGAAGCCCATTTGAAGATCGAAGACTGAAGACTAACTTCCAGAGTTGATGAGGAGTTTTCTCTTGCTGGCAGCTGTGAAGTCTGTAGGATCTAGGAGTTAGGCAGAGCCCTAGAGTAGACAACTTGATTCTCAAACATGGAAGGTCTTGATTGCCTCCGTTCTTCTCTGTGATGCAGAGTCTCTCTAAGACACTCACCCCCTTCCTTTGGAAGGCTTGGTGCTAATGTCTAAGGGATAGAACTCTTGAGAGAAATATTCTTTGTGTTGATAGCAGTTTGTTTGCCACCCTTGGTGGCCAACTAATTGCTTAACACCCAGTTCACTCTTGTGATTGATTCCTCAGCTTGGAGGTTAGGACTTGAAGAAAAGCCACTGGGAGATTGAAGATAGAAGACTGATGTCTGTTTGAAGCCTGAAGCTAGTTGCTGATGCTGATGAAGACTGCTTTGCTGTTTAGTTTTTGCTGTTTTAATTTTGATGTATTGATTGAATTTCCCGGATTGTATTGTCTGCTGTTTAACTTGTTGGGTTGAAAGTGAATCCTGTTCACTTTTGCCTATTGTTTTCTAGGTTCGAGGTTGAGTGGGACTCCCTCGCCTCGCTTGTATTGTTGCATTCATGCATTTTACTGCTTTATTGTATATATCTGCTGTTTCTGTTTCCGTCTATTCCCTTAGGAGCTCTGTTTCTCTCTGCGCAAGAGAGGAGCATGATAGACATTAGGTGTTAACCCATGCATGATAACATTAGGGTAGATTTTTATCCCATTTTTAACCCTAGGATTTTAGAGTGTCATCTCTTCTTCCTTCAAACAACAGAAAAACACTAATAAAGGTTATAACAGCAATTAATTCATTTCTTCCGTCAAAAGATTTGAACAAACATCAACCTTTTTTGCAATAAGAAAACCCTTGTTTAAGGTGAGATTTTTCATAAAAGACACTTGAACAGCTTGTGTCGTGCGTAGCCCGAACTACGTTTGCTCTGATCTTCCATGCCGTGTGGAAGTACGTAGGCATAGGATGCGATATCCTAGCGAGCAACCTCCACCCATTTTCCCCCGTAGTTAGGCAAACTACGTTGACTCTGATTTCTCGTTCCAGACGGGAATACGTAGGCATAAAGTGCGATGCTTTGCCGAGTCATGTTTTCTTTTCTTTTCAGACCTTATCCATTAGTTTAGATAGAAGTGTAACCCGTACAACCCAAGCAAGCGTGGATCCCGTCGAGTACGACAGACGTGAGGGGTGCTAATACCTTCCCCTTGCATAACCGACTCCCGAATCCAGGTTTTGGTTGCGATGACCATACCTTTTCCCGTTTTTTGCGAGGTTTACTTCGAGCGTTTCCTTTCCCTCCCGTGGGATAAATAACGCACGGTGGCGACTCTTCTGCTCAGCCGACGCCGATTTTCGCAGTAGCGACAGCTGGCGACTCTGCTGGGGACCCAACGTCCCCTGGCTGCTAAGGACTGCGATGGTTCTTATGCATTTGGGATCCAACGTCCCTTAAGAGAGTCAGTCCTAGCGCTTGTTTGCCCGTTGAGGATTTTGTATGGATTTACATTTCTGTATTTACATTTCAGCATTTCATTATCATTATTATTGCTGTATTGTGGGGTGTGACGGGTGTTCCATGATTGAGAGATAAGCCGGACCTGGGCTTGAGTGCACCTAGACTTAGAGTAGAGATTAGTGGGCGCGCACGTGCTTTGCATGTCCTAGTGTCCCGCGAAATCTACACTCAGACGAGGTTCTTCTGGTTGGCCTCCTGTCCTGCCCTTTGGGCGGCTCGGGTTGCTGGTTAGTTGGATTGTCGACTCTGGGGACCGATCATTTGGAAGTTGGCTAAGTGAGGCCTCTTCAGGATTTGATGATGCCACTCCTTCTGGGAATCGTATCATCAACCCTGAAAGTCTGTGACGCCGACGACCGCATAGGATGCCATACCTTTGTCAGTTACTAGGACATCCACCTGTGAGAGGGTTTGGGGTTATGCAGGTAACTAGACCTTCAGATACCGGTTATTTCTTGATCAGAGATCCTGGGTATTTATGGATAGTTGTGAGGTCTATCAGAGACCAGGTTTGAGGTCTGTCAGAGACCAATTGGAGTTATGGTTTGAGGTCTGTCAGAGACCAGTTGGGGTTATATTATGGGTCTATCAGAGACCGATGTTGGAGCTTTGTGTTAGGTCTATCTGAGACCAGGGATTGATGAGTATTGGAGGGTCTATCTGAGACTTTGGATATGGTTCAGGCTTCTCAGCTATAGCACTTGGTCCCTGTTGCATGTTACTTGCATTGCATTATTTGCATAATCATTATCATTGCATCTCATTAACGTGTGTCTGTGCTGCAGGTGCATTTGCATATCCCCCGGTTCTAGTGTCTGGACTTCTGAGTATTGATCATGGCTGGTTTGAGGATGACAGTTGCCTACAAGCTACCTATTCCTGATATTACTCCACTCCTGGGTCTGATTTCTCTGGCAGATGAGGATGTCCGTAGAAGCTTCAGGCAGAGTTACGGACGACTGTTGAGTTTGGTTCGCAGATCCACTGATGATGAATTGAATGGGCTGTACACGCTGATGCAATTCTATGATCCGGCTTTGAGATGTTTCACATTCTCGGACTTCATTTTGGGGCCTACCATGGAGGAGTATGTGGAGTTTACTGAGCTGCCAGTGCAGAATGCAGTTCCTTTTATTCACTCTGCCGCCGAGCCCAATTTGGAGGATTTAGCTAAGGCCTTGCACATGAATGCTTCTGAGCTGTTGATAACTTCTTGGCGAGGGGTTCCCAGTTTCTCTCTCAAGTTTCTGGTTGGTAAGGCTCAAGAGTACGCCAAGAATGGGTGTTGGGTGGTCTTTAACGCTATTTTGGCTCTATGCATTTATGGGATAATGCTGTTTCCCAACTTCCCAAACTTCGTGGACATGGATGCATTTCATCTGTTTGCTGCTGGTAACCCAGTGCCTACGCTGATCGGTGACTTCTACCATTCGATGCACTACAGGAATGAGAACAGGAGAGGCAAGAATGTCTCTTGTTGCGTGCCTTTGCTGTATATGTGGTTCAAGAGCCATCTTCCTTCGAAGGGACCTTTTGTGGATGGTGCAACCACATCTGACTGGCCAGAGCGTATGATGAGGCTATCTTCTGAAGATGTTGAGTGGTTTAATCGAGACCTGCTGGGATCTGAGCTTATTTGCAGTTGTGCTGGGTATCCTAACGTTCCGCTGATAGGGAGAAAAGGGTGCATCAACTACAACCCATCTTTGTTCGTCCGTCAGTTTGGATATGCGCTGAAGAGTCCGCCTCAGGAAGAAGAAGTACAGGAATCTCTGTACTTCACCGATGATTTGAGTGGAGATCTACTAGCCAAGCTTCGACATGCCTGGATGCACATTAACAGAAAGGGGAAACCGCTGTTGGGGAAGAATGATTGCCAGGCGTATGCACCCTACAAAGTTTGGATAGAGGAGAGAGCCAGACGAATATTGATGCCATTTCCAGCTGCTCCGATCCCCGTTCATATTCCGGTGGAAGAGCCAACCACTATTTCTAGGGAGGCCTACGAGCAAGTTGTGAAGGAAAAGGAAGCCTTGCTGAAAATTAATGAAGAGTTAGAGAAAGAGCTAGCTCAGATGCGGAGTGAGAAGAATAAGGCTGTGCGTTCTTTCCAACAGCAGATCGAACTAGTGGACAGACTAGGTGCTGAGTTGACTGAGGAGAAGAAAAAGCGCGAACGTCTGGGTCAAGAGTTTAGAAGTTCCCACGACATGTTGGAGGCAAAGAAGAAAGCACTCGACGCCGCTCACCGAGAGATCTCTTCTTGTAATAAGACATGGAATGCTACACTGACCAACAACAAGAAGAGGGAAGATAAGTTGAAGCAGCAAATTTCTGACCTCGAGAAGCAGTTGAAGGCTAGCATTGAGAAGCAGGAAGAAGAGGTAATGGCCAGATACAGTCTCCAGAACGCTCTGAACAAGGCCATCGAAGGCAGGAACGAAGCGGTGTCTCAGAAGCGGAAGTTCGAGGATCGCTTCAGAGATGGGGCATGGGAGGAAACCACTGGTGACGTGCGACGTGTTCTCAAGAAAAGAAACCAGCTTGTTGAAGGGCTGCTCACCCGACCAGGTCATCCAGAGACCAAGAAGTTAATAGAAGAGTACCGAGCTTATGGGAGTACTTGATCATTTCATGTATTAGCTTATATGCTTTATTTGCATTTGGGCTGACCATCACCAGGATTGTTGGTTGAGGTCATGCCATCTTATTGTATACTCTCAGTGATATTGTATTCTTGGATTTCTCTGCAATATACGAGGTTTTCTTTGATTCGGCTCCAATCACTGTCTTGCTAGCACTGTCACTACACTGGCACTCTCACACTAGAATCGGGGAATGATAATCCCTAAAAGCACAGACACATTGCATTTTGCATACATACTCATATTTGCATTGCAGGTTTGCGATTCGTATATCTTATCTCTCTCATCTTTAATTTAGGTATTTTCAGGATTGCAGAAAAGCGGGTCCACCGTTACTCTACAAGAATCAACCAGAAGAAGATCATGGACAACGTGCAGAGTGAAATGCAAGAGATGCGTGACAGGATGGCCCTGCTCATGCAAA
The DNA here is from genome assembly GCA_963859935.3 of Lathyrus sativus. Lineage (NCBI taxonomy): Eukaryota > Viridiplantae > Streptophyta > Magnoliopsida > Fabales > Fabaceae > Lathyrus > Lathyrus sativus. The sequence goes on from OZ012741.1 coordinate 280,254,930, forward strand.
CCATGGAGACTATCGCCAAAGGACAAGAGCAGCTGCAGAATCTGGTTCAACCGATAGTCGCACGGGCTGAAAACAACGGGATACCACAGGGTGAAAACATTGCTGCTTCTCCCCGAGTTGAGAATCGTCAAAGTGCTGACGTTGTTCCCGTAACCGGTTTGAATGCTGGAGAAACTGGTCCTGTAGGTGGAGGTGGGAACACCGGTAATATGAATGTCAATACAGATACCGCTGGGGTATTTGTGGGCAATGTCAATCAGGGTTTCAATGGGGGTGTTGAGAATGTCGGAATGAATGGTATTAATGATAACCAGGGCTTCAATGGTGTGAATATGGGGTATGGCAGCATGGCTGGCGCCAAGGCTGGGTTTGGTGGCTATGGTAATCTTGGATGTGGAGCTGGCGCGTACAACACTCAAGAGATGGGTAATCTGAGGTATGACCCCAGGTACGTCCAGACAGGTCTGGGTCGCGATGCAGATTATGTTGGATACGAAGCAGTACCTCGCTGGGAGGATCGCCAGGAGGATGTGTTCTCTGGTCAGAATGAAGGCTATGAAAGAGCCAGGGGTGACAACCATCGGATGAGATTGCTAGAAGAGAAGGTGAACGGGTTGGCCAACCAGAATGCTCTTGGGTTGGATATGTCGAATATGGGGTTAGTCCCAGGGTTGAGGGTACCTCTGAAATTCAAAGCACCGTCATTTGATAAGTACAAAGGGGATACATGCCCTAGGGTGCATGTGCGCACGTTTTACAGGCGCATGTCTGCATATTCTGAGGATGAAAAGATGCTAATGCACTTCTTCCAGGATAGCCTGTCAGGGCCATCGTTGGAGTGGTACATGAGCTTGGAGCCTTCTCAGATCAAGAGTTGGAAAGAGCTGGCAGAGGCTTTTGTTCGACATTATCAGTATAATAGTGATCTCGCCCCTAACCGAGTCCAGTTGCAGAGCATGTCTCAGAAGTCTAGTGAGAGCTTTAAAGAATACACCCAGAGATGGCGAGATCTGGCTGCTAGGGTACACCCTCCGATGGTGGAGCGCGAAATGATGGATATGTTCATAGGAACTTTCTCTGGAATGTACTACGACCGTCTGCTCAATTTTTCGATGAGTACTTTCTCTGAGTTGATATTGATGGGGGAGCGCATTGAAAACGGGGTGAAGATTGGCAAAATTCAAGCAGGTGAGTCCAGTTCCACAGGAGGTAATAAGAAGACGTTTGGTGGTAAACGGCAGGGTGATACCAATGTTGTATTCAGTGCTCGACGAAAGAATAAGGGTCAAAATTGGCGTCAGCAGTCGCAGGTTGCGAGTGTAACCATTCCAGGGCCTCCTCAGCAACAGAGACAACAGCCACCGCAGCAGGCTCAGCAGCAGCCTAATAATAATCAGCGCAGATTTCAGAATCCACGACCGAGAAGAGTATTCGAGGTACCGCCGGTATCATATGCAGAACTCCTTCAAACTTTGTTGAAATTGCAGTTAGTCGAGAAAAGGACCTTAGCGCCACCAACTGGCCAGCCGCCAGTCGGATATGATGTTAATGAGCACTGTGACTTCCATTCGGGTGCACCAGGGCACAATATTGAAAATTGCTTAGCTTTCAAGCATAAAGTACAGGACTTGCTTGATAGTACGACTATTAACTTCGGGAAGGAAGGTCCCAATATCACGCAGCAGCCAATGCCCAAGCATGGTGGGGCTGGGGCCAATGCAATCATGTCGGATGATGAGTTGAACTTAGTTTCAGAAGTGAGCGAGCTGAAAACCCCTTTGAGTTTCGTAAAGCAGCGCTTGTTGGAAGGAGGCGTCTATCCCGGTTGCAGTAACGAGTGTGATGGCTGTTTGATTCAACCTGAGGGCAGTGAGAAGTTGAAGAGGGGAGTTCAAAGTTTGATTGATGAAGGAACTTTGCAGTTTGACAGGGCTGTGGGGCGAGAGAAGCCTATTGAGACAGAATCTGAGAAAGAGCGTAGGGAGATTGCCATGATCACCATTCCATTCAAATCGGTGACAATTGCGGCATCATCGAAAAGGCCGACCATTACTATTACCAACGCTAAGCCAGTCCCTTTTGAAAGCACAAAGGCAGTCCCATGGAGTTATGGTGCTGAGGTGTATTGTAATGGGGAAAAGATTGACTTGAATGATCCGCCAGCGGGGTTCGTGGATAACATAGTGGGAGCGGGAGGTATAACCCGGAGCGGGAGAATTTTCACTTCGCCTGAGGTTGAAGCAGAGAGGCTTGCCAGGGGTAAGAACAAAGTTATCAAGGGAGAATCTTCAGGGAGTAAAGAGAAAGAGCCGATAACCAAAGATGTGGAAGAATTCATGAGGTTAATCCGCAAAAGTGATTACAAGATTGTAGATCACCTGTAGCAAACCCCGTCTAAGATCTCCATATTATCGCTGCTGTTGTGCTCTGAGGCACATAGAAATGCCCTGTTGAAGGTACTTGAGACATCCTTCGTGCCGCAAGAGATTTCAGTTAATCAACTGGAGGGAGTTATGGCACATGTTAACGCTGGGCATGGGCTGGGATTCACGGATTTTGACTTAACACCTCGAGGGCGTGATCATAACAATGCTTTGCACATCTCTATCGAATGCCGGGGCACTGTTCTATCCCATGTGTTGGTAGACACTGGGTCCTCGTTGAATGTGTTACCAAAGAAAGCTCTGTTGAAATTAGACACTCGTGGGTTGTTGTGCACACCTAGTGATTTGGTAGTGAGAGCCTTTGACGGAACCAGAAGGTCAGTATTCGAGTCGATAACGTTACCCATCCAGGTAGGTCCGGAGGTGTTTGATACAGTGTTTTACATCATGGACATTCAGCCTGCATATAGCTGTTTGATTGGGAGACCTTAGATTCATGCCGCTGGGGCAGTAACTTCTACGCTCCATCAGAAGCTGAAATATATGGTTGAGGGGAGTATTGTGACGGTGTGTGGCGAAGAGGATATCTTAGTCAGTCATTTATCTTCTTTCAAGTACGTGGAGGTAGATGGAGAGATTCATGAAACGTTGTGTCAAGCGTTCGAAGGGGTGAAGGTTAAAGAAGAAGCTCCGGTAAAGAGTGAAGGGCCAGAGGTGGCCGTCTCCTCGTATAAAGAGGCCAAGGCGTTGGTACAAGCAGGAGAGACTCAGAAGTGGGGGCAGGTTCTGGACATCCCGGTGAAGCAAGACAAGTATGGCTTGGGGTACCGCCCATCTTTATCGCAGAGTGCGCCTAAGTACAAGGGACCTGTCGTGTTCACGCCCGGAGGAGTTAGCTTTGAGAGGATTAATGTCGTGTCTGATACGGAGGAAGTGGATAGCGATTGCGATATGGACTCATGGATTCGACCCAGCACGCCGGGGCAAAGCTTATGCAACTGGTCCATCCAAAACGTCGTCCAAGTCACCAAACAGTAATGCATTGTTTTTCAATCATTGTACGATCACGTGCCTTGCCCGGGGCATCGATGATCTTGTCTTAGGGCCTAACTGTTTACCTGTATGTTTGCATGATTAATAAATGACGGCGTTTTTTTACATTTAAATGTTGCGATCCTTTTCTTTCTGTTTTATTTTATTTTTCAATAAAATGGCAGCGCGGTTATGCATTTTGCTTGTACATCATTTTTGAAGCACTTAACCGTTTCCCTCGCAGGATTCATGAATCTTCAGATGACACCGACCAAAAACTTCCTATGACTCGTTTAGACTTCGAGCACCCGATCTTCCAAGCGGAGGAGGAGATTGTGGAGGATAGTGACTTACCAGAAGAGCTCAGTCGGTTATTGAAGCAAGAGGAGAGAGTCATTCTGCCTCACCAGGAAGAGATTGATATTGTCAACTTGGGGTCTGAAGAATGCGTCAGGAATATCCGTATAGGTGCTGCATTGCAAGAGGATATCAAGCAAGAGCTCATTGAGATGCTGCGTGAATACAGTGATATATTTGCTTGGTTCTACGAGGACATGCCGGGATTAGACACTGATATGGTTGTTCATCGTCTGCCGTTGAAGGAAGATTTCCCGCCCGTAAAGCAGAAACTCAGAAGAACTCATCCTGACATGGCCGTAAAGATAAAGGAAGAAGTGCAGAAGCAATGGGATACAGGGTTCCTGGCTGTTACCACTTATCCCACTTGGGTCGCTAATATCGTCCCTGTGCCAAAGAAAGATGGCAAGGTTCGGATGTGTGTTGATTATAGGGACCTAAACAAAGCGAGCCCGAAGGACGATTTCCCGCTGCCACATATTGACGTGCTAGTTGACAACACGACTCAGTTTTCAGTGTTTTCCTTCATGGATGGCTTTTCAGGGTATAACCAGATCAAAATGGCTCCGGAGGATATGGAAAATACGACCTTTATCACCCCGTGGGGAACCTTCTGTTACAAGGTGATGCCCTTTGGTTTGAAAAATGCTGGGGCAACGTACCAGCGGGCCATGACAACGCTTTTTCACGACATGATGCACAGAGAGATTGAAGTGTATGTCGATGACATGATTGCCAAGTCTCAAACAGAGGAAGAACATCTGGTTAATCTGTTGAAGTTGTTTAAGAGGCTGAGGAAGTTCAGGCTGAGGCTGAATCCAAATAAATGTACCTTCGGAGCGAGATCCGGGAAGCTACTGGGGTTCATTGTGAGCAAGAAAGGAATCGATGTCGATCCTGCAAAGATAAAAGCAATTCAAGAAATGCCAGCACCGAGAACCGAAAAAGAAGTCCGTGGATTCTTAGGGAGGTTGAACTACATTGCTAGGTTCATCTCTCACCTAACGACCACGTGTGAACCATTATTCAAGCTGTTAAAGAAAGATCAAGCGGTGGTCTGGAACGACAATTGCCAGAAGGCATTTGAAAAGATAAAAGAATACTTGCAGGAACCTCCGGTGTTGATACCCCCAGTAGCGGGACGACCACTGATTATGTACCTGACGGTTCTGGAGAACAGTATGGGTTGTGTTCTCGGTCAACATGACGAGATAGGGCGGAAAGAGCATGCAATTTACTACTTGAGTAAAAAGTTCACAGATTGTGAATCTCGATACTCTATGCTCGAAAAGACGCGTTGTGCATTGGCGTGGGCTGCCAAACGTTTAAGACAGTACATGCTGAATCATACAACCATGCTGATATCAAAGATGGATCCGATCAAATATGTGTTTGAGAAGCAAGCGCTCTCTGGAAGGATTGCTAGATGGCAGATGGTATTGACAGAATACGATATCCAGTATGTTTCCCAGAAGGCCATTAAGGGAAGTGTTCTGTCCGAATATCTCGCCGAACAGCCGATTGAGGATTATCAGCCTATGAAGTTTGAGTTTCCTGATGAGGATATAATGTACTTGAAGGCTAAAGATTGTGATGATCTGTTGCCTGGTGAAGGACCTGAGCGGAGTTCCCAGTGGCAATTGATTTTTGACGGAGCTGTCAATTCGTACGGTAGCGGGATCGGGGCAATCATTATAACTCCCCACGGGTCGTACATCCCGTTCATAGCCAGATTGACTTTTTCAGTGACGAATAATGAAGCCGAGTATAAAGCTTGCATTATGGGGTTAGAGGAGGCTATCGATATGAGGATTAAGAATCTGGATGTATATGGGGATTCAGCATTGGTTGTGAATCAGATTAAGGGAGAGTGGGAGACGCGCCAACCTAATCTGGTGCCGTACATGAATTATGCGAGAAGGTTGCTACCTTTCTTTGATAGGGTGGAGTTCCATCATGTACCTCGGGCGGAGAATCAAATGGCGGACGCCCTTGCAACGTTATCCTCGATGTATAAAGTCAACCGCTGGAATGAGGCTCCCAGCATTGTCATCTCTCGCCTTGATAGGCCGGCCTTTGTGTTTGCAATTGATGAAGCATCTGACGGTAAACCGTGGTATTTCGACATACAAAATTTCCTGAAGAATAAGGAATATCCGGCTGGGGCATCCAGTCGCGATCAGAAGACTCTTAGGAGATTAGCAGGCAACTTCTATCTGAATCCCGACGGCGTTTTGTATAGAAGGAACCACGATTCGGTACTCCTCCGATGTGTAGACGAGAAGGAAGCCAATTTGCTCATGGAAGAGATCCATGAAGGAACTTTTGGCACACATGCAGGTGGGCATGCTATGACCCGAAAGTTGTTGCGAGTGGGGTATTATTGGTTGACAATGGAAGCTGACTGTTTCAAATTTGCCAAGCAGTGTCACAAGTGCCAGATCTATGCTGATAAGATCCATGTGCCGCCCAGCCCTCTGAACGTTATGGCTTCCCCGTGGCCCTTCTCCATGTGGGGAATAGATATGATTGGCAAGATTGAGCCTACTGCTTCTAATGGGCATCGCTTCATCCTGGTTGCGATCGATTACTTCACCAAGTGGATGGAAGCAGCATCTTACGCCAATGTGACGAAACAGGTGGTGGCCAGATTTATCAAGAAGGATATAATCTGCAGATACGGTATTCCTGAACGGATCATTACTGATAATGGTTCGAATTTGAACAACAAGATGATGAAATATTTGTGTCGGGATTTCAAGATCGAGCATCATACTTCATCTCCCTACAGACCCAAGATGAATGGCGCTGTTGAAGCGGCCAACAAGAACATAAAGAAAATTGTTCAGAAGATGGTGGTAACGTATAAGGATTGGCATGAGATGCTGCCATTCGCTTTGCACGGTTATCGTACTACAGTGTGTACATCAACCGGGGCAACACCATTCTCACTAGTATACGGCATGGAGGCTGTCCTGCCATTGGAGGTTGAGATACCATCTTTGAGGGTTTTACTTGATGTTAAGCTGGACGAGGCAGAATGGGGGAGAAGTAGATTGAATCAGCTGAGCCTGATAGATGAGAAAAGACTAGCATCCATTGCACATGGTAGGCTGTATCAGAGCCGTATGAAGAAAGCGTTCGACAAGAAGATTCGACCTCGAAGCTTTCAGACGGGTGATCTTGTGCTGAAGAAGATTCTCCCACCGCAGTCGGATCACAGGGGCAAATGGACTCCTAATTACGAAGGTCCATACATCGTGAGAAAGGTCTTCTCCGGAGGAGCCTTATTGTTATCCACCATGGATGGTGAAGACTTTTCGTCCCCGGTGAACTCGGACGCAGTTAAAAAATACTTTGCTTAAAATTGACCCGCTGGACAGTAAAAAGAGAGTCCAGGCAAAAATGGGGCATCCTGGCGAACCAAAAACAGAATAAAAAGGTTCGGGCAAAAGTTAGGGATAAAATGGAAAAAATGTACACCCGCGAAGTCGAAAACCTACACTGGGCGGCTTCGGCAAAAAAGGGTATCCCGGTGAATCGAAAACCCGCAAAGGGCGATTCACGCAAAAGTTAGGGATTTAAGAAGCAAATGACTGCGGTCCAAGTTTGATTGTTTAGCGGTTTGGGAGCATCTGGGGTCCATTATCCAAAGCAATCTCTCCCGAAGACAGAGATCGGGAAAGCGTCAGAGTCCGACGAGTCATAGGAGGATCGGTTCATGGTGTTCGTCTGTAACACGTTGCCGACATGTGTACAAATTTTATTCTGTATATTTGTATACTTATGCATTTTGTGTATGTGTGACTACCTCTTTTCAGGAGTTGCATCTGATGTACAAATCTTGCCTATTCTCAGGCCGATATCAATAAAGTGTTTATTCAGTGAAGTGTGTGACTTTGGTTTTAATTTTTTACAGTTTTGTTTGTAAAAAGCGCCGATGTTTTTTGATAAACTTACATGCGTGTAAACGGGCGGGCCTCGGCCGATGATTGTTAAAACCAAAAATTACCTGAAGGGTTGTCGAGGGTGATTACCCAGATGTTCCTTTTGCATAGATTGCCTTGTGTTTGCTTGTTGACTTTTGCAGGTATTCAAAAGCTCGCAAAGTTCCCCCCGCCAGAGTCCATGGCAGGCTGGTACCCTCTCCAGAGGTTGAATGTTGTGTCTTCCCTAGTGAAGTCGCCTCAGGCAAAACTGAATGTTAATTCCCCAGGAGAATTGAGATTAATGTATCTTCAGTTCAGCATTAGCTTATCAAGCAGAGCAGAGTCCTCCCTAGTGAAGGTCGAGATGGATATGATTAATTCCCCAGAGAGCTCTTGTGTAGTGCAAATCAGAATGTATAGTTCAGTCCCCAGCTCAGCGATAGCAGGATGATTTCCCCAGCTCAGTGATAGCAGGATGATTTCGCCAGCTCAGTGATAGTAGGATGATTTCCCCAGCTCAGCGATAGCAGGATGATTTCCCCAGCTCAGCGATAGCAGGATGATTTCCCAGCTCAGTGATAGCAGGATGATTTCCCAGCTCAGTGATAGCAGGATGATTTCCCCAGCTCAGCGATAGCAGGATGATTTCCCCAGCTCAATGATAGAAGGATGATTTCCCCAGCTCAGTAATAGCAGGATGATTTCCCCAGCTCAGTGATAGCAGGATGATTTCCCCAGCTCAGCGATAGCAGGATGATTTCCCCAGCTCAGTGATAGCAGGATGATTTCCCCAGCTCAGTGATAGCAGGATGATTTCCCAGCTCAGTGGTAGCAGGATGAGTTCCCCAGCTCACTGATAGCAGGAGAAATTCCCCACAGAGTATAACCAAGCGGTTGAAGCTGTTGAAAGAAGTGTTCCCGAGCCTGATTGTCCTTTCTTTCCCCAGCAAGTCGCTCTTCCTCGCCAGGAAGATCGTCCTCAGCAGATTTTGGAGTTTTGATTTCAGGAGCTACTTTCCCAGCAGGATGGTCATCCCCAGTGGAGTTAGTTCACCTTATCAACATTTATTTTGTTGGAAGGGTATCGGTAGTGTTCCGATCATCCCCAGCGGATCCAGTGTGTCTTCAGCATTTATTTTGCTGAAGCAACTCTTTGCATAAGCATGCATCATGAGCATTTGCATTCTATCCAAATGCGTAGCATTTCCGTGCAGTATGGAAGCATTATGTCATCAAGCGCACATTTTGAAACATAAGCCAGGTGGTTACCTCTTAAGTTTGAGACATGTTATTCCTTGCCGATAAGAGAAATCGTGATTCAGGGAGATGTCGATTCGTGGTCAGAGTACGCAGTGATCGTATTTTGTACCATCTATGGGGTTCATGTTGTCAGGCACGCAGTGATCGTGTTGATTTTGAAATGTTAATTTATGGTCAAAGTATGCAGTGATCGTATTTTGTATCATCTATGGGGTTCATGTTGTCAGGCACGCAGTGATCGTGTTGATTTTGAAATGTTAATTTATGGTCAAAGTATGCAGTGATCGTATTTTGTATCATCTATGGGGTTCATGTTGTCAGGCACGCAGTGATCGTGTTGATTTTGGGATGTTGATTTGTGGTCAGGCACGCAGTAATCGTGTTGATTTTGAAAGTTGATTTGTGGCCCAAGTGCGCAGTGATCGTATTGGTTCCGACCTTTGGGGTTCATGTGGTAGGGCACGCAGTGATCGTGTTGATCTTGGTATGTGTATCTGTGGTCGAAGGGCGCAGTGATCGTATTCGTCCCAGTCAGAAAAGATTGTTTTGTAAGGCACGCCGTGATCGTGTTGGTATCATCTCGGGGTTTTATTGCGCAGGACACGCAGTGATCGTGTTCACTCTATCGGTCGGGCAGGACACACAGTGATCGTGTTTACCATATCATGTGATGTTGTTGGTCGATATATGCAGTGATCGTATTCGTCCGTTATGCAGTGGTTATAGATTGACGCGCAGTGGTCGCGTTCATCCAGTTTTCGTTGGTCGGCATACGCAGTGATCGTGTTCGTCCGTTATGCGGGTTGGTTATGGGATGAGGCACGTAGTGAACGTGTTCATCTGGTTGTTGGTGGCCGAAGTATGCAGTGATCGTATTCGTCCCAGGTTTGAAGTTGTGTCACAACACGCAACGATCGTGTTTCCTCCAGTCAAGAGGGCCGTGGCATTGAAGCGCGCAGTGATCGCGTTCACCCTATGTATGGTTGAGATGCGCAGTGATCGTATTCGTCCAGTTATGTGGGTTAGTTGAGACACGCAACACGCAGGGATCGTGTTTTCTCCAGTCAAGGTGATCGTGTTCGAACGCGCAGTGATCGTGTTCAAGATACGCAGAGATCGTATTCGTACAACATGCAGTGATCGTGTTGATAGTACCATGGGAACTTGTGATGCGGAGCACGCAGTGATCGTGGCTATCGTATCAGTTGGTTTTGTTGGTCGAGATGCGCAGTGATCGCATTCGCCCTATTGCAGCACACACAGTGATCGTGCTTATCATATTGGTGGTTGAAGTACGCAGTGAACGTGTTCGCCTCTTCTATGTGGTTATTCCGTCTGGCACGCAGTGATCGTGTTTATCTCATCCGGTTGGATTTATGGTTGATGTGATTGTAATGCAGCACGCAGTGATCGTGTTCGTTGTGTTTGTTCCATTATGTGATTTTGTTTGCAGCATCAAGACGCGCAGGGATCGTGTTTCCTCCTGTCAAGAGGGTGGTGGTGTAGAATACGCAGTGATCGTGTTCATCTTGTCACAGAGGGTTGTTGTGCCAGACATGCAATGATCATGTTCGTCATGGCATATTCCCCTAGCAGAGTTGCTTGGTCAAGCATTTCTCTTTCTCCTCAGCCGAGTCCTTTCTCAGAGTGCTGTGGAGATAGCATGGTACGGATTTTGGGTGGTTACCCACAGTTACCCCAGTAGAGACATAATCCCCAGCAGGGTAATCTTCAACGAGATACTTGGTTAAGTTCCTCGTAGTCCCCAGCAGGGTATTCTTCGACAAGTCGCTTGGTTAAGTTACTTGTAGTCCCTCAGCTGAGTCTTTCTCAGGATGATGTGGAGTCAGCATTATAAGATGGTAATACAGATTTTTGGGTCGTTACCCGCAATTCCCCAATAGAGTTTTGTTCTCCAGCAGGGTGTTACTTCAATGGGTTGCTTGGTTAAGTCCCTCATAGTCCCCAGCAGGAACTTGCTACAAGAGGTGTTTGGTTAAATTCCTCGTATTTTCTCAACAAGGTTATTCTCGTCAAGGGTATTTGGTTAAGTCCCCAATTTCCCCAGCAGGTGTTTGACGACCATCGTCAGAATTGTCCCCTCAGAGTTGCTTGGTTAAGTTTCTCGTTTCCCCGCAGAGTCGGTTGTTCATGTCTTCGAACATTGTCCCGCTTGGTTAAGTGTTTGCTCGTTTCTTTAGGATGCGAAAGGTTGATCAGTGAAGTCAACATGACAAGTGAAGTCAGTATTCTCCCGCTGGTCAGCGTGTGCTTGGTTGATAAGTGAGGTCAACAGTAGTTGATAAGTGAGATCAACAGAGGTTGATAAGTGAGATCAACGGAGGTTGATAAGTGATATCAACAATTGCTCGTTGTGTGGTGTATGCTCATTTCTTCGGAACGGAGTGGTCTGCGGACAACATCAGATTATTTGACAGATGGATGGCTAGTTGTTGCTCTGACAACAAAGGCCAGTTCCCAGGGTTTCCCCGAGCAGTAGTTGTTTGCGCAATTTATTTTTGCGGTTGGCAAATTTCCGGGTTCTTTCGTATTCAACCGTATCGTACCGCGAGTGTCTGAAGGTTGCGCGCTCTTCATCCAGTCGGGTCCAAGTCGCTTGAATAGGGGCAGCTGTTGCACCCCAAAATTTGCTCAACCTTTTCTAACCTAGGTTTATGTTTCAATTGCATAGGCATTTGCATTAGTATCATGTACATAGTGTATTCATCTGCATTGCATTGCATAGGCAAGCTATCTTAACAGGGGATCAAAGTGCTATTCTTATCTCAGGAGGTATATCCAAGGGTTTTATTCATATTCAAGTCTACTCAGGTCATCAGGGGAGAATTTTGAGCTTTGAAGAATTGCCAGGTGGATCAGTGAATTCTCTCCTATCTTGAAGTTGTTTGGGGATCATCAGAAGAAGTATGAGCTATGAGCCCAGGGTATGAGGTGTGTATGGATGTTATGAAGAGCCTATGTGATCATTTTGAAGAGGAACCAAGTCATTGGGATGATTGCAAGAGCCTCAGTTGAGGTCAGTCAACTAGGGTCAACACTAGGTCAATCCTAGGTCAAAGAAGTGTTTTGAAGGGCATCAAGGATCATTTGAAGAATGTGGGATTCATTATTTGCTATATTTATATGGATATGATGGTGTGTTAAAGAAAAATCAAGAGGAGTCAAAGAGAACTGGAGTTACTAAATTAGGGTTTCAGTGTAAAATCCCCTGATTTAGGTCAAACTTCCAAGCAGTGTAACTCAAGATGCAAGCTTCATATGAATTCTTGGTCCACATGAAACTTGTATAGTATCTTCATAGCTTTAATTTTAGTGGTGGAAGTAATCAAGATGATTTATAGAACTCAAGTTATGGCTCTTGCAAGTTACAGGTCATCTGAGGGCACTGAAATTTGTCTGTGAAAATTGTCTGTCTTCCAAGCAACTTTTGACCTTCAAGGATATTTCAAATGGATTCTTGGCCAACATAAGAGTTGTTACTTATTGTCTTAGCTTTCGAGTAAGGTATGGTATGCCTTCATATGATTTGTGGAACTCTACTTATGGTCTTGGCAAGCAAAGGGTATTTTGGTCATCTAGGGATTACAGGTCATTCTTAGCCTATTCCTAAAACTCATACAAGGAAGCTTCAAATGGAAAACTTCACAACATCAAAGTTGCTCAAAATGCCATTTTAAGTCTATAAAAGAAGTCATGAAAGTTTGTAAATGCATGGAGCAAGACTTGACCAAAGTTGGTGGAAAATGACCTAAAAAAGGCATATAAGTTGAAAAAGTTGAAATGAAAAATTGGTTTGAGAGATCTACAAATCCAAAATGGGTCATCCAATATACCAAATTGATTCCAAACATCATTTTAGAGACATTGGTTCATCCACGTTTTTGAGTTAGGGGTTAATTTTTGGACTTGCTTTGTATTTTTGTTACTTGCATCATAAGGCAAGCATGGAAAACTTAGCATAAGTGAAATTTCAAGGCAAGGAGATTGGTTTTTTCACACATACCATGTCAATAACTCATGAGAGGAGATTTTGACACAAATATGAAAGGGTGTAGGCATGAGATGTGAGATGATTCAAAGTATCATGGCATGAGAACTTCCATAACTTTCCACCACTTTCTAGAATCCTCTAAGATCATTATAAAACCTTCTAGATCTGTCCATCATCATCTATATATTGAGAGTGAATCATTGGTGCAAGGGGTTGGTGAAAAGAGGGAGAGAAGAGAGAGAATTTCATGGTTGCTTCCATTGTAAGAAAGTGAGAGAATTATCATAATCTTCCATTTCTGTTCAAGAGAGTTCTTCATTTCCAATCTTTGGTATATTGTGAGGGTGAATGAGCATGATGCAAGGTCCATCAATGGAGGTTTAAGGAGTTGTTGTCCAAGATTCAAAATTGTGCACCAGAGTTGCAGCCAACAATCCAAGCACTTTTCTCCCAGTTTTTTGCAAACAGAAAGAGCTTCATCAATTAAAGATCATCCTCGAAGGGTTTCAAGCATTGGATCCACCTGTAACCACCTCTGCCATAGCTACTAAGCAGGTTGGTGATCTCTTTCTTATCTCTATAATTAGGTGATTGCTAGGTTAGATCATTGGTGTAGGATTGTTAGGGTTAGGAAGATGAACATGTACCCTCTCTGTTATGGCCATTAGAGGCAGTTTGATTCATGGTGATGAAAATTTCTTGATCTAGAACTCCTGAATTAGGGCGAGATAATGCTAGCTTTTTAGCTCAGAATACTCACCATAATCTATAGATCATTCTAGGGTGATTTGAGCAAGAACTATAATCATGCACATCAGGTGCAATTCAGTGGTACCATGAATTTTCAGTTATCGAGCTCGAGTATGCAATGAGTTTTAGAAGAATCCAAGTGAAGGATCTTGTAGAGGGCTTTGAGTAGGCCATTTTTGGTTTTGGAATCGAGGGATTTGGTTAAGTATGGAAGGAGAACGATGAGCTTGATTGCATGCATGGAAGCTGTAAAAACTGAAACCCTAGGTGCTGATTGGAGAAGATGACTGATGACCCTTGGATTAACTCATTTCAATTGACTTGTTAAGTTCATCGCACGGTCCAGATTTGAAGTTGGCAAATGGAGGGAAATCTCAGCGTGAAAAGATGCGTTTCACTTAAAACGCACCTCTGGGCCTGATCCAACTTGTGATATTCCCACCCCCCAGCAAAGCCCAATTGGAAAATTAACTGAAATAAGCTGCTATTTGCACCGTGGATCCATCTTTTTTCTTTTATTTTTTTCAATTCATTTTCTGAGACGCATTGGGCCTAATGCAAATGATATTCGCGCCCCCCTCATCATGGCCCACCTGAGATAATAACTGGGCGCCATTGCTGATAACACCCCTCCCCATTTTATTTCTATTTTGTGTTTTTATTTTCTTTAATATTTTTCTCATCTTTGAAAAATCATAAAAAATGGAAAATTTGATATTTTTAATTCCTTCTTTTTGTGGTAGGTCAATAATCCTGTCTAGAAAAATATTAAATAATAAAATTGGCATTTTATTTTGTTTTAATATTTTTCATGCATTTTTCTTATAAATAGCATTGTGATGAGTTTAGTTTAGTACTCAAATTTGGTAATTTTAGTTCTAATAGTTCCCCTTATATTTTTAACCCATTCTTTTTAGGGTGATTAGCATAGGACTTCAACTTGTGCATAGGATTTAATTCATGATTTTAGAATTTAATCTTAGGTGATTTGATTAGGTATGAATAACATGATCAAAATTAGGGTTTCAAATGAGCATAGGTGAAATAGATTAGATTCTTTTAGGAATTTTCATTTGATTTTTGGGGTATGGGACTATAGGGGTTATGGGTATAGGATAGATTCCTTAGAAAATATTAGGATTCCCCTACTTCTATTAGTATACTGCTATATTTGATTGACTGTGTGGTGTGCCCTCTTTAGGGTTATTATATTTTGTCTGTGTGTGGGGTATTGGGTGTTTGGGATTTTGGGAGAGCTGAAGCCTGTGATGATGAAGCCCATTTGAAGATCGAAGACTGAAGACCAACTTCCAGAGTTGATGAGGAGTTTTCTCTTGCTGGCAGCTGTGAAGTCTGTAGGATCTAGGAGTTAGGCAGAGCCCTAGAGTAGACAACTTGATTCTCAAACATGGAAGGTCTTGATTGCCTCCGTTCTTCTCTGTGATGCAGAGTCTCTCTAAGACACTCACCCCCTTCCTTTGGAAGGCTTGGTGCTAATGTCTAAGGGATAGAACTCTTGAGAGAAATATTCTTTGTGTTGATAGCAGTTTGTTTGCCACCCTTTGTGGCCAACTAATTGCTTAACACCCAGTTCACTCTTGTGATTGATTCATCAGCTTGGAGGTTAGGACTTGAAGAAAAGCCACTGGGAGATTGAAGATAGAAGACTGATGTCTGTTTGAAGCCTGAAGCTAGTTGCTGATGCTGATGAAGACTGCTTTGCTGTTTAGTTTTTGCTGTTTTAATTTTGATGTATTGATTGAATTTCCCGGATTGTATTGTCTGCTGTTTAACTTGTTGGGTTGAAAGTGAATCCTGTTCACTTTTGCCTATTGTTTTCTAGGTTCGAGGTTGAGTGGGACTCCCTCGCCTCGCTTGTATTGTTGCATTCATGCATTTTACTGCTTTATTGTATATATCTGCTATTTCTGTTTCCGTCTATTCCCTTAGGAGCTCTGTTTCTCTCTGTGCAAGAGAGGAGCATGATAGACATTAGGTGTTAACCCATGCATGATAACATTAGGGTATATTTTTATCCCCTTTTTAACCCTAGGATTTTAGAGTGTCATCTCTTCTTCCTTCAAACAACAGAAAAACACTAATAAAGGTTATAACAGCAATTAATTCATTTCTTCCGTCAAAAGATTTGAACAAACATCAACCTTTTTTGCAATAAGAAAACCCTTGTTTAAGGTGAGATTTTTCATAAAAGACACTTGAACAGCTTGTGTCGTGCGTAGCCCGAACTACGTTTGCTCTGATCTTCCATGCCGTGTGGAAGTACGTAGGCATAGGATGCGATATCCTAGCGAGCAACCTCCACCCATTTTCCCCCGTAGTTAGGCGAACTATGTTGACTCTGATTTCTCGTTCCAGACGGGAATACGTAGGCATAAAGTGCGATGCTTTGCCGAGTCATGTTTTCTTTTCTTTTCAGACCTCATCCTTTAGTTTAGATAGAAGTGTAACCCGTACAACCCAAGCAAGCGTGGATCCCGTCGAGTACGACGGACGTGAGGGGTGCTAATACCTTCCCCTTGCGTAACCGACTCCCGAATCCAGGTTTTGGTTGCGATGACCATACCTTTTCCCGTTTTTTGCGAGGTTTACTTCGAGCGTTTCCTTTCCCTCCCGTGGGATAAATAACGCACGGTGGCGACTCTTCTGTTCAGCCGGCGCCGATTTTTGCAGTAGCGACAAGAATGTCAGGAATCATCTTGAGCAACTGATCCTTCGGCGGAACACCTGCAAGACAAGAACGGTAGCAACCTAGATCATATTTATTATGCATATGCTTCGGCGCCATGCTCCACACGGTGGAAATGCTATGCGTTTATGATAAATGCTATGCAATTATGCACAATGATGCGATCCCGTCTGCAAAATAAATGCCGAAGGGAGAATCTTCCTGTCAAGGGGGAAGAACTACTCAGATAGAGGAATCATCCTGCTGAGGAGAACATGGTCACGCCAATATCAATTGGACTCCGCAGGGGACACAACTTTAGTTGACTGCTGCGGGGGAAACAACTTCAGTTGATTGCTGCAGGGGCACGAAGCTCTACGAGAACCAGGACCAGCTGAGGGAAGGCGATGTCAATCGCGGGAGTAAACTGCGTGACTTTCATGGCTACTTCTCTGGAGATGACGGCTCTGTGGGGAAACAATTTCAGTTGATCAACACTTCACTAGGGAAAACCAATCATGGTTTGAGCAACTTCCAAGGATTCGGCTCTCTTGGGGGCCCTGCAAACTCGGATGAGGAAGGAGAAATCATTCTACTTCACTGGAGAGAGTACGACTCTGGGGGAAATACAGCATCAGCTGTTCAACACTCTACTGGGGAAAACCACTCATGGTCCTAGTTGCCTCCCAAGGACTCGGCTCTCTTGGGGGTTTGCACACTCGGCTAAGGAAGAAGAAATCATTCTGCTTCACTGGAGAGAGTACGACTCTGCGGGGGAGTCTCAATACTGCTGGAGAAGAAGGAATCATCTGACTTCGGGGGAGAGTACACTCTGGTGGGGAATTTCAATTCCGCTGGGGAAGAACCAATCATCCGACTTCGGGGGAGAGTACAACTCTAGTGGGGAATTTCAATTCCGCTGGAGACTTCGTTCTGGACTAATCAGTTGCTGCATACTTCGGCGTACGAATAGTTTCCTACGAACCCTGCACTTGTGACCCGGTGCGGGGGGTGAACACGCGCTTCAGCGCTTGACTCAGCTGAGGAGATGACGTTCCTTCAGGATACATCTGATTGGGGAGAGAATCATCTCTGCCTGGGGAGACATATCAATGCTCATATCTCGCGTTCAGACTCCGCGGGGAGCTGCTACTGAACTCTGCTGGAGAAGGAGGAATCATCCTGCTTCGGGATGCGCACGGCGCACTGTCTGGAATATGCTACACCTGTAACAACACAAACAAACAGACAAGATACCCTTCTCAAAGGGACCTATCAAGGTTATTATCTCGTGACAATATTCAAGTGATTAATTGCTTCAACAATCAGTGGCCTAGGCCAGTAAGTTTATGTATGCGCATTTTATCAAAAACATCGGCGTTCTTTTTCGCAAACAAAACAGATAAATGCTAAACAAGCAAACAAAATTGCTGAATAATATGCATTTTATTGATAACGAACCCCTGAATGGGTGAAAATGTTTTACAACAGATGCAAGCTCCTGGAATGAGGAAGCCGCGCAAGAATAAAACATAAATATACATCAGTATATACAAATGTCGGCAACGAGGCGTAGACGAACACCATGAGTTGATCCCTCTATGACCCACTCGACTTCGATACTTCTCCGACGCTTCAGCTTCGGAAGAGATTGATTCAGATAAACGGTCCTCAGGTCCTCCAAACCACTAAACAATGAAAGTCCACACGCGGAACGCAATCATTTGCTTTTTTCAAATCCCTAACTTTTGCGTGAACCGCCTTTTGCGGGTTTTCAGTTCACCGAGATACCCTTTTTTGCCGAAGCCGCCCAGTGTAGGTTTTCGACTTCGCGGGTGTACATTTTTTCAATATATCCCTAATTTTTGCCCGAACCTTTTCATTCTGTTTTTGGTTCGCCGGGATGCCCTTTTTTGCCTGGACTCTCCTTTTTTGTCTAGCGGGTCGCTTTCAAGCAAAGTATTTTTTAACTGCGTCCGCGTTCACCGGGGATGCAAAATCTTCACCATCCATCGTGGATAACAACAAAGCTCCTCCCGAGAAGACCTTGTCGATGACGTACGGACCTTCGTAGTTCGGAGTCCACTTGCCCCGGCGATCGGAGTGTGGAGGAAGAATCTTCTTCAGGACGAGATCACCCGTCTGAAAGCTTCTAGGACGCACCTTCTTGTCATAAGCTTTCTTCATTCGGCTTTGGTACAGACGACCAAATGTAATCGATGCTAACCTCTTCTCGTCCATCAGACTGAGTTGGTTCAGTCGATTCGTAATCCATTCTGCCTCGTCGAGTTTCACATCAACCAAAACTCGCAAAGAAGGGATATCCACTTCTAACGGTAGGACTGCCTCCATACCGTACACTAAGGATAAAGGAGTTGCCCCGGTTGACGTACGGACCGTCGTACGATAACCGTGCAGTGCAAATGGCAGCATCTCGTGCCAATCTTTGTAGGTCACAACCATCTTCTGAACAATCTTCTTTATGTTCTTGTTGGCCGCTTCAACGGCGCCATTCATCTTCGGCAGGTAAGGAGATGAGTTGTGGTGTTCAATCTTGAAACTCTGGCACAACTCCTTCATCATCTTGTTATTCAGGTTCGAACCATTATCAGTAATGATCCGCTCGGGAATTCCGTAACGACATATGATGTCCCTCTTTATGAATTTAGCCACTACCTTCTTGATCACATTAGCATACGAGGCTGCCTCCACCCACTTGGTGAAGTAGTCGATAGCTACCAGAATGAAGCGATGACCGTTAGATGCGGTGGGCTCAATCTTTCCTATCATGTTGATTCCCCACATGGAGAACGGCCACGCGGAGGACATGACATTTAACGGGCACGACGGCACATGAACTTTATCAGCATAAATCTGGCATTTATGACATCTCTTCGCGAATCTGAAGCAATCCGACTCCATCGTCAGTCAGTAGTATCCTGCTCTCAGGATCTTTCTCGTCATGGCATGCCCGCCGGCGTGCATACCAAATGTGCCTTCATGGACTTCTTCCATGAGCATACTCGCCTCTTTCTCATCTACACATCTGAGTAGCACGAGATCATGGTTTCTTTTGTACAACACTCCATCAGGATTGAGATAAAAGTTTCCAGATAGCCTCCTTAGAGTCTTCTTATCCTGGGTTGATGCACCCGCAGGATACTCCTTAGTCATAAGGAAAGTCTGGATGTCATGGAACCATGGCTTGCCATCGACGGCTTCCTCGATTGCACAGACAAATGCAGGTCTATCAAGACGCGAAAGGACAATTCTTGGAGCCTCATTCCAAAAATTGACTTTATACATTGAAGCCAACGTGGCTAAGGCATCGGCCATCTGATTTTCAGCCCTGGGCACATGATGGAGTTCCACTCGATCAAAGAACGGAAGTAGCCTTCTGGCATAATTCATGTACGGCACCAAATTCGGTTGACGAGTCTCCCACTCCCCTTTAATCTGGTTGATTACAAGCGCTGAGTCACCATATATGTCTAGGTTCTTGATTCTCAAATCAATTGCCTCTTCTAGACCCATGATGCATGCTTCGTACTCCACCTCATTATTGGTAACTGGAAACGTCAGTCTCGCAGTAAACGGGATATGGGATCCGTGGGGAGTCGTGATGATAGCCCCGATGCCACTTCCATAGGAGTTAACCGCTCCATCGAATATCAATTTCCACTGGGATTTCCTATCTGCCCCCTCGTCGGGCAACGGCTTATCGCAATCCTTCGCTTTGAGAAACATAATATCCTCGTCAGGGAATTCAAATTTCATCGGCTGGTAATCCTCGATCGGCTGTTCGGCAAGGTAATCAGACAATACGCTTCCCTTGATGGCTTTCTGGGACACGTACTGAATATCATATTCTGTTAACACCATTTGCAATCTGGCAATCCTGCCCGAAAGAGCCTGCTTCTCGAAGACGTACTTGATCGGATCCATCTTCGAAATTAGCATGGTGGTGTGATTGAGCATGTACTGTCGTAGATGTTTGGCAGCCCAGGCTAGTGCACAACACGTTTTCTCCAGCATCGAGTATCGAGATTCACAATCAGTGAACTTTTTAATCAAGTAGTAAATGGCATGCTCTTTTCTGCCCGTCTCGTCGTGCTGACCGAGAACACACCCCATACTATTCTCAAGAACTGTCAAGTGCATGATTAATGGCCGTCCAGCCACTGGGGGTATCAAGATTGGAGGTTCTTGAAGATACTGCTTTATCTTGTCGAATGCCTTCTGGCAATCCTCATTCCAAGTAATCGCCTGATCTTTCTTTAAAAGCTTGAACATCGGTTCACAAGTGGCCGTGAGCTGAGAGATAAACCTTGCAATGTAGTTTACTCGGCCCAGGAAACCACGAACTTCTTTTTCTGTTTTCGGCGCTGGCATTTCTTGAATGGCTTTTATTTTCGCAGGATCAACCTCGATGCCTCGTTCACTTACGATAAACCCCAGTAATTTTCCGGACCGCACTCCGAAAGTGCATTTGTTAGGATTCAGCCTCAACCTGAACTTCCTAAGCCTCTCAAAAAGCTTCAATAAGTTGACCAGATGCTCTTCCTCCATTTGGGACTTCGCAATCATGTCATCAACATAGACCTCGATCTCATGATGAATCGTATCATAAAACAAAGTTACCATTGCTCGCTGGTAAGTGGCCCCTGCGTTCTTCAGACCAAAGGGCATTACCTTATAGCAAAACGTTCCCCAGGGGGTGATAAACGTCGTCTTCTCCATGTCCTCCGGTGCCATCTTGATCTGATTGTAACCGGAGAAGCCATCTATGAATGAAAACACGGAGAACTGGGCTGTGTTGTCGACCAACACATCGATATGAGGCAACGGGAAATTATCTTTAGGGCTCGCCCTATTCAAATCCCGATAATCGACGCACATGCGTACCTTACCATCCTTCTTCGGTACAGGCACTATGTTGGCGACCCACGGAGGGTAAGTGGTGACCGCTAAGAAGCTAGCATCAAGCTGTTTCTGCACTTCTTCTTTGATCTTAACGGCCATATCTGGTCTCGTCCTCCTAAGCTTCTGCTTGACGGGAGGGCAATCTTCTCGTAGCGGCAAGTGGTGGACCACGATGTCCGTGTCAAGTCCGGGCATATCTTCGTATGACCAAGCAAAGACGTCACTATACTCTCGAAGCATTTCGACCAATCTCTGCTTGACATCACTCTGCAATGCATCCCCTATCCTGACATTTCTGACGAGCTCTTCAGAACCCAAATTTACGATCTCGATCTCCTCTTCATGAGGCAGAATAACCTTTTCCTCTTGTTTCAACAAGCGGGCCAACTCTTCAGGAAGGTCTTCATCTTCATCAATCTCTTCCTCGGCTTGATAGATCGGGTAATCGAAGTTGAAGTGAGCCGTAGAAGGTCCAGAGTCGATGTCATCTGTTATGTGGATCCTGCAATAACAAGGGTTAAGTTTAAAACAAGGATGTGCAGGTTAGCACAAACCCCATTGCCATTTTACTGTTTTTCAAAACAAATATAAAACAGGAATAACAGAGATCACAATATTTGAATACGAAGAAAACGCCTTTGATTTATTAACAAAATGCATGTACATAATCCAACAAGGCCCTGACAATAAAACCGCTACGCCCCGGGTAGGACATAGGGTTGTACAATGATTGGAAAAAGTAAATCATTACTCTTCACTTGTCAGCTGAATGATATCCTTGATGGTCCAATTGTTGAGGCCCTTGCCCGGCTTGCTTGGCTGAATCCAAGAGTCGAGATCATAATCGCTATCCCCGCTGTCTTCAGACGCCGCGTTGATGCTTTCGAAGATCACTCCGCCACTGGTAAATAGGATCGGCCCCTTACCCCGTGACGCGCTGCTAGACGAATAAGAAGAAGCTTCAGCTTCAGGAAAATACCCCAACCCAAACTTATCCTGCTTGTTCGGTATCTCCAAAATATGCCCCCATCCTGGGGTAGATCCAGCTTGGACGACGGCCCGAGCTTCTTTGAATGAGGAGAGATTCTTCTCTGGCTTTTCTGTGACCACAGGAGCTACTTCTTTCACCTTGACGGCTTCAAATGCCTGGAAGAGAGTCTCGTGGATTTCGCCATCCATTTCAACATACTTAAAGGATGACAAATGGCTCACCATTATGTACTCCTCACCGCACACGGTCACTATGCTTCCCCCGACAGCATATTTGAGCTTTTGGTGCAACGTGGAGGTCACGGCATCAGCAGCATGGATCCACGGCCGGCCCAAGAGACAACTGTAGGCAGGCATGATATCCATGATATAAAAGATCGCGTCGAACGTTTCCGGACCAACCTGGATCGGCAGGGTCACCTCCCCGAAAACGTGGCGCTTAGTTCCGTCGAATGCTTTCACCACCAGATCACTGGGTGTGCAGAGCAATCCGCGAGTGTCCAACTTCATTAATGCATTCTTTGGAAGAACATTAAGTGACGAACCCGTGTCCACCAGGACGTGCAACATGATTGTGCCCCTACACTCTATCGAGATGTGCAGGGCGCTGTTGTGATCTCTGCCTTTTGGCGTCAGCTCTAAATCTGTGAAACCTAGCCCATTGCCAGCATTAACATGGGCTACCACCTCTTCTAGCTGATTCACCGACATCTCTTGCGGTACGTAGGCAGCGTTCAATACCTTCAGTAGCGCATTGCGGTGCGCTTCAGAACACAGCAACAAGTTGAGAATAGAAATCTTCGAAGGCGTATGATGGAGATGGTCTACAATCTTGTAGTCGCTCTTTTTGATCAACCGCATAAACTCCTCGGCATCTTTGACCAGCAAATCTTTCTCTATCCCGCACGGGGCCTCTTCGACGACTTTGCTTTTACCCTTATCAGCCGCTTCAGCTCTGACCGCTTTCTCTGCCACGACTTCCGGCGGTGCAAATACTCTTCCGCTGCGAGTAATACCACTGATTCCTGCGAGACTCTCCACAGTCGACCCATACGGCTCTAGCTCCAACTTCTGACCGTTGCAATAGACTTCAGCCCCATAATGCCATGGAACAGCATTAGTGCTCTCGAATGGTATCGGCCCAACTTTGGTAATAGTGATGGTAGGCGGTCGGGGCACAGAAATAGTAATTGGTTGGCGAGGGATGGTGATGGTGGCGACTTCATCGGCCTGCTTCAACACTACCTCTCCTGACACACTTTCAGCCTTCCGGCTAAACTGCAGAATCCCCTCAGTTATCAGACTTTGGATTCCTTCTACCAGTTGTTCGCATCCATCAGAATGTGTAGCACAGTCCATGCATAGTTCTCCGCATCCTGGAAAGAACCCTCTTTTCAACAACTTAGCTTTGACGAAGCTAAGAGGCGTTTTTAGATCTTTGACATCAGTCAACAAATCTGCACTCTCTTCTTCGATAATGGCGTTCACTCCGCCTCCCCTATGATTCGGCATAGGGTTTTTTGTGACATTGGGCACATTATCGGAGAAGTTAATAATCTTGGCATCTACCAGGTCCTGCACCTTGTGCTTAAAGGCTTTGCAGTTCTCGATTGTGTGGCCTGGTGCCCCTGTGTGGAAGTCGCAAGTAGCATTTGCATCGTACCCTGGTGGAGGTGCCCCTGTCAAGGGAGCCATCGTCCTCTTCTGAACCAACTGAAGTTGAAGCAACGTCTGTAACAATTGCGCATATGACATGGGTGGTGTCTCAAAGTGACGGTTTGTCAAAGATGCCCGATTCTGGTGCTTTCTATATCCATGCTGATTCGGTTGCTGCTGCTGCTGTTGCGGAGCCGATGGGATATTTATACTGGATACCTGCTGCTGAGGGCCCTTGCCCTTCCTTCGAGCGTTGGTCACAGCGCTCGCATCTCCTTCTCGTCGTTTACCAGCATAAGGTTTCTTTCCACCTCCTCCAGCTGAGGATGATTCACCTTGAATTTTCCCGATCTTGATACCATTCTCGACGTGCTCGCCCATGGTAATGAGAGCTGAGAACGTCCCAGACATACCGCTGACTAACTTTTCATAGTAAACCCCCGGGAGGGTAGCCACAAACATCTGCACGAGCTCGCGTTCAACCATCTGCGGCTGAACCCAGGCTGCCAACTCACGCCACCGCTGGGCGTACTCCTTAAATCCTTCATTATTCCTCTGCGAAAGGTTCTGGAGCTGGACTCGGTTCGGGGCCAAGTCGCTATTGTACTGGTAATGGTGGACAAACGCTTCAGCGAGATCCTTCCATGTGCGCACGCTAGTGGGCTCCAGGCCCATGTACCACTCGAGGGATGGCCCAGAAGTACTATCTTGGAAGAAGTGCATCAGCAACTTCTCGTCTTTGGAATAGGCAGACATCTTCCTGTAGTACGATCGCAGGTGGACACGAGGGCAGGTGGTGCCCTTATATTTCTCAAAGTCAGGCACCCTGAAGTTAGGAGGTACCTTGAAATCAGCAATTAACCCCAGCTTGGACATATCAACGCCCAAAGTATTCTGATTCTCAATATCTCTCATTTTATCTTCAAGTGCTTTGAATCTGAGCCGCGCTTCAGCATTCAGCTCCGCTTCCGCACCTCTTTGAGAAAAAACATCATCCTGATGATCCTCAAGCCATGGTTGAGGCACCAACAGATTCCCGACGCCTGCATTGCCGTTGCCCCGCCCGATATTGACATTAGCTCCCAGACTCCCATTGCCGACGCCCGTCGTATTGAGTCCGATGTTGGCCATCACATTGCCATTAGCACTGCCATTGCCCCCGGCCACAGGGACACCATTCTGCGGAGTATCAACTGGTGGAGGAGTAGGCACGGCCCCGCCATGGAGTATGCCGTTGCTATCAACCCTGGAGATCAAAGGCTGAACCAAAGTCCTGAGCTGGTCCTGGCCATTGGCGACCACTTGCATAAGTTCCATAAAGCGATCCATCCTCTCGCGGAGCTCCTGGACATCTGTCTGCACTTGATCCATGATCCTGGTCTGATTAGCTCTAGTTGGATAACGGTGAATTAGTCTCTGATCAATCCTGGAGTCACCGGGAACAGCCTGGGACACCTGTAAACCTGAAAAAACCTGCAAACACTAAAGGTTAGGAAAAACAACAACATGCTCGTCATGCAAATGCTTCATGCAGATGCATGCGTGTGTCTGTGTGTTTGGGAGATTTCCCCCGATCCTAGTGCTTGAGTGCCAGTGCTGATAATAATAATAAGAAGAAGTCCGAGCCCAATCATGGAAACAACAATCTCATATATAAAGGAAGCCTATCAAGGCAGTACATAGCATCAGCAAGTGCAAGACAAATCAACAGCATGACCTCAGCCAACAAGCCTGGTGATGGTCATCATACAACAATGATCAAGACAAAAAAGGAATACAAATAGTCAAGTACGGCCACGGGCGCGATACTCTTCTAACAACTCCTTCGTCTCTGGATGATCTGGCAGAGTGAGCAACCCCTTGACGAGTAGTTCCCTCTGCACAATGGTATACTGAAGTCCTTCGACCGAACTTTCCCATGCTCCTTCGCCGAAGCAATCTTCTAATTTCCGCTTCTTGGACTCAAACGTCAGCTTGCGCTCCTTCAGGTTAGCGAGAGCTTTGTTGAGCTGGCCTTCAGCGGCGTATCTGCGGGCGGTTTCTTCATCAAACCTCTTTTCACTGTCCTTCACCTCGGCTTCCAGCTTGGAGATCTACAACATCAGCTTATCCTCCCGCTCTTTCCTGGTGGCCAGGGAAGCCTTCCAGTGCTGGTTGAACTTTGATATCCTCCGATATGCCTTGTCCAAGTGCTGCTTCTTCGTAGCCAGTACGTCGTTGACGGCCTTGAAGTCTCGACCCATGCGTTCATGCTCGGCTATCTTCTTAGTCAGGTCTGTACCCAGCTAGTTCACCAACTCTGTTTGCCTTTTGAAAGAATGAACATCTTCGTTCCTCTCGCTTCGGAGCTGAGCTAATTCCTTCTCCAGTTCTTCGTTCGCCCGCTTCAATTCATCCCGCTCAGCTAATACCTGGTTATGCTGCTGAAGGGGCACAGTAGTAGGCTCTTCGATTGTTGGAGGACTTTCTGGCTTGGCCCGAGGAAATGGCATCCCTATAGCATTGGCTCTGGCTCTGATCCAAGTCAAATACGGAGGGTAGGCTTGATTATTGCTTTTTCCCAGCAATGGCTTTCCTCGCTTACTGATACCATTCCAGGCGCGCTGAAGCTTGGACAACAAGTCCCCCTCTAAAGTACCTGTGAGGTACAGAGATTCCTGTACCTCTTCCTCCTTCGGCGGAGTTCTCAAAGCATACGCGAACTGTCAAACTAGCAACGACGGATTGTCGTTTATACAGCCCTTCCTGCCTATCAGAGGCACATTTGGAAACCCGCTGCAACTGAAGATCACCTCAGTACCCAACCTATCTCT
This sequence comes from Lathyrus sativus, assembly GCA_963859935.3. Classification (NCBI taxonomy): domain Eukaryota; kingdom Viridiplantae; phylum Streptophyta; class Magnoliopsida; order Fabales; family Fabaceae; genus Lathyrus; species Lathyrus sativus. Next base: position 280,281,722 of record OZ012741.1, read on the forward strand.
GTCGAACCAGTCAATATCCTTTGCAGATAAACTCATCAGACGCTCAGGCCACTCAGCTGTGGCTGCAGACAAGACAAAAGGACCCCTCTTGGGCAGATGGCTATCAAGCCATTTGTACAGCAACGGTACGCAGCATGATACATTCTTCCCCCTCCTGTTCTCGTTCTTATAGTGGACTGAGTGATAGACATCTCCTATCAAGGTAGGGACTGGATTCCCTGAAGCGAAGATGTGAAACGCATCAAAGTCTACAAAATCGGACATGTTAGGGAACAGGATGATGCCATATATGCATATAGCGAGGATGGCATTGAACGCGTCCCAACATCCGTCCTTGGCACACTGCTGAGCCTTAACCACCAGAAACTGCAAGGAGAACCCAGGAACCTTGTTCCAACTAGTCAATACTAATTCTGAGGCGTCCAAATGAAGTGATGGAGCTAACCCAGCCAGATCAGGCTCAGCCTCCATGTGAACAAAAGGCATCTGCCTTTTGATAGGCACACCTAGCAAATCAGCATACTCTTCCAGCGTAGGTGCGAGAACAAAGTCCTGGAAAGTGAAACATCTTAGCGGAGGGTCGTAGAACTGCAGCAGAGCGTGCAACCCATTCAACTCGAATGCAGAAGGCCTACAAACCAAACTGAGTAACCTGCCATAAGATTTTCTGAACTCATCCCTCACAGACTCGTCTGCTAGAGCTATCAAACCAGTCAACTTAGCCACGTCAGGGGCCGGGAACTTGTAAGCCACGGTCTTCCTCAGAGAGCCCATAACAATACAATAGGAGGCAAGAAATCCTGGATCGGGGAAAACGGTACCTGCAACACAGACACACGCTAATGAAATGCAAATGAACATGCAAACTAATGCAAAATGCAATCATGCAATAAGAGGCCAAGGCAACTGGTGTTGTGGAGATTCTGTATCAACAAAACCGTAATCTTGCTCTATCAAGAACAACCACTGCATCTGATAATAAGAGAACCCCGGTGTAGGACCCCAAATCTGATCTGGCAAGACCAACCATCTGATAGGACCATATACATAGGATCATGATTCTGCTCAGTCAAGAACAAATGTCTGATAATAAGGACCTCTGATGTAGAACCAAGAAATATCTACTGATGAGGTCTTCAGACCCCAATCAAAAATCTGCCCTATCAAGAACAAACAACAGCTGCTGATGAAATCTTCAGACCCCACTTAAAATCTGCTCTATCAAGAACAAACAACATCTGCTGATGAGATCTTCAGACCCCAAAAATCTGCTCTATCAAGAACAAACAACATCTGCTGATGAGATCTTCAGACCTCAAATCAAAAATCTGCTCTATCAAGAACAAACGACTGATGACAAAACTCTGCTCTATCAAGAACAGACATACATTTGATGATAAGATCCCCTGATCAAAACCTGCTCTATCAAGAACAGACATACACCTGATGATAAGATCCTCTGATCAAAACCTGCTCTATCAAGAACAGACATACACCTGATGATAAAATCCTCTGATCAAAACCTGCTCTATCAAGAACAGACATACACCTGATGATAAAATCCTCTGATCAAAACCTGCTCTATTAAGAACAGACAAATCTGCAACTGAGAAACCTTGGTACCAACAAAACTGATTCACTGTCAAGAAAACCAGGTAGTCTGAAGGTCAAAGTTTCCTGCAATAAACCCAACCCTGCTCACAGGTATGGACCTAAACTGACTCAAGGTACGGCATCCTATGCGTTCATCAGCGTCACAGACTTTCAAGAGGGGTGATACGATACCCAGAAGGTGTGGCATCACCAGCTCATGAAGCGGCCTCACTTAGCTGAATCACAAATGATCGGTCCCCAGAGTCGACAATCCACCAAACCAGCAACCGTCTCAACCCAAAGGGTTGAAAGTGAAGCCAACCGGATGAACCTCGTCTGAGCGTGGATTTCATGAGACACTAGTGCCTGCAAAGCAAGCACGCGCCCACTAATTTCCACTCTAAGTCTATGGTGCACTCAAGCCTGGGTCTGGCTTCTCACTCATTAGAACTCCCATCCCACAATAGCACAGATAATCATATATACTGAAAATAAAATGCGGGAAATAAAGTGCGAGAAGTAAAATGCGATAAACGCAACCCAACAAGTAAACATACAAGCGTTAGGATTGGCTCTCAGGGAACCGTTGGAGTCCCCAGCAGAGTCGCCAGCTGTCGCTTGCGTGAAAATAAGGTGTCGGCACAACAGAAGAGTCGCACCTTTCGTTATTTATCCCTCAGAGCGGGAAAGGAAACGATCGGAAAAACCTGACGAAAAAGGGTAAGCCAAGGTCATCGCAACCATTGTCTGGATTCGGGAGTCGGTTACGCAAGGGGAAGGTATTAGCACCCCTCACGTCCGTCGTACTCGACGGGATCCTCGCTTGTTGTGTTTACTTGTGTCGCTACTGCAAAAATCGACGCCGGCTGAACAGAAGAGTCGCCACCATGCGTTATTTATCCCAAAGGAGGGAAAGGAAACGCTCAGAGTAAACCTACTGCAAAGACGGGAAAGGAATGGTCATCGCAACCAAATCCTGGATTCGGGAGTCGGTTACGCAAGGGGAAGGTATTAGCACCCCTCACGTCCGTCGTACTCGACGGGATCCATGCTTGTTTTCTGGTACGGATTGTTATTCTATCTAAACTAAGGGTCAGGGGTTAAAAGAAAATAAAATGACTCGGCAAAGTGTCGCACTTTATGCCTACGTATTCCCGTCTGGAACGAGAAATCAGAGTCAACGTAGTTCGCCTACCTACTGGAAAGGAGGGGAGGGTTGCTCGCTAGGATATCGCATCCTATGCCTACGTACTTTCATACGGCATGAAAGATCAGAGCAAACGTAGTTTGGGCCACGTACGACACCAGTCTGTCTTGATTGTTTTTATTCCTTCTAAAAAAGGGTCTTTTCTGATTAGCAGTCCAAGCGGACAAAAATGACGTTTTGATGAGTTCACATTCTTTTACGGAAGAAGTGTCTTTCATTGTGTTTGAAATCTTATTGTGTTTTTTTTGTTTGTTTTGAGAAAGAAGAGACAAAACTCTAACCTACGGTTGGAAAGGGAATCAAACTAACCTAATGTTATCATGCATGGGTTAAGACCTAGTGTCTATCATGCTCCTCTCTTGCACAGAGAGAAACAGAGGTCCTAAGGGAATAGACGGAAACAGAAACAATAACAGACATATAATAAAGCAGTAAAATGCATGGATGCAGCAATACAAGCGAGGCAAGGGAGTCCCACTCAACCTCGAACCTAGAAAACAACAGGCAAAAGTGAACAGAATTCACTTTCAACCTAACAGGTTAAACGACAAGCAATACAGTCAGGGAAATTCAAACAATACATCAAAAAATAAACAGCAAAAATAAACAGCCACAGCAGCTCTGCATCAGCCTCTGACTTCAAGTCATCATCATCTGTCTACAAGCTTCAAGCAAGCATCAATCTCTATCTTCACAGCCTTAAGGCAAGGTCTTTGTCTTCAATCTGCAATGGCTTTTCTTCAAGTCTCAATCTCCAAGATGAATATCAGTCAACAAGATGAAATGAATGTTAAACAGTAAACTGCCTACCAAGGGTGGCTCATTAACTGTTAACATTATACAGACAATTTTCTCTCAAAAGTTCTATCTTTAGAATACATTCACTAATCCTTCCAAAGGAAGGAGGTGGATATTTGAAAGAGACTTTGAATCATAGAGAAATAATGGAGGCAAACAAGACCTTCCATGTTTGTGAATCAAGTTGCTATTCTAGGGCTCTGCCTAATTCCTAAATCCTATACTCGTCAACAGCTGCCAGCAAAGGATACTCCCCATCAACTCTAGAAGTTGGTCTTCATTCTCTTTGATCTCCAATGGCCTTCATCTTCACAAGTCTTCAGTGTTGCACCCTAAAATTTGCTCAACCTTATTCACTTGGTTTATGTTTCAATATTATTAGCATTTGCATATAGAGTCATGTACATAGTCTAATCATCTGCATAACATAGCATAGAAAATCATCCAACAGGGACCGAGCATTATTCTCATCTCTATGAGCCTATCAAGAGGTTATTATTCAAAGTCAATCTCATTCAAGTCATCAGAAAGAATTTGAAAGCTGGGAAGTCAATGGAACAAGCAGTGAATCTATCTCCTATCTGAGGGTATCTGAGGATCATCAAAGAAGTGGTGAGCTGTAAACTGAGCATGGAGAGTATGTAGACATCATGGAAGACTTAGAAAGTCATTTGGAGAAGAAGTCAAGTCATTGATGTGATCACAAGAGTTGTAGTTGAAGACAGTCAACTAGGGTTTCATCTGGGTCAACCCTGGGTCAACTCTAGGTCAAAGGATTGATTGAAAGGAATTAAGGTCTATTGGAGAGATGTGGGGTTCATCATTTGACATGTAGATAAGGATATGGTGATGTGCTAATAAGAAATCAAGAGAAATCAAGGAGAAGAGGAGTTTCTAAATTAGGGTTTCTGTGTAAAATCCCCTGATTTAGGTCAAACTTCCAAGCAAGATAAGTCAAAATGAAAGCTTCAAATGGATCCTTGGCCAACATGAAACTTGTAGGGGATCTCAATACCTTTAATTTTAGTGGTGGAAGACATCAAGGAGATTTATAGAACCCAAGTTATGGTCCTTGCAAGTTACAGGTCATCTGAGGTATCTGAAATTTTGTCTGTGAAAGTGACTTGTCTTCCAAGCAATTTTTACCCCTCAAGGAGATTTCAAATGAATTTCTGGTCAACATAAGAGTTGTTCCTTTTTGTCTTAGCTTTCTATAATGGTATGGTATGCCTTTATATGACTTGTGGAACTCTACTTATGGTCTTGGAAAGCAAAGGGTATTTTGGTCATTTGAGAATTACAGGTCATTTCAAGCCTATGCCCAAAACTCATACAAGGAAGCTTCAAATGAAAAACTTCACAACATCAAACTTGTTCCAAATGACATTTCGAGTCTAGAAAAGTGACCATGAGAGATTGAAAAGACTCATAGCACAAAATTGGTGGATTTAATGAATAAAAAATGACCTAAATTGGTGGATTTAATGAATAAAAAATGACCTAAATTTGAGATTTTTCATAGTTTGGCCAAATGAGGTGAAATTATAGGTCATTTTGATTGGAAAAATCATTTTGAGAACATTGGAAAAAGTAGAATTTTGAGTTTGGTTCAAGATTTAGGAGTTATGCATGGTTACTTACAATGAAAGTTACATAATCCAAATCCAAGGGAAAAAGTGCATGGGAAGCTTCTCCAAAGTTCTAGGAGTTTCTAAGCTCATGTATATATTGGATTGAAGAATTCCATGCCATGGTTGGTGAATCATATTGATCAAAACACAAGTTTCATACCAATCTTCCATTTTTGCAAAACCAATTCAAACTCTCTCAAATCTCCATCAATCTCCATTTTTCTTGATCTGATCTTCATCACCATCATTCATAGATCATAATCCACACAAGCATTTGGTAGAATTGAGGAGGATTCGTGCCATACACTTCCATCATCCAAGAAGCAAGAGATTTGGAATTGTAAGATTCAAAGCATTGGAGCAAGATTTGTTGCATACAAAACTCAAGAACAAGTTCTCTGATCATTTTCCACTCATTTCAAGCCTTGGATCAAGAGGATTCAGCACCTGTTTTCATCATCACACCAGGTTGGTATCTTCATTCGAATTGCATGTTTTAGTTAGAATTACAGGGATTTGTTAGCATAGAAATGTTAAGATAGGTTGGATGACTGATTTTGGTGAGTTTGGAGAGGTTTCATGAAGATTGACCATGGTGTGCACAAACTGTTGGAGCTTGTAACTCATAGGTTATGGCACGAGAATCTTGAATGAGTAGCTCATGATGATCAGCATAAGATGTGGATTAGTTTAGGGCAAGAATTAGAGAGAATTAGGAGGTTTGATCACATATGATATTGATGGATTCTGACTGTTATGCTCATCAGGTTCTATTGTGGAGTGAGTTTTAGAGAGAATTATTGATATGGTTGTGTAGAGGGAAGAAAGTAGAGCAATGTTGCTTTTGGAATCATGTGATTTTGTGGTGCATGGAGGGAGAACAGAGAGCTGGAAATTCGCGCATGGTGAGGAAGTTTCAGAAACCCTAGGGTTTCTGAGGTTGAAGACGATATGGGAGCCACACGATCCTGACTCTGACTTTGACTATAAGACCAATCCAACGGCTGTGGTTTAAAAGAAATTCGGAGGGAGATTTAAATGGTGCAACGCACCGTTTCACTAATGGCTTCAGACTGGGCTCAGACAATGGTTGCTAATGACACCCCACGAACCAAGGCCCATTTCCATTTCAACTGAAATAATTGATATTTGCACCGTTTTTAGTTTTTTTTTAATTTTTGTCATATATTCTGATGGTGTTGGGCCCAGACGCGCTTGCTATGCGCGCCCCCCAGTCTGGGCCCAGTTTATTCTTTTAACTGGTTTTCTCTACTTGTTGCACCCCTTCCATTTAATTTCCATCTTATTTTCTTTCACATTTTTATTTTCTTTGAAAAATCATAAGTAATAGAAAAATGCTAGTTTTTAATTGGTTGTTTTTTTACATTGCTCATAATTCTGTCAAGAAAAATATCACATAAAAAAATTAATATTTCATTTTATTTTAGTATTTTTAGCATATTTTTCTATTAAATAGGTGTAAATATCATTTTGTTTGACACATGAATTTGGTAATTTTAGTTTGAATAGATGCTTCAATATTTTTAATCCATTCTTTTTAGGTTGTTTAGTTTAGACATTCATCTTGTGTATAAAATTTAGTTCTTATTTTTAGGACTTAATTTTAGGAGATTTGTTTAGGTGTGAATAACATGAACAAAATTAGGGTTTAGGTGATAACATAGGTGAATTAGTTCATTTCCCTTAGGAGTTAGAAGTTGAATTTTTGGGGTATGGGACTATAGGGATTATGGGTAGTTATTAGATCCCTTAGAAAATGTTAGGATTCCCCTACTGCTATTAGTATTGTCTGTATTTGCTTGACTGGTGTGGTGTGCCCTCTCTGGGGATTATGATTTGTCTGTATGGGGTATTGAGATTGCTTGGGGATTGGGAGAGCTGAAGACTTGTGATGATGAAGCCATTGGAGATCCAGAGATTGAAGACCAACTTCCAGAGTTGATGAGGAGATCCCTTTGCTGGCAGCTGTTGAGGAGTCTAGGGTTTAGGAGCTAGGCAGAACTCTAGATTAGAAAGCTTGTTTCTCAAACATGGAATGCCTTGTCTGCATCCATCCTTTCTCTATGATTCAAAGTCTCTTTCAAATACCCACCTCCTTCCTTTGGAAGGATCAGTGAATGTATTTGAAAGATAGAACTTTTGAGAGAGACCTGTCTGTAGGATGTTAACAGTTGATGAGCCACCCTTGGTAGGCATTTGACTGTTTAACATTTAATTCATCTTGTTGACTAATGTTCATCCTGGAGTTTGAGACTTGAAGAAAAGCCATTGCAGATGGAAGATTAATCAGAGACCTTGCTTGAAGGCTGTGGAAATGGAGATTGATGCTTGCTGAAGCTTGTAGCTGTTTAGAGATGTCTTAAAGACAGATGCTGATGCAGAGCTGCTGTGGCTGTTTATTTTTGCTGTTTCATTTCTGATGTATTGATTGGTTTTCCCTGACTGTATTGCTTGCTATTTAACTTGTTGGGTTGAAAGTGAATCCTGTTCACTTTTGCCTATTGTTTTCTAGGTTCGAGGTTGAGTGGGACTCCCTTGCCTCGCTTGTATTGCTGCATCCATGCATTTTACTGCTTTATTGTATATCTGCTATTGTTGTTGTTTCCGTCTATTCCCTTAGGATCTCTGTTTCTCTCTGCGCAAGAGAGGAGCATGATAGACACTAGGTCTTAACCCATGCATGATAACATTAGGTTAGTGTGATTCCCTTTCCAACCGTAGGTTAGAGTTCTGTCTCTTCTTTCTCAAAAACAAACAGAAAAACACAATAAATCTTTCAAACACAATAAAAGACACTTCTTCCGTAAAAGAATGTGAACTCATCAAAACGTCATTTTTTGTCCGCTTGGACTGCTAATCAGAATAACCCTTTTTCAGAAGGACTAAAAAACAATCAAGACAAGCTTGTGTCGTACGCGGCCCGAACTACGTTTGCTCTGATCTTTCATGCTGTATGAAAGTACGTAGGCATAGGATGCGATATCCTAGCGAGCAACCTTCCCCTCCTTTCTCGTAGGTAGGCGAACTACGTTGACTCTGATTTCTCGTTCCAGACGGGAATACGTAGGCATAAAGTGCGATACTTTGCCGAGTCAGTTTATTTTCTTTTAACCCCAGCCCTGTAGAGTAGATAGAATAACAATCCATACCCGAAAACAAGCGTGGATCCCGTCGAGTACGACGGACGTGAGGGGTGCTAATACCTTCCCCTTGTGTAACCGACTCCCGAATCCAGGTTTTGGTTGCGATGACCATACCTTCTCCCGTTTTTTGCGAGGTTTACTCTGAGCGTTTCCTTTCCCTCCTGTGGGATAAATAACGCAGGGTGGCGACTCTTCTGTTCAGCCGGCGCCGATTTTCGCAGTAGCGACAGCTGGCGACTCTGCTGGGGATCCAACGTCCCCTGGCTGCTAAGGACTGCGATAGTTCTTATGCATTTGGGATCCAACGTCCCTTAAGAGAGTCAATCCTAGCGCTTGTTTTCCCGCCAAGGATTTTGTATGGATTTATATTTCTGTCATTTACTTTCAGCATTATATTATTGTTATTATTGCTGTATTGGGGTGTGACGGGTGTTCTATGATTGAGAGATAAGCCGGACCTGGGCTTGAGTGCACCTAGAATTAGAGTAGAAAGTAGTGGGCGCGTGCCGACTTTGCTTGCATTAGTGTCTCATGAAATCTACACTCGGACGAGGTTCTTCTGGTTGGCTTCTTTTTCTACCCTTTGGGTCGAAGGGGTTGTTGGTCAGCTGAATTGTCGACTCCGGAACCGATCATTTGGAAGTTGGCTAAGTGAGGCCTCTTCAGGATTTGATGATGCCACTCCTTCTGGGAATCGTATCATCAACCCTGAAAGTCTGTGACGCCGACGACCGCATAGGATGCCATACCTTTGTCAGTTACTAGGACATCCACCTGTGAGAGGGTTTGGGGTTATGCAGGTAACTAGACCTTCAGATACCGGTCATTTCTTGATCAGAGATCCTTGGTATTTATGGAGAGTTCTGAGGTCTGTCAGAGACCAGTTAGAGAGTTCTGAGGTCTGTCAGAGACCAGTTGGAGATATGATATGAGGTCTGCCAGAGACTAATCAGAGTTATGCTGTGGGTCTGTCAGAGACCAGTGTTGGAGCTTTGTTTCAGGTCTATCAGAGAACAGGGTTTGAGGGATTTTGGAGGGTCTATCTGAGATTTCTTGATATGGTTCAGGCTATTCAGCTATGGCATTTGGTCCCTGTTGCATGTCACTTGCATTGCATTGTTTGCATACCCATTATCATTGCATCCCATTAACGTGTGTCTGTGCTGCAGGTGCATTTGTATATTCCCTGGTTCTAGTGCCCGGACTTCTGAGTATTGATCATGGCTAGTTTGAGGAAGACAGTCGCGTATAAGCTTCCTACACCTGATATTACCCCGTTGCTTGGTCTGATATCTCTTGCTGATGAGGAGGTTAGGAGAAGCTTCAGAATGAGTCATGGGAGATTATTGAGATTGGTCTGCAAGCCCACTGCTGATGAGATGGATGGGCTGTACACCTTGATGCAATTCTATGATCCTGCATTGAGATGTTTTACGTTTGCTGACTTCATTCTAGGACCTACCATTGAGGAGTATGTGGAGTTTACTGAGCTACCGGTGCAGAACAGGGTCCCCTTTATTCACTCTGCTGCTGAGGCCAAGTTGGAGGACTTAGCTGAAGCCTTGCACATGAACGCTGCAGAACTATTAGTGACTTCTTGGCTTGGGGTTTCAGGTTTCTCTCTTGATTTTCTGGTTGTCAAGGCTCAGGAGTATGCCAAGAGCGGATGTTGGGTGGTTTTCAATGCTATTTTGGCTCTATGCATTTATGGAATCGTGCTGTTTCTTAACTTGCCCAATTTCGTGGACTTGGACGCTTTCCATCTGTTTGCTGCTGGCAACCCAGTGCCCACGTTGATCAGAGACTTCTACCACTCATTGCACTACAAGAATGAAAACAGAAGGGGAAAGACTGTTTACTGCTGTGCGCCGCTGTTGAGCATGTGGTTCAAGAGTCATCTTCCCACGAAGGGGCCATTTGTGGACAGTGCAACTTCAGCTAGCTGGTCAGAGCGCCTGATGAGGCTATCTTCTGAAGACATAAAGTGGTTTGATCGGGACTTGCTGGGGTCTGAGCTCATCTTCAGTTGTTCTGGGTACCCTAATATTCCGTTGATAGGAAGGAAAGGGTGTATCAATTACAACCCTTCTCTGTTCATTCGCCAGTTTGGATATGCGCTGAAGAACCCCCCCAAAGGAGGAAGAAGTACAGGAATCTCTGTACTTCACCGGTGATTTGAAGGGAGAGTTATTAGCCAAGCTGCAGCATGCCTGGATGCGTATTAACAGAAAAGGGAAGCCGTTGTTAGGGAAGAATGATTTCCAGGCTTATGCACCCTACAGAGTTTGGATCCAGGAGAGAGCCAAACAGATATTGATGCCATTTCCAGCTGCTCCGGTCCCTGTTCATATTCCGGTGGCAGAGCCAACTACTGTTTCTAGGGAGGCCTACGAGCAAGTTGTGAAAGAAAAAGAAGCCTTGATGAAGATCAATGAAGGGTTAGAGCAAGAGCTAGCTCAGATACGCAGTGAGAAAAACAAGGCCGTGCATGCTTTCCAACAGCAGACCGAGTTAGTAAACAGACTAGAGGCTGAGTTGACTGAAGAGAGGAAGAAGCGCGAACGTCTAGGGCAAGAGTTTAGAAGCTCCCATGACATGCTGGAATCCAAAAAGAAAGCACTCGACGCAGCACACCGAGAAATCTCTTCTTGCAATAAGACTTGGAATGCTACGCTCACCAACAACAAGAAGAGGGAAGATAAGTTGAAGCAGCAAATTTCCGACCTCGAAGAGCAGTTGAAGTCTAGCATCAAGAAGTATGAAGAAGAAGTGATGACCCGGTATAGTCTCCAGAATGCATTGAACAAGGCCATCGAAGGCAGGAACGAAGTCGTGTCTCAGAAGCGGAAGCTAGAGGATCGCTTCGGCGAAGGGGCATGGGAGGAAACTGCTGGAGACGTGCGACGTGTTCTTAAGAAAAGAAATCAGCTTGTTGAAGGGCTGCTTACCCGACCAGGTCATCCAGAGACCAAGAAGTTGATAGAAGAGTACCAGGCTTATGGGAGTACTTGATCACTTCATGTATTAACTTGTATGCTTATTTGCATAGTGCTGACCATCACCAGGATTGTTGGTTGAGGTCATGCCTTCTTATTGCACTCTGATATTGTATTCTTGGCTTATTGGTTTTCCCTACAATATATGAGGCTTTCTGTGATTCAGCACCGATCTTTATATTGCTAGCACCGTCACTGCACTGGCACCTTCGCACTAGAATCGGGGAATGCTTTTCCCTAATGCACAGACACACATTGCATTGCATTCATATTCATATTGCATTACAGGTAATCATTGGATGGTATCTTATTTCCTGCTCTGTACCAGGTATTTCCAGGATTGCAGATCAGCGCCCGCACAGATATTCCACTCGCACCAACTGTCGAAGAATCATGGATCAAATGCAGAACGAGATGCAAGATATGCGCGAGAAGCTAGCACTCTTCATGCAGACCATGAGACTATTGCAAAAGGTCAGGAGAATTTGCAAGCCATGGTGCAGCCTCTGTTGGTCAGAAACGCTGGTCACGGTAATGAGGATCATCAGTCTGTGCGAGTCGACACTGTTCATGGGGATGGTACTCCCACACCAGTGGCTCCACCTGTAGTCAATATACCTGCTGTTAATGTCAATAATGCTACCGCTGCTGGGAACGGTAACGTCGGAGTTGGGAACGAGACTGCTGTCTATAACGTTGGGCTTGGTGATATCAACTTGGGTGATAATATGGGAGGCAACGGCTTCGGTAATGCTGGATTCGGGTTCAATGATCAGGGTTTCGATAATGCTGGGAAATATGGTTTCAATGCTCAAGGCTTTGGGCAGGACGGATATGGTATGACCAATCAGGGTTACGGAGGTTTCGGAAATGGAAACGACGCGGGGTTAATGACTGTTGGACCTGCTGGAATTGCTCCGGGATACGGCAACAGAGGGCGAGGCCCGGTGATGAATCAGATTAGAGCTGGCCGCAACAATGGATATGATGGGTATGGTAACTGGCAGGAAGATCAGCAGGAGGATGCTTTCTCCGGTGGAGGTTTCGAGGGACCGATGGATGACTCCCAGAAGATCAGAATGCTAGAAGAGCAGATGAGGGGGGTCCTGAACCAAAGTGTTGTGGGCTTGGACATGTCAACAATGGGTCTGGTACCTGGCTTGAGGGTGCCAATCAAATTCAAAGCTCCTACGTTTGATAAGTATAAAGGGGACACTTGTCCGAAAGTGCACGTGCGGGCTTATTACAGAAAGATGTCTGCGTACTCAACTGATGAGAGAATGCTAATGCATTTCTTTCAAGATAGTTTGTCAGGTCCTTCCTTAGAGTGGTACATGGGGTTGGAGCCAACTAATATAAAGACATGGAAGCAGCTAGCAGAGGCATTTGTAGCTCACTATAAGTATAACAGCGACTTGGCACCCAACCGGGTCCAATTGACAGGGTTGTCTCAGAAGAAAGGTGAGAGCTTTAAAGAGTATGCGCAAAGGTGGCGCGATATGGCTGCTAGGGTCCGTCCTCCTCTAGAAGACAAGGAAATGAATGACATGTTCATTGGAACATTCACGGGCATGTTTTATGACAAGTTGTTCCACACATCTTTGGCCAGTTTCTCAGACTTAATTCTGATGGGAGAAAAGATTGAAAACAACATTAAACAAGGAAGATTCCAGGCTGAGGAATCAACTGCATCTGGCAGTAACATGAAGGCTTTTGGTGGGCACCGTCAGGGCGAGGCAAGCGCAGTGTTTGGAGGCCGAGGCAGAGGCCGAGGCAGGGGTCGAAACCAGTATAATCAGCCGCAGCAGGTGGCAAGTGTTACTATTCCGTTCCAACAACAACCATTCCAACAGCAACAGCCAATGCAACAACAACAACAGCAACAACAGCCACAGCAGGGGGCACAACCTGCTCAGCGTAGATTCCAGGGTGGTAAACCAAGGAGAGTATTTGAGAAGCCTCCCTCAACGTATGCTGATTTGTTACAGACATTGTTGGGTTTGAACCTGGTAGAGAAGAGAACTCTGGCACCGATAACAGGAACTCCTCCGTATGGTTATGATGCAAGCAGGCACTGTGAGTTCCATTCTGGGGCCCCGGGCCACGATGTAGAGGGTTGCCATGCGTTTAAGCATGTTGTGCAGGATTTATTAGACAACAAGGCTATCAATTTCGGAACGGCGGGCCCGAATATAGTGCAGAAGCCCATGCCTAATCATGGGGCAAACGCCATTCTAACGGAGGAAGGGTTGAATCTGATTATGAATGTCGATGATTTAAAGACGCCGCTGAGCGAGATAAAGAGCAGACTATTACAAGGGGGTGTCTATCCAGGATGTGACGAGTACTGCTTGGAATGTTGGACCCTAGCTGGGGTGTGTGATGATTTAAAGAAAGGTATTCAGGCTTTAATTGACGGCGACACATTACAATTTGACCGAGCAGCAACTGAAGAGCCTGCAGGGGCAGTAGCAGATAATCAGAGTGATGTGGCCACTGTAACGATTCCTCGGAAGAAAATCACCATAACGGCACCAGCCCAGCAATCACCGATCACCATAACTAAGGCCGGACCAATCCCGTAGGAGAGCACAAAGGCAGTCCCATGGTCATATGGGTTGGAAGTGTATTGTGACGGAATAAAGATTGATGTCGACAAGCAGTCAGCTGAGACTGTAGACAACGTTGTTGGTTCAGGAGGCATGACAAGGAGTGGAAGGATCTTCATCTCGCCTGAGGTAGAGGCCGAAAGACTGGCAAAGGGGAAAGGGAAAATGGTTGAGAATATCCCAGTGCAGGCAAGCGACAAATCAGCGGCATCGAAAGATGTAGAAGAGTTCATGCGCTTGATTCGAAAAAGTGATTATAAGATTGTGGAGCATCTGCAACAGACGCCTTCAAAAATATCAATACTGTCGTTGCTATTGTGTTCTGAAGCTCACAGAAATGCTCTGTTGAAAGTCCTGGATACTTCCTTCGTACCCCAAGACGTCTCCGTGAATCAGCTGGAAGGAGTGTTGGAACATGTAAATGCAAGCCACAGCTTAGGCTTTACCGACTTCGATTTGACCCCGAAGGGGAGGGATCATAATATGGCGCTGCACGTATCTGTCGAGTGTAGGGGATCAGTCATGTCGCATGTACTGGTCGATACCGGATCGTCTTTGAATGTGCTGCCCAAGAAGGCGATGATGAAGCTAGATGTCAGAGGACTCTTGTGCACGCCCAGTGACTTGGTAGTCAGGGCATTCGATGGCACGTGGAGAACAGTTTTTGGATCGATAACATTGCCTCTACAGGTAGGGCCGGAGGTGTTTGCAACTGAATTTTATATCATGGACATCCAGCCTGCATATAGCTGCCTTCTCGGAAGACCTTGGATTCATGGGGCTGGGGCAGTCACGTCTACCCTGCATCAAAAATTGAAATATATGGTCGGAGACAGCGTAGTTACTGTATGTGGAGAAGAAGACATCCTGGTCAGTCATCTGTCGTCATTTAAATATGTGGAGGTCGATGGAGAGATTCACGAAACACCCTGCCAGGCATTTGAAGGGTTGCGTATCAAGGACAAAGGTCCCGGGCCGAGCAAAGTGTCGGAGATAGTCGTCTCGTCGTATAAAGAGGCCCAAGCTCTGGTAGAGGCAGGAGAAGCAAAGGGCTGGGGCAAAGTGCTGGACATTCCTGTGAAGATGGACCGGTTTGGGCTCGGGTATCAACCTTCGTCATCAACACCTGCTGTGGGGGAACCTCGTTTCAGAGGGCCAATAACCATCTCTGCCAGTGGAGTATGTCACGAGACCATCAATGCTGCTTCAGAGTCTGACGAAGGAGACAGCAATTGCGATATGGATGCCTGGATTCAGCCAAGCACGCCAGGACAAGGACTGTGCAACTAGTCTATTCAGGAGCTTGTTCCTGTGACTCTTAAACAGTAATGCTTTGTTTTATTAATTGTTGAACAATCTGATATCTTGCCCGGGGTATCAGGATTTGCTTAGGGCTATGCTGTTATGAACATTGTGTGTTTATCATTAAATAAAAGGCGTTTTTTCATGTGCAATATTGCGATCTCTGTTTTTCTTGTTTTGTATTTTTCAATAAAATGGCAACGTGGTTATTCGTTGTATACGCATTTTGAAGCATTTAACCATTCCTTTTGCAGGATAACATTTTCAGATGACATCCTTGAACCACCTATGACTCGTCCCGACTTTGAACACCCGGTATTTCAGGCCGAAGAAGAGGTTGTCGAAGATAGTGACGTTCCTGAAGAACTGTCTTGGTTGGTGAAACAAGAGGAAAGAGTCATTCTGCCTCACGAAGAGGTCATCGAAATTATCAACTTGGGGTCGGAAGGGGTTGAGAAGAATATTCGTATAGGGGCCGCGCTGCAGAGCGACATCAAGCGAAGACTGGTTGAAATGCTCAGAGAGTATAGTGATGTATTCGCTTGGTCGTATGAAGACATGCCAGGGCTCGATACAGATATGGTTGTGCACCGTCTTCCATTGAAAGAAGAATGCCCGCCGGTCAAACAAAAGCTTCGCAGAACTAGACCAGATATGGCAGTGAAGATCAAAGAGGAAGTTCAAAAACAGTGGGACGCTGGTTTCCTGGCTGTGACAAAATATACCTCATGGGTTGCTAACATCGTACCAGTGCCAAAGAAAGATGGCAAGGTTCGAATGTGTGTGGATTATAGGGATTTGAATAAAGCGAGCCCAAAAGACGATTTTCCACTTCCGCATATCGATGTGCTAGTTGATAATACTGCTCAATACTCCGTATTCTCCTTCATGGATGGCTTCTCAGGCTATAATCAAATTAAAATGGCGCCAGAGGATATGGAGAAGACTACTTTCGTAACGCCTTGGGGAACATTTTGTTACAAAGTGATGCCCTTTGGTTTGAAGAATGCTGGGGCAACGTATCAGTGTGCAATGACGACTCTTTTTCATGATATGATGCATAAAGAGATCGAAGTTTATGTGGACGATATGATTGCCAAATCCCAGACGGAGGAAGAGCATCTGGTGAATCTGCTGAAGTTATTTAAAAGGCTTAGGAAGTTCAGGCTGAGACTGAACCCTAACAAGTGCACCTTCGGGGTGAGATCGGGTAAACTGCTGGGGTTTATTGTAAGCAAAAGAGGAATAGAGGTTGATCCTGCTAAAATAAAAGCAATCCAAGAGATGTCGACGCCTAAAACAGAGAAAGAGGTGCGCGGGTTTTTAGGGAGGTTGAACTACATTGCTCGGTTCATATCTCACCTAACTGCCACGTGTGAACCATTATTCAAGTTGTTGAAAAAAGATCAAGCTGTAACGTGGAACGAAAATTGTCAAAAGGCGTTAGATAAAATAAAGCAGTATTTGCAGGAGCCTCCTATTTTGATACCCCCGGTGGCAGGGAGACCCTTGATTATGTATTTGACAGTTCTTGAGGGAAGCATGGGTTGTGTTCTCGGTCAACACGACGAGACAGGAAGAAAAGAGCATGCAATTTATTACTTGAGTAAGAAATTTACAGATTGTGAATCTCGATACTCAATGCTTGAGAAAACTTGTTGCGCGCTAGCCTGGGCCGCCAAGCATTTGAGGCAATACATGCTGAATCATACAACCATGCTCATCTAGAAGATGGATCCTATCAAATATGTATTCGAAAAGCAGGCGTTATCAGGGAGAATTGCCCGTTGGCAGATGGTCTTGACTGAATATGACATCCAGTACGTCTCGCAAAAGGCTATAAAGGGGAGCGTACTGTCTGAGTATCTGGCGGAGCAGCCTATTGAAGATTACCAATCGATGAGGTTTGATTTTCCTGACGAGGATATCATGTACCTAAAGATGAAGGATTGCGAAGAGCCGTTGCCAGATGAAGGACCAGAATTGGGTTCCAAGTGGAAGATGATTTTTGACGGGGTTGTGAACGCTTACGGTAGCGGAATAGGGGCAATCATCACTACTCCACACGGGTCGCACATCCCGTTTACTGCCCGATTGACCTTTGCAGTTACCAATAATGAAGCCGAATATGAAGCTTGTATTATGGGGCTTGAAGAAGCCATTGATTTGCGAATCAAACATCTGGACGTATACGGAGACTCAGCTCTGGTGGTGAATCAGATAAAAGGGGAATGGGAGACACGTCAGCCCAACTTGATACATTACATGAATTATGCACGGAGATTGTTGCCTTTCTTTGACAAGGTTGAATTGCATCATGTACCGCGGGCAGAAAATCAGATGGCTGACGCCCTGGCCACTTTGTCTTCCATGTACAAAGTCAACTTCTGGAACGAGGCTCCCAGAATCATTATCTCTCGGCTTGACAGGCCTGCCTTCGTATTTGCTATTGATGAGGCATCTGACGATAAACCGTGGTATTTTGATATCATTAATTTCCTGAAGAATAAAGAGTATCCGGCTGGGGCATCCAGTCAAGATCAGAAGACTCTCAGGAGATTAGCGGGTAATTTCTATTTGAATCCGGATGGTTTCTTGTACAGAAGAAACCACGATTTGGTGCTGCTGCGTTGTGTAGATGAAAAAGAGGCGAAGTTGCTCATGGAGGAAATACATGAAGGTACATTTGGTACGCATGCTGGTGGGCATGCTATGACGAGGAAGCTGCTACGGGCAGGTTATTTTTGGCTGACCATGGAAACTGATTGTTTCAAGTTTGCGAGGAAGTGCCACAAATGCCAAATCTATGCTGATAAAATCCATGTGCCTCCGAGTCCTCTGAATGTGATGTCATCGCCATGGCCATTCTCGATGTGGGGAATCGATATGATTGGAAAGATCGAGCCGACAGCTTCTAATGGGCACCGGTTTATTCTAGTAGCGATCGACTATTTCACCAAATGGGTGGAAGCGGCGTCTTATGCAAATGTAACTAAGCAGGTGGTGGCCAGGTTCATCAAGAGAGATATCATTTGCCGATATGGGATCCCCGAACGGATAATCACTGACAACGGTTCAAACCTGAATAACAAAATGATGAAGGAGCTCTGTCAGAATTTCAAGATCGAACATCACAACTCCTCCCCTTACCGACCCAAGATGAATGGCGCTGTTGAAGCGGCCAACAAGAATATAAAGAAGATCGTTCAGAAGATGGTGGTGACCTATAAGGATTGGCACGAGATGCTACCTTTTGCTTTGCACGGTTATCATACGACGGTACGCACATCAACCGGGGAAACCCCGTTCTCGTTGGTATACGGAATGGAAGCAGTGCTACCATTGGAAGTTGAGATCCCTTCTCTGAGGGTATTGCGAGATGTCCAATTAGATGAGGCAGAATGGGTGAAAGACAGGTTGAACCAACTGAGTTTGATGGATGAGAAGAGGCTGGCTTCTCTAGCATACGGTCGTTTGTACCAGAGCCGAATGAAGAAAGCATATGACAAGAAGATACATCCGCGAAGCTTTCAGACGGGCGACCTTGTGCTGAAAAGGATTCTCCCGCCGCAAGCAGATCACAGGGGCAAGTGGACCCCCAATTACGAAGGGCCATACGTTGTCAGAAAAGTCTTTACAGGAGGTGCTTTATTGTTGTCCACCATGGACGACGAAGACTTTACGTCACCTGTGAATTCGGACGCAGTTAAAAAATACTTTGCTTAAAATTGACCCGCTGGACAGAAAAAGAGAGTCCAGGCAAAAATGGGGCATCCTGGCGAACCAAAAACAGAATGAAAGGTTCGGGCAAAAATTAGGGATAAAAAATGAAAAAATGTATACCCGCGAAGTTGAAAACCTACACTGGGCGGCTTCGGCAAAAAGGGGTATCCCGGTGAACTGAAAACCCGTGAAGGGCGGTTCACGCAAAAGTTAGGGATTTGAAAAGCAAATGACTGCGGTCCGAATTTTAATTTTGCATTGAGCTTTGGTGCGGGAGAATGTGTCTGAGGGGTCGATTATCAGATACAATCTCTTCGGAAGTGTGGATACCGGGGAAGCATTAGAGTCGGACGAGTCATAGGAGGATCAATATGTGGTGTTCGTCTGCATCCCGTTGCCGACATGTGTACAAATCTAATTTGTCAATATATTTATGCTTCTTGTGCATACTTGTGTATTTGTTGTGCGTAGCTTCCTCTTTTCAGGAGTTACATCCCGTGTACAAAACTCCGCCCATTCAGGGGCCCAATCAATAAAATATGTTATTCAGTATTCGATGCTGTCTCTTTACTGTTTTGTGCATGATAAACGCCTAAAGTTTGATGAAACTAGCATGTGCATAACGTCACTGGCCCTTGCCAACAATTGCTAAAACTTTGAATTAACTGAAAATGATGTCACTAACGCTAACCTGAATAGATTTGGTTGTATAGGCTTGTCTTGTCTTGTTTGTGTTGTTGCAGGTTTCATAGCCGTACGAGGAAGATGATCAAAAGATTGCAGTATGGACCAGAAGCTCGTAGCGAAAGACTCAACCCCCACGCAGGGCATGCATGCTCTTCCTGAAGAAGGATCGAATTTCCCAGCTAGTCGCAGCTTATCCAAAGGGCGTTCTCCAGCAAAGTCGTTTATCCTTAGCAGAAGCGACGATTCCTAGATCGAAGGCTGTATTCAGACAGTGCATCTCAAGCAGAGTGGTTTAGCCGCAGAAGATTAATATTTGTGAACTGTATTCAGACAGTTTACCCTTTCCCCGCAGGGTCATTTACTCTCCCAGCAGAGTCAGTTGATTTTCCCCAAGAGGATCATCCCATCCCTAATGGAGTTCTCTTTTCAGCAAGTAGATTAAGACTCTCCACGGCAGAGTTGGTTGTGTGTCCCGACATTTATTTTGCCAGAACACCGTGTGATATCTGTTCACTTTCCAGCAGAAGTTCAATCATACCAGGCGCATCTGCTATTCTCCAGCAGAGTTATATTCCCCAGCAGGGTGTTACGTCGATGAGGTGCTTGGTTTAAGTTCCCAAATCCCCAGCTGAGTCGACTTCACTCTTCCAGCATTTATTTTGCTGGAATAATTCTGTAGCATCTGGCTATCCCCAGCGGAGTCAGCATTATCTTCAGCATTTATTTTGCTGAGGCAGTTCCTGTATCTCAGCAGTTCGAGTCGGCATCTGCATTGGCATATAGTGTCATACTTGCATCCACCAAATAAAAAAAAACGCGTAGCATTTCCATGACGAATGGAGCATTGCGTCATTATCAAACATATGCATTTTGAAACATAAACCAGGTCGGCTAACCGTTTGTTTCAAGTATTGCTCTCTTGCAGGTGGAAGGAGTTCTTTCTCCAATAAATCAATAAACATTCGAGGTCTCGGCGGGAGACATTCAATGAAGTGTCAGCTTTGGCGTTATTCCCCACAGAGTAATCATGATGAGGTTTTCTTCGGCTCCAAGCAGAGTTATTTGTGAGTTTCTTTTGTTTTCCCCGCCAGAGTTAGTAGGCAAAATATCTCCTTGGCCCCAAGCAGAGTTATCTGTCATCAAAGGGTTTCAGGAATGAGAATTTCAGAGGCTGCCGCCGGTTATCAGAACAGGCGTCCGGTAATTTTGTTTCCAAATATCCCCAGTAGAGTCCGCCTTAAAATCCCTGTAACGTCAGTGCGAAGAAGTTTGTGGGTTGGGACCAGTGGAGAAATGAGTCCTGACGTGGACAAATTTTATTGACGAGTTTTCTTCGTGTTAGAAAAGTGGGTGTCCTAACGTGGACAGATTGATTTCCTCAAGTGGACGATATGTGCCAGTCCTAACGTGGACAGATTTGATTTCTTGGTATTGATTGAATGTGAAGTCATGACGTTGACAAAAAAATTGATTACTCTTCGTGTTGGTGTCCTGACGTGGACAATTTATTCCCAGCAGATATCTTTATTCGTAATGGTGAAATGTGCGTCCTGACGTGGACAAGTTTGTAGTTCTTTGTGATGACAAGATACGAGAGTCCTGACGCAGACAAATTTATCCTTCTTCGTGTTGTTGGCAAAGTGTGTGTCCTGACGCGGACGAGTTTTATTTCCCCAGCAAGTCGAAGACGCGCAAGTCCTGACGTGGACAGGTTCTATTACTTCAGCAGGTTGAGATGTGAGTCCTGACGTGGACAAGTCTCACTTCCCCAGCAAGTCGAAGATACGCAAGTCCTGACGTGGACAAATCAAGACGAAAAGCGTTTCCTTACGTGGAAAGATTGGAGTCCTTACGTGGAATGATGTAGTCCTTACGTGGACAAATCAAGAAAAGAGTTATTCCTAACGGGGAAAAGTGGGTCCTAACGTGGACGCTGTAGTCCTAACGTGGACGAATACAGAGAGGAGTTCCTTACGTGGAAAGAAGTTTATTCCTTACGTGGAAAGAGAAGTTTTAGTTCCTTACATGGAAAGAGGTGTTCCTTACGTGGAAAAATGGGAGTCCTTACGTGGACAAATCAGAAAGATTGTATTCCTTACGTGGAAAGATTGGAGTCCTTACGTGGACAAATCAAGATAAGATTGTGATTCCTTACGCGGAACGAAAGTGGTTTCCTTACGTGGAAAGATTGAGTCCTTACATGGACAGATCGAGATTGGATTCCTTACGTGGAAGAACGATGTATTCCTTACGTGGAAGGGTTTAGTCCTGACGTGGACAAGTTCAGAAAAGAAGTTGGTTTCCTTACGTGGAAAAATGTGATTCCCTACGTGGAACAAGTTGGAGTCCTTACATGGACGAATCAAAATGTGATTCCTTACGTGGAAAGATAGCATTCCTGACGTGGAAAGATTGATTCCTTACGTGGAAGAACGATGTATTCCTTACGTGGAAGGGTTTAGTCCTGACGTGGACAAGTTCAGAAAAGAAGTTGGTTTCCTTACGTGGAAAGATGTGATTCCCTACGTGGAACAAGTTGGAGTCCTTACATGGACGAATCAAAATGTGATTCCTTACGTGGAAAGATAGCATTCCTGACGTGGAAAGATTGATTCCTTACGTTGAAGAACGATGTATTCCTTACATGGAAAGTTTAGTCCTGACGTGGACAGATTTAGAAGAGAAGTTGGTTCCCTTACGTGGAAAGAGGTGATTCCTTACGTGGAAAAGAAGAGGTACTCCTAACGTGGAAAGATTTTATTCCTAACGTGGAAGAGTTTAGTCCTAACGTGGATGATTTATTTCTGATGAGAGGCAGACGATCCATCCCCAGCGAAGTTGTCGAGGTTTTTCCGAGTTGACGGCAGGAGGAGTCCTAACGTGGACAAAATTCTATCTCTGCGATGATAAAATCTTTTTCAGGCTGATGAAAATAATCCCCAGCACGAGATCAGTGGGTTGCTGTAAGCAGTCAGATTCAGTTGATGAATATCGTTCCCCAAGCAGTGGTGTAGTTCATTTCTGCGGTTGGCAAATTTCTGGGTTCTTAGTATTCAACCGTCTCGTACCTCGAATGTTTGAAGGTCGTTCGCTCTTCACCCAATCGGGTCCAAGTCGCTTGAATAGGGGCAGCTGTTGCACCCTAAAATTTGCTCAACCTTATTCACTTGGTTTATGTTTCAATATCATTAGCATTTGCATATAGAGTCATGTACATAGTCTAATCATCTGCATAACATAGCATAGCAAATCATCCAACAGGGACCAAGCATTATTCTCATCTCTATGAGCCTATCAAGAGGTTATTATTCAAAGTCAATCTCATTCAAGTCATCAGAAAGAATTTGAAAGCTGGGAAGTCAATGGATAAAGCAGTGAATCTATCTCCTATCTGAGGGTATCTGAGGATCATCAAAGAAGTGGTGAGCTGTAAACTGAGCATGGAGAGTATGTAGACATCATGGAAGACTTAGAAAGTCATTCTCACAAGAGTTGTAGTTGAAGACAGTCAACTAGGGTTTCATCTGGGTCAACCCTAGGTCAACTCTAGGTCAAAGGATTGATTGAAAGGCATTAAGGTCTATTGGAGAGATGTGGGGTTCATCATTTGACATGTAGATAAGTATATGGTGATGTGCTAAGAAGAAATCAAGAGAAATCAAGGAGAAGAGGAGTTTCTAAATTAGGGTTTCTGTGTAAAATCCCCTGATTTAGGTCAAACTTCCAAGCAAGATAAGTCAAAATGCAAGCTTCAAATGGATCCTTGGCCAACATGAAAGTTGTAGGGGATCTCAAGACCTTTAATTTTAGTGGTGGAATACATAAAGGAGATTTATAGAACTCAAGTTATGGTCCTTGCAAGTTACAGGTCATCTGAGGTACCTGAAATTTTGTCTGTGAAAGTGACTTGTCTTCCAAGCAATTTTTACCCCTCAAGGAGATTTCAAATGAATTTCTGGTCAACATAAGAGTTGTTCCTTATTGTCTTAGCTTTCTATAATGGTATGGTATTCCTTTATATGACTTGTGGAACTCTACTTATGGTCTTGGCAAGCAAAGGGTATTTTGGTCATTTGAGAATTACAGGTCTTTTCAAGCCTATGCCCAAAACTCATACAAGGAAGCTTCAAATGAAAAACTTCACAACATCAAACTTGTTCCAAATGACATTTTGAGTCTAGAAAAGTGACCATGAGAGATTGAAAAGACTCATAGCACAAGGTTTCAAAAATGTTGGATTTAATGAATAAAAAATGACCTAAATTTGAGATTTTTCATAGTTTGGCCAAATGAGGTGAAATTATAGGTCATTTTGATTGGAAAAATCATTTTGAGAACATTGGCAAAAGTAGAATTTTGAGTTTGGTTCAAGATTTAGGAGTTATGCATGGTTACTTACAATGAAAGTTACATAATCCAAATCCAAGGGAAAAAGTGCATGGGAAGCTTCTCCAAAGTTCTAGGAGTTTCTAAGCTCATGTATATATTGGATTGAAGAATTCCATGCCATGGTTGGTGAATCATATTGATCAAAACACAAGTTTCATACCAATCTTCCATTTTTGCAAAACCAATTCAAACTCTCTCAAATCTCCATCAATCTCCATTTTTCTTGATCTGATCTTCATCACCATCATTCATAGATCATAATCCACACAAGCATTTGGTAGAATTGAGGAGGATTCGTGCCATACACTTCCATCATCCAAGAAGCAAGAGATTTGGAATTGTAAGATTCAAAGCATTGGAGCAAGATTTGTTGCATACAGAACTCAAGAACAAGTTCTCTGATCATTTTCCACTCATTTCAAGCCTTGGATACGGAGGATTCAGCACCTGTTTTCATCATCACACCAGGTTGGTATCTTCATTCGAATTGCATGTTTTAGTTAGAATTACAGGAATTTGTTAGCATAGAAATGTTAAGATAGGTTGGATGACTGATTTTGGTGAGTTTGGAGAGGTTTCATGAAGATTGACCATGGTGTGCACAAACTGTTGGAGCTTGTAACTCATAGGTTATGGCACGAGAATCTTGAATGAGTAGCTCATGATGATCAGCATAAGATGTGGATTAGTTTAGGGCAAGAATTAGAGAGAATTAGGAGGTTTGATCACAGATGATATTGATGGATTCAGACTGTTATGCTCATCGGGTTCTATTGTGGAGTGAGTTTTAGAGAGAATTATTGTTATGGTTGTGTAGAGGGAAGAAAGTAGAGCAATGTTGCTTTTGGAATCGTGTGATTTTGTGGTGCATGGAGGGAGAACAGAGAGCTGGAAATTCGCGCATGGTGAGGAAGTTTCAGAAACCCTAGGGTTTCTGAGGTTGAAGACGATCTGGGAGCCACACGATCCTGACTCTGACTTTGACTATAAGACCAATCCAACGGCTGTAGTTTAAAAGAAATTCGGAGGGAGATTTAAATGGTGCAACGCACCGTTTCACTAATGGCTTCAGACTGGGCTCAGACAATGGTTGCTAATGACACCCCACGAACCAAGGCCCATTTCCATTTCAACTGAAATAATTGATATTTGCACCGTTTTTAGTTTTTTTTAATTTTTGTCATATATTCTGATGGTGTTGGGCCCAGACGCGCTTGCTATGCGCGCCCCCCAGTCTGGGCCCAGTTTATTCTTTTAACTGGTTTTCTCTACTTGTTGCACCCCTTCCATTTAATTTCCATCTTATTTTCTTTCACATTTTTATTTTCTTTGAAAAATCATAAGTAATAGAAAAATGCTAGTTTTTAATTGGTTGTTTTTTTACATTGCTCATAATTCTGTCAAGAAAAATATCACACAAAAAAATTAATATTTCATTTTATTTTAGTATTTTTAGCATATTTTTCTATTAAATAGGTGTAAATATCATTTTGTTTGACACATGAATTTGGTAATTTTAGTTTGAATAGATGCTTCAATATTTTTAATCCATTCTTTTTAGGTTGTTTAGTTTAGACATTCATCTTGTGTATAAAATTTAGTTCTTATTTTTAGGACTTAATTTTAGGAGATTTGTTTAGGTGTGAATAACATGAACAAAATTAGGGTTTAGGTGATAACATAGGTGAATTAGTTCATTTCCCTTAGGAGTTAGAAGTTGAATTTTTGGGGTATGGGACTATAGGGATTATGGGTAGTTATTAGATCCCTTAGAAAATGTTAGGATTCCCCTACTGCTATTAGTACTGTCTGTATTTGCTTGACTGGTGTGGTGTGCCCTCTCTGGGGATTATGATTTGTCTGTATGGGGTATTGAGATTGCTTGGGGATTGGGAGAGCTGAAGACTTGTGATGATGAAGCCATTGGAGATCCAGAGATTGAAGACCAACTTCCAGAGTTGATGAGGAGATCCCTTTGCTGGCAGCTGTTGAGGAGTCTAGGGTTTAGGAGCTAGGCAGAGCTCTAGATTAGAAAGCTTGTTTCTCAAACATGGAATGCCTTGTCTGCATCCATCCTTTCTCTATGATTCAAAGTCTCTTTCAAATACCCACCTCCTTCCTTTGGAAGGATCAGTGAATGTATTTGAAAGATAGAACTTTTGAGAGAGACCTGTCTGTAGGATGTTAACAGTTGATGAGCCACCCTTGGTAGGCATTTGACTGTTTAACATTTAATTCATCTTGTTGACTAATGTTCATCCTGGAGTTTGAGACTTGAAGAAAAGCCATTGCAGATGGAAGATTAATCAGAGACCTTGCTTGAAGGCTGTGGAAATGGAGATTGATGCTTGCTGAAGCTTGTAGCTGTTTAGAGATGTCTTGAAGACAGATGCTGATGCAGAGCTGCTGTGGCTGTTTATTTTTGCTGTTTCATTTCTAATGTATTGATTGGTTTTCCCTGACTGTATTGCTTGCTGTTTAACTTGTTGGGTTGAAAGTGAATCCTGTTCACTTTTGCCTATTGTTTTCTAGGTTCGAGGTTGAGTGGCACTCCCTTGCCTCGCTTGTATTGCTGCATCCATGCATTTTACTGCTTTATTATATATCTGCTATTGTTGTTGTTTCCGTCTATTCCCTTAGGATCTCTGTTTCTCTCTGCGCAAGAGAGGAGCATGATAGACACTAGGTCTTAACCCATGCATGATAACATTAGGTTAGTGTGATTCCCTTTTCAACCGTAGGTTAGAGTTCTATCTCTTCTTTCTCAAAAACAAACAGAAAAACACAATAAATCTTTCAAACACAATAAAAGACACTTCTTCCGTAAAAGAATGTGAACTCATCAAAACGTCATTTTTTGTCCGCTTGGACTGCTAATCAGAAAAACCCTTTTTCAGAAGGACTAAAAAACAATCAAGACAAGTTTGTGTCGTACGCGGCCCGAACTATGTTTGTTCTGATCTTTCATGTTGTATGAAAGTACGTAGGCATAGGATGCGATATCCTAGCGAGCAACCTTCCCCTCCTTTCCCGTAGGTAGGCGAACTACGTTGACTCTGATTTCTCGTTCCAGACGGGAATACGTAGGCATAAAGTGCGATACTTTGCCGAGTCAGTTTATTTTCTTTTAACCCCAGCCCTGTAGAGTAGATAGAATAACAATCCATACCCGAAAACAAGCGTGGATCCCGTCGAGTACGACGGACGTGAGGGGTGCTAATACCTTCCCCTTGCGTAACCGACTCCCGAATCCAGGTTTTGGTTGCGATGACCATACCTTCTCCCGTTTTTTGTGAGGTTTACTCTGAGCGTTTCCTTTCCCTCCTGTGGGATAAATAACGCACGGTGGCGACTCTTCTGTTTAGCCGGCGCCGATTTTCGCAGTAGCGACATTCAGCTCTCCCAATCACCAAGCAAACCCAATACCCCATACAGTCAAATGAAATAACCCTAGAGAGGGCACAATCAAGCAAATGCAAGCAATATACTGATAGTAATAGTTGAATAGCGGAAACCTAGTAATTTCTAAGGGATCTATTATCTACCCATAATCCCTATAGTCCCATACCCCAAAGATTCAATCTACAACTCCTAAAAGAAAGGATTCACTACACCTATGTTATCTCCTAAACCCTAGTTTTGATCACACTAATCACACCTAAACAAATCATCTAAAATTTTAATCTAAAATTATGAATTAAATCTTATATACAAGCTAAAGGTCTAAGCTAATCAACCTAAAAAGAATGGGTCAAAAATATTAAAGCATCTAATCAAACTAAAATCAACAAATTCATGCATTAAACTAAACATCATTTAATCCTATTTAAAAGAAAAAATATGCTAAAAATACAAAAATAAAATGAAATGTTAATTTTTTTTATATGATAATTTTCTTGACAGAGTTATGAACAATATGCAAAAACAACCAATTAAAAATAAGTATTTTCCTATTTGTTATGAATTTTCAAAGAATTAAAAAATTTTGAAAGAAATTAATATGGAATTAACATTGGATATGGGTGCATCTAGTAATAAAATCAGTTAAAAAAACAAGATGGGCCCAGACTGGGGGGCGCGCCTAGCAATGCGCGTCTGGGCCCAGTAATCAGAAAACATAACAAAAATTAAAAAGAGGGAAACGGTGCATTTAGCAAGAATTTCAGTTAAAATTATGATTGGGCCTGCGCTTGGGGGTGGGATTAGCAACTTATTATGAGCCCAGTCTGAGGGAATTAATGAAACGGTGCGTTTGGCACCATGAGTTCCCTCCAAACTTCAACTTTAAACCATGGCCATACGATCAGATCTTTAGTCAATGAGAAAGACCTCATCCAACGGATATCATGCATCTTCTCCAAGTGCTAGGGTTTCAGCCATGGAAGCTCCATGCACGAGCTCATGAACCAGCTCTTCCACACACTCATGAAACCTCATTCCTCCATGAAAATCATTTCTGTAAAGAGCAAAGTTGCTATACTTCTTTCCCTCTACACAACCCTAGCAATAGATTCCTCTAAAACTCAACCAAAAATCAAACCCGATGAGTAGAAGGTTCTGATTCCACCATTTAACACTGATATCAAACTTGAGAATTCTTGCTAATTTTTACCCTAACATGATCTACACATTATGCTGATAAACCTGAGCTATCCATCCAAGATTATCGTGCCATAATCTAAGAGTTATAAGCCCTAACAGTTCTTGCACTCCAATGGCAACATCCATGAAACCTTCTCAAAATTTCTGGATTCCATCATCTAACCTAACCTAACAGTTCTAACCCTAAAATTCTCTAACATGCTAACTAATTTAGCCAATTCGAATGAGAAAACCAACCTGGTGTGATGATGAAAACAGAGGGAGAACTCTTGAGATCCAAAGCTTGCAATAATCTGGATTTGATCCACAAACTCAATTCTTGATTTTGTATGCAAAAGTTCTTGCTCCAATGCCTTAGATCCTTGTAACCACTTCTTCTTGATCCTTGGATGATGAAGTTGGTAGCACGAATCCTTGCTCAATTCAAACAAATTCTGATGTGAATTCTGATCCTTGAATGATCTAGATGATGATGAGATCAAGAAATTTGGAAATTGGTGAAGATTTGATGAAGTTTGAGATGAATTTGCAAAAATGGAAGAATGAAGTGTAACTTGGTATTATGAACAAAATGAATCACCAACCAATGCATGAAGCTACTCAATGCAATATATAGATGACCTTGGAAAGCCCTAGAACTTTGTAGAAACTTCCCATGCACACTTTCCTTGAATTTTGGATTATGTAACTTCTTTTGTAAGTAACCAAGCATAACTTCCAAATCTTGAACCAAACTCAAAAATCCACTTTTGCCAATGTTCTTAAAACATTTTTCCCAATCAAAATGACCTATAATTTCACCCCATTTGGCCAAATTATGAAAAATCTCAATTTTAGGTCATTTTTCATTCATTAAATTCACCAAATTTGAAACCTTGAGCTATGAGCCTTTCCAAACTTTCATGGTCACTTTTCTAGACTCAAAATGTCATATGGAGCAAGTTTGATGTTGTGAAGTTTTCCATTTGGAGCTTCCTTGTATGAGTTTTGGGCATAGGCTTGAAATGACCTGTAATTCTCAAATGACCAAAATACCCTTTGCTTGCCAAGACCATAAGTAGAGTTCCACAAATCATATGAAGGCATACCATACCATTCTAGAAATATAAGACAATGAGGAACAACTCTTATGTTGATCAGAAATTCATTTGAAATCTCCTTGAGGGGTAAACGTTGCTTGGAAGACAAGTAACTTTCACAGACAAAATTTCAGATACCTCAGATGACCTGTAACTTGCAAGGACCATAACTTGAGTTCTATAAATCTCCTTGATGTCTTCCACCACTCAAATTAAAGGTCTTGAGATCCTCTACAAGTTTCATGTTGACCAAGGATCCATTTGAAGCTTGAATTTTGACTTATCTTTCTTGGAAGTTTGACCTAAATCAGGGGATTTTACACAGAAACCCTAATTTAGAAACTCCTCTTCTTCTTGATTTCTCTTGATTTCTTCTTGGCACAACACCATATCCTTCTATACATGTCAAATGATGAACCCCACATCTCTCCAATAGACCTTAATGCCTTTCAATCAATCAATTGACCTAGGGTTGACCTAGAGTTGACCCCAGATGAAACCCTAGTTGATTGTCTTCAACTGCCACTCTTATGATCATATCAATGACTTGCCTCCTTCTCCAAATGACTTTCTAAGTATTCCATGATGTCTACATACTCTCCATGCTCAATTCACAGCTCACAACTTCCTTGATGATTTTCAGATACCCTCAGATAGGAGATAGATTCACTGCTTGATCCACTGACTTCTTAAGTTTCAATTTCTTTCTGATGACTTGGATGTGTTTGAATTTGAACAATAACCTCTTGATGGGCTCATAGAGATGAGAATAATACTTGGTCCCTGGTTGGATGACTTGCTATGCCATGCTATGCAGATGATTAGACTATGTACATGACTCTATATGCAAATGCTAATGTAATTGAAACATAAACCAAGTGAAAAAGGTTGAGCAAATTTTAGGGTGCAACAGCTGCCCCTATTCAAGCGACTTGGACCCGATTGGGTGAAGAGCGAACGACCTTCAAACATTCGAGGTACGAGACGGTTGAATACTAAGAACCCGGAAATTTGCCAACCGCAGAAATAAACTGCACTACTGCTTGGGGAACAACATTCATCAATTGAATCTAACTGTTATGGCAACCAACTAATCCATTAGCGACGTGCTGGGGATTATTTTCATCAGCCTGAAAAATATTCTATCATCGCAGGGATAGAACTTTGTCCATGTTAGGACGCCTGTTTCAACACAAAGAAATCTCAACTGAACTTGTCCCTGTTAGGACTCCATCTGTCGTCAACTCGGGAAAAACTTCGGCAACTTCACTGGGGATGACTCGTCCGCCTTTCATCATCACGAGGGGATTCCATCAACATTGTCCACGTCAGGACTAACTTTTTCCACGTAAGGAATACATCTTTCCACGTTATGAATAACCTGTCCACGTTAGGACTAAACTCTTCCACGTAAGGAATACATCGTCCACGTCAGGACCCACTTTTCCACGTAAGGAAACACCTTTTTTCCATGTAAGGAATGAACTTCTTTCCACGTCAGGAATAACTCTTCTTTCCACGTAAGGAATGCGTCTTCTTTCCACGTAAGGAATGTCATCTTTCCACGTAAGGAATACAATCTTTCCACGTAAGGAATGCGTCTTCTTTCCACGTAAGGAATGCCATCTTTCCACGTAAGGAATACAATCTTTCCACGTAAGGAATCCATCTTTTTCCACGTAAGGAATCAATCTTTTTCCACGTAAGGAATACAATCTTTCCACGTAAGGAAACACTCTCTTTCCACGTAAGGAATCAACTTCTTGATTTGTCCACGTCAGGACTCCCATCTCGTCTTGATTTGTCCACGTCAGGACTACATCTTCTCTGCTGAGGAAATAAAACTTGTCCACGTCAGGACCCACGCTCCTTCGACCCGCTGGGGAAATAAAACTTGTCCACGTCAGGACTCACATCTCGACCTGCTGAAGACATAAAACTTGTCCACGTCAGGACTCACGCTTCACTAACACGAAGAGAGACAACCTTGTCCACGTCAGGACTTGCGCCTCTTATCATCATGAAAAACTATAAACTTGTCCACGTCAGGACGCACATTTCACCATTGCGAATAAAGATATCTGCTGGAAATAAATGGTCCACGTCAGGACACCAACACGAAGAGTAATCAACTTTGTCCACGTCAGGACTTCACATTCCACGAATACTGAGAAACCGACTCTGTCCACGTTAGGACTAGCACTTCTTATCAACCCAGGGAAATAAATCTGTCCACGTTAGGACCCCCACTTCTCTAGCACGAAGAAATCCTGTCAATATAGGAATAAATTGTCCACGTCAGGACCCATTTCTCCATTGATCCCAACCCACAAACTTCTTAGCACTGACGTGACAACGACTTTGAGGCAGACTCTACTGGGGATATTTGGAAACCAAACTACCAGACGCCTGTTCTGATAACCGGCGGCAGCCTCTGAAATTCTGATTCCTGAAACCCTTTGATGACAAATAACTCTTCTTGGGGACAAGGATAGATTTTTCCTATTAACTCTGGCGGGGAAAACAAGAGAAATTTACACAAATAACTCTGCTCGGAGACAAAGAGAACTTAACCCAATAACTCTGTGGGGAACACTGCCGAAACTGACACTTTCATTGAATATCTCACGCCGAGATCTTGAATGTTTAGTAATTCATTTGAGCAAGAGCTCCCTCAACCTGCAAGAGACACAATACTTGAAACAAACAGTTATCCAACCTAGTTTATGTTTCAAAATGCATATGTTTGACAATGACGCAATGCTCCATTCGACATGGAAATGCCACGCTTTTTTTTTATTTGGTGGATGCAAGTATGACACTATATGCCAATGCAAATGCAGACTCGAACTGCTGAGATACAGAAACTGCTTCAGCAAAATAAATGCTGAAGACAATGTCGACTCCGCTGGGGATAGCCAGGTGCTACAGAATTATTTCGGCAAAATAAATGCTGGAAGAGTGAAGTCGACCCTGCTGGGGAATAGCAGATGCTCCCGGTATGATTGGACTTCTGTTGGGAAATGAACGGACATCACACGGTATTTTGACAAAATAAATGCCAGGGCGCCCAACCAGCTCTACCGGGGAGAGTCTTAATCTTCGAATTCCACTGGGGGGAAGTAAAACACTTGTTGGAAAGAGAACTCCGCTGGGGACGAAACGATTCTCTTGGGGAAAATCAACTGACTCCGCTGGGGGAGAGTAAATGACCCTACTGGGAAGGGTAGACTACCTGAGTGCAGCTCACAAGTTGGAAATATTAATCTTCTGAGGCTAAACCACTCTGCTTGAGATGGGGGAATCTTTTTGGGGACACCACACTGTCTGAATACAGCCTTTGATCTTGGAATCATCAATCCTGCTGAGGGTGAACGACCCTGCTGGAGAATGTCCTTCGGATAAGCTACGACTAGCTGGGGAATTTGATCCTTCTTTAGTAAGGAACATTGTCATCTCAGAAGCGCGACCTGCATGGGGATTCACTTCACGTAACGATTAAGCCTTTTCGTTACGAGCTTCTGGTTAGGACTCTTCGATCTCTGTACCCTGACGGTTAGATCTGAACTGTTTCTGTACGTCAAACCCCAAAAGAATGTCCCAACAACATCTTTTGTTTTTAGGGTGTTCTGCCCCGGTCTTGCGATAATCTTTTGCCCCTGATCGACTGATTCGTGGAGCAGCGCCCATAGCCGCGAGAGATTTGCCAAATCTCGACCTAATTGCCCCAGATGAACTGCTTCTCGAATGTACGACTTTACTGGGGATAACCGAACGCGCCAAGTAGGATGGGGCTTTTGTACATCCGTGCTAGGTCATACACTCCTGATGCTGGACAATACCCTGTCCGAATTCACGGCTTCTAGTAGAAGGGTCAATGGAGGGCAGTACGACTTCCTGATATTTGTCTCAAACTTGAAGATCGGCTGAATCTGCTCAAGTAGCTATGAGTAACTCTGATGACACTGAGAAGAACAATTCTTTCGCCTCTGTTATGCCCTGGCTTGCAGGAACCTCTGTGGGATAGTCTGAAAATCTGTACCCTGACGGTTTAATATGAACTGCCCCAGCATTCTGAACTTCCTCGAGATACTTCGAATCGAACGTCTCTCGAATAAAGAATAATCCCTGCACTCTTGGGATG
This sequence comes from Lathyrus sativus, assembly GCA_963859935.3. NCBI lineage: Eukaryota > Viridiplantae > Streptophyta > Magnoliopsida > Fabales > Fabaceae > Lathyrus > Lathyrus sativus. Next base: position 280,315,646 of record OZ012741.1, read on the forward strand.
GCATGCCTCTGTCTGTAATGACTTTGCCTCAATCTGGTTCTCGGAAAAACTCACTCTGAACCGAAAGCACCTTGCTATAATACGACCTTGCGGTGGCTTACCCCGGTGTTTCCCTTAACTCAACAACTATCCACATTGTGACTTGCCCCTGAACGAGCGTTGAGCGACTTAACCTGTTCTGATATAGCATTCTGGATAACTGCCCCTGATTGGCCCTCGAGAAGATTCGCTTCTGATCAACTTCTGCCCCATAATCAACTGATGCTTCGGGACTTTTCCTCAGACTAATTGATTCCGAACTCTCTGGAAGTCAATGCCCCAGATTTACAGGGTTTCACAACATACACCATTCTGATCCAGACTGTTGAATTATTCAATCCTGTTCGATTATTCCCTGTTGGAATTTCTTTCCTGTCAACTACTAACCTGCAAGTAAAATTGTTCAATCCCGAATGGTAATTTTAATGCAGTGTTCATGCAAATTTTGAAAAAATTTGTGCTGTCACTCATTTACATATCATGATTGTGAGTGACGAATGAACCAAAGTTCAAACGTAGTGCTTATGTGATCAGTGAAAAATACAATAAGGATATGACTAGCAAATCAAGAGGGAGTCAGGTTACTCAACCTTACCGTAATGCGCCTTCAGAATAAACCTTGCCTCAATTAGGTCTTTTACGGGTTGTATCGTGCTCGGGTTCACGGTTCGTGAAACAAAGGATATTTGGCTCAAATTATGTTTTGTACCCACCCCTTCTACGTGATGATCTCCGATCCTAAAGTTTAGTTAACTTGGCTCGAGCGCTCGCCTCTTCGAGAGGTATGTTGAATGGTAAGAACCATGGCTAAGGAACTCACAAGGTTTCGGAGTAACAGTTACTCCTTTTCATTTTCGGTGTCTGTATCCACACGACCTTGTCCTTGTTCGAGGATTTTTCTTTTGATATCCTTTCTTTTCGTTCTTTCGATTCCCTAACTTTTGCCTGGACTGACTCCCTTTGAGTTCTTTTCGATTTTTTCTTTTGAAGTCCAGCGGGATGCCCTAATTTTTGCCTAAGTATTAGCTTTCCAGCTTTTTCTTTTTCTTTTTACTTAGCGGGCTTTTTTTTTTTTTTTGGAACACAGTCGTGTGACACTGATTGTCTTAGTTGCTTCGAAAAGATGGTAACTGTCTCACTCCTGGTTGGTGAGGTTTAACCATTGTGGTTGGCAATGTACGACCTCTTGAGAGGTATAAACTGATTGGTCCTCGAAAGGCACCACTCCTCTGTAAGATTTGAACGCTCGGTCAAGCTAACTGACAACTACCCTGCCTCGGGTTAAGACGTGAGGGTTAAAAAGTCCGAAAAAACTTCTACTTCCTGGCTCGAAATGGTTAACAAGGGACTAACTCCTTATATCTCCAGTGTTTGGGGATTTGAAACAATGCCTTGTACGTCATCGGCAAGGTTTTATCTGAAAGCATACGATCATCGGTTATGAGTTTATTTCGTCATCCTCCCTCCAATCTTTGCTAATCACAGTGATAAAGTGGAGTAAATAAAATGCAAGTGTCAGTGCAATGCAGTAAATGAGCGACAGCGACATGATTAATTCAGAAAAATGCATAGTCACTTTATCAATATTACCATTCGAAACATACAATGTTTAACAGCAAGTAGTAACTAACCGAAAAGAAACTATAAATGCAAATGATAAAAAGTCCGAGGACTGCCAATGCTGAGGGTGCCCCCCTGTCTGGACCATTGGCTTCTTGAAAAGGACCCTATGAATCTACGAGCTTAGACAACTGAGAGGTTGGCATGAACAAACAAAACTCCTTCAGGAAAGGAAATGCACCCTTTGTCGATCAACTGCTGCACTTTTGCCTGAAAAGCTTTGAAATCTTCGGTTGAATGCCTCGGAGATCCACCATGGTAACTACACTGGACGTGGGGATTGTACCCTGGAGGGTAAGGCTCTGGTACGGCCTTAAGAGCTTTAGGTTCCACCAGAGAATTCTGAATCAAATGCGGAAGAATCTGGCTATACGGCACAAGCACTGGATGGAAAGGATCATTCCTTCGTTCCACGTTGTTACGAGGTCGGTTCTGAATCTGACGCTAATTCTGATAACCTCGGCCACGGGCTCGTTGATTAGCATGAGGAGCGACATGAAGTTCCCGATGGGATGCCCTAGGCACAATTGTCTGTCCAGAATAACGAGACACAGAAGATACTGACCGTTGAGAAGACGGAGACCCAACAGATTTTACCGATTCGACTTGAGGATACCCCACATTATTCATGATTGCATTGACCACAATTCCTTCTTCAGTTTGAAAGCTATAGAAAGATTCTGTTTTGCTAGCCTGACCGCTTGAAACATTCTGGATTCTTCCACCATACTCGGTGCGCTCTCCTGCCTTTACCAATTCAGAGAAATTTGATGCAATTCCAATCATTCTTTCAAAGTACGAACTCTGCAAGGAGTTTACGAACATGCCTTTCAACTCTCGGTCTTGAAGCGGTGGTTGCACTCTAGCAGCAAATTCTCTCCATCTCTGAACATACTTCCTGAAAGGTTCATTGTTCCCTTGAGACAATTCTTGCAGCTGCATGCGACTAGGAGCTTCATCAAGATTGTAGTCATACCGCTTCAGGAAAGCATCGGCTAAATCCGCCCATGATCGGATCTGATCACTCTCTAACTGCATATACCAACTCAGAGATGCCCCAGTCAGACTATCTTGAAAGCAATGAATCGTCAGCTTGTCGTTAGGCACGAACGAAGTCATTCTTCGGCAGAACATAACCAAATGTAGCTTCGGACAACTATCCCCTTTGTACTTCTCGAAATTGGGCGCTTTGAACTTTGGAGGCAACACAAGACCCGGCACCAAGCACATGCTCACAGCATTCAAGTTGAGAGTATCCTTACTCATCATGGCAGCGATCTGATCTTCCAACGTCTGAAGTCTTCTCATCTCGTCAACAGTCAATGGGTTTTGAATATCAACCTGTGGAACAACTCTTGGAGGTGGCCAAATCCTTGGAGAATCTGGCGTAGAGAAAGTGAAATTATGATACTCGGCGTCATTGAAAGAATATGGACCACTGACAGGGGTTTGTGCTGGCTGGGCAACATTGCTCATCTGAGCTCTTTGACCATTGTTTCCTCCTCCATTTATAGCTGCTATGGCTTCCATGAACTGACTCAACTGATGCTTCAACAGTTCAAACTCCGCCCGAGTAATAACCAAGTTCTGCTCCCCTGAAGCCATGATCTATCCCAATGCTAACTCAAGTCCAATGCGAATGTCGGGAAATCAACTGATGAAGCGGACAAAAACGGGTAAGCTCCCTGTTCCGGATGAGGATGAATATGCAAAATGAAATGCAAATGCAAACAGTCATGCAAAAATGCAAAATGCACACACAAGGGACCAAGTGCCCCTGGCTGAGAAGAATCCACCGCACTGGTCTTAGTCAGACCCATAACACTGCTCGAACCTGGTGTCAGCAAATCAAAACGGTACCCGAACCTGGCCTCCAACAGACCTCATAATGCTGTCTTCAAATATCATTGAATCTCAATCAAGAAAACCGGTAATCTGGAGGTCAAGTTACCTGCATGCCCAAACCCCTCTCACAGGTAGGTGTCCTAATAACTGACACAAGGTATGGCATCCTATGCGGTCGTCGGCGTGACAGACTTTCAGGGTTGATGATACGATTCCCAGAAGGAGTGGCATCATCAAATCCTGAAGAGGCCTCACTTAGCCAACTTCCAATTGATCGGTTCCCGGAGTCGACAATCCAACTAACCAACAACCCCTTCGACCCAAAGGGTAGAAAAAGAAGTCAACCAGAAGAACCTCGTCCGAGTGTAGATTTTGTGGGACACTAATGCAAGCAAAGTCGGCACGCGCCCACTACTTTCTACTCTAATTCTAAGTGCACTCAAGCCCAGGTCCGGCTTATCTCTCAATCATAGAACGCCCGTCACAACCCCAATACAGCAATAATAATAATAATATAATGCTTGAAAGTAAATAACTGAAAAGAATAAATCCATGCAAAATCCTCGACGGGAAAACAAGCGCTAGGATTGACTCGCTTAAGGGACGTTGGATCCCAAATGCATAAGGAACTATCGCAGTCCTTAGCAGCCAGGGGACGTTGGATCCCCAGCAGAGTCGCCAGCTGTCGCTACTGCGAAAATCGGCGCCGGCTGAACAGAAGAGTCGCCACCATGCGTTATTTATCCCAAAGGAGGGAAAGGAAACGCTCAGAGTAAACCTACCGCAAAGACGGGAAAGGAATGGTCATCGCAACCAAATCCTGGATTCGGGAGTCGGTTACGCAAGGGGAAGGTATTAGCACCCCTCACGTCCGTCGTACTCGATGGGATCCACGCTTGTTTTCTGGTACGGATTGTTATTCTATCTAAACTAAGGGTCAGGGGTTAAAAGAAAATAAAATGACTCGGCAAAGTGTCGCACTTTATGCCTACGTATTCCCATCTGGAACGAGAAATCAGAGTCAACGTAGTTCGCCTACCTACTGGAAAGGAGGGGAGGGTTGCTCGCTAGGATATCGCATCCTATGCCTACGTACTTTCATACGGCATGAAAGATCAGAGCAAACGTAGTTCGGGCCACGTACGACACCAGTCTGTCTTGATTGTTTTTATTCCTTCTGAAAAAGGGTCTTTTCTGATTAGCAGTCCAAGCGGACAAAAATGACGTTTTGATGAGTTCACATTCTTTTACGGAAGAAGTGTCTTTTATTGTGTTTGAAATCTTATTGTGTTTTTTTTTTTGTTTTGAGAAAGAAGAGACAAAACTCTAACCTACGGTTGGAAAGGGAATCAAACTAACCTAATGTTATCATGCATGGGTTAAGACCTAGTGTCTATCATGCTCCTCTCTTGCACAGAGAGAAACAGAGGTCCTAAGGGAATAGACGGAAACAGAAACAATAGCAGACATATAATAAAGCAGTAAAATGCATGGATGCAGCAATACAAGCGAGGCAAGGGAGTCCCACTCAACCTCGAACCTAGAAAACAACAGGCAAAAGTGAACAGAATTCACTTTCAACCTAACAGGTTAAACGGCAAGCAATACAGTCAAGGAAATTCAGACAATACATCAAAAAATAAACAGCAAAAATAAACAGCCACAACAGCTCTGCATCAGCCTCTGACTTTAAGTCATCATCATCTGTCTACAAGCTTCAAGCAAGCATCAATCTCTATCTTCACAGCCTTCAGGCAAGGTCTTTGTCTTCAATCTGCAATGGCTTTTCTTCAAGTCTCAATCTCCAAGATGAATATCAGTCAACAAGATGAAATGAATGTTAAACAGTAAACTGCCTACCAAGGGTGGCTCATTAACTGTTAACATTATACAGACAATTTTCTCTCAAAAGTTTTATCTTTCAAATACATTCACTAATCCTTCCAAAGGAAGGAGGTGGATATTTGAAAGATACTTTGAATCATAGAGAAAGAATGGAGGCAAACAAGACCTTCCATGTTTGTGAATCAAGTTGCTATTCTAGGGCTCTACCTAATTCCTAAATCCTATACTCTTCAACAGCTGCCAACAAAGGATACTCCCCATCAACTCTGGAAGTTGGTCTTTATTCTCTTTGATCTCCAATGGCCTTCATCTTCACAAGTCTTCAGCTCTCCCAATCCCCAAGCAAACCCAATACCCCATACAGTCAAATGAAATAACCCTAGAGAGGGCACACCACACAGTCAAGCAAATGCAAGCAATATACTGATAGTAATAGTTGAATAGGGGAAACCTAGTAATTTCTAAGGGATCTATTATCTACCCATAATCCCTATAGTCCCATACCCGAAAGATTCAATCTACAACTCCTAAAAGAAAGGATTCACTACACCTATGTTATCTCCTAAACCCTAGTTTTGATCACACTAATCACACCTAAACAAATCATCTAAAATTTTAATCTAAAATTATGAATTAAATCTTATATACAAGCTAAAGGTCTAAGCTAATCAACCTAAAAAGAATGGGTCAAAAATATTAAAGCATCTAATCAAACTAAAATCAACAAATTCATGCATTAAACTAAACATCATTTAATCCTATTTAAAAGAAAAAATATGCTAAAAATACAAAAATAAAATGAAATGTTAATTTTTTATATGATAATTTTCTTGACAGAATTATGAACAATATGCAAAAACAACCAATTAAAAATAAGCATTTTCCTATTTGTTATGAATTTTCAAAGAATTAAAAAATTTTGAAAGAAATTAATATGGAATTAACATTAGATATGGGTGCATCTAGTAATAAAATCAGTTAAAAAAACAAGATGGGCCCAGACTGGGGGGCGCGCCTAGCAATGCGCGTCTGGGCCCAATGATCAGAAAACATAACAAAAATTAAAAAGAGGGAAACGGTGCATTTAGCAAGAATTTCAGTTAAAATTATGATTGGGCCTGCGCTTGGGGTGGGATTAGCAACTTATTATGAGCCCAGTCTGAGGGAATTAATGAAACGGTGCGTTTGGCACCATGAGTTCCCTCCAAACTTCAACTTTAAACCATGGCCATACGATCAGATCTTTAGTCAATGAGAAAGACCTCATCCAACGGATATCATGCATCTTCTCCAAGTGCTAGGGTTTCAGCCATGGAAGCTCCATGCACGAGCTCATGAACCAGCTCTTCCACACACTCATGCAACCTCATTCCTCCATGAAAATCATTTCTGTAAAGAGAAAAGTTGCTCTACTTCTTTCCCTCTACACAACCCTAGCAATAGATTCCTCTAAAACTCAACCAAAAATCAAACCCGATGAGTAGAAGGTTCTGATTCCACCATTTAACACTGATATCAAACTTGAGAATTCTTGCTAATTTTTACCCTAACATGATCTACACATTATGCTGATCAACCTGAGCTATCCATCCAAGATTATCGTGCCATAATCTAAGAGTTATAAGCCCTAACAGTTCTTGCACTCCAATGGCAACATCCATGAAACCTTCTCAAACTTTCTGGATTCCATCATCTAACCTAACCTAACAGTTCTAACACTAAAATTCTCTAACATGCTAACTAATTTAGCCAATTCGAATGAGAAAACCAACCTGGTGTGATGATGAAAACAGAGGGAGAACTCTTGAGATCCAAAGCTTGCAATGATCTGGATTTGATCCACAAACTCAATTCTTGATTCTGTATGCAAAAGTTCTTGCTCCAACGCCTTAGATCCTTGTAACCACTTCTTCTTGTTCCTTGGATGATGAAGTTGGTAGCACGAATCCTTGCTTAATTCAAACAAATTCTGATCCTTGAATGATCTAGATGATGATGAGATCAAGAAATTTGGAAATTGGTGAAGATTTGATGAAGTTTGAGATGAATTTGCAAAAATGGAAGAATGAAGTGTAACTTGGTATTATGAACAAAATGAATCACCAACCAATGCATGAAGCTACTCAATGCAATATATAGATGACCTTGGAAAGCCCTAGAACTTTGTAGAAACTTCCCATGCACACTTTCCTTGAATTTTGGATTATGTAACTTCTTTTGTAAGTAACCAAGTATAACTTCCAAATATTGAACCAAACTCAAAAATCCACTTTTGTCAATGTTCTTAAAACATTTTTCCCAATCAAAATGACCTATAATTTCACCCCATTTGGCCAAATTATGAAAAATCTCAATTTTAGGTCATTTTTCATTCATTAAATTCACCAAATTTGAAACCTTGAGCTATGAGCCTTTCCAAACTTTCATGGTCACTTTTCTAGACTCAAAATGTCATTTGGAGAAAGTTTGATGTTGTTAAGTTTTCCATTTGGAGCTTCCTTGTATGAGTTTTGGGCATAGGCTTGAAATGACCTGTAATTCTCAAATGACTAAAATACCCTTTGCTTGCCAAGACCATAAGTAGAGTTCCACAAATCATATGAAGGCATACCATACCATTCTAGAAAGCTAAGACAATTAGGAACAACTCTTATGTTGACCAGAAATTCATTTGAGATCTCCTTGAGGGGTAAACGTTGCTTGGAAGACAAGTAACTTTCACAGACAAAATTTCAGATACCTCAGATGACCTGTAACTTGCAAGGACCATAACTTGAGTTCTATAAATCTCCTTGATGTCTTACACCACTAAAATTAAAGGTCTTGAGATCCTCTACAAGTTTCATGTTGACCAAGGATCCATTTGAAGCTTGCATTTTGACTTATCTTGCTTGGAAGTTTGACCTAAATCAGGGGATTTTACACAGAAACCCTAATTTAGAAACTCCTCTTCTTCTTTATTTCTCTTGATTTCTTCTTGGCACAACACCATATCCTTCTCTACATGTCAAATGATGAACCCCACATCTCTCCAATAGACCTTAATGCCTTTCAATCAATCAATTGACCTAGGGTTGACCTAGAGTTGACCCTAGATGAAACCCTAGTTGATTGTCTTCAACTGCCACTCTTATGATCATATCAATGACTTGCCTCCTTCTCCAAATGACTTTCTAAGTCTTCCATGATGTCTACATACTCTCCATGCTCAATTCACAGCTCACAACTTCCTTGATGATTTTCAGATACCCTCAGATAGGAGATAGATTCACTGCTTGATCCACTGACTTCTTAAGTTTCAATTTCTTTCTGATGACTTGGATGTGCTTGAATTTGAACAATAACCTCTTGATGGGCTCATAGAAATGAGAATAATACTTGGTCCCTGGTTGGATGACTTGCTATGCCATGCTATGCAGATGATTAGACTATGTACATGACTCTATATGCAAATGCTAATGTAATTGAAACATAAACCAAGTGAAAAAGGTTGAGCAAATTTTAGGGTGCAACAACTTGGACAGGTTGGTTTTATTCTATCTACCTATCAAGGCTGGCTTAAACAGGAAAGAAAATGACTCGGCAAAGCATCGCGCTTTATGCCTACGTATTCTCATTAGAGAATGAGAAATCAGAGTCAACGTAGTTCGGCCTACGACGGGTTATGGGGGAAGGTAGCTCTCCAAGACATCGCCATCTTATGTCTACGTACTCTCAACAGGCATGAGAGATCAGAGCTCACGTAGTTCGGGAAACTACGGTTTATTTCCTGTCTTTTACGAAAGAAGTGTTTTTTATTGTGTTTGTGATTTCAATCGCACTAGAGACTATGACCTGAGAGTGAATGCGTCGCATGTCACCCAAAGGGTACCATACTAAACATCCAGACTGTGGAAAAGAAACTCTCCCACAATCCTTTCTCAGATAGCTTAAGGATCGTAACATACAAAAGAAATCATTCATGATTACCGTATCTTAAACTGTTTTGAGATGAGAAGAGAACAGGCCCAACTAGGAGGGAGACTATCAAGTCCTACTGTTGTCATGCCATGGATTCATCCTATGGTTGAGGTTTGAACAGGGAACTCCTAGAAGTTGTCATGCATAGGTTTCAACCTAAAGTTCTGTCATCAATTCCTTATCAAAGGAAATGAGAGTCCTAAGGGATCATGTCAATGATACACCAAAACAGACAAAGCATCAACTTAACAGTAAAATGCATGCAATGCAAGTGAGGGAGGAAATGTGTGTGGGGCTTCAGCCTCCACAAGCTCATCTCAACCTCAAGCCAGAATGGATAACAGTAATCATACTGAAATATAAAACAACATGCTATCAAGCAATAACAGTAAACTGCAATCATACAGAAAAATGAAATGAAATGCCATCAGGCAAATAAACCACATGGGCAAGGGAGCTGGGCTCTACCGAATACCCGCAAGCAAAGCCACACAGTAACAATACAAGCAGAGGGAGCAACTCAACCTCTAGTGCAATCATGCTCCTAGATTCTACCTATTCTAGATATGAACTTATTCTAATGCATCAAGCAAGTCAAACAAAACACATCAATACAGAAAAGAAAACAGAAGAAAGCAGATCAACTCCTCTCTCAACTCCAAGCTTCAGCTCTTCCAACAGCAACTCAGTCTTCAGACTTCAATCACTCTTGACAAATGTCAATTTGCTTTTCCAGGTTTCAACCCTACAACATAAGTTTCAACTTATCTTCTCCTTTAAGCTTCAGCTTCTTGATCAGCTCCACCTTCAGGCTTCACTTTCACTCATAAGTATCAACTTGGCTCCTTCAGGATCTCCAGGTATCAAAGTAAGTGTCAACTTCCTTTGTTCTTCAAGCTTCAGCTCTTCAGAATCACTCTCAATCACTTAGAAGTGTCAACTTCATCCTTCAGTCTTTACTTCATCTTCAGGGGTCTTCAAGTATCAACTTGCTCTTTCTGCTCTTCAAGCTTCAGCTGGAATGGCAATGCTCAAGGATTCATCCTCTTCAACACTCTTCAATGAAGTCTTCATCTTCAAACTCTCAAGCTCAGCATCTCTCAAGACAATCAAACCAGAGAAAATCACTTACTGGATAAGCTGGGGGATTTTGAACTGCTTACTGGCCACCAAGGGTGACCTTTAAGGGCTCAACATCAAAGGAAAGGTTCCCTCAAAAGTTCTACTTCCTAGGTACATCACTTATCCCTCCAAAGGAGAGAGGTGTATATCATGGAAGGACTTTGAATCATAGGGGGGAATGGAGGTGAAAGATGCCATCCATGTTTAAGAAAGAAGTTAACTAAGTCTAAACTCTTCCTAATCCCTAACCCTAAAACAATAAAAAAAGAAATAAGATCAAGCTATCAAGCTCCTCAATCCATCTTCAAGTCTTCTACTATTCTCCTCAATGCTCCTTAGAACAATACCAAGCTCTCCAAGCCCACAAAGCAAAGCAAACAACAAATACAAGCCCACAAGGGCAACACAAACAATCAACCAATACAAAAATCAACTAAAAATAGCATACCACTATATTAAATCCTAATATAATTTCTAAGGGATCCTACATACCTACCCTTAATTCCCTATATGTCCCATAGTCTAACTTGTCCTAAAAACCCAAAATTATAATGTTATTATGGACCTATGTTGAAGTTTGACCTAATTCTACACAACCTGGAATCGTCTAATCAAAACTATCCTAAAATTCATCACAAAATTATGGAATAAATCCAGGGGGAAGCTAAAACTTATATCTAACTATCCTAAAAAGAATGATCTAAAAATACTAAGGGAACTACCTAAAAAAAAATCTACAAATTCATATATCAATATAAAAGAAATAAAATGCAATTAAAGAAGAAAATATACAAAAAATATCAAAAATGCATGAAAGGAAAATGTTTTTATTTTATATTTTCCTAGACAGAAATATGAAGTAGGAGAAAAAACTCCCATTAAAAAATATTGAATTTTCCATTTTATATGATTTTTACAAGATTGGAATAAAAATGAAAAAAAAAATAAAATGAAAATGAAGAGATGGGGTGCAATCAGTAACAAAACATAGTTCAAACACGCTTGGGCCCAGAATGGGGGGTTCAAATAGCATGCGCGCTGGGCCCAAAATTTAATCAGAAAACAATTGAAAAAATATAAAGAAAATAAAAAAAGAAGCGGTGAAAATAGCAAGGATTTATAGTGCAAAATGGATTGGGCCTCACGAAGGGGGTGGGGATAGCAGTCCAATTACTTGAGCCCAGAAGCCACCGTTTAATGAAACGGTGCGTTTCAGCTTGTTTCTGGCTTCCCTCCAAAACGAAATTGAATGTGGGCCATTGGATCACGCGGGGGTCAAAATGTCAAGCCAGCATCTGATGGCTGGGAAGTCATCTTCTTCCTTGAGCTAGGGTTCTAAAGAACCTCCATGGAAATTCAGCATGAAGCTTCATCTTCCTCAACTTGAATTCCCTCAAAACTTCATCAATTCTTAAAATTCAAGACCCTAATCCACTTGATTTCTCATGCTGAACACGATTATACCCTTAAAATCAACTGAAACCTCCTAAATCCATGAACCCGATCCATGATCCAAAATATACTCAATCATCAACCTTAACAATTCTTGAAATTAAATGTCTCAGATCACTCACCAACTCACCCTGAACATTTCTTGCTATTAAACTAAGCTCATCTCTCAATATAACAAGAGTTCTTGGTCATCAAAGAAATGAGGTCCCTAGTTCAATCTTCACCAATTCTCTTCAAACTTTCCAGAAATGATCTCCTATTGATTTCTAACCATTCTAAACTATCAAACCTAATCAATCATGCATAAATTAAGGTGCACGAAGAAAGTTGCAAACCTGGTTAAATTGAGTGAACAGATGATGAAATCCGCCAAATCAATGCTTCAATCTTTCCCAATTCCTTCACTGAGTAATCTTCTAGCTTCTGTATGCAAAAAGAATGGCTGAAAATGCTTGATTCTTGGAAACTGATTTTGAATTGCAACCTTGAAATTTGAATCACCAACTCTTCAATTCTCCATGGATTTGATCTCAATTCAATCTGCACAGCTTCACTATGATGTATTGAATGTGTTTGTGAAGAAAAAAGGGATGGAAATGAAGAAGAATGAAGAATTGACACTTGACTTGCAATGGAAGATTTTGGATCTCACTCTCTCTTCTCTACACCAATTCACACCAACCTTGCATCTGAGCAAGTTACAATCATCTTATAGAGTGGTTTAGAATCATCTAGAACCATCTAGGATCATCCAATGAGAAATTGAACTTTTCATGTCATGACATTTTGAATCCAATTCTCCTTACATGCTATCTCATGCCAAGCTCCTTGTAATAACCAATTCTGACTTGAATTTATCCCCACATGAGATTTAGGATGAGTTACAATGCATAACCACCTTACACATTGAGTTTTGTTGAGTTTTGGTTTGGTACCTCAAGATGCAAGTAAGCCATTTCCAAAGCAGCCCTATGATCCAAGACTCAAATCAAAATTTTGGATGAACCATTGTTCTTAGAATGTCATTTGGAGTCAAAATGACCTATTACATGACATGGTTTGGATTTATAACTTGGGATTTCCATTTTTCAATTTCATCTTAATTAACTTATGCCTCATTTTTAGGCCATTTTTATCACTTTTTGATATGAGCCTTTTCAACATCTCATGAACTCCCTACTAGCCTTAAAACATCATTCTAAGAAAGTTTTATGTTGAAGATTTTTCCATTTGAAGCTTGGAAGTAGGAGATATGGCCTTATGCTTGAAATGACCTATAACCTCCAAATGACCAAAATGCCCTTGACTTGTCAAAGCCATAATTTGACCAAGAATCCATAGGACTTCTAGTACTCTCTAGAAAGCTAAGAAGATGCTCTTCAACATTCATGTTGACCAAGAATCCATAGGAATCATCCTACTAGGGAAAAAGTTGGATGCAAGTTGGGTGACTTTCAAGGACCCAGATTCACATACCTCAGATGACCTGTAATTTGTCAAAGCCATAACTTGGGCTCTACAAATCCTATCAAGGACTTCTAGTACTCAAATTAAAGCTAAGAACAAGCTCTACAACATTCATGTTGTGGGGAAGATGAGATGACAATCACATCTTGAGCTAAACTGCCTTGAAAATAGGGATCAAACTAGGGGATTTTACACTGTCAAGCCTTAGAAACCCTAGCTTAAAACTTCTCAAACTCCTCAATCATGATGAGTTGGTCTAGAAATCATCCTTATAGCATCTCAATGCATTATTCCATGATCACATGGCTCTTGGATTAGGTCTCAACCCTCTCCAAATCATCAGTTGACCTAGGGTTGACCCAGTCAAACCCTAATTCCACCACTCATGGCTGAATCTTCTGAATTCTTGTACAATGACCTCTCTAGGCTTCATGATGGCTTTCAAGACATCTCATAAGCTTTCTCAAAGCTTCAAGTCCATTCTCATAGTCTCAGAATCATCTGAGGAGCTCCCACAACTCTCAAGTTATGAGACACACAACCTTGGTTTCAACCAATTCCTCTGAGGATCTCTTGGGTTCTCTGACAAAGGTATCAACCTTTGAACCCTTGAACAACCTTCTTGGCTAGCTTCAAAGTATCATATAACTCTTGATGGATACACAGATGTTGGTCAAATTTTGGGGTGCAACAGTTAGCATGCATTAAATAGTATTAGAATTGACCATTAAAATCTTTTTATGAAATTGAATGCATTTTTCTAATTTTTTTTTTAATTTCCCTTATAAATTGTAACTGCTTCTAACATTGTTAACTATTGAAACTTAAACTGCATAACTCTACTATTTCAGATGCACGACATTTGTTTCCATGTCTTTCATTTCCAAACCCTTGATAATAGTAACTTAATGCCACTGTAAATCATTTTTGGATGTTTGGATGCTATATATATTTTTTCAATTTCAGATCAACTGAAGGCATAGATTATATATTCTGCATTGTTCAAATTATTTGTGTTTTCCTTCTCCACACATGTAAGTCATGTTTGTTTATCTATAGATTAGGTGTGGTCTGTGTCAATTTGGATGCTATATTCACCAAAGTATGATATGAGAACTAACCATTTACATTGATGTCTATGAGGTGAATTAAATTTAATTGAATTGTGTTGCAGAAAATAGTTTTGATTTGATATTACAGGAAGTGATTGAAGAAGAAAATTTATGAGAAATCATCTTCTGATGATATATCGATTTTCGATGAATTATTTTTGCAATGATAGTTCATGGATACCCAATTTAATCACAATACCACTGGGAAAATGTAAAAAAATAATAATATAGAGATAATTGATTATATTTGTTGCATTAAATTATGTGTCTACAATATACACAAAATGAAAGGAGTTGTATTATGTCTTCTCATACAGTTTTCCTTTTAATTATAGGGATTGATACAACTATTTATTAAAATAAGACCTATAATTTACCAATATCGAAGGTTACGAGGAAAAAAGAAAGTATGCTTTTGTTATCCTTAATGGTATTTATTAAGAAAAAAAGTAAGTTTTTGCTTGCTACCCTTAACAATAGTAGTTATTACATAAGACCCTCACTATTTTTTCCTACAAGTACAAGTAGTAGTTGTAAGTATGTTTTGTATTATATCAAAAAGACAAAGGTAAAATGGTTCATTGTATCCTTTTATATCTATTAATCATTTAAGAAGAGAGCAAAAACTTAGAAAATATTAGAAACTTTCTTATTCTTGCTCAGTAGACAATAATATTTTCGTAGTTTAATTATCATCAGTTGTCTTTATGGTATATTGTTATTAGTTTTTAAAACTTCTATTATTTTTACTGTACTTTTTATTCTATTAATTATTATTATTTTGGTTTTTTTGTTAATTCTTTTCTATTCCCTTCTTATTTCCTTTTTTTTCTGAATTTTTAATATAGTTTAATTCTTTTTTTTCTTTATATGTTGCAAAGGAGTTGTTTATATTGTTGAGGTATTTTTCAATACATTTTTTTTACCCTCTATCTATTATATTTTTTAAAAAACTTTATTACTATTGTGTATTTCAATTCTTTTATTTTGTCTTTTTTTTAATTATATATTTTTATAGTTTATACAATAATGAGGAAGAGAGGGAAATTTACAGATTCTTTAGGAATTTAAAAATTGTGATGCAATTTTCATGAAGTTGAATTTTAAATTTGAGATTTCCTTTCATTTATGAGATTAAAATTAGTTTAATTATGTTAGAATAGAAAAAGAAGTTTAAAATGTGAGGTGATCATTAGTACAAAATAATAACCATCATCATATAATAAAGATTAAAAAATAAGTCATTTATGTGCTAATCATAACTACAAAATAATGACAATGATTCGTTGTAGTAATAGTTTTTTTATAACAATCCTTTTTTTTCTTTAACAATTATATTAAAGTTTTAATTGACAAGATTGAAATAGTATAAAGATAAAGACTAGGATTTTTTAACCAAATCATCCTTCACTAAAGGTTTTGTATATTTAATGTATAGAGTCAATGTTAATCTAATATTTTCATGTCTAAAACAAACTTTTTAGAAATATTTCCTTTTACAAGTACATATACATGAATATTTATTTTAGAGACATATAAGAATATTTATATGTGAGAGAGATAGAGATAGAGTCTAAATAATATCAGTATCTTTAGAAAACATATGTTTTTTTAATAAATAAAGTAATATTATTATTCATAAAGGTATTAGGGATATCCTAACCCATTTACAAAGTTCATCATATACTATATCCTCCTAGATACAAAAAGATACAAAATAATTTTTGATTTTGACGGCTGATCAGAACCTGAAGTGGGTCAGAGACAACGTCTGTAATACTGAGTGTGAGAGATGATGAAAAGGGTGTACGTACAATGCAATCTGATGCTAAAGTAAGAATTGGGAAAAAAGAGTGCAAGTACAGAGTATGTGTGTATTATGATGAATATTGAATACCTGACCCTCTCAAATGAGAAGGTTTTTATAGTGCCACCAGCACTTTGCCACCTTTTTTAAAATTATAAACAATATATTTTGTTTAATTTTAATTTTAATATTAATTATTTATATGATAAAAAATGTAACATATATTTATATTTTTGTTTACGAAATATTTATATGATTAAGGAACATTTTATGGTATAACTGATAAAATAGGAAAACAAGAGACCTAAAATTAAAGTATTAAGGTTTTATAGATTTCCAATTCAATTTATATCAATGTTTGGTCTCTATGATTAAAATATGAGAAAAAAGAAAATGTACTGACAGTGTACTATTTTTAAACCCTAAAATTATATATTAACATCTATGTTGTATGTCATAACCAAATTATAAATACTCTCTCTTTAGATGAAGTGATATATCATTTTCGTCTAATATACTTTTTGAAGAACTAATAGAGCAATAAGGATTTTTTTTAAAGCTAATGAACCAAAATAAATTTTGAAATCAAATGTATGATTAAAAAGATATTAAATATTTCATTTAAAATAGAAAAAAAGTATTTTATAGAAAGATATTTCAGGATGTATTTGTAGTTTTTTAAAGCTTAATAGCACATTGATAAAAGGATGTATGAATAATTAATTCAAATCTCTAACAGATAAAAAAAATACTATATTACACTAATTACTATTAATTTCACTATTTTTTTCTCTTAAAAAATTCTAATATGAGACTCTTACATTTTTTTATTTAATACGCAAAACAATGGCAGAAAAAAGAAACTTCTTAGAATAAAGATTTAATGTTCGACCTTCCTATTAAAGAACGTTATTGATTATACAGTATAAATAGTACTTAGTATTATTCGGTTATTTAATATATTTAGAATAACTTTGTTTATCATTTTCAAAATGTAAAAATATTATTAGCATGTTTAGACTACATATTTTTTTATCTAAATTTTATTTAATTTGGTATGTTTAAAATAATAGTAGCATTAATATATAGTTAATTCACTAAAGTATTTTTAGTATATATACATTTATCATTCTGATTTTAAGACTGCTTGAGGGTATTTAAAAATATTATTTTTAATTAATCGTAAGTATGATCAATACTTCATACAAAATATATACACGTTTATTTTCCTATGTTGTGCGCATTAAAAAAAGCGGACAAACGGGCACGGGAGTGCTCGTCTGAACGCTAGTAATCAATAACGTTCTTTAATAGGAAGGCCAAACATTAAATCTTTATTCTAAGAAGTTTCTTTTTTCTGCCATTGTTTTGCGTATTAAATAAAAAATGTAAGAGTCGCATATTAGAATTTTTTTAGAGAAAAAAATATTGAAATTAATAGTAATTAGTGTAATATAGTATTTTTTTTATCTGTTAAAGATTTGAATTAATTATTCATACATCCTTTTATCAATGTGCTATTAAGCTTTAGAAAACTACAAATACATCCTGAAATATCTTTCTATAAAATACTTTTTTTTTAATTTTAAATGAAATATTTAATATCTTTTTAATCATACATTTGATTTCAAAATTTGTTTTTGTTCATTAGCTTTAAAAAAAATCCTTATTGCTCTATTAGTTCTTCAAAAAGTATATTAGACGAAAATGATATATCATTTCATCTAAAGAGAGAGTATTTATAATTTGGTTATGACATACAACATAGATGTTAATATATATTTTTAGGGTTTAAAAATAGTACACTGTCAGTACATTTTCTTTTTTCTCATATTTTAATCATAGAGACCAAACATTGATATAAATTGAATTGGAAATCTATAAAACCTTAATACTTTAATTTTAGGTCTCTTGTTTTCCTATTTTATCAGTTATACCATAAAATGTTCCTTAATCATATAAATATTTCGTAAACAAAAAATATAAATATATGTTACATTTTTTATCATATAAATAATTAATATTAAAATTAAAATTAAACAAAATATATTGTTTATAATTTAAAAAAAAAAGTGGCAAAGTGCTAGTGGCACTATAAAAACCCTCTCATTTGAGAGGGTCAGATATTCAATATTCATCCTAATACACACATACTCTGTACTTGCACTCTTTTTTCCCAATTCTTACTTTAGCATCAGATTGCGTTGTAGGTACATCCTCTTCATCATCTCTCACACTCAGTATTACAGACGTTGTCTCTGACCCACTTCAGGTTCTGATCAGCCGTCAAAATCAAAAATTATTTTGTATCTTTTTGTATCTAGGAGGATATAGTATATGATGAACTTTGTAAATGGGTTAGGATATCCCTAATACCTTTATGAATAATAATATTACTTTATTTATTAAAAAAAACATATGTTTTCTAAAGATACTGATATTATTTAGACTCTATCTCTATCTCTCTCACATATAAATATTCATATATGTCTCAAATATATATTCATGTATATGTACTTGTAAAAGGAAATATTTCTAAAAAGTTTGTTTTAGACATGAAAATATTAGATTAACATTGACTCTATACATTAAATATACAAAACCTTTAGTGAAGGATGATTTGGTTAAAAAATCCTAGTCTTTATCTTTATACTATTTCAATCTTGTCAATTAAAACTTTAATATAATTGTTAAAGAAAAAAAAGGATTGTTATAAAAAAAAACTATTACTACAATGAATCATTGTCATTATTTTGTAGTTATGATTAGCATATAAATGACTTATTTTTTAATCTTTATTATATGATGATGGTTATTATTTTGTACTAATGATCACCTCACATTTTAAACTTCTTTTTCTATTCTAACATAATTAAACTAATTTTAATCTCATAAATGAAAGGAAATCTCAAATTTAAAATTCAAGTTCATGAAAATTGCATCACAATTCTTAAATTCCTAAAGAATCTGTAAATTTCCCTCTCTTCCTCATTATTGTATAAACTATAAAAATATATAATTAAAAAAAAAGACAAAACAAAAGAATTGAAATACACAATAGTAATAAAGTTTTTTAAAAAATATAATAGATAGAGGGTAAAAAAAATGTATTGAAAAATACCTCAACAATATGAACAACTCCTTCGCAACATATAAAGAAAAAAAGGATTAAACTATATTAAAAATTCAGAAAAAAAAGGAAATAAGAAGGGAATAGAAAAGAATTAACAAAAAAACCAAAATAATAATATTTAATAGAATAAAAAGTACACTAAAAATAATAGAAGTTTTAAACACTAATAACAATATACCATAAAGACAACTGGTGATAATTAAACTACGAAAATATTATTGTCTACTGAGCAAGAATAAGAAAGTTTCTAATATTTTCTAAGTTTTCGCTCTCTTCTTAAATGATTAATACATATAAAAGGATACAATGAACCATTTTACCTTTGTCTTTTTGATATAATACAAAACATACTTGCAACTACTACTTGTACTTGTAGGAAAAAATAGTGAGGGTCTTATGTAATAACTACTATTGTTAAGGGTAGCAAGCAAAAGCTTACTTTTTTTCTTAATAAATACCATTAAGGATAACAAAAACATACTTTCTTTTTTCCTCGTAACCTTCGATATTGGTAAATTGTAGGTCTTATTTTAATAAATAGTTGTAGCAATCCCTATAATTAAAAGGAAAACTGTATGAGAAGACATAATACAACTCCTTTCATTTTGTGTATATTGTAGACACATAATTTAATGCAACAAATATAATCAATTATCTCTATATTATTATTTTTTTACATTTTCCCAGTGGTATTGTGATTAAATTGGGTATCCATGAACTATCATTGCAAAAATAATTCATCGAAAATCGATATATCATCAGAAGATGATTTCTCATAAATTTTCTTCTTCAATCACTTCCTGTAATATCAAATCAAAACTATTTTCTGCAACACAATTCAATTAAATTTAATTCACCTCATAGACATCAATGTAAATGGTTAGTTCTCATATCATACTTTGGTGAATATAGCATCCAAATTGACACAGACCACACCTAATCTATAGATAAACAAACATGACTTACATGTGTGGAGAAGGAAAGCACAAATAATTTGAACAATGTAGAATATATAATCTATGCCTTCCGTTGATCTGAAATTGAAAAAATATATATAGCATCCAAACATCCAAAAATGATTTACAGTGGCATTAAGTTACTATTATCATGGGTTTGGAAATGAAAGACATGGAAACAAATGTCGTGCATCTGAAATAGTAGAGTTATGCAGTTTAAGTTTCAACAGTTAACAATGTTAGAAGCAGTTACAATTTATAAGGGAAATTAAAAAAAAAAAAAGAAAAATGCATTCAATTTCATAAAAAGATTTTAATGGTCAGTTCTAATACTATTTAATGCATGCTAACATATCAAAATATGATACCATGTTCACCAAAAAAAATATTAACTTCACTCATGTCCACAAATTAATCATCAACCTTTTTGATCTTTGCCATGGTTTTATTGTGACATTATCCGCTTATCCTACAAAATGAAAATGCATAAAACTAACCATAACAGAGATTGACACTGAGTAATTGTGAAAACTGAAAGAAAAATGCAGAAGGAGAAAAGGTAGAGATTGACCAAAAAGAAACTGAGTAATTGTGAAAATGGTGAAAATATATGTATGATTATGAAATTAATACTAAAATGGTGAGAATATATATGATTTCCTAAATTAATACTAAAATGGTGAAAATATATATGATTCCTAAATTAACACTAAAATGATGAAAATATATATGATTCTTAAATTATTAGTCACAGAAAAATGACAATCTCATCAAAACCTGTAAAATTAGAGCAATGTATTTTTACTCAGACACTAAAATCAAAAGCTACACATTAGAACAAAACAAACATAAACTAAATTGAATAAACCAATAAAACATACATGAACATATACAAAAGTGATAATATTAAATGATTTATATATTTTGACCTTATCATGTTTAAGAACATATCTAAAAGAAAATTAAAAAGTGAAAACATGAAAAAATATATTAGAGGGATGGAGAAAGGAAAGATAATATGTATATATAAAGGGGATACAAGTTTTTGGTGTGACCTATTTTTGTTCCAAAATTACCTTTCATTATTTTTATAAATAACTTTAATTGTTGGTAACTTTTGTTGGTTACCAATTAAAAAACTAACTTCCCTCCCTCACAAAAAAACTTCACATTTAAAACTTCCATTAATTGTTTTCTTTTGACACTAGGTTTATCTCCATTGTTAAAAATCATCTTCTATTTCTATCTTCGTTGTTAATACTAGGTTTATCCATACAATCAAAAATCAAATCCATATCACAATCCAATCCAGGGTACTTACTCAAAACTACAACAAACCCCAATCACTACACATAGTCCTATTTTCTTTCCTATTTTACCCTTTATGTATTCAAATTATTATTTTCAAAGATAAATTATAATAAGTGAAAGACGGTTACATCATTCTTAAATCAAAAAGCCATTTTGCGACCGTTTATATTTAAAAAACAAAATATAAGGTAATTGAATAACTTCCCTCATTTGAAATTTTTTGCTTCATTTTTATCCGTTACTTTTCCTTCTCATATGAGGAAAAGACTTTACCAACAAAACTTGCATGTACAATAGAATTTCAAGCAGCAAATTTGAAAGAAAAAAAGGTAATATCCATCTTATCGAGGAAAATTGAGATCTATCTCAATCTAAAAATATATCACTATTTTATACTTAAAATTTGCCATTTAACCAATTATATTACTAATTATCATTTAAATATTGGGATAGTTCAATCATATAAATATTTGAAGAAATTATATTACACAAAAATGTTAAATTTTACATCCTACTTTGATACAATTTTGTTTTATTTATGTTTTTTGTTGTATATAATTTTTTTGATTCTTTATGTTTGACTATGGAATAATTCATCTCAAATTTACAATTATACTGTTATTGTAGATTTCATGCATGCTTGATTCGTATAGTTTCAGTTTTTGTTGTTCATCACTTATTTCATATAGTTAAGAATAATTTGTGTACAAATGAATTATTTAGAACATTTTTTTGATGTCATTTTACTCTAGTTTTAAAATAATTTGTATTCACTATCTTGGTGGGAACAATGTTTGGTCAAACTTATGATCTCTCAGGTATAAGTCTATATTACTAAGACCCCTGATCATCTTTGTAACGCCCATTTTAATCATTTTGTGTTTCTGTGTTATTTTGTTTTTCGGGGTGTTTGTGGGAGTGTTTGAGTGCGACCGTGTGTAGCCCTTAAGTTGGAATTAATTGATAATTTTGGACCTTAAGATTAATAATAAATTATTAATGATGATGATGACTTATTGAATAATGGTAATATTATTAATGTTATTATTATTAATATTATTATTATTGATATTATCATTATTATTAATATTATTATTAGTAAATGGAATAAAAGAATTGGAATAATTGGAATTAAGGGGTATTAAGGGTTGTTTGGAAATTTGGGAAAAAAGGAATAGAAGGGAAGCACGTTTGTGAGAAGAGAAGAAACAAGGTCAAGAGAAGGGGAAAATTGAGGAAGAAGAACTAGTGGAATTGGAGCAAGAAGAAGCTAAGATCATCAGAGCAAGAGTTTTCAGCATTTAAACGAGTCATCGAGGTAAGGGGGGGGGGGGGAATCGAGTCAATTTCAATAGTTGCATGAATATTAGGTAGAAGGGGATTTCCCTAACCCCATTAGGTTTTGATGATGATGTGGTATGAATGTTTGATTCTGAGTTGCTGATAGTGTGTTGATTCTATTGCATGTGATGAAGTGTGATTGTTTAGGTGATTTTGGGGGTTCCGGGTAGTTCGAAGTTTTAATCCGGAAGTGATTATTTTGGTATAGCCGAGAGTTTATCGGGTGAAATCGAGAGGAGACTCTGTAATTGAATTGTTGCATGTTATTCTGATATTGTGGGAACTAAGTTGAGGAGAATCAGGCGAGTTCAGAGAGTTTCACCGACCCTGAGCAGCAGAATTGTTGAGAATTCGCAGACGCTCGCCAGCTGCTTCGCTGAGCGAGCAGGTAGCGAACCTTTTCCAGGGGTTTGCTGAGCGAACGAGGTAGCGAGTGCTTCCAGAATGCCTCTGGTTGGCTTCGCTAGGGTGCTCGCGGAGCGAGCGTGTAGCGAGCATTCACTGATGCTTCGCTAGGCGAGGGAGCCAGCGAGCATGACAACATTTTGTGTTTTTATGCTGTCCTGTTTTGGTTTCTTGTATTTTGGGACCCTTGCTGGTCATGCTTGAGAGTGAGCTTGAGTTTGGTTTGTGGAGAGTGTATGTGTGATATCGGAACGTGATTTCCATGATAATTGAGTAATTATAAATATTTGAATTAGTGTGTATCATATATGTATGATGTATGAATGTGGTGATGTGTGAAACATGTATGATGCATAAAATGTGATCAGAGGATCGTATGCACAGTGTGTGCTTGTGTTTGCTGTGTGCATTGGTGTATGCATGTCATGATGCATGTTTATGTGCTCAGGGGGAGCATGGTAGGGATAGATCGTTGCTCGGATGGAGTGTATGCGATCTATCTTGAGTTTGATTATGATGTGCTCCTGTGTAGAGAGTTGATGGCCAGGTGCCCATCGGTTGCGCTCGGGGAGCGTGGTAGGGATAGATCGTTGCTCGGATGGAGTGTATGCGATCTATCCTGAGTTTGTTTATATGTGCTCAGGGGGAGCATGGTAGGGAAGGATCGTTGCTCGATGGAGTGTATGCTATCTATCCTGAGATTAGTTGACGAACCATTGAGTCGGTACCGCATATCATGGGTTGAGTTGCATGTGTTTGCATTGTTGTATATGTTGTGTTGGCACGGGAAAGTAGGTCCGAGTTGATGTGTGTGAATTGATGATTGTGAATTACTTCCTTTTATTCATTTACGTATTTACCGTTATATTTTGATCGTGATTTCTCACCCCTTGCTTTTGTTGTGGTCTGTGCTTCTTCGGAAGTACAGATAAACCAGGTGTGTAGCTAGCTTGGATTGTGGCGAGTCGAGTCGTAGGGATGCTCTGATACGTAACACCGGGGCTTTTTGGGAGTTTACTATTTATTTGATGATTTTGTGTGCCCCTGTGGCGTATCATGTTTGATGAATCTTTTGGGTGAATGTATCTTGTATATTTTGGGCGTTGGCCGTACATGATGAATATGATGTTTATGTATGTGATGTGAATATATGTACATATTTCCGCTGCTTAATTATCGAAAATTCGTTAATGAAGATGTTTTGTTGATGTTTATTTCTGTGGCATCCCGTTGTGTGTGTGTGTAGCAACTTTGATATTCGTTTACTTTAATTGCATTTATTTGTATTTTGGGAGACGGGGTGTTACAATCTGGTATCGGAGCAGGTCGGTCCGTCCGGCCAGTGTAGTAGTTGAGTCTGTCTGTAGGATAGAGTCAGTTTGTTTTTCTGTTAACCTGGTGTTTTGTTGTTGAGCAATATGGCGGGAAGGAATGATGTTACGTTGGCTGCAGCCATGCAAGCGATGGCGCAGGTGGTTGCTAATCAGAACCACGCCGCGGGTGCACAATTCAGGGATTTGGCGCAGTTTCAGAGTAACAAGCCGCCGACGTTTCAAGGAGGAATTTTGGACCCTGAAGCGGCGCAGAAGTGGCTTAAGGAGATTGAGAAGATTTTCAGGACGATGGGTTTCAGTGATGAGCAGAAGGTGAGGTTCGGTACTCACATGTTAGAGGGAGAAGCTGAGGCTTGGTGGGACAACAGTCGCCAGAGGTTGGAGACTGCAGGGACACGAATTACTTGGGATGTTGTTCACACTGGTTTTCTGGAGAAGTATTTTCCAGAGGATATCAGAAGTGCTAAAGAGATAGAATTTCTAGAGTTGAAGCAGGGCAATATGACCGTGGCAGAATATGCAGCTAAGTTTGAGGAGCTAGTGCAGTATTGTCCCCATTACAATACTGATGGAGCGATGACCTCTAAGTGTTTGAAGTTCGAGAATGGGCTGCGTCCTGAAGTCAAGATGGGAATAGCTTGTCAGAAGATCAGGGATTATTCTGAGATGATAAGCCGAAGTAGAATTTATGACAATGACAACAAGGCGAGGATTGCGCATTACAAAGCTGCTAATGACCGTAAGGGTAAGCAAAGGTTTGGTGGTACTCCTTACAGTGTTCCTACTGATAAGGGGAAGTTCAAGGGTGCTCATGATAAGAAGCCTAGAGAAGGGAGATCATTTTCTGGTAGGAAGTGTTTCCAGTGCAGTGGCACGAGCCATCAGGCCAATGATTGTTCCCAAGAGATGAAAAAGTGCTTCAAGTGTGGTAAGCCAGGCCACGTGAAGGCTGATTGTCGAGTTTTTATGCCTACTTGTTATAACTGTGGTGAGAAGGACCACATCAGTATGCATTGTGAGAAGCCGAAGCCGTCTCAGGTGCCTCAGACCAGTGGCAAAGTGTTTGCGGTGGTGGGAACCCAAGCTGCTAGTGAGGATTGTTCTATCCAAGGTACTTGTTTCATCAATAATGTTCCCTTGTCTGCTATGATTGATATGGGTGCTACCCACTCGTTCATCTCTGTTGATTGCGTGAAGAGGTTAGGTTTGGTGCCGACTACTCTTGAGCGGCGGATGACTATTGAGACTCCCTCTATTGGTTTAGTGACTACTTCTTTAGTGTGTTTGAAGTGTCCGCTGACTATTTTCGGTAGAGATTTTGGTGTGGATCTGATTTGCTTGCCTCTTGGTAAGTTGGATGTTATTCTGGGTATGAACTGGTTGGAGTTCAACCGAGTGTATATTGATTGTTTTCGGAAGGTGTTGTTGTTTCTTTCTCTAGAGGAAGAAGCATTGGCGGATTTTTTGTCTGGTAAGGAGTTGATGATTTTGTTGGAGGATGAGGCTAAAATGTTTGCTTTATTTGCAACATTGTCTGTTGACAACAAGGCGCTGTTGGAAGAGTTGGCAGTGGTGAATGAATTTCCGGAAGTGTTCTCTGATGATATTATGGAATTGCCTCCGAAGAGAGAAGTTGAGTTTAGCATTGATCTTGTACCTGGTACGAGGCCTATATCTATGGCGCAGTACAAGATGTCGGCAGTGGAGTTGGCCGAATTGAAGTCTCAGATTGGAGAGTTGTTGGATAGGAAGTTTATCAGGCCAAGCGTGTCGCCATGGGGAGCTCCAGTGTTGTTGGTAAAGAAGAAGGATGGTAGTATGCGGTTGTGCATCGATTATCGTCAGTTGAATAAAGTGATCATCAAGAACAAATATCCTCTCCCAAGGATTGATTATTTATTGGATCAGTTGGTGGGAGCTCGTGTGTTCAGTAAGATTGATTTGAGGTCGGGTTACCATCAGATTAGAGTGAAGGAAGGTGATATTCAGAAGATGGCGTTTAGAACTCGATATGGACATTACGAGTATGCAGTGATGCCTTTTGGAGTGTCGAATGCGCCAGGAGTGTTCATGGAGTATATGAACCGGATCTTCCATTCTTATTTGGATCAGTTTATTGTTGTATTCATTAACAATATACTAATTTATTCTAAGTCTGAGGAAGAGCATGCCAGACATTTGAGGATTTCTTTGCAAGTGTTGAAGGATAATAAGCTATTTGCGAAACTGTCGAAGTGTGAGTTTTGGTTGAAGACGGTGAGTTTCTTGGGGCATGTTATTTCTGGTGATGGTATTTCGGTAGATCCATCCAAGGTGAGTGCGGTGTTGCAGTGGGAACCGCCGAAGACAGCGACTGAAGTTAGAAGCTTTTTGGGTCTGGCAGGGTACTATCGAAGGTTTATTGAAGGTTTTTCTACTTTGGCGTTGCCATTGACTCAGTTGACGAGAAAGAATCAAGCTTTTGTGTGGGATGCTGCTTGTGAAGAGAGTTTTGTGGAATTGAAGAAGAGATTAACTACGGCACCGATGTTAGTGTTACCGACTCCGAGTGAACCGTTTGTGGTGTATTGTGATGTGTCTAAGATGGGATTAGGAGGGGTTCTTATGCAGAATGGTAAAGTAGTGGCGTATGCTTCGCGAAAACTGAGGGTGCATGAGCAGAATTACCCTACTCATGATCTTGAGTTAGCTGCGGTCGTTTTTGTGTTGAAGATCTGGAGGCATTATTTGTATGGTTCGAGGTTTGAAGTGTTCAACGATCATAAAAGTCTGAAGTATCTGTTTGATCAAAAAGAGCTGAATATGAGGCAGAGGAGATGGTTAGAATTCTTGAAGGATTATGATTTCAGCCTAAGTTATCATCCAGGAAAGGCTAACGTGGTAGTCGATGCTTTGAGTAGGAAGGCGATTCATATGTCGGCTATGATGGTGAAAGAGATGGAGCTTATTGAGCAGTTCAGAGATTTGAGTATGGTTTGTGAGACTTCGGCAGATTGCGTGATGTTGGGCAAGTTGCAAGTGAACAATGATTTATTGGATATGATCAGAGAAGGTTAGAAGCTTGATGTGAAGCTAATAGATTTGATGTCTGGAGTGGGGAGAGACTCCGATAGTGATTTCACGTTGGATGGTTCAGGTGTGTTGAGGTTCCGAGGTAGGATTTGTGTGCCGAATAATGATGAGTTGAAGAAGTCGATTTTGAATGAAGGACATCGTAGTGGTTTGAGTATTCATCCGGGAGCTGCAAAGATGTACCATGATTTGAAGAAGATGTTTTGGTGGTCGGGTATGAAGAGGGATATAGCTCAGTTTGTTTATGCCTGTTTGACGTGTCAGAAGTTGAAAGAGGAGCATCAGAGACCCTCTGGATTTTTGCAACCGTTATAAATTCCGGTTTGGAAGTGGGATTGTATCACCATGGATTTTGTTACGGGTTTGCCGTGCACAGCGAGAGGATTTGATTCCATTTGGGTAATTGTGGATCGACTTACGAAGTCTGCACATTTTGTGCCGATTAGTATCAGTTTTCCGTTGAAGAAGCTGGCAGAGATTTATGTTTGGGTGATTGTGAAGCTGCATGGTGTGCCGTCGAGTATTGTGTCGGATAGAGATCTAAGGTTTACTTCAGAGTTTTGGAAGAGTTTGCAAGGAGCTTTGGGTACTGAGTTGAAGCTGAGTTCATCTTATCATCTGCAGACGGATGGGCAGTCGGAGAGAACTATTCAGACGTTGAAGGATTTGTTGCGGGCTTGTGTGTTGGAAAGAGGTGGTGCGTGGGATACTCATTTGCCATTGATTGAGTTCACGTACAACAACAGTTACCATTCCAGTATCAGGATGGCACCGTTCGAGGCTCTTTATGGTAGGAGATGTAGAACTCCTCTGTGTTGGTATGAGTTAGGTGAGAATATGGTTTTGGGGCCAGAGATTGTGCAGCAGACTACTGAGACTGTTTAGATGATTCGTGAGAAGATGAAAGCATCTCAGGATAGGCAGAAGAGTTATCATGATAACCGGAGGAAAGAGTTGGAATTCAGTGAAGGTGATCACATGTTCTTGAGAGTTAACCCAGTGACCGGTGTAGGTCGTGCGTTGAAGTCTAAGAAGTTGGATCCGAAGTTTATTGGGCCGTATCAGATTCTGCAGAGGATTTATGCTGTGGCTTATAGGGTGGTATTGCCGCTTGAGCTTTCGAATTTGCATGACGTATTTCATGTGTCGCAACTTCGGAAGTATGTTGCGGATCCGTCTCATGTGATTCAGAGAGACGAAGTGCAAGTACGGGAGAATCTTACCTTTGAAGCGATGTCGTTGAGGATCGAGGATCGTAGGATGAAGCGACTCAGAGGGAAAGAGATACCCTTGGTGGGAGTGGCTTGGGGAGGCGCGGCAGGAGGCAGTGTGACCTGGGAGTTGGAAAGCAGGATGCGGGATGCGTATCCAGAATTGTTTCCATCAGGTATTTTCAAGGACGAAAATAATTAAAGTGGGGGAGAGTTATAACGCCCATTTTAATTATTTCTTGTTTCTGTGTTATTTTATTTTTCGGCGTGTTTGTGGGAGTGTTTGAGTGCGACTGTGTGTAGCCCTTAAGTTGGAATTAATTGATAATTTTGGACTTTAAGATTAATAATAAATTATTAATGATGATGATGCATTATTGAATAATGGTAATATTATTAATGTTATTATTATTAATATTATTATTATTGATATTATCATTATTATTAATATTATTATTAGTAAATGGAATAAAAGAATTGGAATAATTGGAATTAAGGGGTATTAAGGGTTGTTTGGGAATTTGGGAAAAAAGGAATAGAAGGGAAGCACGTTTGTGAGAAGAGAAGAAACACGGTCAAGAGAAGGGGAAAATTGAGGAAGAAGAACTAGAGGAATTGGAGCAAGAAGAAGCTAAGATCATCATCAGAGCAAGATTTTTCAGCATTCGAACGAGTCATCGAGGTAAGGGGGGGGGGAATCGAGTCAATTTCGATAGTTGCATGAATATTAGGTAGAAGGGGATTTCCCTAACCCCATTAGGTTTTGATGATGATGTGGTATGAATGTTTGATTCTGAGTTGTTGATAGTGTGTTGATTCTATTGCATGTGATGAAGTGTGATTGTTTGGGTGATTTTGGGGGTTCCGGGTAGTTCGAAGTTTTAATCCGGAGTGATTATTTTGGTATAGCCGAGAGTTTATCGGGTGAAATCAAGAGGAGACTCTGTAATTGAATTGTTGCATGTTGTTCTGATATTGTGGGAACTGAGTTGAGGAGAATCAGACGAGTTCGGAGAGTTTCACCGACTCTAAGCAGCAGAATTATTGAGAATTCGCAGACGCTCGCCAGCTGCTTCGCTGAGCGAGCTGGTAGCGAACCTTCGCCAGGGGTTCGCTGAGCGAATGAGGTAGAGAGTGCTTCCAGAATGCCTCTGGTTGGCTTCACAAGGGTGCTCGCGGAGCGAGCGTGTAGCGAGCATTCACTGATGCTTCACTAGGCGAGGGAGCCAGCGAGCATGACAACATTTTGTGTTTTTATGTTGTACTGTTCTGTTTTCTTGTATTTTGGGACCCTTGCTGGTCGTGCTTGAGAGTGAGCTTGAGTTTGGTCTGTGGAGAGTGTAGGTGTGATATCGGAACGTGATTTCCATGATAATTGAGTAATTATAAATATTTGAATTAGTGTGTATCATATATGTATGATGTATGAATGTGGTGATGTGTGAAACATGTATGATGTATAAAATGTGATCAGAGGATCGTATGCACGGTGTGCGCTTGTGTTTGTTGTGTGCATTGGTGTATGCATGTCATGATGCATGTTTATGTGCTCAGGGGGAGCATGGTAGGGATATATCGTTGCTCGGATGGAGTGTATGCGATCTATCCTGAGTTTGATTATGATGTGCTCCTGCGTGGAGGGTTGATGGCCAGGTGCCCATCGGTTGCGCTCGGGGGAGCGTGGTAGGGATAGATCGTTGCTCAGATGGAGTGTATGCGATCTATCCTGAGATTGGTTGACGAACCATTGAGTCGGTACCGCATATCATGGGCTGAGTTGTATATGCTGTGTTGGGGTGAATGTATCTTGTATTACATGATGAATATGACGTTTATGTATGTGATGTGAATATATGTATATATTTCCGCTGTTTAATTATCGAAAATTCGTTAATGAAGATTTTTTGTTGATGTTTATTTCTGTGGCATCCCATTGTGTGTGTGTTGTAACGCCCCATATTGCTTTTAGGATTACCGACTGACCCCACAAACCAACACGAGTCTTTTCAGCATGCTTTTTCCT
The DNA here is from genome assembly GCA_963859935.3 of Lathyrus sativus. NCBI lineage: Eukaryota > Viridiplantae > Streptophyta > Magnoliopsida > Fabales > Fabaceae > Lathyrus > Lathyrus sativus. The sequence goes on from OZ012741.1 coordinate 280,346,701, forward strand.
CACTCACATGCTTTCCGGGAAACTTCCCAGAAGGTCACCCATCCCAGAATTGCTTCAAGTCAAGCACGCTTAACTGTGGAGTTCTTATGAACGGGCTACCGAAAAGAAGATGCATCTTGTTGGTATAGGTAGTACCAATTAATCCTTATAAGCCTTCATTCAACCATGCAGTCTCATACCTGCATAGCCTCAGGATCCCTCTCATTCGGATGTGAATTCGGTTTTCCCCTAGAAGCTGCTAGGAGTGTCCCATTGTCATGCCTCATGACACCGACAACCACTCCCTCGCCCACGGGTGTTACATGTAACCACCGTCCTCTTTCACCTCAGGTGTTACATGTCCACCAGCATCCGCTTGGTTCGTCCCCGAACCACATCGTACTGGGAGAGGTATGGCTCTGATACCAATTGTAACACCCCACTTTACCCCGTACGCGTAATATAATAAATATATAGAAACAATTCATGAAATTCATCAGAGTTCTCGAACACAGTGGGATATCACACTAAGTCACTTCATTTCATTAAAATAATCAATATTATTTAGTTTTCAATTAAGCAGCGGAATACAAATCAATTCTCCAATATAATTCTCCTCAACATGAGGTCATACAACATAAGTCCAATAAACGAAGATACGTAACAATAAAAAAATAAAGTAGTCAAATAACAACGTAATCCCGTCATCCCATGTTACGTATCAGAGCGACTCCTAAGACTCGATCAAATAGCAACACACTCCAAGCACTACTCAGGTACCTGGTCACCTGTACTCCCAAGAGAGCACAGACACAACAACAAAAAGGGGTGAGAACTACATTCAATAAATAAACGGTGAAATACACATGCTAAGGAGTAGTTACACACCATACATAAAATAAACACAAATAACGCACATACACGTGCCACCTCAATCATTCGGCACTAATAGCCCACATTCAATTATAATAATGCAATGCGACTCACTGACTCGACACAATGCATGTGGTACCAACACAATCTCATACGGTTCACACTAGAACCTGATTCCCGTCGGAATCCGGATAAGTCGTATATACGTTCCTCTGAACTACAACTTATCTCCACAACGACTTCCACATAGAAGTCCGGATGAAACTAGGCACCCATCATGGATTCCCACCTAGCCATCTCCACAAGACACATGATATGAAATGCATGTCAACACACTTATGCAATGTAATACATCATGCATAATTCACGATCAATCTTGATCCACACGAGCCATCCGCTCACCGTAATCCTCTCGGGAATTACCACAATCGCACAAGATTGTCTATATTCGACCATCTTGGCCCACATCTATCAAAACACCAAGACATCATTGAACGAGAACATGATTCGTTACTAAAACATATACACAATTGACTTCTTAAACATAATTAGATATAAAAATATTGGGAAAACAATTACATTATCTATCCTATGTTATAGCTCTGTTCATTAGCTTTCCAACGCTTCGAACGGGGATCAAAACGGACTTACGGATCCAAAGTTACGTCCAAAACAATTTCGACCGAAAACATGAACATCCGTGACGGACAGAAAGACGTTGTTACGCTCCGGAACTGATATTCACCCAATTATTCTTGCGAATCACTTACTCAAAGCACCCAAAATATCACAAAAACATTCCTAAGGTTATACGGCAATAACTGCACAACTTTTATGGTTTATTAGGCCCATCTGGCAACATTTGCAACACATAAAATACTATTTCCTGCAATTGCTCTGAGTACTTCAAAGTTACCCACATTTGAATATTCCTATTCCTATAGGGTCAAACATATCACAATCCAAGGTTTTGGCCACCACACTAACCTCCAGGGTCTATAGTCAATTTCCTTACAATTGCTCCGAAGGCATCATAATTTCAAATATCAATTATTCTATCCCTTATGGGCAGATATATACCAATCTAAGGTTTTGACCACAAGGTTCAATTTCTCATAAGTTTTTCCTATATTAATATTCAACGATACATATCATTTGGCCATTTGGTCATAACCTCAGATTCTTACGGTTACCTCCCTATTTCCCACAATTAACCTAAATCTCTAAACCTTAGGGAAACCTTAGGGCATCGTATATAACACATTCATTCTTACATATTTACCCAAATCCCTAAACCTTACATCACCACAACATACCGAAAGGTATACATAGAAAACTATGAAAAGCTATACTCCTCATACAATAATCATTCAAGAGCAGCAACAATTTTATGGAATTTATCATGCTACGAAAATTGGATTCAAGGATCCTCAAGAACACATAATTCCTATGAGAGAAAGGACCTCTCACTACCCTCTCATGTTAAATCACCCATATTGAAATCCATTCTCCCCCTTACCTCGATTAATTGCTCAATCGTTGAAGAATCTTGAAGGATTGACAACCCTAGCCTCCTTCTCTTCCTCCTTGTTCATTAACATTATTATTAATAATAGTTGGAATATCACCCATATTGAAATCCATTCTCCCCTCTTACCTCGATTAATTGCTCAATCGTTGAAGAATCTTGAAGGATTGACAACCCTAGCCTCCTTCTCTTCCTCCTTGTTCATTAACATTATTATTAATAATAGTTGGAATAATATTAATAAAAAAATAGGCATATTTAAATGGGGTGTTACAACTCTCCCCCACTTAAAATATTTTTGTCCTCGAAAATGTACCTGATGAGAACGGTTCCGGATATGACTCTCGCATCTTACTCTCAAGCCAATGGACAATTCAAACACACACATGACTATAAACATTCTATAGTCAGACTCTACTACAACACTAGCCGGACAGACCAACCTGCTCTGATACCAATTGTAACACATGACTATAAACATTCTATAGTCAGACTCTACTACAACACTGGCCGGACGGACCAACCTGCTCTGATACCAATTGTAAGAATGGACCTTCTGGGAAGTTTCCCGGAAAGCATGTGAGTGAGGAAAAAGCAGTCTGAAAAGACTCGTGTTGGTTTGTGGGAACATACCGAAAGGTATACATAGAAAACTATGAAAAACTATACTCCTCATACAATAATCATTCAAGAGCAGCAACAATTTTATGGAATTTATCATGCTACGAAAATTGGATTCAAGGATCCTCAAGAACACATAATTCCTATGAGAGAAAGGACCTCTCACTACCCTCTCATGTTAAATCACCCATATTGAAATCCATTCTCCCCCCTTACCTCGATTAATTGCTCAATCGTTGAAGAATCTTGAAGGATTGACAACCCTAGCCTCCTTCTCTTCCTCCTTGTTCATTAACATTATTATTAATAATAGTTGGAATATCACCCATATTGAAATCCATTCTCCCCTCTTACCTCGATTAATTGCTCAATCGTTGAAGAATCTTGAAGGATTGACAACCCTAGCCTCCTTCTCTTCCTCCTTGTTCATTAACATTATTATTAATAATAGTTGGAATAATATTAATAAAAAAATAGGCATATTTAAATGGGGTGTTACAACTCTCCCCCACTTAAAATATTTTTGTCCTCGAAAATGTACCTGATGAGAACGGTTCCGGATATGACTCTCGCATCTTACTCTCAAGCCAATGGACAATTCAAACACACACATGACTATAAACATTCTATAGTCAGACTCTACTACAACACTGGCCGGACAGACCAACCTGCTCTGATACCAATTGTAACACATGACTATAAACATTCTATAGTCAGACTCTACTACAACACTGGCCGGACGGACCAACCTGCTCTGATACCAATTGTAAGAATGGACCTTCTGGGAAGTTTCCCGGAAAGCATGTGAGTGAGGAAAAAGCAGTCTGAAAAGACTCGTGTTGGTTTGTGGGAACATACCGAAAGGTATACATAGAAAACTATGAAAAACTATACTCCTCATACAATAATCATTCAAGAGCAGCAACAATTTTATGGAATTTATCATGCTACGAAAATTGGATTCAAGGATCCTCAAGAACACATAATTCCTATGAGAGAAAGGACCTCTCACTACCCTCTCATGTTAAATCACCCATATTGAAATCCATTCTCCCCCCTTACCTCGATTAATTGCTCAATCGTTGAAGAATCTTGAAGGATTGACAACCCTAGCCTCCTTCTCTTCCTCCTTGTTCATTAACATTATTATTAATAATAGTTGGAATATCACCCATATTGAAATCCATTCTCCCCTCTTACCTCGATTAATTGCTCAATCGTTGAAGAATCTTGAAGGATTGACAACCCTAGCCTCCTTCTCTTCCTCCTTGTTCATTAACATTATTATTAATAATAGTTGGAATAATATTAATAAAAAAATAGGCATATTTAAATGGGGTGTTACAACTCTCCCCCACTTAAAATATTTTTGTCCTCGAAAATGTACCTGATGAGAACGGTTCCGGATATGACTCTCGCATCTTACTCTCAAGCCAATGGACAATTCAAACACACACATGACTATAAACATTCTATAGTCAGACTCTACTACAACACTGGCCGGACAGACCAACCTGCTCTGATACCAATTGTAACACATGACTATAAACATTCTATAGTCAGACTCTACTACAACACTGGCCGGACGGACCAACCTGCTCTGATACCAATTGTAACACATGACTATAAACATTCTATAGTCAGACTCTACTACAACACTGGCCGGACGGACCAACCTGCTCTGATACCAATTGTAACCCCCCATATTGCTTTTAGGATTACCGACTGACCCCACAAACCAACACGAGTCTTTTCAGACTGCTTTTTCCTCACTCACATGCTTTCCGGGAAACTTCCCAGAAGGTCACCCATCCCAGAATTGCTCCAAGTCAAGCACGTTTAACTGTGGAGTTCTTATGAACGGGCTACCGAAAAGAAGATGCATCTTGTTGGTATAGGTAGTACCAATTAATCCTTATAAGCCTTCATTCAACCATGCATTCCCATACCTGCATAGCCTCAAGATCCCTCTCATTCAGATGTGAATTCGGTTTTCCCCTAGAAGCTGATAGGAGTGTCCCATTGTCATGCCTCATGACACCGACAACCACTCCCTCGCCCACGGGTGTTACATGTAACCACCGTCCTCTTTCACCTCAGGTGTTACATGTGTAGCAACTCTGATATTCGTTTACTTTAATTGCATCTATTTGTATTTTGGGAAACGGGGTGTTACAATCTCTAAAGAACAATTCTTCTCTCTTTTTATTTCTTTTTCAATCATCATCTTTTTTTTTCAAGTTATCATTTTCCATTGCATATACTTATTTTTTATTTATTTTAATTTTAATTATAATTAGTGATATTTTGTCGTGGTAAATTTTTTAATTCTAATCTTTCTTTTTTGATGTTTGATTATAATTGAATTAGTTGTCATTTAAATTTACATATTTTGTTATTATATTTTTCAGAGTGTTGATCTGTATTATAAATGGGAAGAATTATTTCAATGGAATAGGTATACACAATTATATACCATGAGAATTACAACATTAAATAACTTTCGTATCTATTTGCTTGAGTAACTTTCCACTCATTCAACTTATATATACAAAATAAAACACATAAAAAAGAGGGATAACATAATTTTAGTATTTTATTTTTTATTTCTATACGTGTGACCTTCATATTAAACACATATTTAACCATGACAAAAAAGAATAATAATATTAACAACAAAATTTATTGTGAATTATTGAAAATTTGAAACACTAACCATTCACTTTCTTAAATTAGTTGAATTTTATTGTTAATTTTTTATTTACAATTTTTACTTTTTATGTTAGAGACATGCAAAATAAATGTCATATTACTTAAAAATTTAATTTGAAAAATAATTTAATTTTAATCAATTAAATAAATGATATTTTAAAATTTCTTAAAAACATGAGAGTGCCTAAAAAATTTAAATTTAAAGCATAATTAAATAAAAAAATATTCATTTATATTTTAACGTGTGTTCATTAAAAATGTAGATAAACGGACACAGGAGTGTCTGTATAAACGTTAATAATATATTTTTCTTTTCATAAAGGTAATACTGAAAACTCCTATGAAAACAGAAACTAAGTTTAATTCTCTTTGGATACTGGGTAGATAGCTAGGAAGCAAAGACTGTTAAACTATTTTTTTCCTTCAACATTACCGTTAAAATATACACACGTTTATTTTCCTATGTTGTGCGCATTAAAAAAAGCGGACAGACGAGCACGGGAGTGCCCGTCTGAACGCTAGTAGTAGTAATAATAATAATAAATAATAATAATAATAATAATAATAATAATAATAATAATAATAATAATAATAATAATAATAATAATAATAATAATAATAATAATAATAATCTATAACTATATATAAAGGGGATACAAGTTTTTGGTGTGGCCTATTTTTGTTCCAAAATTACCCTTCATTATTTTTATAAATAACTTTAATTGTTGGTAACTTTTGTTGGTTACCAATTAAAAAACTAACTTCCCTCCCTCACAAAAAAACTTCACATTTATAACTTCCATTAATTGTTTTCTTTTGACACTAGGTTTATCTCTATTGTTAAAAATCTTCTTCTATTTCTATCTCCGTTGTTAATACTAGGTTTATCCATACAATCAAACATCAAATCCATATCAGAAACCAACCCAGGGTACTTACTCAAAACTACAACAAACTCCAATCACTACACATAGTCCTATTTTCTTTCCTATTTTACCCTTTATGGATTCAAATTATTATTTTCAAATATAAATCATAATAAGTGAAAGGCGATTACATCATTCTTAAATCAAAAAACCATTTTGTGACCGTTTATATTAAAAAAACAAAATATAAGGTAATTAAATAACTTCCCTCATTTGAAATTTTTTGCTTCATTATTATGCGTCACTTTTCCTTCTCATATGGCAGCAACCGATGAGGAAAAGACTTTACCAACAAAACTTGCATGTACAATAGAATTTCAAGCAACAAATTTGAAAGAAAAAAGGTAATATCCATCTTATCTAGGAAAATTGAGATCTATCTCAATCTAAAAATATATCAGTATTTTATAATTAAAACTTGTCATTTAACCAGTTATGTTACTATTTATCATTTAAATATTGGGATAATTCAATCATATAAATGTTTGAAGAAATTATATTACACAAAAACATTAAATTTTACATCCTACTTTGATACAATTTTGTTTTAATTATGTTTTTTTGTTGTATAATTTTTTTGATTCTTTATGTTTGACTATGGAATAATTCATCTCAAATTTACAATTATACTGTTATTGTAGATTTCATGCATGCTTGATTCATATAGTTTCAGATTTTGTTGTTCATCACTTATTTCATATAGTTAAGAATAATTTGTGTACAAATGAATTATTTAGAACATTGTTTTGATGTCATTTTACTCTAGTTTTAAAATAATTTGTATTCACTATCTTGGTGGGAACAATAGGACCCCTGATCATCTCTAAAGGATAATTCTTCTTTATTTCTTTTTCAATCATCATCTTTTTTTTTTCAAGTTATCATTTCCATTGCATATACTTATTTTTTATTTATTTTAATTTTAATTATAAATAGTGATATTTTGTGGTGGTAAATTTTTTATTTCTAATCTTTCTTTTTTGATGTTTGATTATAATTGAATTAGTTGTCATTTAAATTTACATATTTTGTTATTATATTTTTCAAAGTTTTGATCTGTATTATAAATGGGAAGAATTTTTTCAATGGAATAGGTATACAGAATTATATACAATGACAATTACAACATTAAATAACTTTCATATCTATTTGCTTGAGTAACTTTCCACTCATTCAACTTATATATACAAAATAAAACACATAAAAAAGAGGGATAACATAATTTCAGTATTTTATTTTTTATTTCTATACGCGTGACCTTCATATTAAACACATCTTTAACTATGACAAAAAAAAAGAAGAATAATATTAACAACAAAATTTATTGTGAATTATTGAAAATTTGAATCACTAACCATTCACTTTCTTAAATTAGTTGAATTTTATTGTTAATTTTTTTGTTTAAAATTTTTACTTTTTATGTTAGAGACATGTGTCACTACCGCGAAAATAAGGTGCCGACAAAACAGAAGAGTCGCCACCTTTCGTTATTTATCCCTCAGAGCGGGAAAGGAAATGATCGGAAAAACCTGACGAAAAGGTATAAGACAAGGTCATCGCAACCATGTCTGGGTTCGGGAGTCGGTTACGCAAGGGGAAGGTATTAGCACCCCTCACGTCCATCGTACTCGATGGGATCCAGGCTTGTTGTGTTTATCTGACGGGTTTATTTACTATCTACCTATCAAGGCTGGTCTGAAAAGAAAAGAAAATGATTCGGCAAAGCGTCGCGCTTTATGCCTACGTATTCTCATCAGAGAATGAAAAATCAGAGTCAACGTAGTTCGGCTAACTACGGGGGATGGGGGAAGGTGGCTCGCCTATACATCAGTATTGTGCCTACGTACTCTCAATAGGCTTGAGAGATCAGAGCTTACGTAGTTCGGGATAATATGGATTACGGGAATTCAGATTCGTCTGTTTTTTTGAGTAGGGTTAACAAACAGTTCCAGCAGTTTGGCGTACGCAGCTCGACTCTTGGAGACTTAGGCGTTACCGTTTGCGGTAGAACTGGGAGTTAACGACACTCTTTTCTTCAGAAAAGCTTCCTTTGAATTATGGGCCCACGCGGCAAAAAGGTTTGAAGTTTGTTTTCTGTCTTTTACGAAAGAACTGTTTTTTATGGATGTTTGCAACCAATATCGCACTAGAGACTATGACCTGAGAGTGAATGCGTCGCATGTCACCCTAAGGGTACCATACTAAACATCCAGACTGTTGAAGAGTGACCCTTCAACAATCATTTCCCAAGTAACTTAAGGCTCGTAACGTACGACATCAGTTAACCTTTATTACTGTATTTTGATTTGTTTCGAGATGAGAAGAGAGAACCGGCTCAACTAAGGAGAGACTATCAAGTCCTAACAGTTGTCATGTCAAGGATTCATCCTATGGTTGAGGTTTGAAACAGGGAACTCTTAGAAGTTATCATGCATAGGTTTCAGCCTAAAGTTCTAATCATCACTTCCTTATCAAAGGAAGTGAGATTCCTAGGGGATCATGTCAATGCTATACAACAACAGATAAAGCATCAGCTAAACGGTAAACAGATATACAATAGAAATGCACATGCTATGCAGCAATACAAGCAGAGGAAGACTCACTCAACCTCTTAGCAATTAAGCAAAGTCAATCAATAACAGACAAGCAGAGGGAGCTCAACTCAACCTCTTATGCAAACAAGCAAGGGGAGGATCACCTCAACCCTTGAATGCACTTAGGCCTAGAATCATCTATGTGGAAACCTAATCTAATGCAACACACCAGACAGTCACAGATACAGTCAATCGATCAAGCACATAGCAAACAAATAGCAAGCAAGGCAATCTTCTGACAGCAAAGAAAACCTACAGTCTGTAAACCAATCTTCAATCTCAAACCATCTTCAAGAGAAGGAAATGAATGCTCCATCTTCAAGATTTAACAAGCTACTTCAACAAGGATGAAGAGAATCAACGAGATGAGTACATGATGATGGGAAGCATGATGGAAACCAAAGGAATCCATCATGACACTCAACCATGCATCCATGAAAGGAATCCTCAAAAGTTCTACTCATTATGACATACCATACATCCCTCCAAAGGAGATATGGGCTTTCACATGAGGACTTTGAATCATGGGATGGGAATGGAAAGCAATCAAAGCAATCCATGATTATTTGGAAAAAAGAGAGAACAACTAAGCTCTTCCTAAACCCTAATTCCTACTAGCTTCAAGGAAGCTACCAAAAGGGGATCAAAACACCAAATTAATTTCTACAATTAATTCTACAGAGGCCTAAACATGTCTATTACATCACCAAAAGAGATTAGAGACTTATTAAGCAATAATGGTTACCATTGAAAATCAACTAGGGGAAGTGCTATGTTAGAAGCATCATAAGAACATCCTAAGTATTAAATCTATTTAAAATACTAAAACTACTTCTAAAATCCTATATATTTTTCTAAGGGGTCCTACATGTGCTAGGTATCTATAGTAGAAAAACCAGAGCCTAAAACTATGCTTAAAGGCACTAAAGAAATCACACACAAAAAGTGGTCAAAAGGGAAATCAAGTGGGGAAGCCTCTAAAGATCTAGTTCAAAACAGAATCTAAAGCTACCTAAAAATTACCATAAAAATTTATGGGAGTTCCTTAATATGTCTATAACAAACCAGCAAAGAATTAAGTCCAAATTCTATACCAAACTCCAGAACAAAAATCGGCAAGAAACTATGCATTTTTTGGCATTTTATTATCCAACTAAAGGAGAAAAACGAAATCAAATTGAAAATTAAACGAAACTAAAATCCAATTGCGCAAAAAGATAATAGACATGATAAGGATCATCCAAGAATTTTCTCATATTTTTCCAAGCATTCTTGCTATTTTATATGAATTAAAATCAAACAGCACACGAAACAGAATTTTAATGCCATTAAATTAAAACAACAATCAAATGGTTAAATTAAATCGGAAAACCAACCTACGGATCGGGGATTTGATCCGGTGATCTTTGATCAAGTGAATTTGCAAGGATCCGAACAAGATTAGACGGAAAACTTCAAGATCCACAATAATTCTTGCAAGAAGATGAAGATCAAACACTTCGAATTCGAATTGCTCCGAATAAGTGCTTCCAACTTACGCTCCAATATCCAACTTCAATTTGCACGAAAATTGATTATGAAAATTGATCCGATAATGATGATGAGTGGAGGTTTTGCTCAAGATTCCATTGATTTTAATGAAAAATCAATGGATTCGATGACAAGGAGCTATGGGTGAGGGTTTGGAGAATGAAGAAATTGAGAGAATTGAAAGAGTGAGAGAATTCTTGAAAATGAAAAATGAAAATTTTGAGGAGTTTTTCTTTTTGGTTTGGAGTAGATCACTTAAGTACTCCTTAGGCTTGGATCCCAAGGTAAGGTTTTGACTTTGGCTTGTGAAAATTGGTTTGGAGCTTAATGGTATGATTTTGGATGTGTAGCTTATTCATGAAGTCACAAATTGGAACACCATGAACCAAGTCCCAAATGAAAATTCTAATAATGCAAAAGTGTTTATAACTTATTTTCCAATCAAAATGAGCACAAATTTGGCTTGAAATCATTCAATTATCAATTGTTTTGAATTTTTCCCTTTTAATTCATTAAAATGGTCTTTTTGTGAAATTTCTTCAACCAATGCTTGTTCTAATCCAGATCAATGGACTCTTGATACTTGGCTAAGATAAAAACATCATTTTGAGCAACTTTCATGTTGAACAAAACTCCATTTGAAGCTTGCAAGATAGTGAAATTGACCTATAATTCAAAATGACCTGTAATGTCCAAATACCCAAAATACCCTTGACTTGTCAAAGCCATAACTTGAGTTCTACAAATCCAATCATGGACTTCTAGTACTCTATGGAAAGCTAAGAGGATAAGGAACAACATTTAGGTTGACCAAAAGTTCATAGGAATCATACTTCTAGGGCAAACGTCTCATGCAAGTTGGGTAACTTTCAAGCTCCAAATTCACATGTCTCAGATGACTTGTAACTTGTCTGGCTCATAACTTGAGTTCTATGAATCCTATCAAGGACTTCTAGTACTCAAATTAAAGCTAAGATCATGCCCTACAACAACCATGTTGGGGTCAGGATGAGATGAAGATCATATCTTGAGTTAAATGGCCTGGAAGTCAGGGGTCAAGCTAGGGGATTTTACACTGTCAAGTCTTAGAAACCCTAGCCTAAAACTTCTCAAACTCTTCAATCATGATTAGTTAGCCTTGGAATCATCCTTAGAACATCTCAATGTATCCATCCATGGTCCCATGGCTCTTGAATTAAGTCTCAACCTTCTTTAAATCCTCAGTTGACTTAGGGTTGACCCAGTCAAACCCTAGCTGCACCAATCATGGCTGAGGCTTCTTAGTCTTGCATAAGGACTTGTCTGATCTCCCACATGAACATCAAAATTTCTCATGAGCTCTCTCAAGACCTCAATTCCAACTTCATGGCTTCAGAATCATCTGATGGCTTTCCACAACTCTCAAGTTAGGAGACACACACTCTTAGTTTCAACCACTCTCTCTGAGGCTCTTTTAACTTCTCTGACAAGGATATCAACCCTTGAACATCTGAATAACCTTCTTAGCTAGCCTCACAATGTTGTATAGCTCTTAATTGGTAATCATACCTCTTGATCTCCTGCATACATGTCAATGAAATGCAAATGGTAATGCTAATTTGAATGAAATGAAACACAAGCTAGGTAAAGAAATGTTTGGCAAATTTTGGGGTGCAACAACTGCCCCTATTCAAACGGCTTGGACCTGACTGGGTGAGAAGCGAACGGATCTCAAACAATCAAGGTAAAAGACAGTTGAATACCAACGAACCTATAAATTTGCCAACTGCACAAGTACACGGTACTCTGATGGGGACAAATCTTCGGAAACTGAAATAATAGTTGCACGGCAACTAGCTGGAGAAATACCGATCTGAATCTCCGTCAGTATGATTCTATGATTTATCTGATATCATCGCGTCCTCAAGTCATCAAGGGATCACTGGTTACATGGTAACTGATGATTTGCTGACTATACAGGTAAACGGTACTCCGATTGGTAGGAACATCTTCGAAACTGAGCATGACAGTTGCACGACACCTCTGCTGGGGAATTGGTCACACGGTAATTGGTGAAGGGTCTAATCTCAAATCTCCGTCAGGATGATCATCTGATTTTGCTATAGATCTTCGTCCTCAAGTCATTACGGGATCACCAGTTACATGGTAACTAGTAATGGATAGCAGAAGAATTCCTTATCGTCGCCTATGGACTCATCATGTCGCTAGGAACGTCGATAACATCTTTGTCGAACTTCATCAGTGAGTTAATAAGGGATCACCGTTTGCTCGGTAACTGGTGAATGATGGCTGATTATGCCATCGGGCATTCTGCACCACTGCAGAAGAATTCCTTATCGTCGCCTATGGACTCATCATGTCACTAGGAACGTCGACAATATCTTTGTCGGAATTCATCAGCAAGTCAATAAGGGATCACCGGTTGCTCGGTAACCGGTGAAGGGCTACTCTCAAATCTCTGTCGGGATGATTATCAGATTTTGCTGCAGCTTCTTCCTCAAGTCATCAAGGGATCACTGGTCAGTTGGTAACCAACGATACATAGCTGGTATGGCCGTCAGGCATTCTGCGGCATTCCAACAGAAGAATTCCTCGGGACTCATCAGGTCATTAGGAACTTTTTAACAATCAAGTTAATCATGCCATCGGGCATTCAAAGAAAATTTCGGGCGTCAGCCGAACTTTGTCAGTAAGCCGGGAATAGAATCCTCGGTCAATCATGAACCAAATAGGGATATCCAAACTTCCGCCATCAGGCACTCCGCATCAGCTGAGAGAACTGCGTCGACATCACAGTTGGACTTCGTCAATAAGTCTTTAAATGGAATCCTTAATCAATCACGGACCAATAAGGATATACATTCTTTTGCCGTCAGGCACTCCGCGTTAGCTGGGAGAACTGCTTTGACCTTGCAGTTAGACTTCATCAGTAAGTCAGGGGTTTTGGCACCGCTGCCAGACTTCAATCATCAAGTCTTCAAGGAAATTTCAACTTCTCTGTTGAAAACATGCTGGGGATGACACATCTCCGCTGGGGATTCTGGAGAACTATCAAGTAACTCTGCTTCAGGGATCCAGAGATCCTTCTGGGTGAATCAACTCTGCTAAGGACTTCAAGAATCATCTTAGACAAACAACTCCACCAAGGACTTCAAGAATCATCTTGGACAAACAACTCCATAGGGGACTTCAAGAATCACCCTGAACCAATAAATCTGCGGGAGATTTCAGGAATCATCCCGAGCAGATGCTCTGTCGGGGACTCTAAGCATCAACTTGAGCAACCACCTCTGGAGACTTCACCGGGGATTTTAAGAATCATCTTAAGCAATCCACTTCACTGGGGAATTCAAGAATCATCTGAGCAAACCATTCTGCGGAGGAACACCTGCAAAACAAGAACGGTAACGACCTAGCTCATGTTTCATATGCATATGTTTGACCATGGCGCAATGCTCCACACGGTGGAAATGCTACGCGTTTAGGGTAAATGCTATGCAATCATGCAAAATGCTACGACCCCATCAGCACAATAAATGCTGAAGGAAAAGCCTCCTGTCAAGGAGAAAGAACCACTCTGGTGGAAAAAGGAATCATCCTGCCGAGGAGAAGAGGTCACACCAATCTCAATTGGATTTTTCCTGGGGAAACGAACTCCAGACGACTGCTGCGGGGGACGAAGTTCTTCGAGAACCTGAACCTGCTCAACTAGGTGTACGAACCACAAACTGCTGAGGAAACGACGTCAATCGCAGAAATAAACTGCACGGCCTTCGCAGATAAAATCTTCATGGAGAAACGGGCTCCTATGGGAAATATAGCATCAGCTATTCAACACTCTACTGGGGAAAACCAATCATGGCTTGAACAGCTTCCAAGGACTCGGCTCTCTTGGGGAACTGCAAGCTTGGCTGGGGAAGAAGGAATCATTCTGCTTGCCGGGGAGAATACAACTCTGCAGGGAATTTCAATTCCGCTGGAGACTTCAGTCTGAACCATCGAGAGCTGAACACTTATGAATGGTCCTCTACGAGAAAACTGCACATTGACCCGGTACTGGGAAATGAACATACACTTCAACGCATGACTCAGCTGGGGAAATGATGATTCTGCCTCAGATACGTCTGGTTGGGGAGAATCTATCTCTTCTTGGAGGGAACATATCAATGCTCGCGGTCCCATGTTCAGACTCCGTGGAAAGACGCTGCTGAACTTGCTAGGGAAGAAGGAATCATCCTGCTTGGAAAACATCTGGCATACTTCCTGGAATGTGCCATACCTGCAACAACATGAACAAAAAGACAAGATACCCTTCACAAAGGGACCTATCAAGGTTATCATCCTGCGACAATGTTCAGGTAATTCAATGTTTCAACCATTATCGGCTTAGGCCAGAAAGTTTATGCATGCACATTTTATCAGAAACATCGGGCGTTCTTTTTCACAAACAAAATAGATAAAAGCTAAACAAACAAACAGGATTGCTGAATAGTATATGTTTTATTGATAACAGACCCCTGGATGGGCAAAAATGTTTTACAACAGATGCAAGCTCCTGAAATGAGGAAGCTGCGCAAGCATAATAACATAAATATACATCAGTATATACAAATGTCGGCACTATGGCGTAGACGAACACCATGAGTTGGTCCCTCTATGACCTACTCGACTTCGATATTTCTCCGACGCTTCCGCTTTAGAAGAGATTGATTCAGACAAACGGCCCTCAGGTCTCCCAAACCACTAAACAATGAGAGTCCATATGCGGAACACAGTCATTTGCTTTTCAAATCCCTAACTTTTTCCTGAACCGCCCTTTCGGGTTTTTGATTCACCGGGATACCCTTTTCTGCTAAAGTCGCCCTTCCAGGTTTTCGACTTTGCGGGTGTACATTTTTCATTTATATCCCTAATTTTTGCCCGAACCTTTTTTCTTTTTTCTTTTGGTTCGCCGGGATGCCCCATTTTTGCCTGGATATTCTTTTTTCTTTCCAGCGGGTCATTTTTTAAGTAAAGTATTTTTTAACTGCGTCCGCGTTCACAGGGGATGCAAAATCTTCACCATCCATTGTGGATAACAACAAGGCTCCTCCCGAGAAGACCTTGCTGACGACGTACGGACCTTCGTCATTGGGAGTCCACTTGCCCCTGTGATCGGAGTGTGGAGGAAGAATCTTCTTCAGGACGAGATCACCCGTCTGAAAGCTTCTAGGACAATTCTTGGAGCTTCCTCAATTGCAAAAATGAACGCAGGTCTATCAAGACGAGAAAGGACAATTCTTGGAGCTTCATTCCAAAAATTGACTTTATACATCGAAGCCAACGTGGCTAAGGCATCAGCCATCTGATTTTCAGCTCTGGGCACATGATGGAGTTCCACTCGATCAAAGAACGGAAGTAGCCTTCTGGAATAATTCATGTATGGCACCAAATTCGACTGACGAGTCTCCCACTCCCCTTTAATTTGGTTAACAACAAGTGCCGAGTCACCATATACATCCAGGTTTTTGATTCTCAGATCAATCGCTTCTTCTAGACCCATGATGCATGCTTCGTATTCTGCTTCATTATTGGTGACCGGGAACGTCAATCTAGCAGTGAATGAGATGTGGGATCCATGGGGATGTTGGTGTAAGCCCTAGAGGCCAATACTTTTTGGTACTTGTATCAGATTATTCGTTTAATAATAAAAGGCATTTCTTTATTATGTTTGTCTTTCAGAATAATAAAGTCCCTAGAATAGTTAGTCTGTTTAATGAAATGTTAAGTGTGACTTAATCATGAGATCCCATTAAACATAAAGACATTATTCTTAAAATATCCGTAGTCAAGCTTTATTGCAAAGTGGGATAACATTAAAAGCATTGAGACTATTATGAAGATAGACTGATGATCACATCTCATGGATCATGGATAAAGAGTTATCAAGTCTTGACATAGGTATAAATATTAGGAGTAATATTTATACCGGATTGACCCGCTATGAGAATACTACATAGTATGTTATGCAAAGTGTCATAAGTTATTCTCATGGTGATAATGGTGTATTACCACCCTTCGACCTGAAACCACTATGGACCCTAGATGTAGAGTCGGGTGCTTTATTGCTGATCAAACATTACCCGTAACTGGATGATCATAAAGACAGTTGATGGGCACTCCACGAAGCATGCTGAGGGACATGAGTGTCCTAGATGGAATTTGCCAATCCTGCATAACAGGAGAAATGTCTAAGGGCCCAATATTGAACTGGACAAGGATGACACAGTGTATGCCTTGTGTTCAATATAGACATAGGGGCAAAAGGGTAATTGTACAAACATATATTATCACGAAAAAGGTTTTGTCAGATCACATGACATTTTCGTGACTTGGGTAGCAGTGATGTGTTGCTAGATACCGCTTACTGTTTATTATGTTAAATATATATAATTTAATATAATTACCAACGTTACGAAATCCTACAGGGTCACACACATAAGGACAGTTTGATGAGAGATAGAGAAATCAAAGGAACACCGTAAGGTACGGTGCACTTAAGTGAAAAATAGAAATTCGGATAATATAATAATAATTATTGTTATTTTATAATGGTTATAAAATAATAATAAAATAAATATATTTATTATAATAATAGTTATTATAATAATATATAATATTATTATGGATCATGTGAATTAGGGTTTTAGCCCGCAGCCCACAAGAGAGTCTATAAAAGGAACCCTTGTGATGAAGCTTTCACTTGATGCAATTTCGTTTTTGATTCTTTCTCACTCAAATAATTCCATTCGTAAGCAGCTAGCACTGTGACCGGAAGCTGTTCGTGTGGACTGAGTAGAGGCGTTGCACCTCATCAACGCTTGTGATCGCTGCATCAAAGATCTGAATCGCCACAAAGAGGTAACGATTCTATCACTGACCATGCTCATTCGTGAGGATCACTAAAGGAAAATTTTGTTTTCCGCTGCGTTTAGATCGCAATTTTCCTTCAGGGGAGTCGTAATGATTGCCCTGATACCACTTCCGTACGAATTAACCGCCCCGTCAAATATCAATTTTCATTGGGATTTCCTGTCTGGACCCTCGTCGGGCAACGGTTCATCACAGTCTTTCACTTTGAGAAACATGATATCCTCATCAGGGAATTCAAATCTCATCGGCTGATAATCTTCGATCGACTGTTCGGCAAGGTATTCAGACAATAAGCTTCCCTTGATGGCCTTTTGGGAAACGTAATGAATGTCATATTCCGTCAACACCATTTGCCATCTGGCAATTTTGCCCGAAAGCGCTTGCTTCTCGAAGACGTACTTGATTGGATCCATCTTCGAAATTAGCATGGTTGTGTGATTGAGCATATACTGTCGTAAATGTTTGGCAACCCACGCGAGTGCGCAACACGTTTTCTCCAGCATTGAGTAATGGGATTCACAATCTGTGAACTTTTTACTCAAGTAATAAATGGCATGCTCCTTTCTTCCAGTCTCGTCGTGCTGACCGAGAACACACCCCATACTATTCTCAAGAACTGTCAAGTACATGATTAAGGGTCTTCCGGCCACTGGGGGTATCAAGATCGGAGGTTCCTGTAGATACTATTTTATCTTATCAAATGCCTTTTGGCAATCCTCGTTCCAGATAATCGCCTGATCTTTTTTCAGTAGTTTGAACATCGGTTCACACATGGCCGTGAGCTGAGATATAAACCTTGCAATGTAGTTTACTCTGCCCAGGAAACCACGAACTTCTTTTTCAGTTTTTGGCGCTGGCATATCTTGTATTGCTTTTATCTTCGCAGGATCAACCTCAATGCCTTTTTCACTCACAATAAACCCCAGTAGTTTTCCAGACCGTACTCCGAAAGTACACTTGTTAGGATTCAGCCTCAACCTGAACTTCCTAAGCCTCTCAAAAAGCTTCAGCAAATTGACCAGATGTCCCTCCTCCGTTTGGGACTTCGCAATCATGTCATCAACATAGACTTCAATCTCATGGAGAATCATGTCATGAAACAAAGTGACGATTGCTCGTTGGTAAGTGGCCCCTGCGTTCTTCAGACCGAAGGGTATTACCTTGTAGCAAAACGTTCCCCAAGGTGTAATAAACGTAGTTTTCTCCATGTCCTCCAGCGCCATCTTGATCCGATTATAGCCAGAGAAGCCATCCATGAACAAAAACACAGAAAACTGAGTTGTATTGTCGACCAACACATCAATATGAGGGAGCGGGAAATTATCCTTTGGGCTCGCCCTATTTAGATCCCGATAATCGACGCACATCTGCACCTTACCGTCCTTCTTCGGTACAGGTACTATGTTGGCGACCCACAGAGGGTAAGTAGTGACCGCTAAGAAGCCAGCATCCAGCTGCTTTTGCACTTCTTCTTTGATTTTAACGGCCATATCTGGTCGTGTCCTTCTAAGCTTCTGCTTAACGGGAGGACAATCTTCTCGCAGTGGCAAGTGATAGACCACGATGTCAGTATCAAGTCCGGGCATATCTTCGTATGACCAAGCAAAGATGTCATTATACTCTCGAAGCATCTCGACCAATCTCTGCTTGACATCACTCTGCAATGCAGCCCCTATCCTGACATTCCTGATAAGTTCCTCAGATCCCAGATTCACAATCTCAATCTCTTCCTCGTGAGGCAGAATGACTTTCTCTTCTTGTTTCAACAAACGGGCCAACTCTTCGGGAAGGTCTTCGTCTTCATCAATCTCTTCTTCAGCTTGATAGATCGGGCAATTAAAGTCGAAGTGAGTCGTAGAAGGTCCAGAGTCGATGTCATCTGCGATGTGAATCCTGCAATAACAAGGGTTAAGCTTAAAACAAGGATATACAGGTTAGCACCAACCATATTGCCATTTTAATGTTTTTCAAAACAAAGATAAAACAGGAATAACAGTGATCACAACATTTGAATGCAAAGAAAAACGCCCTTTGATTTATTGATAAAATGTATGTACATAACCAAACGAGGCCCTGGAAATAAAACCACTATGCCCCGGGTAGGACATAGGGTTGTACAATAATTGGAGAAAGTAAATCATTACTCTTTGACTGTCACTTGGATGATATCCCTGATGGACCAGTTGTTGAGGCTCTGGCCTGGTTTGCTTGGATGAATCCAGGAATCCAGGTCGCAATCGCTGTCTTCGCCGTCTTCAGACACTGCGTTGATACTTTCAAATATCACCCCACCGCTTGTAAACTGGATCAGCCCTTTGACGCGCGGCGCACTGTGAGAGGAGGAAGCCTCAGCAGCAGGAGAGTATCCTAACCCAAACTTGTCCTGTTTGTTAGGTATTTCCAGAACTTGCCCCCAGCCTGGGGCAGAGCCAGCTTGAACAACAACCCACGCTTCCTTGTAGGAAGAGAGAGTCATCTCCGGTTTCTCAGTCATCACTGGAGTCACGTCTTTGACCTTAACAGCTTCGAATGCCTGACACAAGGTTTCGTGGATCTCGCCATCCACCTCAGCATATTTGAAAGACCACAAATGGATCACCATTATGTCTTCCTCGCCACAGACAGTTACAATACTGCCCCCCACAACATACTTCAGCTTCTGGTGCAGTGTGGAGGTCACTGCGCCAGCAAAATGGATCCATGGCCGACCTAACAAACAACTATAGGCTGGCATGATATCCATGATGTAGAAGACTGCGTCGAAAGTTTCAGGCTCAACTTGGATTAAAAGAGTTACCTCTCCAAAGACATGACACTTGGTTCCATTGAAAGCTTTCACAACCAGATCACTAGGTGTGCAAATCAATTCTCTCGTATCTAGCTTCATCAGTGCCTTCTTCGGGAGAACATTGAGAGATGATCCGGTGTCCACCAACACATGGGACATAACTGTTCCCCTACATTCTATCGAGATATGTAGGGCGCTGTTGTGGTTTCTTCCCTTTGGCGTCAGCTCCAGGTCAGTGAACCCTAACCCGTTCCCAGTGTTCACATGGGCTACCACCCCCTCCAGTTGGTTGACCGAGATCTCCTGCGGCACATACGCTGCATTCAAGACTTTTAGCAGCGCGTTGCGATGTGCCTCAGAACACAACAACAAATTCAGAATAGAGATTTTCGATGGTGTTTGATGAAGATGATCAACGATCTTATAATCACTCTTCTTGATCAACCTCATGAACTCTTTAGCGTCCTTTACAAGTAAGTCCTTTTCTTCCCCACGAGGGGTTTCCTCAACGACCTTACTCTTACCCTTATCAGCCTTCTCAGCTTTGTCAGTTTTATCAGCCACAACCTCAGGTGGAGCAAATACTCTTCCGCTGCGAGTGATTCCGCCGGTTCCCACTAGGTTATCCACAGACTGCCCAGATGGCTCCACTTCCAATTTCTGTCCGTTGCAGTAGACGTCTACCCCATAGTGCCATGGGACAACGTTGGTGCTTTCAAAAGGTATCGGCCCAGCCTTTGTGATGGTAATCATGGGTGGCCTAGACGCAGAAATGGTTATTGTCTTGTGAGGGATGGTGATAGTGGCAACTTCATCATCCTGTTTCAACATTACCTCTCCAGACCTGTATTCAGCCCTTCGACTAAACTGTAAGATTTCTTCGGACATCAGACTCTGAATCCCCATTATCAACTGTTCACAGCCGTCTGAGCGAATCGCACAACTCATACACAATTCTCCACAGCCCGGAAAGATGCCTCTCTTCATCAGTTTGGCTTTAACGAAGCTAAGCAGTGTCTTCAGATCCTTGACATCAGTCAGTAAATCTGAGTCCTCTTCTTCAATAACGGCATTCACCCCATCTCCCCCATGGTTCGGCATAGGGTTCTTTGTGACGTTCGACATGTTATCAGAAAAATTGATGATTTTAGCATCCACCATATCTTGCACCTTGTGCTTGAATGCCTTACAGTTTTCTATCGTGTGGCCAGGTGCCCCTGAGTGAAAATCACGTCTTGCATTCGCATCATAACTCTGTGGAGGTGTCCTTGTCAAGGGAGCCAGGGTTCTCTTCTGCACTAGCTGTAACTGAAGCAGCGTTTGTAATAGATGAGCATATGACATGGGCGGTGTCTCAAGATGACGGTTTGCCAGAGGTGTTTTGTTCTGATACCTCTTGTACCCTTGCTGATTTTGCTGCTGCTGCGGCTGTTGAGGTTGTTGGACAGTAGGTATGGTTATGCTAGCAACCTGCTGGCGCTGGCCCTTACCTTTCCTCCGAGCGTTAGACACTGCGCTCGTCTCTCCTTCATGCCTCTTGTTATTGTATGGTTTCTTCCCTCCTCCAGCTGAGGATAGATCGACGCCCTGAATTTTTCCCAGCTTTATCCCATTTTCAACATGCTCGCCAGTAATGATGAGATCATAGAAACTTCCTGACATACCACTGACCAATTTCTCGTAATAGACCCCCGGGAGAGTGGCTACAAACATCTCAATAAGCTCTCGTTCAATCATCGGCGGCTGAACTCTAGCTGCTAATTCATGTCATCTCTGGGCGTACTCTTTGAACCCCTCATTGTTCTTCTGAGACAAGTTCTGCAGTTGAACCCGATTAGGAGCCAAATCACTGTTATACTGATAATGGTGTACAAAGGCCTCAACAAGTTCTTTCCATGTACGCACACTGGTGGGTTCCAAACCCATATACCATTCCAAGGATGGACCGGACAAGCTATCCTGGAAGAAGTGCATCAGCAACTTCTCATCTTCAGAGTGAGCGGACATCTTTCGGTAGTATGACCTCAGATGGACACGAGGGCAAGTGGTGCCCTTGTACTTCTCAAAGTCGGGTACCTTAAATTTGGGAGGCACCTTAAAGTCAGAAATCAATCCCAGCTTAGTCATGTCGACACCCATAGTGTTCAGGTTCTCGAAACTCTTCATTTTGTCCTCGAGCGCTTTAAACCTCAGACGGGCTTCAGCATTCAATTCACCCTCATCACTCTTCTGTGAGAACAAGTCCTCTTGGCGATCTTCTAGCCATGACTGAGTGCCATTGCCAGCAGCAAATCCAGCAGCATGAGGCCCATACAGATTTCCAGCACCAATGTTCCCTGTGTTGCCATGGCCTAGTCCAGTATTGCCCTTGGCCTCAAAGTTACCGTTACCGACGCCAGTCGTATTTCCGTTAAGCCCGATGTTAGTGACCACATTGCTGTTACCACTTCCATTCCCTCCAGTCACAGGGATGCCACCCTGAGGGGTCTCAACAAGTGGGGGCATTGGAATGCTCCCACCATGAAGCACACCATTGCTGTGAACCCTTGAGATCAGTGGCTGAACTAGAGTTCTGAGCTGGTCTTGGCCGTTAGCGACCACTTGCATGAGCTCTATGAAGCGGTCCATCCTCTCTCGGAGTTCCTGGATGTCAGTCTACACTTGTTCCATTGCTCTAGCTTGATTCGCTCTGGTCGAGTATCGGTGGATCGGCCTTCGGTCAATCCTGAAACAACCTGAATACACAAAGGGTTAGAAAAACGGCAAGGTACCTGTCATGCAAATGCAAACGTGTGTCTGTGCCTTAGGGAGATTTCTCCCCCGATTCTAGTGCCAGAGTGTCAGTGCTGATAAAAAAGAAGTCTGGATCTAGTCATGGAAATAACATCTTGTATATATATAAAGCCCATCAAGGCAGCATACAATGTCACTGAGTACAAGCAGAATCAATAGCATGACCTCGACCAACAAGCCTGGTGATGGTCAGCATACAACAGTGATCAAAACAAAGGATTACAAAAATAGTCAAGCACGGCCACGGGCGCGAAACTCTGCTAACAACCCCTTCGTTTCTGGATGATCCGGCTGAATGAGTAACCCCTCGACGAGTAACTCTCTCTGCATGATAGTGTATTGAAGACCTTCAACGGAGTCTTCCCATACTCCTTCGTCGAAACAATCTTCTAACCTCCGTTTCTTGGATTCGAACTTCTGCTTGTGATCCCTCAGGTTAGCGAGAGCCTTGTTTAGCAGGTCTTCAGCGGCATATCTGCGAGAAGTTTCCTCATCAAACCTCTTCTCACTAGCCTTCACCTGAGCTTTCAATTTGGAGATCTGTTGTTTCAGTTTATCCTCTCGTTCCTTGCCGTTGGCTAGAGTGGCATTCCACTGCTGGTTGAACTTGGAGATTCTCCGGTATGCTTCGTCCAGGTTCTGCTTCTTGGTGGCCAGTACATCATTGACAGATTTGAAGTCCAGACCCAAGCGTTCACGCTCAGCTATCTGATTAGTCAAGTCTGTACCCAAACTGTTCACCAACTCTGTCTGCCGCTTGAAGGAGTGGATGGCTTCGCTCCTCTCGCTTCTAGCCTGTGCCAGCTCTTTCTCTAATTCTTCATTGGCCTTTTTCAACTCTTCCTTTTCAGCCACTACCTGTTCATACTTCAGGATGTCCACAGTGGTTGGCTTCTCATTCATGAGGGGAGCTGGAGGAGCCACTGGAGGAAATGGCATCAAAGACTGTTGTGCTCTATTCCGAACCCAACTCACATAAGGCTCATAAGCTTGGTTGTTGCTCTTACCCAACAACGTCTTTCCTCGTCTGTGGATGTTAGCCCAAGCATGCTCTAGCTTGGTCAGCGTGTCACTTTCAAGCAACCCGTTGAGGTACAGAGATTCCTGCACCTCCTCATCTTTCGGCGAACCTCTCAAGGCATACCTGAACTGTCTGACCAGTAGTGAGGGATTGTAGTTGATGCATCCTTTTCTTCCAATCAATGGAACATTAGGAAAACCACTGCAGTTGTGGATGACTTCAGTACCCAGTATATCCCGGTCAAACCAAACGATACTCTCTGCAGATAAACCCATCAGGCACTCAGACCACTCAGCTGTGGCTGCAGAAGAAACAAAGAGACCCCTCTTGGGCATGTGGCTATCAAACCACCGGTACAACAGAGGAGTGCAACAGGACACCATTTTCCCTCTCCTGTTTTCATTCTTGTAGTGGGTAGAATGATACAGGTCACCAAGCAATGTGGGAATTGGATTCCCTGAGGCGAGCAAGTAGAAAGCATCAGCATCTACGAAGTCAGGAAGATTTGGGAACAGCACAATCCCGTATATGCACACAGCCAGAACAACACTGAACACATCCCAACGATCTTTCTTAGCAAACTTTTGAGCCACCTCCACCATAAACGATATAGGGAAGCCAAACACTTTGTCTCTCCGAGTGAACCCTTTTCTCAATTCAGACTCATCCAAATGCAAGATAACTGCTAGGTCAACCAGCTTAGGTTCAGCGTCAACATGGTGAAAAGGCATTTGATCCTTAACAGGAATTCCTATCAAGTCAGCATACTCCTCCAGAGTAGGGGCCAAAACATAGTCGGGAAACAGAAAGCATCTCAGCAGGGCCTCGTAAAACTGTACAGACCACTGATCTCATGGGCGGAGGGCTTGTAGACATACTTCAGCAATCTCCCATACGTCTGCCTGAATTTTGCCAGAACTGTCTCATCAGCCAGGGTCTTCAAACTCAGGATGGCACTGACATCTGGTGTGGAAAATCTGTAGGCAATGGTTCTTTTTAGAGTCTCCATGATGGCCGGGGAAGCTAAATCACTAGAATTAGGGATGAAGTATGCACCTGCAACACAGACACGCGTTAATGATATGCCAATGAAAATGCAAAAATGCAAGATGCAAGATGCAAGAATGCTAGGATGCTGCAGAAGATCAAGGCTGCTGTCGAGGAAACCAAGGCTCTGTTTCAACATAACCACAACACTACTCTGACAACAAAACCCTGAAGAGGACCACAAATCTGCTCTGTCAAGGACAAACACATCTCTGATGATAAGAACCCCTAATACCAACAAAACTGATTCACTGTCAAGAAAACCAGGTTGTCTGAAGGTTAAGGTTTCCTGCAATAACCCGACCCTGCTCACAGGTATGGACCTAATCACGGACAAGGTTCAACATCTTATGCGTTCATCAACGTCACAGACTTTCAAGAAACAATGATACGATACCCAGAAGGTGTGGCATCATCATCTCTTGAAGCGGCCTCTCTTAGCTGAATCACAAATGATCGGTCCCTAGAGTCGACAACCCTTAGATCCAACCTCACGTTGAGCCCTAAGGGCCATAAGAGAAGTCATCAAAGAGGATCTCGTCTGAGTATGGATTTCATGGGGACTGGTGCATGCTAAGCATACAGGTCCGTCACTAATCTCCACTCTAATACTAGGTGTATGCTCTCAAGCCGGGGTTTTGGCTCATCACTCATCAGAATGCTGCTCCCTGCAACAGCACAGATAATCATATCATACTGAAAATAAAATGCGGGAAAATAAAATGCGATAAATAAACACAACCCAACAGGTAAACACGCAAGCGCTAGGATTGACTCGCTATGGGAACCGTTGGAGTCCCCAGCAGAGTCGCCAGCTGCTGGGGATTACCCAGACAGCTAGGAAGAAAATCTAAGGCGAGACTCGCATAGGGAACCGTTGCAGTCCCCAGCAGAGTCGCCAGCTGTCGCTACCGCGAAAATAAGGTTCCGGCAAAACAGAAGAGTCGCCACCTTTCGTTATTTATCCCTCAGAGCGGGAAAGGAAACGATCGGAAAAACCTGACGAAAAGGTATAAGACAAGGTCATCGCAACCATGTATGGGTTTGGGAGTCGGTTACGCAAGGGGAAGGTATTAGCACCCCTCACGTCCATCGTACTCGATGGGATCCATGCTTGTTGTGTTTATCTGACGGGTTTATTTACTATCTACCTATCAAGGCTGGTCTGAAAAGAAAAGAAAATGACTCGGCAAAGCGTCGCGCTTTATGCCTACGTATTCTCATCAGAGAATGAGAAATCAGAGTCAACGTAGTTCGGCTAACTACGGGGGATGGGGGAAGGTGGCTCGCCAATACATCAGTATTGTGCCTACATACTCTCAACAGGCTTGAGAGATCAGAGCTTACGTAGTTCGGGATAATATGGATTACGGGAATTCAGATTCGTCTGTTTTTTCGAGTAGGGTTAATAAACAGTTCCAGCAGTTTGGCGTACGCAGCTCGACTCTTGGAGACTTAGGCGTTACCGTTTGCAGTAGAACTGGGAGTTAACGACACTCTTTTCTTCAGAAAAGCTTCCTTTGAATTATGGGCCCACGAGGCAAAAAGGTTTGAAGTTTGTTTTCTGTCTTTTACGAAAGAACTGTTTTTTATGGATGTTTGCAACCAATATCGCACTAGAGACTATGACCTGAGAGTGAATGTGTCGCATGTCGCCCTAAGGGTACCATACTAAACATCCAGACTGTTGAAGAGTGACCCTTCAACAATCATTTCCCAAGTAACTTAAGGCTCATAACGTACGACATCGGTTAACCTTTATTACTGTATTTTGATTTGTTTCGAGATGAGAAGAGAGAACCGGCTCAACTAAGGGGAGACTATCAAGTCCTAACAGTTGTCATGTCAAGGATTCATCCTATGGTTGAGGTTTGAAACAGGGAACTCTTAGAAGTTATCATGCATAGGTTTCAGCCTAAAGTTCTAATCATCACTTCCTTATCAAAGGAAGTGAGATTCCTAGGGGATCATGTCAACGGTATACAGCAACAGATAAAGCATCAGCTATACGGTAAACAGATATACAGTAGAGATGCACATGCTATGCAGCAATACAAGCAGAGGAAGACTCACTCAACCTCTTAGCAATCAAGCAAAGCCAATCAATAACAGACAAGCAGAGGGAGCTCAACTCAACCTCTTATGCAAACAAGCAAGGGGAGGATCACCTCAACCCTTCAATGCACTTAGGCCTAGAATCATCTATGTGGAAACCTAATCTAATGCAACACACCAGACAGTCACAGATACAGTCAATCGATCAAGCACACAACAAACAAACAGCAAGCAAGGCAATCTTCTGACAGCAAAGCAAACCTACAGTCTGTAAACCAATCTTCAAGATCAAACCATCTTCAAGAGAAGGAAATGAATGCTCCATCTTCAGGCTTTAACAAGCTACTTCAACAGGGATGAAGAGAATCAACGAGATGAGTACATGATGATGGGAAGCATGATGGAAACCAAAGGAATCCATCATGACACTCAACCATGCATCCATGAATGGCATCCTCAAAAGTTCTACTCATTATGACATGCCATACATCCCTCCAAAGGAGAGATGGGCTTTCGCATGAGGACTTTGAATCATGGGATGGGAATGGAAAGCAATCAAAGCATGCCATGTTTATTTGGAAAAAAAAAGAGAGAACGACTAAGCTCTTCCTAAACCCTAATTCCTACTAGCTTCAAGGAAGCTACCAAAAGGGGATCAAAACACAAAATTAATTTCTACAATTAATTCTACAGAGGCCTAAACATGTCTATTACATCACCAAAAGATATTAGAGACTTATTATGCACTAATGGTTACCATTGAAAATCAACAAGGGGAAGTGCTATGTTAGAGGCATCATAAGAACAGGCTAAGTATTAAATATATTTAAAATACTAAAACTACTTCTAAAATCCTATAAATTTTTCTAAGTGATCCTACATGTGCTAGGTATCTATAGTAGAAAAACCAGAGCCTAAAAATATGTTTAAAGGCACTAAAGAAATCACACACCAAAAGTGGTCAAAAGGGAAATCAAGTGGGTAAGCCTCTAAAGATCTGGTTCAAAATAGAACCTAAAGCTATCTAAAAATTACCATAAAAATTTCTGGGAGTTCCTTAATATGTCTATAACAAACCAGAAAAGACTTAAGTCCAAATTCTATACCAAACTCCAGAACAAAAATCGGGAAGAAAATATGTAGTTTTTGGCATTTTATTATCCAACTAAAGGAGAAAAACGAAATCAAATTGAAAATTAAACGAAACTAAAATCCAATTGTGCACAAAGATCATAGACATGATAAGTATCATCCACGAATTTTCTAATATTTTTCTAAGCATTGTTGCTATTTTATATGAATTAAAATCAAACAGCACACAAAACAGAATTTTAATGCCATTAAATTAAAACAACAATCAAATGGTTAAATTAAATCGGGAAACCAACCTACGGATCAGGGATTTGATCCGGTTATCGTTGATCAAGTGAATTTGCAAAGATCCGAACAAGATTAGATGGAAAACTTCAAGATCCACAATAATTCTTGCAAGAAGATGAAGATCGAACACTTCGAATTCGAATTGCTCCGAATAAGTGCTTCCAACTTACGCTCCAATATCCAACTTCAATTTGCACGAAAATTGATTACGAAAATTGATCCGATAATGATGATGAGTGGAGGTTTATGCTCAAGATCCCATTGATTTCAATGAAAAATCAATGGATCGGTGACAAGGAGCTATGGGTGAGGGTTTGGAGAATGAAGAAATTGAGAGAATTGAGAGAGTGAGAGAATTCTTGAAAATGAAAAATGAAAATTGTGAAGAGTTTTTCTTTTTGGTTTGGAGTAGATCACTTAAGTACTCCTTAGGCTTGGATCCCAAGGTAAGGTTTGGACTCTGGCTTGTGAAAATTGGTTTGGAGCTTAATGGTATGATTTTGGATGTGTAGCTTATTCATGAAGTCACAAATTAGAACACCATGAACCAAGCCCCAAATGAAAATTCTAATAATGCCAAAGTGTTTAGAACTTATTTTCCAATCAAAATGAGCACAAATTTGGCTTGAAATCATTCAATTATCAATTGTTTTGAAAATTTCCCTTTTAATTCATTAAAATGGCCTTTTTGTGAAATTTCTTAAACCAATGCTTGTTCTAATCCATATCAATGGACTCTTGATACTTGGCTAAGCTAAAAACGTCATTTTGAGCAACTTTCATGTTGAACAAAACTCCATTTGAAGCTTGCAAGATAGTGAAATTGACCTATAATTCAAAATGACCTGTAATGTCCAAATACCCAAAATACCCTTGACTTGTCAAAGCCATAACTTGAGTTCTACAAATCCAATCATGGTTTTCTAGTACTCTATGGAAAGCTAAGAGGATAAGAACAACATTCATGTTGACCAAAAGTTCATAGGAATCATCCTTCTAGGGCAAACGTCTTATGCAAGTTGGGTAACTTTCAAGCTCCAAATTCACATGTCTCAGATGACTTGTAACTTGTCTGGCTCATAACTTGAGTTCTATGAATCCTATCAAGGACTTCTAGTACTCAAATTAAAGCTAAGATCATGCCCTATAACAATCATGTTGGGGTCAGGATGAGATGAAGATCATATCTTGAGTTAAATGGCCTGGAAGTCAGGGGTCAAGCTAGGGGATTTTACACTGTCAAGTCTTAGAAACCCTAGCCTAAAACTTCTCAAACTCTTCAATCATGATGAGTTAGCCTTGGAATCATCCTTATAACATCTCAATGTATCCATCCATGGTCCCATGGCTCTTGAATTAAGTCTCAACCTTCTTCAAATCCTCAGTTGACTTAGGGTTGACCCAGTCAAACCCTAGCTGCACCAATCATGGCTGAGGCTTCTTAGTCTTGCATAAGGACTTGTCTGAGCTCCCACATGAACATCAAAATTTCTCATGAGCTCTCTCAAGACCTCAAGTCCAACTTCATGGCTTCAGAATCATCTGATGGCTTTCCACAACTCTCAAGTTAGGAGACACACACTCTTGGTTTCAACCACTCTCTCTAAGGCTCTTTTAACTTCTCTGAAAAGGATATATACCATTGAACATCTGAATAACCTTCTTAGCTAGCCTCACAATCTTGTATAGCTCTTAATTGGTAATCATACCTCTTGATCTCCTGCATACATGTCAATGAAATGCAAATGATAATGCTAATGTGAATGAAATGAAACACAAGCTAGGTAAAGAAATGTTGGGCGAATTTTGGGGTGCAACAACATGCAAAATAAATGTCATATTACTTAAAAATTTAATTTGAAAAATAATTTAATTTTAATCAACTAAATAAATGATATTTTAAAATTTCTTACAAACATGAGAGTACCTAAAATTTTTTAATTTAAAGCATAATTAAATAAAAAAATATTCATTTATATTTTAACGTGTGTTCATTAAAAATGTAGATAAACGGACACAGGAGTGTCTGTATAAACGTTAGTAATATATTTTTCTTTTCATAAGGGTAATACTGAAATTTCCTATGAAAACAGAAACTAAGTTTAATTCTCTTTGGATACTGGGTAGATAGCTAGGAAGCAAAGATTGTTAAACTATTTTTTTCCTTCAATATTATCCTTAAAATATACACACGTTTATTTTCCTATGTTGTGCGCATTAAAAAAAGCGGACAGACAGTAGTAGTAATAATTATCTATAACTATATATAAAAGGGATACAAGTTTTTGGTGTGGCCTATTTTTGTTCCAAAATTACCCTTCATTATTTTTATAAATAACTTTAATTGTTGGTATCTTTTGTTGGTTACCAGTTAAAAAACTAACTTCCCTCCCTCACAAAAAAACTTTACATTTATAAGTTCCATTAATTGTTTTCTTTTGACACTAGGTTTATCTCCATTGTTAAAAATCATCTTCTATTTCTATCTCCGTTGTTAATACTAGGTTTATCCATACAATCAAACATCAAATCCATATCAGAAACCAATCCAGGGTACTTACTCAAAACTACAATAAACCCCAAACACTAAACATAGTCCTATTTTCTTTTTTATTTTACCCTTTATGTATTCAAATTATTATTTTCAAATATAAATTGTAATAAGTGAAATACGGTTGCATCATTCTTAAATCAAAAAGCCATTTTGCGACCGATTATATTTATAAAACAAAATATAAGGTAATTGAATAACTTCCCTCATTTGAAATTTTTTGCTTCATTTTTATCCGTCACTTTTCCTTCTCATATGGCAGCAACCGATGAGGAAAAGACTTTACCAACAAAACTTGCATGTACAATAGAATTTCAAGCAGCAAATTTGAAAGAAAAAAAGGTAATATCCATCTTATCTAGGAAAATTGAGATCTATCTCAATCTAAAAATATATCACTATTTATAATTAAAATTTGTCATATAACCAATTATGTTACTATTTATCATTTAAATATTGGGATAATTCAATCATATAAATGTTTGAAGAAATTATATTACACAAAAACATTAAATTTTACATCCTACTTTGATACAATTTTGTTTTATTTATGTTTTTTTGTTGTATATAATTTTTTTGATTCTTTATGTTTGACTATGGAATAATTCATCTCAAATTTACAATTATACTGTTATTGTAGATTTCATGCATGCTTGATTCGTATAGTTTTAGTTTTTGTTGTTCATCACTTATTTCATATAGTTAAGAATAATTTGTGTACAAATGAATTATTTAGAACATTGTTTTGATGTCATTTTACTCTAGTTTTAAAATAATTTGTATTCACTATCTTGGTGGGAACAATAGGACCCCTGATCATCTCTAAAGGACAATTCTTCTCTCTTTTTATTTCTTTTTCAATCATCATCTTTTTTTTCTTCAAGTTATCGTTTTCCTTTGCATATACTTATTTTTTATTTATTTTAATTGTAATTATAAATAGTGATATTTTTTCGTGGTAAATTTTTTATTTCTAATCTTTCTTTTTTGATGTTTGATTATAATTGAATTAGTTGTCATTTAAATTTAAATATTTTGTTATTATATTTTTCAAAGTGTTGATCTGTATTATAAATAGGAAGAATTTTTTCAATGGAATAGGTATACACAATTATATACAATGACAATTACAACATTAAATAACTTCCGTATCTATTTGCTTGAGTAACTTTCCACTCATTCAACTTATATATACAAAATAAAACACATAAAAAAGAGGGATAACATAATTTCCGTATTTTATTTTTTATTTCTATACATGTGACCTTCATATTAAACACATCTTTAACCATGACAAAAAAAAGAATAATAATATTAACAACAAAACTTATTGTGAATTATTGAAATTTTGAATCACTAACCATTCACTTTCTTAAATTAGTTGAATTTTATTGTTAATTTTTTTGTTTAAAATTTTTACTTTTTATGTTAGAGACATGCAAAATAAATGTCATATTACTTAAAAATTTAATTTGAAAAATAATTTAATTTTAATCAATTAAATAAAAGATATTTTAAAATTTCTTACAAACATGAGAGTACCTAAAAAATTTAAATTTAAAGCATAATTAAATAAAAAAATATTTATTTATATTTTAACGTGTGTTCATTAAAAATGTAGATAAACGGACACAGGAGTGTCTGTATAAACGTTAGTAATATATTTTTCTTTTCATAAGGGTAATACTGAAAACTCCTATGAAAATAGAAACTAAGTTTAATTCTCTTTGGATACTGGGTAGATAGCTAGGAAGCAAAGACTGTTAAACTATTTTTTCATTCAATATTACTCTTAAAATATACACACGTTTATTTTCCTATGTTGTGCGCATTAAAAAAAGCGGACAGACAGGCACGGGATTGCCCGTCTGAACGCTAGTAGTAGTAGTAGTAACAATAATCTATAACTATATATAAAGGGGATACAAGTTTTTGGTGTGGCCTATTTTTGTTCCAAAATTACCCTTCATTATTTTTATAAATAACTTTTGTTGGTTACCAATTAAAAAACTAACTTCCCTCCCTGACAAAAAAACTTTACATTTATAACTTCCATTAATTGTTTTCTTTTGACACTAGGTTTATCTCCATTGTTAAAAATCATCTTCTATTTCTATCTCCGTTGTTAATACTAGGTTTATCCATACAATCAAACATGAAATCCATATCAGAAACCAATCCAGGGTACTTACTCAAAACTACAACAAACCCCAAACATTACACATAGTCCTATTTTCTTTCCTATTTTACCCTTTATGTATTCAAATTATTATTTTCAAAGATAAATCGTAATAAGTGAAAGACGGTTGCATCATTCTTAAATCAAAAAGCCATTTTGCGACCGTTTATATTTAAAAAACAAAATATAAGGTAATTGAATAACTTCCCTCATTTGAAATTTTTTGCTTCATTTTTATCCGTCACTTTTCCTTCTCATATGGCAGCAACCGATGAGGAAAAGGCTTTACCAACAAAACTTGCATGTACAATAGAATTTCAAGCAGCAAATTTGAAAGAAAAAAAGGTAATATCCATCTTATCTGGGAAAATTGAGATCTATCTCAATCTACAACATTTTTATGTGACTACAACATTTTTACCCTATAGCAACGCCTAATTTTCAGGAAGTAAAAAAATTGTTCTCGTAGAGAGTAATAAGCAACTAACTATATAATTTGTCGTTGTAGCATATTGAATTTTTTGTAAATTTTATACAACGGCCCAAAACCGTTCTGGTAGAGGGCAATGAGAACGGCTCCTATTAGCAACGGCTAGAGCCATTCTTATATAATTTTTAATTATTTTAATAAATTATTATTACTAACAAAGTTTTCAGTCTCCCTCCACGAGTAAAATTTTCACTTCCCTCCACCGTTCTCACCTTTCATTCTCCCTCCCAAACCTGCCAAACTTTGAGTAAAATTTTTAGTTCCCTCCACGAGCTTCTCTCAAACGATTCATTGTCCTTCCCAAATACGAGCTTCATTGAACGATTCTCTCAAACGTACGAGCTTCTCCTTAACCCTAATATTCATCCCAAATTGATTCTTCATCGAGCTTCTCCCAAACTCTAACATTTTGTTCTTCATCCATATTGATTCTTCATGGTACGATTCTCTCAAACCCTAACATTCATCCCAAACTTGTGTGTGTAAATGTTCTCCTTCAACTTTCTCTATTTTTTGCCGATAAATCTAACAGTTTTGTTTTCATAGGTCTCAATTTTCAAACGTAATAGTGCGCGAGTTTTCAACGGTGTGCGCGTTTTCGGTTCATCCTGGTAAAAAGGTAATAATTTGATTATAATTCATAGCCCTGTGTTATTTTGGTGGGTCATTGAGTTAAAGATAGTTAATTAACTCAAATTATCTAGTGCTTCTCTGCCGGTGCCGGTGTCGCTTCTCTGCATTTGTACCCTCTAGTTGCTAATTGCTAGAACTGTTAAAAATTGGAAAAGAGTCATGATCTGTGTTTGTTAATCATGCTTTTAGAAATTGGAAATGCTTTTGCACTCAGGATGTAGAACTGGTAGAGCTGTTATGCTGTTATACTGTTATGTTGTTAGTAAATTGGTATATCCGTTGAAGATCAAGTATTTCATTTGAGCTTTAATTTTATCTGATTTTTCAGTTGTACAAGTAACAATTTTGTATTTGGTATTTTGTTTTACCAATTTTGGTATGGATATGGTTCATTTGGTTGAGAAATACAATTGTTATTTTATTAAAAGTTATAAAGTTCCTTGCCTCAATTCCTGGTCATTTTTGCTTGTCACATTTCTTACATTTTCTCAATTAAGTTAGCACTTGCGAAATATTCTGACAGACTGTGATATCGGCTGGGGTTCTACCAAACACCTACCTATACAGGGTGAGAAAGTCTCAACATAGTTATAATGATGTTGAACTGCCATGTTTTCTTCTCCAGTCTACATGAGTACAAGAAATTTTGGGTTTTTATTTTTAAATAAACATATTATGCCAAGTCTAACGGCGAGCCTTTTGCCAATACTCCACACTCGCAACTTAGACACATGGTCCTTGACTACAGACTCGACTAATATAGGGTTTAACACTAGCTTTGCAACATCAGCTGATAAAAAGCACATGAAGATATAGGTTGTAAGTGTTGAGTCACGCACTGGGCATTGATTTAACAACTATTAGAGCTTCGCACAGGGCCTCTGGTTGTTTCATCAACCCTCATCCCTGCTTCCTAAGAAATGTAATATTAAACACATACACATATATGACATTCTGTCATTTTCTTATATGATATTCATTTTTTTTCATTATATGAGCTTCTCATTCAACTTGTGTGAGTGCAAATGTTCTCCTTCAACTTTCTCTATTCTCTACCGACAAATCTAACGATTTTGTTTTCATAGGTCTCAATTTTCAAACGTAATAGTGCGCGAGTTTTCAGCGGTGTGTGAGTTTTCAGCGGTGTGCGCGTTTTCGGTTCATCCTGGTAAAAAGGTAAAAATTTGATTATAATTCGTAGCCCTGTGTTATTTTGGTGGGTCATTGAGTTAGAGATAGTTAATTAACTCAAATTATCTAGTGCTTCTCTGCCGGTGCCAGTGCCGCTTCTCTGCATCTGTACCCTCTAGTTGCTAATTGTTAGAACTGTTAAAAATTGGAAAAGAGTCATGATCTGTGTCTGTTAATCATGCTTTTAGAAATTGGAAATGCTTTTGCACTCAGGATGTAGAACTGGTAGAACTGTTATGCTGTTATACTGTTATGCTGTTAGTAAATTGGTATATCCGTTGTATATCCGTTGAAGGTCAAGTATTTCATTTGAGCTTTAATTTTATCTGATTTTTCAGTTGTACAAGTAACAATTTTGTATTTGGTATTTTGTTTTGCCAATTTTGGTATGGATATGGTTCATTTGGTTGAGAAATACAATTGTTATTTTATTAAAAGTTATAAAGTTCCTTGCCTCAATTCCTGGTCATTTTTGCTTGTCACATTTCTTACATTTTCTCAATTAAGTTAGCACTTGCGAAATATTCTGACAGACTGTGATATCGGCTGGGGTTCTACCAAACACCTACCTATACAGGGTGAGAAAGTCTCAGCATAGTTATAATGATGTTGAACTGCCATGTTTTCTTCTCCAGTCTACATGAGTACAAGAAATTTTGGGTTTTTATTTTTAAATAAACATATTATGCCAAGTCTAACGGCGAGCCTTTTGCAAATACTCCACACTCGCAACTTAGACACATGGTCCTTGACTACAGGCTCGACTAATATAGGTTTTAACACTAGCTTTGCAACATCAGCTGATAAAAAGCACATGAAGATATAGGTTGTAAGTGTTGAGTCACGCACTGGGCATTGATTTAGTAAATGTTTAGTAAGTATTAATAAGTTATGCTAATTGTTAATAAGTATTGTTTAGTAAGTATTGGTAATTAATAAGTTATGCTAATTGTTTATAAGTACTGAACTGTTAGTACTGTTAATAAGTTATGCTAATAAGTACTGAATTGTTTAGTAAATGTTTAGTAAGTATTAATAAGTTATGCTAATTGTTAATAAGTATTGTTTAGTAAGTATTGGTAATTAATAAGTTATGCTAATTGTTTATAAGTACTGAACTGTTAGTACTATTAATAAGTTATGCTAATAAGTACTGAATTGTTTAGTAAATGTTTAGTAAGTATTAATAAGTTATGCTAATTGTTAATAAGTACTGTTTAGTAAGTATTGGTAATTAATAAGTTATGGTAATTGTTTATAAGTACTGAATTGTTAGTATTGTTAATAAGTTATGCTAATAAGTACTGAATTGTTTAGTAAATGTTTAGTAAGTATTAATAAGTTATGCTAATTGTTAATAAGTACTATTTAGTAAGTATTGGTAATTAATAAGTTATGCTAATTGTTTATAAGTACTGAACTGTTAGTACTGTTAATAAGTTATGCTAATAAGTACTGAATTGTTTAGTAAATGTTTAGTAAGTATTAATAAGTTATGCTAATTGTTAATAAGTATTGTTTAGTAAGTATTGGTAATTAATAAGTTATGCTAATTGTTTATAAGTATTGTTTAGTAAGTATTGGTAATTAATAAGTTATGCTAATTGTTTATAAGTACTGAACTGTTAGTACTGTTAATAAGTTATGCTAATAAGTACTGAATATTTAGTAAATGTTTAGTAAGTATTAATAAGTTATGCTAATTGTTAATAAGTACTGTTTAGTAAGTATTGGTAATTAATAAGTTATGCTAATAAGTATTGTTTATAAGTACTGAACTGTTAGTACTGTTAATAAGTTATGCTAATAAGTTATACTGAATTGTTGCATGCAGGTGGGAGGGTTTTTAGTTATTATAATTGTGTTGTAGGGGTTCAAAGAATAAAATGAATTTAATGTAAAGTTTGAGTATTGGTTCTGTTATGGTTGTGCAAAGTGCAAGTTTTTATGCAAATGTTGTGTGTCTTGACTTTGTTCTGAGATTATTTTGGCTGATTATGTCACAGAACAATTAGAATTCATTGTTCTATCTTAAGTACCGGAGATCCGAAGTATCAGGAGAAGTTCAGACCCTACAGACTGAAGTTACAACTATTTATGCCCATCTGACATTATATCAGGTTTGTATCGACATCCATCTATAAAATTTGTTGGACTGTTTTTCTGATATTTCTGAATTTGATGTGAATTCCTAGTTTATGTTACTTGTTGCACTAGATGAGCATGTTCTGTGTTAATAGTAAAGTAGTAGTTATTGGCAGCAGGAACCCTTTGGTAGGCTAGTTTTTATATGACAAAATGAAACAATTTTGACAAATTGAACACTTTGGGTTGCTCTACTGTGTTTCTTTTCTGCTTGTTTTGCTTATACATTTTTTCCATAAATGGTAGTATCCCCGTAAACCCGATGGACAAGGAATGGACAAAGAAAAACCCCGCGAGTAAAGAGTACCAAAATGGTCTTGATTCTTTTCTAGATTATGCATACACGAAAAGAAAACCCCACGGGAAAGAGATTTTGTGTCCTTGTGCTAATTGTTACAATGGCAATTAGTTTACAATGAATGAAGTACGAAATCATTTAATTGCATTTGGATTTCAAAAGGGATATGACGTTTGGGTTCGACATGGCGAGAAGAAACTGAAACTCGGTGATCTTAATGATAATCATATGAATGAAGAAGAGGATCAAATTGACGATATTGATGGACTATTGCATGAAAGATTTAGAGATGTTGTACAAGAAGAAAATGATGTAAATGTAAGCCTCAATGAAGATGCAAAAAGTTCTATAATCTTGTCCAAGAAGCCAAACAAGATTTGTATCCTGGCTGCAAAAACTTCTCTAAATTGTCATTCATCGTTCATCTTTATTTTTTGAAATGTCTTTATGGTTGGAGCAATGTATCATTCGATGGTCTATTAGAGTTGTTGAGAGAAGCTATGCCTTTATTAAACATCCCTGATACATTCAACAAAACTAAAGGCATGATAAGGGACTTAGGGATAGATTATAAGAAGATCGATGCTTGCCCTAATGATTGCATGATATATTGGAAAGATCACGATAATGATACTTCTTGCCATGTTTGCGGTGCTCCACGATGGAATGAAGATGTCAAAGGAAATGATCATGTTGAAAAAAATCATAAGTCTCATAAAGTTCCTTCAAAGGTTTTGAGGCACTTTCCGTTGATTCCTAGACTTCAAAGATTGTTTATGTGTTCAAAGACAACTAGCTCATTAAGGTGGCATGATGAAGAGCGTTCGAAAGATGGGAAGTTGAGGCATCCTGCAGACGCAGAAGCATGGAAAGAATTTGATAAATGTCACTCTGAATTTGATGATGAGCTACATAATATAAGACTTGGATTGGCCAGCGACGGATTTAATCCATTTAGAACCATGAATTTGTCTTATAGTACTTGGCCTGTGGTATTAATACCATATAACTTTCCACCTTTATGGTGTATGAAGGCTGGGTATTCTATGTTGTCTTTATTAATCCCTGGACCACTATCACCAGGGAATAACATTGATGTATACCTTCAACCATTGATAGAAGAGTTGAAAGTGTTATGGGATTTGGGTGTAGAAACATATGATGCATCACTAAGTCAAACTTTCCAAATGCGGGCAGCTCTCTTGTGGACTATTAGTGACTTTCCTAGGTATGCTATGTTGAGTGGGTGGAGTACAAAAGGGAAACTAGCATGTCCTTGTTGTAACTATAACACTAATTCAATATATTTGAATTATAGTAAAAAGGTGTGTTATATGGACCATCATGTTTTTCTGCATGAGAATCATAAATACAAGTCAAATGCTAGGAATTTCAATGGGAGCATAGAAGATAGGCCACCGCCGGAGTTGTTAACTTGGGAAGAAATCTCAAACAAACTAAAGTATGTCAACAATTCTTTTGGGAGGTTACAAAAGAAAAGTAATAATGGTCCATGGAAGAAAAAATCAATTTTTTTGAGTTACCATATTGGAAGCATAATAATTTACGCCACAACCTTGATGTGATGCATATAGAGAAAAACATTTTTGATAGTATAATTGGGACTTTGTTGGATATCCCAGGAAAGACAAAAGATCATAAAAACGCACGTTTAGACTTGAAAGAGATGGGTATTAGAAAGAAACTTCACCCAAATGAGGTAGATCAAGGAAAAAAGTCAGTGTTTGCCAAAGCATGTTTTTCCATGACTACAAAGGAGAAAACTACTTTTTGCTCTGTATTGAAAAATGCAAAAATACCTGATGGTTGTGCTTCAAACATTTCAAGATGTGTTCAACTTGCTGAGAAAAATGTTAGTGGATACAAGAGCCACGATGCACATTTCATGTTGCATTACTTGCTTCAAGTGGCTGTGAGATGTACAATGCCAAATCAGGTTGCACATCCATTAATCCGTCTTTGTTCATTTTTTCGTTGTTTGTGTCAGAAGGTGATTGAGGTGGCAGATTTGGATATCTTACAATATGAGATTGCAGAAACACTTTGCCAACCCGAGACAATTTCCCCCCCGAGTTTCTTTGATATAATGGTTCATTTGCCAATACATCTAGTGGATGAGGTAAGAATGGGAGGACCTGTTCAATTTCGGTGGATGTACTTTCCAGAAAGATATCTAGGAAAATTGAAGAGTTATGTTCGTAATAAAAGTCGTCCTGAGGGTTCTATTGCGGAGGGTTATTTGGTTGAAGATTGCTTGACATTTTGCTCTCGGTATTTGCATAGTGGTGTTGAAACAAGATTCACTAGAATGACAAGAAATAGCGATAGATTTGATCCTCATGAACATGAAAGTCCAAGCTCTTGTCTTAACGTTGGTCATCCTATTGGAGGAAAGAGAAAGGGTGAAGAAATTTCGTTGGATTGCAAGTCAAGGAGTTTAGCCCATCGTTACATCTTATTCAATCATGAAGATGTCCAAAAATTTATAAGGTAAATGAATATACTTGTAGGTTCCAATTTCGTAAAAGATTTGTTTTACAATAACTTTAACAGTATAATTTTAATTGTAGTGAGCATGAAAATTCAAATTCCAACAAGAGAAAGGGATGGAGCAAGGCAAAGAGTCAAGGCTTAGATTTTGTTGAATGGTTTAAGAAGCGTGCATTGTTAAGTGATGTATCAGGAAACCTTAGGACGCTATCCAGAGGACCAAATAAAATTGCACGAAGTCTTTCTGGCTATGTAATTAATGGATATAGGTTTCATACAAAAGGACGTGATGCTAGACGTAAAACACAAAACAGTGGTGTGACACTAGCGGCAATAACTGAAAGTTATTCAAGTACCAAAGATGAAAATCCAATAACACAATCAATAACATACTATGGATTAATTACAGAAATAATTGAGGTAGACTACTATGGTAAGTTGAAGTTTGTGTTATTTAGATGTGATTGGTTTGAAGTTGAAGAGGAAAAATATGGGATGACTTGTGTTTACTTCAACAAGAGATGTTATGTGGATGATCCTTTTGTCTTGGCTTCTCAAGTCCACCAATGCTTTTACATTCAAGATCATTTTGATGCAAA
The DNA here is from genome assembly GCA_963859935.3 of Lathyrus sativus. Taxonomy (NCBI): domain Eukaryota; kingdom Viridiplantae; phylum Streptophyta; class Magnoliopsida; order Fabales; family Fabaceae; genus Lathyrus; species Lathyrus sativus. Next base: position 280,388,057 of record OZ012741.1, read on the forward strand.
TAAACACTATGTTATGAAGTCTATTCCGAGGGATTTTTTTAACATGAATGAACAATCAAATTCAAATCCCCATCAGCCGTATACTTCTGATCTATCAGATCATGCAGTGAATCTAGCTTCGAGTGATGAAATTTGTGAAGTTGAATTTGTTAGGAATGACATTCCACCCACAATTGTTGATAATTTTGTACCTGCGCCAAATGTAATAGAATCTGATGACGATTCAAATTTATGACAATTTTTTATGTATGTTAACTTCATCACTATTTGAGAACAAGAAAATTGTTTCCTGATCTTTTGTTACTATTGTTCTGATGTAGTGATATTATTTTTACTATTGTTAGTGGCTCTGATGCAGTGACATATCTTAGTAGCAAGATGAATTGATTAAAATTAACTGGTTGATATTGTAATTATCTATTGTATTTCACAGGATTATGTGTTGTATGTTATGGCTATATTGTGAAGTTAAACTCAATGGTGTTGTATGTCCCACACTATGAATTTATAATGTCATGTATGAATTTATAATGTCACACTAGCAGCAGTAATTAGTAGCTGCAATAATTAATTAGCAGCAGCAGTATTTAGCAGCAGCTGTATTTAGCAGCAGCAGTATTTAGCAGCAGCAGTAATTGTATTTTACTCAAAGCACTAATTAGCAGCAGCAATATTTATTGTTCAGTATCACTGTATTCACTGATGTTTTATATCATATTGTTAATTTTTTGAGCCCATGAATCATATCTCACAATTGTACAAATCATTGTACAGATCTTGTATGCTTTTGGTAACAAACTCTGCCCTCTGCTTCTCCATGTAATTGTTTTTACTTTCTGTTGCAGGAAAATGACGAACCGGAACGATTTGTGTTTGATTTCCAAGCTAAGTCTAGCACGTATTTAAAGAGGAAGATGAAAATCAAGGTTGAAAATGAAAAGGCTTTAAAAGACAACCCAACAAATCAAGGAAGCAATCCTATAAACACCAATGTTGGAAACATCCAAAAGCTGGACCATCGAAAGAAATTGAAAGTAGAAGTCTCTAAGAAAATGGTTGAGCCAAGCAAAGTGTTTGTATCGAATAGTAACATTAGAATCCAATCGGAAGTAGAAATTTCTAATAAAGTTGCCCAGCTGAGCAAAGTGCATGTTCTCAATAGTAATAAGAGGCAAATGGAAGTAGAGGCCACAAAGGAAATTACTGAGCCAAGAAAAGTGCTTGCTCTGAATAATAATACTAAAAAGAAATTGAAGTCAACGGTGGATCATCAAGTTAAAGGTTCAATAGAATCACAAGTCTCAAAGAACACTAGTGATCAAACCAAAAAGGTAATTTATAGTACTTTCTAATTCTAATAATGGGGACAACCTCTTATAGTAATGTATTGATTTCTTAAATGAATTTTTAATTATTATTGGTTGATATGAAGCTAATTATTCTTTTACATTCAGATTTTGCAAAGCCTTAACAATACTATGAACAAGTCTCAACAATCCTTTGAGAAGAAAAAAAGTCTTCTAAAGTGTCCAACCATGCCCCTTACCGAATGTCTCGATAAAAATAAGGAAAAAGTTGGAGTTGAGGAATTCGATGATGAAGATACAGACGAAAATGAAATGGAAGAATATATGGAGAATGATAGCATCCATAATGTTAAGGAAGTTGAGGGAACAGATGTAAACAAAGATGAAGGTGATACCTTAGGTACATCATCCTCAAGATTAACAAAAAAGCGGGGAAAGACGTTATGTCGAAAAATTCATGGACGACAATTCAAAGATAGACAAGAGATCACCTTGAATGAAGAAGGAAAACCAATTGGGCCAGATGAAAAGAAAGTGTCTGAACTCAGTAGTTTTTTGGGGACACTAGGAAGAAGTTCAGATTTATGTCCTCTCACTTTCACTAGTTGGATTGATTTGGTCAAGCATATGGAGGAACACAATTTGGATCCCGTGTGGGATTATGTCAATGTAATTAGTTTTTTATTTGATTTTGTGTTTTTTTAACATACTTTAATGTATATAATATTCTAAATATATATTTTTGCAGGAAAAATACAATATCCCAAAGAAAGGAAAGAAGGTTGTATTTGCTATTACAAATGATGCTTGGAGACGATACAAATGCTCGCTTAAAAGGAATCATTTTAGCAAGTATAAAACCTTGCGCGAGCAGCTAAAAAATCGTCCACAAGAGGTACCAGAAGAAGATTTTAGAAAGTTATTGGAGTATTGGGGAGATGACAAAACTCTAGTAAGTATGTAGGACTGTTATGCTGTTAATAAGTTAGTAAGTATGCTATTAGTACTGTTAGTAAGTATGCTGTTAATAAGTTAGTAAGTATGCTGTTAGTACTGTTATGATGAATAATTAGTAATAAGTTAGTAATATAGTACTGTTATATATTAATTAAGTTAGTAATATTAATAAGTTAGTAATATAGTACTGTTATATATTAGAAATTGAAAATATAAGTACTGTTATATATTAGTAATATTAATAAGTTAGTAAACTGTTATAAAGTACTGTTATATATTAGTAATTAAGTAATTAAGTACATATATTGCAAATGTGTATGTATGGATAAGTTAGTAATTAAGTACTATTATGAATGAAACATATTAATAAGTACTATTATGTATGTTAGAAATTGGAAAAGAGTTAGGAAAATATAAATGAAATTGGATGGTTGGTTTGTATATATATTGCAAATGTGTATGTATGGATTCTAAGTGTTGGATATGTGTGTGTATGGATATGTGTGTGTATGTAGGAAGTCAGTCATCAAAATGCCGAAAATGTAGCTCAACTGAAATGGAGACATCGAATGGGGAATAAAGGTTTTGCTGTTATAAGAGAAAAAATGGTATTCTTTTTTAAATTATATTTTAATTGAATATTAAATTGTGTTATTTTATTAATAATCTCATACTATTGTTTTACTTGGTTTAGCGTGAAAATAATGAAGATAAAGAACCTCTGACTCAAGCTGAAATGTTCGTTGCTACTCGACAAAGTAGGAAAGGAAAGGAGTTGGATCAAGAAACTAACCATGCAATTGTAAGTTATTATTGTTAGTGTTATTTCTGTTAGGAGTTCTAGTTAGGAGTGGACCAGACTTGTATATTATGAGTAATGTTCAAATGACAATTGTCACTTGCCTCTTATTTATTACTACTATATTATGTATGTTAGATAAAACTTCAAGACTTGATTGAAAATCATGGAAAACCTTCTTCAGAAGCTTTTGAAAGCGTATTGGGCAAACAAAAACCTGGGAGATTGCGTTGTCACGGAAGAACCACAACACCGACTCTCTTGAAAAGAAACGAAGAAATTGCAAAAATTAAAAGAGTGCATGCTGCTGAAATTAGACAATTTAGTGACAAGTTACAAGAGATGGAAGAAAAACATCGTCAAGATAAAGAAGAAACTGATAGGAAAATTCAGGTTCTTCTTAAGACTGTTTTGAATCAAAATACCTCCGAGTTAAATATAGAGGCTTTGGAAGCTTTGATATCAACTCCTGCAACTGATGCTAACAGTGTCTTACGTTCTTCTACATCAACACATGCTCCAACTAATGATCAAGTAAGATTTGTTACATTCCTATGTTTTAAGGGATTTTATATACGTGGATTATTTACTTGGAGTGGATTATTTTATTTTTGATCATTCAAATAATAATCTTATTTAAGTTATATTATTTTTATTTTGCAGGTCATGAATGATAATATCAATGAAGATTTTGAATTTGAAGATGAAGAAACGTAGATGTAGAGCTGTAGATATTTAAGTTTAGTTTTATAGATTAAAGATGTTATTTTGACTATGAATGATGATTGACATTGGGATCGATATGTAATTTGAAGATGTTTTGTTGACATTACGATATGTACTTTGAAGATGTTTTGTTGACATTACGATATGCAAGATCAGGTTTATAAAAAAAATTGAAGATGTTTTTTTTTAAAATGTTTTGTTGGATCATTTTCAATTTGAAGATGTTTTATATTTGAATATTATTATATAAAAAAATTGTGAATGATGTTATTATCAGGTTTATAACACTATGTCAAAAATGGCCTTTAGCAGCGCTTTTTTTGACCTTTAGCAGCGTTTTAAAGCGCTGCCTAAAGTGGCGCTGCTAAAGGTAAAGGCAACGTTTTTTTTGTGGAAAAAGCGCTGCTAAAGGCATCACTTTTAGCAGCGCTTTTTTACCCCTTTAGCAGCGCTTTCAAAGCGCTGCCTATTCTCCCTCCCCCTCCCCCCTGTAGCAGCGCTTTTTTAAAGCGCTTTCTTAGACCCCTCCTTTCCTAACCTATAGCAGCGCTTTTTTATGCCTATATTTCTCCCTTTAGCAGCGCTTTCTTGTAAAAGCGCTGTCTATACTTCACGTTTTTTAAAATTTTTTTTTTGAAAAATCACATTTTTTATATATTTTTAGACAAACCTGCTTATAACAATTAAATTCCCTGCTTATAATTCAAGCCTTAAATATAACTTGGCCTTTAAACATTGTAATTCAACACTTGGCCTTTAATTCAACACAATATAACTAAACATTGTACATTATACAATAACACTTTGCAATTTACACATAATTAACTCAAGTATAATTTACACATAATTTAAACATTGTACATTATACAATATACAATATACAATATACAATATACAATTTACACATAATTACAAATCCAATATACATTATAGAATTCTTAACTCAATCATAAATTGACACCATTCTTCCTTAATTTCTTCCAATTTTACTTTCGAGTACGTAGCGCATTTGAATTCATCAAAATACTACATAATATAACAGAACAAGCACGATTTAATACTAATTACTCAGATGAAATATTAGTTAATTATCAAAATGAATCATATAACTCATGAATTGATCCATACCATGATTGGAATCTCTAATTGACCAGAAAGAATGATTTCCTTCATAAAGCGCAGTATAAAATATCCGCAGTCAATCCCACCACGCTGACGAGGACACTGTATTAGGAAAAAAGCGAACGAACATTTATCAGGATATATAGTTTAAATAGTTTTATAAGTAGAACCACTATAACAGTCAAACATGGGAAAATATACCTCCACTCTGATCCAGTTGATGTTGCTAGCCCTGCTTTTTGGCACTGTTGCATCTCTCTGTGCTCTGTATATTTGTATAACTCTAACATAATATAAACACATATTTAGAACAATGTCACATAATAAATAAACATATATAATTATTCAGAACACTATATATCATCACTTACATATCAACCATGTTCTTCAGATTTTCATGCTACATAAGCTCCTATCGCGTCTCCCACCACTGTTGCGTCTGATACATCGTCTGGCATAGGCAACAACGCCCCCCCCCCCCCCCCTCTAATGCAATATCAACAGATACTTTCAAAAATCCAGCAGGGAGGGGTTTATGGTGAAGTAAGTCTCCCAGGGTGTTATGCACCTTTCCCTTGCCAACCATGCGATAAGTCGGCGACGATAAATATAGTCGACAAGGTGAAATGCCCTAAACAAATAATGATCAGTTAATGTGTCAATTAAGAAAAATGTGCTAAATTAATTTCAATGTAATATATACAATTACCTCTGGAAGCTTCTGCGGACAACCGATACTATCTTTGTCACTAGTAGCTTTACCGGCCTCTGGAGCGCGCCTTTCGAACATGTATCTCTCCTTATCCTTCTGTAATTCACGAATTTGAGCTTTCATTTCCTCCAAAGTAGCCATCACTTCTTTATTGGTTGGATTTTTTTTCCTTGGCTGCTTATACAGTTTGGATGGAGTGACACCAAATCCCTTGCCCCTCACACGCCCAGAGTACTCAGGAATATTCAACACCCGACTCAATAAACTCCTGCAATCATCGTCTTCAGCAGGAGTTATAGTCTGGGATAGGGACTCCTGAAATATAGATAAAAGAATATTTAAATATTTTATACACTTTGTTCAAACACTTTGTTCAAAAACTAATGTTGTACTTACACATTGTTCAAACACTTGTTGAACTTCTTCTTGGACGGCTCCATCTCTTCCCACCCGGGCAGCCTTCCATACGACATGGTCCAGAAGAGATGTCGCATCACTTTTCTCCTCTTCCAACTACGCATTAAGACGAATAATAAAGCATTATATCCTATTATGTATACTTACTATTTTTTGTAAATAGATCATATTAAAGCATATATATGCACTTACTAATTTTTGTTCTAAGCGTGCATATCCCAAACGCCCCTTTCTATATGGATACGCAGGGTTTGATGCCCGTTCCCGATTTACGCCACTCTTAACCTGAAAAAACAAGTTTAAGTCATATCAGTTTGTTTGTGGAATAGGTATATATACTATACATTGTTCATGATAAGTTGTACTTACTTCAAATTCTTTGGTTCTTCGCTTCGCAACAAATGTCTCCCATTCTGCATCCGAAATCAAATCAGCGTACTTCGCTGGATGCTCCGAGTCTACAAAGTTGCCATCAGAATCTTTAAGATATTTGTTGTTTAAAAACGCTCTAAATCCCCTCAAGCGTTTTCCGGCCAACTGAATACAATAATTTCTCCTAGAATCCTCAATATTAAAAGATCTCTGCAAACAAATACACATACATATAACATGTTAGTATAATTAATTTAAAGATGTAACTGTCAACATAATTAAAAATGATCAAATCTCATACTTGAATCTCGGTCCAAATTTTATCCTTAGCCGCTTCTAATGCAGGAATTCTCTAGTTATCGCAAGTAATCGGAACTTGCGAACGTACAACTGCTCCAATATAACTTGTCAGCAGCGCACCATTAGGCTCAACCAACTGATCTCTTTCATTCCAATGGACATCGTACTTTACACCTCTATCTCTCGCACGGATGATTCTTTTCATTATCGTTATGCCTCTTTTAATTTCGCCTTCAACGTCTTTGGGTGTTTCTTTTCCATCATGTGATGTTTCCTCGTTGCTGACCATAATATACCTGTAATTCAGAATAACAACAACAACAACAAATATCAACAACAATAACAACAAATGTCATATTAAACAACAACAACAAACCATCTATATCAAATATAAACTATATCTCATATTTATAATCAACAACAACAACAACAATCTATATCAAATATACACTATATCTCATATTTCATATCAACAACAACAACAACAACAATATATATCAAATATATATATCTCATATTTTACATCAACAACAACAACAAATATCATATTAAACAACAACAACAACAATATATATCAAATATATATATCTCATATTTTACATCAACAACAACATCAAATATCATATTAAACAACAACAACAACAATATACATCAAATATATATATCTCATATTTTACATCAACAACAACAACAAATATCATATTAAACAACAACAACCACGATCTATATCAAATATAAACTATATCTCATATTTTACAACAACAACAAACAACAAATATCATATTTTACAACAACAACAAACAACAAATATCATATATCAAATATTAAACTATATCAAATATCAAATATCAAATATATCTCAATAACACTAAAAACATCAAATATCATATATTAAACTATATATATATATATATATATATATATATATATATATATATATATATATATATATATATATATATATATATATATATATATATATATATATATATATATATATATATATATATATATATATATATATATATATATATATATATATATATATATATATATATATATATATATATATATATATATATATATATATATATATATATATATATATATATATATATATATATATATATATATATATATATATATATATATATATATATATATATATATATATATATATATATATATATATATATATATATATATATATATATATATATATATATATATATATATATATATATATATATATATATATATATATATATATATATATATATATATATATATATATATATATATATATATATATCAACAACAACAACAAAAACAATCAGAACAACAACAACAACAACAACAAATAACACAACAACAACAACAAAAAAAACTCAAATATCTCATATTTTACATCATCAACAACAACAATATCATATATATCTCATATATCATATTAACACAACAACAAATAATACAACAACAACAACAAAAACCATCAGAACAACAACAGCAACAACAAATAACACAAAACCTTCAATATCATATTTTACACTAAACCTTCAATATCTCAGATAACACAAAACCTTCAATAAAAACAACAACAGCAACAATATAAAACCATCTACTATGTTCAAATACCATCTATATAAAACCATCTATATCATCAGAACAACAATGGTGAAAAGATAAAAAAAAAAAAAAAACAAGAAAAGCAGAGCAAGCTTCACGTACCGTAACAATGGTGGACCGACAATGCAAACGGATGGATGAACTCAAAAACGGACGATGAACGGTCGGTGATGGTCGGAAGGATGATCGGACGGAAGAAGGCGATGGTCGGACGATGAACAGTGGGTGGTTGGTTCGTGTTTTCGTTCGCCAGAGAAAGAAGAAATAGTTAGCGTGACTGTTCTGATTCTATTAAAATTCTGGAGGGTATTTTAAAATTATAATATGAATACCTTTAGCAGCGCTTTTAAAGGCCTTTAGCAGTGCTTTTAAAAGCGCTTTCATAGGGTGCCTTATCAATTCCATATAGCAGCGCTTTATATAAAAAGCGCTTTCTACGGGTCCCCCTTTAGCAGCGCTTTTAAAAAGCGCTTTCTTAGGGCCCCCCTTTAGCAGCGCTTTTTAAAAGCGCTTTCTTAGACCCACCATTTAGCAGCGCTTTTTTAAAAGCGCTGTCTTAGGTAGGCGCTTTTTTTCTTTTTTTTTATGGCCCTTTAGCAGCGCTTTTGTAAAAAGCACTGTCTTTCTATGCGCTGCTAAAAGTGATTTCTGGCGTAGTGTAAAATAAAATAAAAATTTATTTTATTAAAAAATAAATAAATTTATTTGGTTTATAAAATAAAATAAATTTTTTTGCAACAGTTACAAAGTGTGTCTGTAGTAAAGAAGGCGTTGCTCTAACCTATGAAGAAAAAATGAACTTAAGACTCTATTAGAACGGTTTAGAATAGGTTACGGCTAAGAACCGTTGCTATATTCCATAAAATAGCCGTATTCAAATAAATAACAATTATAACGGTTTAAATTTGAAAACGGCCTCCAGCCGTTGCTGTACCAAACCGTTCTCTATATAAAATTACAGCAACGACTCTGAATAAGGCGTTGCCATTGGCTAATAAACCGTTCCTAAAGGCTAAAACAACGCCTTGGTTTAGAACGTCCTGAAAACCGTTCTCATAGGTAAAGGCAATGGTTTTTTTAGATTTTGCAACGGTTTTTTGTGTTGTTGTATATTCAAAATATTGTAGAGTAAGCAATAAGTATGTTTTGTATTATATATAAAAAAAAACAAAGGTAAATCATCTAAGAAGAGAGCAAAAACTTAGAAAATGTTAGAAACTTTCTTATTCTTGCTCAGTAGACAATAATATTTTTATAGTTTAATTATCATCAGTTGTCTTTATGGTATATTGTTATTAGTTTTTAAAACTTATATTATTCTTACTGTACTTTTTATTCTATTAATTATTATTACTTTGGTTTTTTTAATTCTTTTCTATTCCCTTCTTATTTCCGTTTTTTCCTGAATTTTTAATATAGTTTAATCCTTTTTTTCTTTATATGTTGTGAAGAAGTTGTTTATATTGTTGAATTCAATACTTTTTTTTTACCCTCTATCTATTATTTTTTTTAAAAAACTTTTTTACTATTGTGTATTTCAATTCTTTTGTTTTGTCTTTTTTGTTAATTATATATTTTTATAGTTTATACAATAATGAGGAAGAGAGGGAAATTTCCAGGTTCTTTAGGAAGTTAAGACTTGTGATGCAATTTTCATGAAGTTGAATTTAAAATTTAGGATTTCCTTTCATTTATGAGATTAAAATTAGTTTAATTGTGTTAGAATAGAAAAAAAAGTTTAAGATATGAGGTGATCATTAGTACAAAATAATAACCATCATCATATAATAATGATTAAAAAATAAGTCATTTATGTGTTAGTCATAACTACGAAATAATGACAACGATGCATTGTAGTAATAGTTTTTTTTATAACAGTCCTTTTTTTTCTTTAACAATTATATTATATTTTTTATTGACAAGATTGAAATAGTATAAAGATAAAGACTAGGATTTTTAAACCAAATTATCCTTCACTAAAGATTGAAATAGTATATTTAATAGTGCATTGATAAAAGGATGTATGAATAATTAATTCAAATCTTTACAAGATAAAAAATATTATATTACACTAATTACTATTAATTTCACTATTTTTTTCTCTAAAAAAAATCTAATATGAGAGTCTTACATTTTTTATTTAATATGCAAAACAATGGCAGGAAAAAGAAACTTCTTAGAATAAAGATTTAATGTTCGGTCTTCCTATTAAAGAACGTTATTGATTACACAGTATAAATAGTACTTTGTATTATTCGGTTATTTAATATAATTTAGAATAACTTTGTTTATCATTTTCAAAATGTAATAATATTATTAGCATGTTTAGACAACATATTTTTTTTATCTAACTTTTATTTTAATTCGGTATGTTTAAAATAATAGTAGCATTAATATATAGTTAATTCACTAAAATATTTTTAGTATATATACATTTATCATTCTGATTTTAAGACTGCTTGAGGGTATTTAAAAACATTATTTTTAATTAATCTTAAGTATGATAAAAAATTCATACAAAATATATACACGTTTATTTTCCTATGTTGTGCGCATTAAAAAAAGCGGACAGACGGGTACGGGAGTGCCCGTCTGAACGCTAGTCTATAACTATATATAAAGGGGATACAAGTTTTTGGTGTGGCTTATTTTTGTTCCAAAATTACCCTTATTTAATTGTAATATTTCCATAATTTTCTTTGCAGTTTGTTTTAATTACAACCATGTGTGAGCAAGAATCTCAACCGCTCAACCAAAACAAAAACTGCCGTACACAGACATTTAAGTGTGAAACAACTGCTCTTCATTTCAATAGCAAAACAAAAGTAATTACAAAACTTGGTAGAGCATCCTGAATAACAATGGAGTAGACTCTTATCGTTTTTTCTTCTTTTTTTTTATCTACATATTATCCTTTCCTTTCTCCATCCCTCTAATCTATTTTTTCATGTTTTCACTTTTTAATTTTCTTTTAGATATGTTCTTAAACATGATAAGGTCAAAATATATAAATCAATTAATATTATCACTTTTGTATATGTTCATGTATGTTTTATTGGTTTATTCAATTTAGTTTAATTTTGTTTTGTCCTAATGTGTAGCTTTTGATTTTAGTGTCTGAGTAAAAATACATTGCTCTAACTTTACAGGTTTTGATGAGATTGTCATTTTTATGTGACTAATAATTTAAGAATCATATATATTTTCATAATTTTAGTGTTAATTTAGGAATCTATATATTTTCACCATTTTAGTGTTAATTTAGGAAATCATATATATTTTCACCATTTTAGTGTTAATTTAAGAATCATACATATTTTCACCGTTTTCACAATTACTCAGTTTCTTTCTCGGTCAATCTCTATCTTTTCTCCTTCTGTATTTTTCTTCCAGTTTTCACAATTACTCAGTGTCAATCTCTGTTTTGGTTAGTTTTATGCATTTTCATTTTGTAGGATAAGCGGATAATGTCACAATAAAACCATGGCAAAGATCAAAAAGATTGATGATTAATTTTTGGACATGAGTGAAGGTGATCTTTGTTTTGGTGAACATGGTAATATATTTTGATATGTTAGCATGCATTAAATAGTATTAGAATTGACCATTAAAATCTTTTTATGCAATTGAATGCATTTTTCTAATATTTTTTTTTAAATTTTCCTTATAAATTATAACTGCTTCTAACATTCTTAACCGTTGAAACTTAAACTACATAACTCTACCATTTCAGGTGCACGAAATTTGTTTCCATGTCTTTCATTTCCAAACCCATGATAATAGTAACTTAATGCCACTGTAAATCATTTTTGGATGTTTGGATGCTATATATATTTTTTCAATTTCACATCAACGGAAGGCATAGATTATATATTCTGCATTGTTCAAATCATTTGTGCTTTCCTTCTCCACACATGTAAGTCATGTTTGTTTATCTATAGATTAGGTGTGGTCTGTGTCAATTTGGATGCTATATTCACCGAAGTATGATATGAGAACTAACCATTTACATTGATGTCTATGAGGTGAATCAAATTTAATTGAATTGCGTTGCAGAGAATAGTTTTGATTTGATATTACAGGATGTGATTGAAGAAGAAAATTTATGAGAAATCATCTTCTGATGATATATCGGTTTTCGATGAATTATTTTTGCAATGATAGTTCATAGATACCTAATTTAACCACAATACCACTGGGAAAATGTAAAAAAAATGTAATATAGAGATAGTTGATTATATTTGTTGCATTAAATTATGTGTCTACAATATACACAAAATAAAAGGCGTTGAAAAAAGAAAGTATGCTTTTGTTATCCTTAATCGTAGTTATTAAGAAAAAAGGTAAGCTTACCCTTAACAATAGTAGTAGTTGCACTGACTTCTTTCTTTTTTATTCTCTAAATTATTCTTAAATAAATTTGTGGAATAAAAAATAAGCAATAAGTATGTTTTGTATTACATATAAAAAAAACAAAGGCAAATCATCTAAGAAGAGAGCGAAGACTTAGAAAATGTTAGAAACTTTCTTATTCTTGCTTAGTAGACAATAATATTTTTATAGTTTAATTATCATCAGTTGTCTTTATGGTATATTGTTATTAGTTTTTAAAACTTCTATTATTCTTACTGTACTTTTTATTCTATTAATTATTATTACTTTGGTTTTTTTAATTCTTTTCTATTCCCTTCTTATTTTCTTTTTTTCCTGAGTTTTTAATATAGTTTAATCCTTTTTTTCTTTATATGTTGTGAAGAAGTTGTTTATATTGTTGAATTCAATACTTTATTTTTTACCCTCTATCTATTATTTTTATAAAAAAAAACCTTTTTACTATTGTGTATTTCAATTCTTTTGTTTTGTCTTTTTTGTTAATTATATATTTTTATAGTTTATACAATAAATGAGGAAGAGAGGGAAATTTCCAGATTCTTTAGGAATTTAAGAATTGTGATGCAATTTTCATGAAGTTGAATTTAAAATTTGGGATTTCCTTTCATTTATGAGAGATTAAAATTAGTTTAATTGTGTTAGAATAGAAAAAGAAGTTTAATATCTGAGATGATCATTAGTACAAAATAATAACCATCATCATATAATAAATAAAGATTAAAAAATAAGTCATTTATGTGTTAGTCATAACTACAAAATAATGACAATGATGCATTGTAGTAATTGTTTTTTTTATAACAATCCTTTTTTTTTCTTTAACAATTATATTAAAATTTTTATTGACAAGATTGAAATAGTATAAAGATAAAGACTAGGATTTTTTAACCAAATCATTCTTCACTAAAGATTGAAATAGTATATTTAATAGTGCATTGATAAAAGGATGTATGAATAATTAATTCAAATTTTTACAAGATAAAAAAATATTATATTACACTAATTACTATTAATTTCACTATTTTTTTTTCTCTAAAAAAATATAATATGAGAGTCTTACATTTTTTATTTAATATGCAAAACAATGGCAGGAAAAAGAAACTTCTTAGAATAAAGATTTAATGTTCGGTCTTCCTATTAAAGAACGTTATTGATTACACAACATAAATAGTACTTTGTATTATTCGTTATTTAATATAATTTAGAATAACTTTTTTTTATCATTTTCAAAATGTAATAATATTATTAGGATGTTTAGACAACATATTTTTTTATCTAACTTTTATTTTAATTCGGTATGTTTAAAATAATAGTAGCATTAATATATAGTTAATTCACTAAAGTATTTTTAATATATACTAGCGTTCAGACGGGCACTCCCGTACCCGTCTGTCCGCTTTTTTTAATGCGCACAGTATAGGAAAATAAACGTGTGTATATTTTAAAAGTAATATTGAAGGGAAAAAAATAGTTTAACAGTCATTGCTTTCAAGCTATCTACCCAGTATCCAAAGAGAATTAAAATTAGTTTCTGTTTTTATAGGAGTTTTCAATATTACCCTTATGAAAAGAAAGAATATATAACTAACGTTTATATGGACACTCCTATGTCCGTTTATTTGTATTTTTAATGAACACACGTTAAAAGATAAATGAATATTTTTTTTATTTAATTATGCTTTAAATTTAAATTTTTTAGGTACTCTCATGTAAGAAATTTTAAAATATCATTTTTTTAATTAATTAAAAGTTAAACTATTTTTCAATTAAATTTTTAAGTAATATGACATTTATTTTGAATGTCTCTAACATAAAAAGTAAAAATTGTAAATAAAAAATTAACAATAAAATTCAACTAATTTAAGAAAGTGAATGGTTAAAGATGTGTTTAATATGAAGGTCACACGTATAAAAATAAAAAATAAAATACTGATATTATGTTATCCCTCTTTTTTATGTGTTTTATTTTGTATATATAAGTTGAATGAGTGGAAATTTACTCAAGAAAATAGATACGGGAATTATTTAATATTGTAATTGTCATTGTATATAATTGTGTATACCTATTCCATTGAAAAAAATCTTTCCATTTATAATACCGATCAACACTTTGAAAAATATAACAACAAAATATGCAAATTTAAATGACAACTAATTCAATTATAATCAAACATCAAAGAAGAAAGATTAGAAGAAAAAAATATACCACGACCAAATATCACTAATTATAATCAAAATTAAAATAAATAAAAAATAAGTATATGTAATGGAAAACGATAACTTGAAGAAAAAAAAGATAATGATTGAAAAAGAAATAAAAAGAGAGAAGAATTGGCCTGAGAGATCATAAGCTTGACCAAACATTGTTCCCACCAAGATAATGAATACAAATTATTTTAAAAATAGGGTAACATAACATCAAAACAATGTTCTAAATAATTCATTTGAACACAAATTATTCTTAACTATACGAAATAAGTGGCGAACAACAAAAACTGAAACTATACGAATCAAGCATACATGAATTCTACAATAACAATATAATTGTAAAATTGAGATGAATTATTCCATAGTCAAACATAAAGAATCAAAAAAATTATATACAACAAAAAAATATAAAATAAAACAAAATTGTATCAAATTAGGATGTAAAATTTAACATTTTTGTGTAATATAATTTCTTCAAACATTTATATGATTGAATTATCCCAAGATTTGAATGATAAATAGTAACATAATTGGTTAAATGACAAATTTTAAGTATAAGATAGTGATATATTTTAGATTGAGATATATCTCAATTTTCCTAGATAAGATGGATATTACTTTTTTTTTCTTTCAAATTTGCTGCTTGAAATTCTATTGTACATGCAAGTTTTGTTGGTAAAGTCTTTTCCTCATCGGTTGCTGCCATATGAGAAGGAAAAGTGACGGATAAAAATGAAGAAAAAAAATTTCAAATGTGGGAAGTTATTCAATTATCTTATATTTTGTTTTTTTTAAAAATATAAACGGTCACAAAATGGTTTTTTGATTTAAGAATGATGTAACCGTCATTCACTTATTATAATTTATCTTTGAAAATAATAATTTGAATACATAAAGGGTAAAATAGGAAAGAAAATAGGACTATGTGCAGTGTTTGGGGTTTGTTGTAGTTTTGAGGAAGTACCCTGGGTTGGTTCCTGATATGGATTTAATGTTTGATTGTATGGATAAACCTAGTATTAACAATTGAGATAGAAATAGAAGATGATTTTTAACAATGAAGAAAAATCTAGTGTCAAAACAAAACAATTAATGGAAGTTATAAATGTGAAGTTTTTTTGTGAGAGAGGGAAGTTAGTTTTTTAATTGGTAACCAACAAAAATTACCAACAATTAAAGTTATTTATAAAAATAATGAAGGATAATTTTGGAACAAAAATAGGTCACACCAAAAACTTGTATCCTCTTTATATATAGTTATAGATACATTTATCATTCTGATTTTAAGACTGCTTGAGGGTATTTAAAAACATTTTTTTTAATTAATCTTAAGTATGATAAAAATTTCATATAAAATATATACACGTTTATTTTCCTATGCTGTGCGCATTAAAAAAAACGGACAGATGGGTACGGGAGTGCCCGTCTGAACGTTAGTAATAATAATCATAATCTATAATTATATATAAAAGGGATACAAGTTTTTGGTGTGTCCTATTTTTGTTCCAAAATTACCCTTCATTATTTTTATAAATAACTTTAATAGTTGGTAACTTTTGTTGGTTACCAATTAAAAACCTAATTTCCCTCCCTCATAAAAAAAACTTTACATTTATAACTTCCATTGATTGTTTTCTTTTGACACTAGGTTTATCTCCATTGTTAAAAATCATCTTCTATTTCTTTATCCATTGTTAATACTAGGTTTATCCATACAATCAAACATCAAATCCATATTAGAAACCAACCCAAGGTACTTACTCAAAACTACAACAAACCCCAAACACTACACATATTCCTATTTTCTTCCTATTTTACCCTTTATGTATTCAAATTATTATTTTCAAAGATAAATCATAATAAGTGAAAGACGGTTACATCATTCTTAATTCAAAAAGCAATTTTGTGACCGTTTATATTTAAAAAAACAAAATATAAGGTAATTGAATAACTTCCCTCATTTGAAATTTTTTGCTTCATTTTTATCCGTCACTTTTCCTTCTCATATGGCAGCAACCGATGAGGAAAAGACTTCACCAACAAAACTTGCACATACAATAGAATTTCAAGCCGCAAATTTGAAAGAAAAAAAGGTAATATCCATCTTATCTAGGAAAGTTGAGATCTATCTCAATCTAAAAATATATCACTATTGTATACTTCAAATTTGTCATTTAACCAATAATGTTACTATTTATCTTTAAATATTGGGATAATTCAATCATATAAATGTTTGAAGAAATTATATTACACAAAAACGTTAAATTTTACATCCTACTTTGATACAATTTTGTTTTATTTATGTTTTTTTTGTTGTATTGTATATAATTTTTTTGATTCTTTATGTTTGACTATGGAATAATTCATCTCAAATTTACAATTATACTGGTATTGTAGATTTCATGCATGCTTGATTCGTATAGTTTCAGTTTTTGTTGTTCATCACTTATTTCATATAGTTACGAATAATTTGTGTACAAATGAATTATTTAGAACATTGTTTTGATGTCATTTTACTCTCTAGTTTTAAAATAATTTGTATTCGCTATCTTGGTGGTAACAATGTTTGGTCAAACTTATGATCTCTCAGGTATAACTCTATATTACTAGGACCCCTGATCATCTCTAAAGGACAATTCTTCTCTCTTTTTATTTCTTTTTCAATCATCGTCTTTTTTTTTCAAGTTATCGTTTTCCATTGCATATACTTATTTTTTATTTATTTTAATTTTAATTATAATTAGTGATATTTTGTCGTGGTAAATTTTTTATTTCTAATCTTTCTTTTTTGATGTTTGATTATAATTGAATTAATTTTCATTTAAATTTACATATTTTGTTATTATATTTTTCAAAGTTTTGATCTGTATTATAAATGGGAAGAATTTTTTCAATGGAATAGATATACACAATTATATACAATGACAATTACAACATTAAATAACTTCCATATCTATTTGCTTGAGTCACATTCAACTTATATATACAAAATAAAACACATAAACAAGAGGGATAACATAATTTCAGTATTTTATTTTTTATTTCTATACGTGTGACCTTCATATTAAACACATCTTTAACCATGACAAAATAAAGAATAATAATATTAACAACAAAATTTATTGTGAATTATTTAAAATTTGTATCACTAACCATTCACTTTCTTAAATTAGTTGAATTTTATTGTTAATTTTTTATTTAAAATTTTTAGTTTTTATGTTAGAGACATGCAAAATAAATGTCATATTACTTAAAAATTTAATTTGAAAAATAATTTAATTTTTAATTATTTAAATAAATGATATTTTTAAATTTCTTACAAACATGAGAGTACCTAAAAAATTTAAATTTAAAGCATAATTAAATAAAAGATATTCATTTATATTTTAACGTGTGTTCATTAAAAATGTAGATAAACGAACACAGGAGTGTCCGTATAAACGTCAGTAATATATTTTTCTTTTCATAAGGGTAATACTGAAAACTCTGATGAAAATAGAAACTAATTTTAATTCTCTTTGGATACTGGGTAGATAGTTAGGAAGCAAAGACTGTTAAACTATTTTTTTCCTTCAATATTACCCTTAAAATATACACACGTTTATTTTTCTATGCTGCGCACATTAAAAAAAGCGGACAGACGGGCACGGGAGTTCCCGTTTGAACGCTAGTAGTAATAGTAATAATAATAATAATAATAATAATAATAATAATAATAATAATAATAATAATAATAATAATAATAATAATAATAATAATAATAATAATAATAATAATCTATAACTATATATAAAGGGGATACAGGTTTTTGGTGTGGCATATTTTTGTTCTAAAATTACCCTTCATTATTTTTATAAATAACTTTAATTGTTGGTAACTTTTTGTTGGTTACCAATTAAAAAACTAACTTCCCTCCCTCACAAAAAATCTTTACATTTAAAACTTCCATTAATTGTTTTCTTTTGACACTAGGTTTATCTCCATTGTTAAAAATCATCTTCTATTTTTATCTCCGTTGTTAATACTAGGTTTATCCATACAATCAAACATCAAATCCATATCAGAAACCAACCAAGGGTACTTACTCAAAACTTCAACAAACCCCAAACACTACACATAGTCCTATTTTCTTCCTATTTTACCCTTTATATATTCAAATTATTATTTTCAAAAGATAAATCATAATAAGTGAAAGACGGTTACGTCATTCTTAAATCAAAAAGTCATTTTGTGACCGTTTATATTTAAAAAACAAAATATAAGGTAATTAAATAACTTCCCTCATTTGAAATTTTTTGCTTCATTTTTATCCATCACTTTTCCTTCTCATATGGCAGCAACCGATGAGGAAAAGACTTTACCAACAAAACTTGCATGTACAATAGTATTTCAAGCAACAAATATGAAAGAAAAAAAGGTAACATCCATCTTATCTAGGAAAATTGAGATCTATCTCAATCTAAAAATATATCACTATTTTATACTTAAAAATTTATCATTTAACCAATTATGTAACTATTTATCATTTAAATATTAGGATAATTCAATCATATAAATGTTTGAAGAAATTATATTACACAAAAATGTTAAATTTTACATCCTACTTTGATACAATTTTGTTTTATTTATGTTTTTTTTTGTTGTATCTAATTTTTTTGATTCTTTATGTTTGACTATGGAATAATTCATCTCAAATTTACAATTATACTGTTATTGTAGATTTCATGCATGCTTGATTCGTATAGTTTCAGTTTTTGTTGTTCATCACTTATATCATATAGTTATGAATAATTTGTGTACAACTGAATTATTTAGAACATTGTTTTGATGTCATTTTACTCTAGTTTAAAAATAATTTGTATTCACTATCTTGGTGGGAACAATGTTTGGTCAAACTTATGATCTCTCAGGTATAACTCTATATTACTAGGACACCTGATCATCTCTAAAGGACAATTTTTCTCTCTTTTTATTTCTTTTTCAATCATCATCTTTTTTTTTCTTTCAAGTTATCGTTTTCCATTGCATATACTTATTTTTTATTTATTTTAATTTTAATTATAATTAGTGATATTTTGTCGTGGTAAATTTTTTATTTCTAATCTTTCTTTTTTAATGTTTGATTATAATTGAATTAGTTGTCATTTAAATTTACATATTTTGTTATTATATTTTTCAAAGTGTTGATCTGTATTATAAATGGGAAGAGTTTTTTCAATGGAATAGGTATACACAATTATATACAACGACAATTACAACATTAAATAACTTCCGTATCTATTTGCTTGAGAAACTATCCACTCATTCAACTTATATATACAAAATAAAACACATAAAAAAGAGGGATAACATAATTTCAATATTTTATTTTTTATTTCTATACGTGTGACCTTCATATTAAACACATCTTTAACCATGATAAAAAAAAAAGAATAATAATGTTAACAACAAAATTTATTGTGAATTATTGAAAATTTGAATCACTAACCATTCACTTTCTTAAGATAGTTGAATTTTATTGTTAATTTTTTATTTAAAATTTTTACTTTTTATGTTAGAGACATGCAAAATAAATGTCATATTACTTAAAAATTTAATTTGAAAAATAATTTAATTTTAATCAATTAAATAAATGATATTTTAAAATTTCTTACAAACATGAGAGTACCTAAAAAATTTAAATTTAAAGCATAATTAAATAAAAAAATATTCATTTATATTTTAACGCGTGTTCATTAAAAATGTAGATAAACGGACACAGGAGTGTCCGTGTAAACGTTAGTAATATATTTTTCTTTTCATAAGGGTAATACTGCAAACTCCTATGAAAACAGAAACTAAGTTTAATTCTCTTTGGATACTGGGTAGATAGCTAGGAAGCAAAGACTGTTAAACTATTTTTTTCCTTCAATATTACCTTTAAAATATACACACGTTTATTTTCCTATGATGTGCGCATTAAAAAAACGGACATTTATAATAATAATCTATAACTATATATATAGGGGATACAAGTTTTTGGTGTGGCCTATTTTTGTTCCAAAATTACCCTTCATTATTTTTATAAATAACTTTAATTGTTGGTAACTTTTGTTGGTTACCAATTAAAAAACTAACTTCCCTCCCTCACAAAAAAACATCACATTTATAACTTCCATTAATTGTTTTCTTTTGACACTAAGTTTATCTCTATTGTTAAAAATCATCTTCTATTTCTATCTTCGTTGTTAATACTAGGTTTATCCATACAATCAAACATCAAATCCATATCAGAAACCAACCCAGGGTACTTCCTCAAAACTACAACAAACCCAAAACACTACACATAGTCCTATTTTCTTTCCTATTTTACCCTTTATGTATTCAAATTATTATTTTCAAAGATAAATCATAATAAGTGAAAGACGGTTACATCATTCTTAAATCAAAAAGCCATTTTGTGACCGTTTATATTTAAAAAACAAAATATAAGGTAATTGAATAACTTCCCTCATTTTAAGATTTTTGCTTCATTTTCATCCGTCACATTTCCTTCTCATATGGCAGCAACCGATGAGGAAAAGACTTTACCAACAATACTTGCATGTACAATAGTATTTCAAGCAGCAAATTCGAAAGAAAAAAAAGTTAATATCCATCTTATCTAGGAAAATTGAGATCTATCTCAATTTAAAAATATATCACTATTTTATACTTAAAAATTTGTCATTTAACCAATTATGTAACTATTTATCATTTAAATATTAGGATAATTCAATCATATAAATCTTTGAAGAAAATATATTACACAAAAATGTTTAATTTTACATCCTACTTTGATACAATTTTGTTTTATTTATGTTTTTTTTGTTGTATATAATTTTTTTGATTCTTTATGTTTGACTATGGAATAATTCATCTCAAATTTACAATTATACTGTTATTGTAGATTTCATTCATGCATGCTTGATTCGTATAGTTTCAGTTTTTGTTGTTCATCACTTATATCATATAGTTATGAATAATTTGTGTACAAATGAATTATTTAGAACATTGTTTTGATGTCATTTTACTCTAGTTTTAAAATAATTTGTATTCACTATCTTGGTGGGAACAATGTTTGGTCAAACTTATGATCTCTCAGGTATAACTCTATATTACTAGGACCCCTAATCATCTCTAAAGGACAATTCTTCTCTCTTTTTATTTCTTTTTCAATCATCATCTTTTTTTTTCAAGTTATCGTTTTCCATTGCATATACTTATTTTTTATTTATTTTAATTTTAATTATAATTAGTGATATTTTGTCGTGGTAAATTTTTTATTTCTAATCTTTCTTTTTTGATGTTTGATTATAATTGAATTAGTTGTCATTTAAATTTACATATTTTGTTATTATATTTTTCAAAGCGTTGATCTGTATTATAAATGGGAAGAATTTTTTCAATGGAATAGGTATACACAATTGTATACAACGACAATTACAACATTAAATAACTTCCGTATCTATTTAATGTACTCATCTATTTGTACTCAAGCAAATAGATACGGAAGTTATTTAATGTTGTAATTGTCGTTGTATATAATTGTGTATACCTATTCCATTGAAAGAATTCTTCCCATTTATAATACAGATCAACACTTTGAAAAATATAATAACAAAATATGTTAATTTAAATGACAACTAATTCAATTATAATCAAACATCAAAAAAGAAAGATTAGAAATAAAAAATTTACCACGACAAAATATCACTAATTATAATTAAAATTAAAATAAATAAAAAATAAGTATATGCAATGGAAAACGATAACTTGAAAAAAAAGATGATGATTGAAAAAGAAATAAAAAGAGAGAAGAATTGTCCTTTAGAGATGATCAGGGGTCCTAGTAATATAGAGTTATACCTGAGAGATCATAAGTTTGACCAAACATTGTTCCCACCAAGATAGTGAATACAAATTATTTTAAAACTAGAGTAAAATGACATCAAAACAATGTTCTAAATAATTCATTTGTACACAAATTATTCATAACTATATGATATAAGTGATGAACAACAAAAACTGAAACTATACGAATCAAGCATGCATGAATGAAATCTACAATAACAGTATAATTGTAAATTTGAGATGAATTATTACATAGTCAAACATAAAGAATCAAAAAAATTATATACAACAAAAAAAACATAAATAAAACAAAATTGTATCAAAGTAGGATGTAAAATTTAACATTTTTGTGTAATATAATTTCTGCAATCATTTATATGATTGAATTATCCCAATATTTAAATGATAAATAGTTATATAATTGGTTAAATGACAAATTTTTAAGTATAAAATAGTGATATATTTTTAGATTGAGATAGATCTCAATTTTCCTAGATAAGATGGATATTACCTTTTTTTCTTTCAAATTTGCGGCTTGAAATACTATTGAACATGCAAGTATTGTTGGTAATGTCTTTTCCTCATCGGTTGCTGCCATATGAGAAGGAAAAGTGGCGGATAAAAATGAAGCAAAAAATTTCAAATGAGGGAAGTTATTTAATTACCTTATATTTTGTTTTTTAAATATAAACGGTCACAAAATGGCTTTTTGATTTAAGAATGATGTAACCGTCTTTCACTTATTATGATTTATCTTTGAAAATAATAATTTGAATACATAAAGGGTAAAATAGGAAAGAAAATAGGACTATGTGTAGTGTTTGGGGTTTGTTATAGTTTTGAGGAAGTACCCTGGGTTGGTTTCTGATATGGATTTGATGTTTGATTGTATGGATAAACCTAGTATTAACAAAGAAGATAGAAATAGAAGATGATTTTTAACAATGGAGATAAACCTAGTGTCAATAGAAAACAATTAATGGAAGTTATAAATGTGATGTTTTTTTGTGAGGGAGGGAAGTTAGTTTTTTAATTGGTAACCAACAAAAGTTACCAACAATTAAAGTTATTTATAAAAATAATGAAGGGTAATTTTGGAACAAAAATAGGCCACACCAAAAACTTGTATCCCCTTTATATATAGTTATAGATTATTATTATTATTATTATTATTATTATTATTATTATTATTATTATTATTATTATTATTATTATTATTATTATTATTATTATTATTATTATTATTATTATTATTATTATTATAAAAATAAAACTTATGTATATAAATTTGTAACAGTTACAAATCTTAATTTTATAACTCTTTACAACACAATTTTTGTGTTGTCATAAATTCTAACGCAACACATTCATCTAATAAAAAATATAATGATCGATTATTCAATTCGATCGATCAAAATGTCATTGCTTTACTATACAAATGTCGAATTCTGAAACAGAATGAACATTGGCCATTCATATGAAACACAATCATCACGCTAATTGAATCGATAAAATAAAAGGCATATTAAATATATCGTCATTGCAACAAAATTATTTATATCTTATATGAAATTGATCGATTACAATTGTGTAACTTATAGATGTTCGAAGTATCGTTGCTTCACCATACAGAAGCTGGATTCCGAAGCATAGTCAACATCGAATCATCCAAATCGTACCCAACATGATCCCAATATTTAATTTCTTATTATTATTATTTAATTGATTATGTGTTTTAATCAAATTAATACACAAACGACTGAAATTAAACAACTATTTGATACATGATTTCGTGGCTTTGATACCACTGAAGGGAAATCACGATACAATATGTGGCGAAAAAGAAATAAAATCCTTTAAGTCGATCCTTACGAATGAACATGATCAGTGATAGAAACAATTACCTCTCATGGCAATTAAAAAATTTGATGTAGAATCAAATGAATGATCACAAGCGATGAACAATGATCAACACATCTACTTAGTCCACATAAATAGAGTGCCTACAATCTCAGTGATAGTTGCTAAAAATAAAGACTTTGTGTATGTGTGTGTGTGTGTGTGTGTGTGTGTGTATGTGTGTGTGTGTGTGTGTGTGTGTGTGTGAGAGAGAGAGAGAGAGAGAGAGAGAGAGAGAGAGAGATTACAATGAGGTATCACAAACCTATTTCATCAATTGTAAAAGCTTCTATAAAAGGGTTATATTTATAAAACCACTTGTGTACCTGAAAAACTCCAACTTAAGTGCACTATATGTATAATAATACTCCCTCCGTCCTATAAGGATTTAAGATTCATTGCTATTTGAGATATTCTCAAATATTTAATGGATTATCCTTAGTTGATGATCAAGGTGTCTCATCAGTTGTTGCTCAAGCATCAAGCCCCTGATCTGCTTTGTCTACTTCAAGGATCTGATGTTCAACCAGATGTTGAGACATTCAATCATCAGAGATTGTACAGAAGTCTATTGAAGGAGATATAACTGATGATCTTGTTACCATACACATGTGTGGTAGGATCTGACTTTATTCTAGTAAGTTTCCTGGATAGAAACTAAGACTAGAATGTAGTGCTGGTGGAAGTGAGGATGGACGTCTTTCTTGGATCAATTTATTGGAGTGCAGCAGGTGTGTTCTAGTCTATACTAGAAGCATCTGATGTTTATCTAGAAAGTTTCCTGGCAAGAAACTTGTCTAGAATATGGTGCTGGTGATAACACTGTTTGGGTCAGTTTATTTCTGACCTAAGTACATAGGAGCATGTGACCTTGCTCATCTTGGAGGTTAAGGATAAGTGGTAGTTATCTCTGACTTTCTGAAGAAGTCTCTACTTCAGGGAAGCGGGATTCCTTATGTAAAGATCTCTTGTGACTAATCTTCTCTGAAGAATCAACCTTTGACATGTTTGGTTTCTCTAAAGAGGAGTTTTCTGGAGAAAATGCAGTTCGAAGGTAGCTACTGCAGAATAGAGGTTGTCTACTCAAAACTAATATCATTAATCAAGTCTATGAGAACATGGAACTCTTTTTTTGTTATGTGGAGAATGTTATTTTAAGTGGCAGAATGAAAGCCTGAACTCTCCAGCAGGATGTCTGATCAGATGTTGTGACATCAAGCAGAAACTTCAGTTTGCAGGAACTGTGAGAAGAAGTAGATGTTACAGGTCCAAGTCTTGGTGTACCTAAGATGCATTGCTATGGAGCCAGTAGGATATGTAACTTGAAGATCAAGTTTTCTTGGTGGATCAAAAGATTTTCTAGAGCTCTGGAAGCATCTGAGTAACCAAACAGCGACATTTGGTTATTTAAAGAAGTGTGCTTAAATTACTCTTATGCAGAAGGGTAGTTGCTTGAAGACCAAAGAAGGTTCTGATTCTATTCATATATTGGAGCTTGTGGTAGAAGCCCTAAGTTGCGTATGGAAGATTACCCTCTTTTGGAGTTGTATTTGATCAAGCTGGTGGAGCTGTGTTCTCTGAAGATCTTCATTTGGATTACTAGGCAGTAGTAAATCCAGTTGTGGGCACATAACGAAACATTGGATGTTGTGTCTGTGATATGTAGCATCTAGTTTATTTTCCTTGGAGAAGGACTTGAAGATCTGGTGTGGAACTTGTGATTCACATCTTGACTAAGAAGTACTTTATCTTGTCATACGGGAGAATGATGAGGTAAAAAGACTGTCTTGGAGTATGATGTGAAGGGATTGTACAAGACTAGAGTGGATCATTGATTGATTGCATGAAAGTCTGGATTCTGATGAGAAGATTCACCAGTTAAATCAGAAGCTCTCTAACTTATTATATGGGAGAATGATGGGGAAAGAATGTCTTGGATTATAGGGTGTCTATCTAGTTCTCTGACTCGGGCCAGAAGTCTTGTGGAGAAGTGGTAACTCTAGCAAGAAGTGGAGCAGTTTGATACCTTCTCACTTTATAAGCATGAGGTTGGTCTTGAGATACCGTGGTGATCTTGGAGCAACTGTTATAGAAGATAGGGGGAGAGCTTCTATCTGATGGGTGTACTAGTTGCTTGTGGTTCAAGCAGTAAGTGAATGTGTTCAGCAGGTATGTTGAACAAAGAGTGAGCTCTTGAAGACATGAAGATGAGTCTTATGTTTTCCATTCACGTGCTTCTGGAAAAAGAGCACTGGTTAGACTTGATATGAGGAGTTATACTTCCATCTAGGATCTATTACTACAACAGTACAGTTACTCTTCAAGATTGTTTGTGGTGTCAAGCAGTTTGTGATTGTATGCCTCTATGAGGATAGAATGTCATACAAGATGTTGTGACATTTTATTACTGTTGTAGCTCAGGGTGAACTTGACAGTGTATTTTTTTTGGCTCTGTCATTGGGTATCAATGGATCAAACTAGGGTTTTGCGCCTGTCTCCAAGGTTTTTTTTTCTTGTTTGACAGGTGAAGATGAAGATCAAGACACCATCAGCCTTGATCTTGTGCATAAGGAAGGACATTCACTCTTACATCTTGGAGATTTTGTTTGTCTTTCAAAGCAGAAATCTGAGGAATCTCACAGAAAGCTATGTCTATCGCAACTACTTCTGATACTTTTTCTAGTGTGGTTTGTGAATCAAGGGGTGTAAAGTTGCAGTGATTCTTCATGTGTTTGGGTTCTCTCTTTTAGGGGGAGTGCTAATTATGCATGACAGGGAGAGCTGTGTACTTGTATGATGTGTAGCCGCATTGCTTGTGTTGACATTATGCTGATATGGAGCTATGTACAACATTGGTTATTGTCTGGGAGAATTAATTTTTCTCTGCAGAATATTTGTGTCCCAAATAGGGGATTTAAAATCAATTGTTACTTGGCAAGTACTTAATTGATTATCCTTTAATTGGTGATATCAAAAGTGTCACTTCTGAAGGTGCAGCTTCAGACAAGGCAAGAACTCAAGATTCAATGACAATGTTCATGGGTTAAAGTCATGTGGAATTGACACTATGGATGGGTGCAATGTTTAAGCAGCTTGTGTATTTCATGGAGATTGTGAGATAACTGTATTTTTGAACACCATGTTCAGCTTGTACATTTACTCCAATTTTTGTCAGTTTTTGACTAAACCAAGGGGGAGTAAAAGTGTTGTTATCTGCTGCTACTGCTAAGGAAAGAGTAGTATTTTGTAGTTGCTTGTTGAATGCAACTATTAAGGGGGAGCATGATAGTTTGTGAAACTGGATGTTTTTGAGAAAACTACTATTGTTGCCCTGATAAGTTTGTTTGGTTGTTTTAGCCAAAATTTGCCAAAGGGGGAGATTGTTAGTTCCATGATTCTATGATTGTCCATGGTTCTATGATTGGCTAAATTTTGATAAAACATGATTCTGCACTAATGTTAAGCAAGATGTCATAACATCCACATCTGCTATTATGACAATACTGATGTCATGTGTTTTAAATAGGATGTCATTACCAATGTCATGACATCACTGTCTGGTGCAGCAGGAGCTAATGACAGTACTACTGTCATGTGTTTTAAATAGGATGTCATTACCAATGTCATGACATCGCTGTCTGGTGCAGCAGGAGCTAGCAGGAGCTGATGACAGAACTGTCGTATCTCTAGCAGTTACCAGTATGTTTCTCAATCCTGCGTGGTATCCAGACCTCCAGCCAGGTTATTAGCAAACGTGTTCATCTTATCGGTCTCCCGAGCCGGGTCTATTCATTCAAGTTCATGTTTCCCCAACGGATTTCTTCACCCAGATGGTGAATCGACGAATGTTCTTCCGAACTTAGGGTTGAGCCGACCTTTGGGTGCGATGCTCGCTTTTTAGCAAAATGAAGTGACGGTGAAGTCAAATGATTTTGATAGCTAGCGGCGAAGTTAGATGCTATTAAAAATTGACGACAAGGTCAGGGCTGGGCATAACATGAAGCAGCTGTGCCCTAATGTGACAGCACCTTGAATTATGGAAAGTGGTTTAACTTGGTTAAACCTAATGTTTGTTACTTTTGACCAGCCCAAGCCCAGTCTGTATTTCTATTTAAGGAGGCACAAAAGCAAAGGAAATCAAGCACTCACATCAAGAACAACTAGAGTTTAAAATAAAGGTTTAGGGTTGAGAGTCTCGTGTATGTGTCTTTGTAAGTCACCCTATGTATCTTTGGATACATTGTGGTAAACATATTTGTGAGTGAAGAGTTCTGTTCTTCACGTGTATTTGTATGTCTTAGGAATACTTGTACACCAAGCAATTATATGTTGTATGATTGCTTTGGTCTAGAGTTCTTAAGCTGTTTGTTCAGTCAATGCTTTTAAGCAAGAGTGTATTGTCCTTGATTGAAGCTGTTAAGCAAAATCAAGTATTGTGACTTTGAAGAGTGTCTTCTAAAGTCTGTTTTCTTGTATTGAATTGTTTATCACTGCGGTGATTGAGGGGGAGTGAGTGGGGTCTCTTGTCTAGTGGATTCTAGGCAGAAATTGCATTGGGTAGAGATTAAGTGAGGAGTTGTAAACGGGGGAGTTTAGCTCTGAATTGATTCTGCTAATAGTGGATTTCCTTCCTGTCTTGGTAGCCCCCAGATGTAGGTGAGGTTGCACCGAGCTGGGTAAACAATTCATTGTGTTATTTATCTTTCAGTATTTACAATTCTGCACAATTTAAATGGTTAGATAAATAGTCTGTCTGTCTGGTGATGTTACAACAGACGTCATGACATTGGTACAATTTAAAGTAATTTAAATTGGTCAAGTTCTGTCCTCATCCTTGTTTCAGCAGAGATCAACGTTCTTTGCATCTCTTAGGACATATGAGATCTGCATGCCAGAATTTCAAAGCCGACTGAAGCTACTACAAAGCCGAAGTGGGAAAAGTTGGAAGGAAAGACTTTGATAGAAATTTGGCAAAGATACCACTGTGTAATGTTGCAGAGGAGGTATATACCTCTGAGAAATACTCGACCTATTCCCTGAACCTAAACCCAAATTATAGGTTTGTTTGGTGTTGCACCCCAAAATTTGCCCTCTTTCAAGGCTTGACTCATTTCTTCATTTCTTTCAAATTCAATGGCATAAGGGAGGCCCATCATTCCAAATTCAAGGTTCATGAATTCAAGGCTAGATTCAAGAGTTTTTTACAAAGAGAAATCTCTTGACATTTTCAAGAATGTTACATTGGTTACCAAATTTCAAACTCTTGATAATGCTTAGGAAATTAAGCTATTTCTAGTCTTAATTCAAGATTCTAAATAACTTCATGCCATGGTATCCCCCATGCTCCATCAAGTCCACATGACCCTCCTTGTGCTTACAAACATGCAAGGAAAATATTTAAGAGCTAATTCAATGTTGGAATATCTCAAAATCAATACCACGCATGTTCAACCATGAGCAATTTGAATATGGTCCAAAACAGCCCCATGCAAGAAGTGACAATGTGTATCATATTACAAAATCATTTTATGTCACAAAACCAAGGCTATAAGCTTACATTGATACATCTACACATCAAAAATCAGAATTTGAAAATGATGTCCAAAAGGTCTTGTATGGACTACATGGGTATGTCCAAAACAAATCAACCAACCAATGGGTACAAGGTTGGAAAGCAACATAGAGTGCTGCAGAAGAAATACAGCAAAAGCAGCATACTAGAAGTGGAAAAAGCAGGGTTGCACCAAGAAAGTGGCCATAATTGTTGCCAAGAATGGAAATTCTGAAAGTTGGAGCTTGTGCAATGGCTATTGCTTTGGTACAGCAGAAAAAGGTGACAAAAAAGTGAGAAGAGAAGGGAAGGAGGGCTGTCAACAAAAGGATTGGATTCACTATCATTCACTATCATTCACAACAGATTGAGATAGAGATATTGAGAGCAAAGAGTAAGAGAGAAAAATCAGAAAAAATAGAGAGAGCAAAAACCAGCAAAAGATTTAGAGAGTGAAAGAAGGGAGCCATTGAGAAGGAGAGCCATCAAAGCATAGAGTGAAGAGAAGTGAATACCTAGCCAAAATCAGTGGAGGCTTTGCAAGGAGGGTAACAACCCTTGGGTATCCATCTCTTCAAACTCTTCTCTTCTTTTATATTGTGCATTTATCATTTGTTCTATTGGTTTGAATGTTGTTGTATCGAGTATAACATGTAAGGTCCTAAAAGGGACCAAGAAACCCTTTTGAAAGAACCACAAAAAGAAGCAAAAAACAAGAGAAAGTTGGGATTTTTTCATTTGGCAGCCCAACACGGGCCGTGTCACACGACACGGCCGACCGTGTTACATTACTGCGTGGCTTTTCAAAGTGAAAAAATTCCCTGGGCTCACAACACGGGCCGTGTCACACAACACGGGAACCCGTGTTGTACCTCTGTTTGAGATTTTAACTTGTTTTTGGCCCAGATCTTGTGACACGGGCCGTGTCACACAACACGGTAGTGTCACACCACTTTTCAACCAAAAACTCATTTTTTCCTGGAACTGTGACACGAGCCGTGTCACACAACACGGCCACCCGTGTCAGACCCCTGTTTTTCACGTTTTTTCGACTTTTTTACCTCAAAAATAATTTTCTCAAGGAGTTCGCACGGCGAAGTCCTTGATGGCTTCGTGCCGTTTTTTTTAGCCGATTAACCCATTGTGTTTGGTATGTTTTTGTGCATATTTATTGTTGGTCATTGTTTTTACATTTGGTTCTAAAAAAACTATTTTTAAGAAAACAAACTCTCGATTCTCATCGAGCCATTTTTGACCTTGTAAGCCGATTGCCTTGTGCGTCGCCATCGACCTTGTTCACTTCACCTCAAGCCTTTTTAAGCAATTAAACCCTTGACCCAACGTCAAGAGGACTTTCTCAAATAATGGTTAAACCAACTCACCATATTTAACAAAAAGATAAAGTTCACTTTGTATTGAACTAAAGAGAGCGGATTGAGTGTAGACTTCTTCCTCTCCGAGTGTCGAGATGCTCACTGTAGTGTGGGTGGTTTTGACACTCGTCTTTCAATACGAAGATGTTTTCATCCACACCTTTTTCTCCTAAAAAACCTCGGCCCCGTACTGAGTGCATTTTCAAAACACTTACAATAAATAAATCGATTCTCTTGGTATTGAACTAAAGAGAGAGGATTGAGTGTAGACTTCTTCCTCTCCGAGTGTTGGGATATTCACTGTAGTGTGGGTGGTCTCGATACTCGTCTTTCAATACGAAGACGTGACTTTTTCCGCCACCTATCTCCCTCTACAACTTATTTCCGTAACCTTTGTCACCTAAAAACCTCGGTCCCGTACCGAGCGCTTTTTTTAAACTGTTTTCATAACAAAAACTTGAATGGTCGTGGAGTGGTTAGGCGTAGGCCTTCTCCTATCCCGAGTGCTGACGTTTACCGTAGGGTTCTCTGTCACAAAAGCACTTACCATTCAAAACCAAAAACACTTTAATAAGAGAATGAAGTTCTCTTTGTATTGAACTAAAGAGAGAGGATTATGTGTAGACTTCTTCCTCTCCGAGTGTCAAGATGCTCACTGTAGTGTGTGTGGTTTTGATACTCGTCTTTCAATACGAAGACGCTATGTTCGCCACACCTTTTCATAACAAAAACTTTGAGATAAAGAATTGGGTACTACCCGTAGGGGTTACTATCCGAGGACCTATCTTGCCCCTAAAAAATAATTCAACAAATCAAACGTGACATCTTGCCTCGCATGGCGAAAACTTATCTTTCGAAAAGGATATGATACGTCCGTTCTACCGCAAACAGGTAACGCCTAAGTCTCCAACGAGCGAGCAGCAATACACCTAACTGCTAGAATGCGTACGATAGCATCATCCATAAAAACATCAACAAATCGTAGGCCGAACTACGGCTGCTCTGATTCTTTACTTCGTTCAAGTAAAGATACGTAGGCACAAGGGCCACAATCCTTGTCGAGCACAATCCCTCATACCCGTAGTTTCCCGAACTACGTCGACTCTGATTTTCTCATATCCGTTGAGAATACGTAGGCCTAGGACCGCGAAGTCCTACCGAGTCCGTTCTTTCTCTTCCTTCCCCTGTTATCTTTCTTTTCCCAATTTCTAACCTTTCCCTCTATCCTTTGGAACACTCTGTTATAGCATAATGTTTAAGCAAATAAATCACACACGACAAACAAATGGTTCCCGTCGAGTACGATGGATGCGAGGGGTGCTAATACCTTCCCCTCGCATAACCGGCTTCCGAACCCGTTCTTGGTCGCGAGACCATCTTATCCGTTCTTTTCTTGAGGTTTTCTCGATATTTTCCTTTCCCCTCATGGGATAAATAAAATTCGGTGGCGACTCTTCTGTCCTTTTCCTTTTCGCCCTCCCCGTCGTTGCGCGTATTTTTCGAGTAGCGACAGCTGGCGACTCTGCTGGGGACTATCCTAGCAAGCCAAACCTAGTTTGTTTGTTGCATTCGTACTTTATTTGCTTTTATATTTTATTTTATTTTATTATTGTGTTTCTTTCTAACCTGTTGGATTTATTGGGATGGTTTGTGAGGATAAAGCTTTCTACCCGAGCTTTCGAGTATACACTAAGACTAGGAGGTGGTTTCTTTCTGATTTGCGAGACGTAGGACTCGTTGAGTTGGATCGAATTCCACCGCTCAGATGAGACCCCGTTGGAAAGATTATGTCCTACGTGTAGTCGTAACAACGTTTTATTTCTAACGTGGGATTCCGTGATTCTGAGGACCTCTTGTAGAACCTTATTCTAAAGGTTACTAAAACATAACTCTGTGTTCATCCTTTTGAAGGGATTACCGTCTTACGAGTAGTCGTTATGATGGAAAACTTTTGAGGGTTAGTGCATGGGACCTTGTTTAAAAGCCTTTTGGGATGCCCTCCTATAAACCAATAGATTGCCCACCCGTGGTGAGAGATATTTTGTTACAATTCCCTGCAGGATCTGTGACTTTAATCCATGTGTTTCCATTCTCATATGCATCCATAAAGCATTGCATTTCAGAGCATTGTTGCATATCAAGGGACTTAAGAGACTGTGATTATCATAGGTATTGAAGAACAAGATGAATGACCAAAGGAAAAGAAGTACAAATTCCTTGAAGTTCAGAGAACCGAAGTTGGGACCAATCCAAGATCTTTTGATTGATGTGCCAAAAGCTATCAAAATTAACTTTCAAGGGAAATATGGGAAATTGCTTGACCTTCTCCATTCTGGGGTCGATACATGGGCTTTGTTCGCTATGGCTCAATTTTATGATGCGCCTCTCAGATGCTTCACCTTTCAAGATTATCAGTTGGCTCCTACTCTTGAAGAATATTCTCACCTTTTGAATATCAAGATCAAGGATCAACCTATTTATACCGGCCTAGAAGAAGAGCCAAAGTCTTCTGTCATTGCTCTCGCTCTCCGTATGACTGAGGAAGAAGTTAAAGATGGTCTAACCAATAAGGGAGGTACTCAAGGCTTTCCTTTGAGGTTTTTGCTAGATAAAGCCGATCAGTACAAGACCAATGGGGATTGGGAAAGTTTTGGTATTGTGGTTGCTCTAATGATTTATAGGATTGTCTTCTTTCCAAATGTGGACAATTTCATAGACATCACTGCTATCATTCTCTTCATGCAAAAGAATCCCATCCCTACCCTCCTCGCTGATGTTTACCACTCCATTCATTGGAGAAGTGAAAAGAAGACAGGAGTGGTCCAATGCTGTTCTCATCTACTGTTCAAATGGTATGCTTCCCACCTGCCGAAGAAAGGGCCGTTTGTGGAAAACAAGAAGAAACTGAAATGGTCTCAACGCATTATGTCTCTAGAGGCCAGTGATATTGCTTGGTACTCTCACGAGTATTACAACGTGGAGATCATCTTTAGTTGTGGGAATTTCGGTAATGTACCTCTAATCAGTAGGGCTGGTTGCATTAACTACAACCCTGTCATGGCGTTGCGTCAGTTGGGCTATGCCATGGAAGATGAGCCCGAAGCAGAGAAGGTTCAGAGTTTCTTTTTGCTAGCCACAACAGACGATCCTGCGTTTGTCAGGAATATGTTAAAGCGTGGGCCAAGGTTCATACGAAGGGGAGGAAAGAGTTAAAGGCGAAGAACTGTGTGGCTAAGGATCCCTACAACCGATGGTTGCAAGCTAGAGTGGTCGAAAGGTTGCTTCCATTTCCCTCCGAACCATCCATGCGAGAAGAACTTCCTGCTCCTACTCATGTATCCATGGAGGAGTATGAGAAGCTAAAGCTAGTGATAGAAAGGTTGACAAAGGAAAATCAAGACCTTCAGGCTGAGGTTCACCAAGCAGGAGTGGAGAATGGCCAATATAAGAGGAAAGTGGAGTTCGAACAAGACCAAGCGGCTGAGAGTAGCAAGAAGCTGAAGCTAGAAGCAGATTTGAGGGTCAGGTATCAAGAAGGTTTTGAAGGAGCTGATGCATCGGTAAAAGCCCTCCGGCAACGCCTAAAGGAAACCAAGGCCTCTTGTGATAAAGCGTGGAGATTCTTCGAGTTAGCCTCTGCTGAAAAGAAGAAGACAAGGGAGGAACTTGAGGCCGATATTGATGTTCTTGAAAAGGAGTTGAGGGGTGCCTTAATTCTAGCCGAAAGCGAGCGACAACTCAAAGAAGAAGCATTGAGAGCTTCATATGTCACCTCTGATGTATGGCACAACAAATTCTCAGAATTGAAGACTGCTCAGGAAACGACCACCTTGTGGAAAGACCGTTTCGAGGCCCTGCAAAGGAATAGTTCACTATGGTTGAAGAAGGAAGCTCAACTCAATGAACTTTTGGATACGTATGAGGATTCTCTTCGTTATTACCAGCCGACCCTAGACATGTGTCGCGCTAGGTATAACAACCTAGTGGAGCATTGCAACCTTATGATCCGTGATATCCCATGGAGGTTGGAAAGTGCAATTCAAGACTTGGAAGGAAATGATGTTCCTCCTTCCATCCATCACTTTATCCGGCTCTGCGACCAAATGGTTAGAAGATTCATGTCCGAGACGAAAAAGCTTGAAGAACGTCTTCGGAAGAAAGATTTTTAGTTCATTCAGTATTTTCTTGTAACATGAGTTTTTATTTTGCAGCTTGTCGAACAATCAGTTGTATTGAATCTTCCCTCAAAATTAATGAAAGTTTGCTTTTTGGCTTAAATTGTGCATTCTTTACTATTCATTTATAGTTCCATAATACCATTGATAATCATAAATCTTGAAAGTCCCTTGAACATCATTCGAGCATTGCATATACCCACGGATCATTTTTGCATTCCCTGAAACCCGACCTCATACCACTTGCCATTTCAGAAGAAAAGAAAGATAAAGAGCAAACTGACTTCTCAACGTTCATACAACACAAGAGGGAACCAACGAAGAGTCATGGATCAAGTACAACAAGAGTTGCAGGAGTTTAGGGAAAAGATGACGCAATTCATGGAAACAATGCATGGGGTAGCCAATGGGCAGGAACAATTGAGAACGCTGGTTCAACCACTAATAGCTCGAGTGGATGGCAGTGGTGTTTTGCATGGAGGAACTACTGCTGTTCCTTCTCCGGCTAATGGTAGCACTTCGCAGGCCAATGGTGGTCCAACTGTAGTCAATATTCCGGGTGGAGAAAACCAAGATGGAATTCCCATCCCAGTTGCGGCGGGCACCGTGCCTGTTAACAATGGTCCTCAGTGGAACCAAGATGAGCAAGATGACGTCTTCTCCATGGGAGACCTTGGGGCAGGATTACGATCTGACGCTAATAGAAGGTTCGATGCAATTGAAGAAAAGATGAGGAGCATTCTTGAAGGCCAGAATACTATGGGTCTTGACATGTCCAATTTGGGATTGATTCCGGGACTTAGGATTCCTCTAAAGTTCAAAGTGCCAGATTTCGATAAATACAAAGGAACAACATGTCCAAGGGTGCATCTTCGCTCCTATTTCCGAAGAATGTCTGCATACTCCGATGATGAGAAGTTGCTGATGCACTTCTTTCAAGATAGCTTGTCAGGTCCATCTTTAGAATGGTATATGGGACTGGAGTCGGTCCATATCAGAAGTTGGAAGGATTTGGCAGAAGCTTTTGTCAAACACTACCAGTATAACAGTGACCTAGCACCGAATCGTGTACAGTTACAGAACCTATCGCAAAGGAACAACGAAGGATTCAAGGAGTACGCCCAGAGATGGCGCGAGTTGGCTGCGAGGGTTCAACCTCCAATGGTGGAGAGAGAACTCATCGACTTGTTTGTAGCTACACTACCTGGTGTGTATTATGAGAAATTGGTAAGCAACATGTCTGGAAGTTTCTCAGATCTGATCATCACAGGTGAGAGAGTAGAAAATGGGATTAAATTGGGTAAAATACAAGCTGGAGAAGGGACCTCATCTGGAGGTGGAAGAAAGAACTTCAGTATTAAAAGAAAGGAGAATGAGACAAATGCAATATCAGGTTTTAAGAATCAAAATTGGAACCAGAATCAGAATCAGTATCGCCCACGACCGTACTATCAACAACAACCACAAGTAGCTAGTATTGCCATTCCGGCAGTACAGCCTCAGCAACAACCACGTCAACAGCAACGACAACAGCCACAACAATAGAATTACGCGCCAAGACCATATCAAGACCGAAGAAGGATGGTAGATAGGCACTTTGACGCACCACCAATGCCTTACTCTCAGCTACTACAACACTTATTGCAACTTTAGTTGGTCCAGAAAAGGACGATAGCCCCTCTAAATGGCTCACCACCACCCGGGTATGACGCCAACGCTAGGTGTGACTTCCACTCTGGTGCTCCCGGCCATCATATTGATAATTGCAAAGCCTTCAAAAACAAGGTACAAGACCTTGTTGATAGTAGGGCCATTAATTTCAACCATGATGCGCCAAATGTTGATCAGAACCCTATGCCAAATCATGGAGCAGGTAGAGTAAATGCTGTTGTTGAAGGGGAAGATTTAGATCTGGTATATGATGTTGAAGAATTGAAGACTCCTTTAAGTTTTGTAAAATGCAAGTTGTTAGAATGTGGGGTGTTTCCCGGGTGTGAAAAGGATTGTGAAAATTGTGTCGTCCATCCTGAAGGGTGTGAAAGTTTGAAGAGTTATATACAGGGTATGATAAACGAAGGTGTTCTGCAGTTTGACAAGATCTGTGAGAAAAAGAATGAGAAGATAGTCAGTAAGAAAGAGGATGAGGTGGCCACCATCTCTATCCCTTACAAAACAATCACTATTTCTGCGCCGCCAGCGCGACCTACCATCATCTTTACGAAGGCAGGACCTATACCTTATGAAAGCTCCAAGGCGATCCCTTGGAACTATGAAGCGTAAGTCTACTGCAATGGACAGAAGCAGGAATTAAAAAGCTTGCCTTTGGACTCAGTTGACAATTTGGTGCGAACCGGGGGAATGACTCGGAGTGGAAGGATATTTGCACCTCCCGAAGTAAGTGCAGAAAGAGATGATAAAGGTAAAGGGAAGGTAGTAGCAGAGGAAAGCTCTCAGGCTGGAGAAAAAGAGGTCGTGCTGAAAGACGCAGAAGAGTTCATGCGCTTAATAAGAAAGAGCGACTATAAGATCGTGGATCATCTACAACAGACGCCTTCAAAAATTTCTATCTTGTCGTTGTTGTTATGTTCCGAGGCTCATAGGAACGCTTTGCTCAGAGTCTTGGATAATGCTTATGTGCCACAAGAAATATCTGTCAATCAGTTGGAAGGAGTAGTGGCCCATGTCAATGTAGGGAATGGTTTGGGATTCACTGACCGTGATTTGACACCGAAAGGAAGGAATCATAACTTGGCTCTGCATATCTCTATGGAATGTAGAGGTGTCGTTTTGTCTCATGTATTGGTAGACACTGGGTCGTCATTAAACGTGCTACCCAAGAAAGCCCTCATGAAGTTAGACACTCGAGGGATAATATGTACGCCAAGCGATATGGTGGTCAGAGCTTTTGATGGGACAAGGAGGTCCGTGTTTGGAGAACTAACCTTACCAATTCAAGTCGGTCCTGAGGTTTTTGATGCGGTTTTCTATATAATGGATATCCAACCGGCATATAGCTGTCTCTTGGGTCGGCCGTGGATACACTCAGCTGGAGCGGTGACGTAAACCCTACACCAGAAGCTGAAGTATATGGTGGGTGATAACATTGTGACTGTTTGTGGAGAGGAAGACATCATGGTAAGCCATCTGTCCTCATTCAAGTATGTGGAGGTCGATGGTGAAATTCACGAAACCCTGTGCCAAGCCTTTGAGACCGTCCAAATCAAAGAGAAAGCAACAGTTGAAGCCAAGGCGCCAGAAGTTGCTATGTCATCCTACAAGGAAGCCCAAGCTGTGGTGAAGTCTGGATCAGCGAAAGGGTGGGGGGAGGTGATAAGCGTCCCCAACAAACAAGATAAGTTCGGATTAGGGTACAACCCATACGCATCTTCTTCAAGCGCTCCTCGCTATAAAGGACCTGTTCAATTCACCAGTGTCGGGGTGGTGTTCGAAGAGATCAACGCCGTATCTAACGAAGAAGGAGATAGTGACTGTGACATGGATGCATGGATCCAGCCATGCGTCCCCGGCCAAGGCTTGAAGAATTGGACCATGGAAGAAGTTATCACTGTGACTTATGAAGAGTAATTGTTTTGTTTTGATTGATGTATTGCCATATGCTTTGCCCGGGGCATAATGGTCTTTATTTGTTGGGCCTTATCTTTTATGCGTGTGAACAACCCTTTTATCATTATCAATCAAAAAGCGTCTTTTCATTCAAAACTTTGTGATCCTTGTTTTTCTTATTTTTATTTCCGACAATAAAATGGCAATGTGGTTTGTGTTTATTTGTTTGCATATCATTTAAGCATAAAATCATCATCATCGCAGGTTGCACATTTCAGATGCCACCGATTCAGACTCGTCTATGACTCGGTGTGACTTTGACAATCCGATCTTTCAAGCGGAAGGAGAGATTGAAGAAAACGAAGAACTGCCCGAAGAGCTTGCCAGATTGTTAAAACAAGAGGAGAAGGTCATCCTGCCTCATCAGGAGGAAGTTGAAGTCGTCAACCTGGGAACAGAAGAGGATAAAAAGGAGGTCAGAGTAGGGGTTGCGCTGCAGAATGATATCAAGCAAAGATTGATTGAGTTACTCCAAGAGTATAAGGATGTCTTTGCTTGGTCATACGAAGATATGCCCGAACTCGACACAGATATTGTAGTTCATCGCCTGCCTTTGCGTGAAGAGTGTCCTCCTGTCAAACAGAAACTAAGAAGAACCAGGCCAGATATGGCAGTGAAGATCAAGGAAGAAGTCCAGAAGCAACTAGATGCTGGATTTCTTGCTGTGGCCAACTACCCTCCTTGGGTCGCTAACATCGTACCTGTACCTAAAAAAGACGGCAAAGTCAGGATGTGTGTTGACTATAGGGACCTGAATAGAGCGAGCCCAAAAGATAATTTCCCGCTCCCCCATATTGACGTTCTCGTTGATAACACCGCACAATACTCGGTGTTTTCCTTCATGGACGGTTTCTCTGGATATAACCAAATCAAGATGGCATCGGAGGACATGGAGAAGACGACTTTTATCCCGCCTTGGGGGACATTTTGTTATAAAGTAATGCCTTTTGGGTTGAAGAACGCAGGAGCAACTTATCAGCGAGCAATGGTCACTCTCTTTCACGATATGATTCATCATGAGATTGAGGTCTATGTCGATGATATGATTGCAAAATCCCAAACGGAGGAGGAGCACCTGGTGAATCTTCTAAAGTTGTTTGAGAGGTTGAGAAAGTTCAAATTGAGGTTGAACCCGAATAAGTGTACTTTCGGCGTACGGTCAGGAAAGCTGTTGGGATTCGTTGTCAGTGAGAAAGGTATTGAGGTCGATCCTGTGAAGATCAAGGCGATTCAAGAAATGCCAGCGCCAAAGACCGAAAAGGAGGTTCGTGGTTTCTTAGGTAGATTGAACTACATCGCAAGGTTCATATCTCACCTCACAGCCACTTGTGAGCCATTGTTTAAGCTATTGAAAAAGGATCAGGCGATTATCTGGAATGAGAATTGCCAGAGAGCGTTTGAGAAGATAAAAAAGAATCTACAAGAACCTCCAATACTAATGCCTCCGGTGGCTGGAAGACCGTTGATAATGTACTTAACAGTTCTTGAGAATTCCATGGGTTGTGTTCTCGGTCAGCACGACGAGACTGGAAGAAAAGAGCATGCAATTTACTACTTGAGTAAGAAGTTCACAGACTGTGAATCCAGATACTCAATGTTGGAGAAAACTTGTTGCGCACTCGCTTGGGTCGCCAAACGCCTAAGACAATATATGCTAAACCACACAACCATGTTAATTTCAAAGATGGATCCTATTAATTACGTATTCGAAAAGCAAGCACTATCAGGAAGGATTGCTAGATGGCAGATGGTTCTGACAGAATACGACATCCAGTACGTGCCTCAGAAAGCTATTAAAGGTAGTGTCTTGTCAGAATATCTCGCAGAGCAACCAGTCGATGACTACCAGCCAATGAAGTTTGATTTTCATGATGAGGACATTATGTATTTAAAGATGAAGGATTGTGATGAGTCGTTGCCAGAAGAAGGTCCAGAGTTGGGTTCCCAGTGGAAATTAATCTTTGACGGTGCTGTTAACTCCTACGGTAGCGGGATTGGGGCAATCATTACGA
This sequence comes from Lathyrus sativus, assembly GCA_963859935.3. NCBI lineage: Eukaryota > Viridiplantae > Streptophyta > Magnoliopsida > Fabales > Fabaceae > Lathyrus > Lathyrus sativus. The sequence goes on from OZ012741.1 coordinate 280,429,498, forward strand.
CTCCCCATGGTTCCCATATACCATTCACTGCAAGGCTAACATTCCCATGTACCAACAATGAGGCTGAATACGAAGCGTGCATCATGGGTATCGAAGAAGCAATCGACTTGAGGATCAAGAACCTTGATATCTATGGAGATTCAGCTTTGGTGGTAAACCAGATCAAGGGAGAGTGGGAGACCCGCCAGCCTAATCTGACCCCTTACATGAATTACGCTAGAAGGTTGCTACCTTTCTTTGACCGAGTAGAGTTTCACCATGTACCGAGGGCAGAAAATCAGATGGATGATGCCTTGGCTACATTGTCCTCGATGTACAAAGTAAACTTCTGGAACGATGCACCAAGAATTGTCATCTCACGCCTCGACAGGCCGGCTTTTGTTTTCGCAATAGAAGAAGCTTCTGATGGTAAGCCGTGGTTTTATGACATCCAGAACTTTCTCAAGAACCAAGAATATCCTCCTGGGGCATCGACCGGGATAAGAAGACCTTGAGAAGATTATCTGGTAACTTCTATCTGAATCCAGATGGTGTACTCTATCGAAGAAACTTTGACTTGGTGCTGCTAAGATGTGTGGACGAAAAAGAAGCAGGTTTGCTTATGGAAGAAGTCCACGAAGGTGCCTTTGGAACACATGCAGGTGGGCATGCCATGTCTCGAAAATTATTAAGGGCGGGATATTATTGGCTAACTATGGAGTCGGATTGCTTCAAATACGCCAAAAAGTGCCATAAATGCCAGATTTATGCCGACAAGATTCATGTGCCACCTTGTCCTCTGAATGTCATGTCATCCCCATGGCCTTTCTCCATGTGGGGCATCGATATGATTGGAAAGATCGAGCCAACCGCATCCAATGGACATCGTTTCATCTTAGTAGCCATCGACTATTTCACCAAATGGGTCGAAGCAGCTTCTTACGCCAATGTCACGAAGCAAGTCGTAGCCCGGTTTATCAAAAGGGACATCACAACTATTGAAAAGTCGCAGCTTCTTACGCCTCTTCTTACGCCTCTGTCGATATGGAATACCCGAGAGGATCATTATTGATAATGGTTCTAATCTGAATAACAAGATGATGAAGGAACTGTGCCAAAATTTCAAAATCGAGCATCACAATTCTTCTCCCTATCGTCCAAAAATGAATGGCGTTGTAGAAGCGGCTAACAAGAACATTAAGAAGATAGTACAAAAGATGGTTGTGACTTATAAGGATTGGCACGAGATGTTGCCTTTTTCTTTGCATGGATATCGCACCTCGGTGCGTACTTCAACTGGGGCAACTCCTTTCTCGTTGGTATATGGCATGGAGGTTGTCCTGCCATTGGAGGTCGAGATCCCATCTTTGAGAGTTCTGACTGACGTCAAGTTGGATGAAGCAGAATGGGTAAAGAACAGGTTGAATCAACTCAGTTTGATGGATGAGAAGAGGTTGGCGTCTCTTGCGTACGGTCGTCTGTATCAGAGTAGGATGAAGAAAACCTACGATAAGAAGATGCGTCCTCGAAGCTTTCAGACAGGCGATCTGGTATTGAAGCAGATTCTCCCACCACAGAACGATCATAGGGGCAAATGGACTCCCAATTATGAAGGTCTGTATGTTGTAAGGAAGGTCTTCTTTGGAGGAGCCTTGCTACTTTCAACTATGGATGGTGAAGATTTTACGTCCCCTGTGAACGCGGACGCAGTCAAAAGATACTTTGCTTAAAATAGGCCCGCTGGAAAGAAAAAGAAAATCCAGGCAAGAATGGGGCATCTCGGAGAACCATAAAAGGATAGGTTCAGGCAAAAATTAGAGATAAAAATAAAAAAAATGTAAACCCGCAAAGTTGAAAACCTGAAAGGGCGACTTTGGAAAAAATGGGTATCCCGGTGAATCGAAAACCCGCAAGGGCGGTTCAGGCAAAAGTTAGGGATTTGAAAAGCAAATGACTGCGGCCTGCGCATTGATCTTTAAAGCATAGTGGATTATGGGAGAACTCGAGAAGCAGTCGTTCAGATCAATCTCTTCAGAAGACGAAGCATCGGAAAGGCGTCGAAGTCATGCGAGTCATAGTTGAGTCGTTCTATGGTGGTTGTCTGTACCACATTGCCGACATTTTGATATTCTTCTGCATTTCTGTATATTTCTTGCGCAGCTTTCTCATTTCAGGAGTTGTGTCCCTTGTAAATTTGCCTATTTACAGGCCATTTATCAATAATACATACTATCCAAAAAACCTTTTTTTTTACCGTTTTGTTTGCAAAAGACGGCTGATGTTTTTGATAAAACTTTGCATACATAAATTTGTGGGCTTCGCTATCTATAATTGAAACATTGTATTTGCTTGAATAACGTCTTAAGTGATAATTGAGATGGTACCTGCTGCATAAAACATACTTGCTTATTTGTTATTTGCAAGAGAAATTTCCTCGAGGCTTCTCCAGAAGTTCCTCATCTAAAGGAAGTGTGCAGTTTAAGTGGGTCCTCACCCCCGACAGTTTGAAACCTTGACAATCAAAGGATATCCTCAACAGGTCAAGATTGACATCTCCAGCAGAGCAGGATCATTTCCAGTGAGCGGGTGTGGGTTTATCCCTCAGCAATGGAACGAATTCAGAAATTTGTTTTCCCCATAGAGTTTGGACAACTGGCTCCTTTTCCCTTCAGAGTCTAGCTCATTGACTCATTCCTCGAGCGGAAGTTGTATTTGTTGAGTTTATTGCTCATTTCCCCAAGAAAAGGTTGATGTTGGTTCCCTCATTGTCTAAACCCCAGCAGGGTGGATTTGCTCTTAGCGGAACAATTTTACCCAGAAGTTTGCTCAGAAGACCATCCAGGTTTTGTTTTCCCCAACATTTGCACTAGACGTGCCTAGTCTCTCCCCCGGCGGAATTAATCCTTTCTCTTTGGCATTTATTTTGCTAAAGTGTTTCCTTTGCATTTGCATCATGCATAACATCCTCCCAAACGCGTAGCATTTCCATTTCGTATGGAGCATTACACCATATTCAAACATGTGCATGTAAAACATAAGCCGGATTGCCACCCCTTTGTTTTCAAGCGTATCTCCAGCAGTTACCAGTATGTTTCTCAATCCTGCGTGGTATCCAGACCTCCAGCCAGGTTATTAACAAACGTGTTCATCTTATCAGTCTCCCGAGCGGGGTCTATTCATTCAAGTTCATGTTTCCCCAACGGATTTCTTCACCCAGATGGTGAATCGACGAATGTTCTTCCGAACTTAGGGTTGAGCCGACCTTTGGGTGCGATGCTCGCTTTTTAGCAAAATGAAGTGACGGTGAAGTCAAATGATTTTGATAGCTAGCGGCGAAGTTAGATGCTATTAAAAATTGACGACAAGGTCAGGGCTGGGCATAACATGAAGCAACTGTGCCCTAATGTGACAGCACCTTGAATTATGGAAAGTGGTTTAACTTGGTTAAACCTAATGTTTGTTACTTTTGACCAGCCCAAGCCCAATCTGTATTTCTATTTAAGGAGGCACAAAAGCAAAGGAAATCAAGCACTCACATCAAGAACAACTAGAGTTTAAAATAAAGGTTTAGGGTTGAGAGTCTCGTGTATGTGTCTTTGTAAGTCACCCTTTGTATCTTTGGATACATTGTGGTAAACATATTTGTGAGTGAAGAGTTCTGTTCTTCACGTGTATTTGTATGTCTTAGGAATACTTGTACACCAAGCAATTATATGTTGTATGATTGCTTTGGTCTAGAGTTCTTAAGCTGTTTGTTCAGTCAATGCTTTTAAGCAAGAGTGTATTGTCCTTGATTGAAGCTGTTAAACAAAATCAAGTATTGTGACTTTGAAGAGTGTCTTCTAAAGTCTGTTTTCTTGTATTGAATTGTTTATCACTGTGGTGATTGAGGGGGAGTGAGCGGGGTCTCTTGTCTAGTGGATTCTAGGCAGAAATCGCATTGGGTAGAGATTAAGTGAGGAGTTGTAAACGGGGGAGTTTAGCTCTGAATTGATTATGCTAATAGTGGATTTCCTTCCTGTCTTGGTAGCCCCCAGATGTAGGTGAGGTTGCACCGAGCTGGGTAAACAATTCATTGTGTTATTTATCTTTCAGTATTTACAATTCTGCACAATTTAAATTGTTAGATAAATAGTCTGTCTGTCTGGTGATGTTACAACAGACGTCATGACATTGGTACAATTTAAAGTAATTTAAATTGGTCAAGTTCTGTCCTCATCCTTGTTTCAGCAGAGATCAACGTTCTTTTCATCTCTTAGGACATATGAGATCTGCATGCCAGAATTTCAAAGCCGACTGAAGCTACTACAAAGCCGAAGTGGGAAAAGTTGGAAGGAAAGACTTTGATAGAAATTTGGTAAAGATACCACTGTGTAATGTTGCAGAGGAGGTATATACCTCTGAGAAATACTCGACCTATTCCCTGAACCTAAACCCAAATTATAGGTTTGTTTGGTGTTGCACCCCAAAATTTGCCCTCTTTCAAGGCTTGACTCATTTCTTCATTTCTTTCAAATTCAATGGCATAAGGGAGGCCCATCATTCCAAATTCAAGGTTCATGAATTCAAGGCTAGATTCAAGAGTTTTTTACAAAGAGAAATCTCTTGACATTTTCAAGAATGTTACATTGGTTACCAAATTTCAAACTCTTGATAATGCTTAGGAAATTAAGCTATTTCTAGTCTTAATTCAAGATTCTAAATAACTTCATGCCATGGTATCCCCCATGCTCCATCAAGTCCACATGACCCTCCTTGTGCTTACAAACATGCAAGGAAAATATTTAAGAGTTAATTCAATGTTGGAATATCTCAAAATCAATACCATGCATGTTCAACCATGAGCAATTTGAATATGGTCCAAAACAGCCCCATGCAAGAAGTGACAATGTGTATCATATTACAAAATCATTTTATGTCACAAAACCAAGGCTATAAGCTTACATTGATACATCTACACATCAAAAATCAGAATTTGAAAATGATGTCCAAAAGGTCTTGTATGGACTACATGGGTATGTCCAAAACAAATCAACCAACCAATAGGTACAAGGTTGGAAAGCAACATAGAGTGCTGCAGAAGAAATACAGCAAAAGCAGCGTACTAGAAGTGGAAAAAGCAGGGTTGCACCAAGAAAGTGGCCATAATTGTTGCCAAGAATGGAAATTCTGAAAGTTGGAGCTTGTGCAATGGCTATTGCTTTGGTACAGCAGAAAAAGGTGACAAAAAAGTGAGATGAGAAGGGAAGGAGGGCTGTCAACAAAAGGATTGGATTCACTATCATTCACAACAGATTGAGATAGAGATGTTGAGAGCAAAGAGTAAGAGAGAAAAATCAGAAAAAATAGAGAGAGCAAAAACCAGCAAAAGATTTAGAGAGTGAAAGAAGGGAGCCATTGAGAAGGAGAGCCATCAAAGCATAGAGTGAAGAGAAGTGAATACCTAGCCAAAATCAGTGGAGGCTTTGCAAGGAGGGTAACAACTCTTGGGTATCCATCTCTTTAAACTCTTCTCTTTTTTTATATTGTGCATTTATCATTTGTTCTATTGGTTTGAATGTTGTTGTATCGAGTATAACATGTAAGGTCCTAAAAGGGACCAAGAAACCCTTTTGAGAGAACCACAAAAAGAAGCAAAAAACAAGAGAAAGTTTGGATTTTTTCATTTGGCAGCCCAACACGGGCCGTGTCACACGACACGGTCGGCCGTGTTACATCACTGTGTGGCTTTTCAAAGTGAAAAAATGCCCTGGGCTCACAACACGGGCCGTGTCACACAACACGGGCACCCGTGTTGTACCTCTGTTTGAGATTTTAACTTGTTTTTGGCCCAGATCTTGTGACACGGGCCGTGTCACACAACACAGCCACCCGTGTCACACAACACGGCCACCCGTGTCACACAACACGACCGTGTCACAACACTTTTCAACCCAAAACTCATTTTTTCCTAGAACTGTGACACGAGCCGTGTCACACAACACGGCCACCCGTGTCACACAACACGGCCACCCGTGTCAGACCCCTGTTTTTCACGTTTTTTCGACTTTTTTACCTCAAAAATTTTTTTCTCAAGGAGTTCGCACGGTGAACTCCTTGATGGCTTCGTGCCATTTTTTTTGTGTTTCGTTTTTTTTAGCCGATTAACCCATTGTGTTTGGTATGTTTTTGTGCATATTTATTGTTGGTCATTGTTTTTACCTTTGGTTCTAAAAAAACTGTTTTTAAGAAAACAAACTCTCGATTCTCATCGAGCCATTTTTGACCTTGTAAGCCGATTGCCTTGTGCGTCGCCATCGACCTTGTTCACTTCACCTTAAGCCTTTTTAAGCAATTAAACCCTTGACCCAACGTGTTGCGGTTAGAATATGATATCAAATTATTAATTAATTTGAATCGCATCTTTAGTTCACAACCGCTCTTTGATTTATCCGAAGGAAAAGGTCAAAAGAGGAAAACCTAATTTTGCATCGTAAAGACAATGCGGGGAGAGATCTAGGTAAGGGGTTGGTTAAGCTCAGGGAAGGTACTAGCACCCTAAACTTCTGTTGTACTCTACAGGAACCTTTTGTTTATTGTATGCTTTTTTTTTCTTTTGCATGGCTATTCTTGCATCTTCTTCTTCCTTGCTTCGCCATAATCTTCTCTTTTTCCTATAAAAAAAAAAAGAATAACAGAAACCAAATGTGATATTGATGAAATCTTACGAGTTACGGTTTGTTGGTGATTCCGCCGGTGATGAAGCTTTGAAGGTTTTTTTAAAAATCTTCCCTCTTCTGATAAATCGTGAGAACGGCCGCTGTTTTTCTTTTGTCTCCTTCCCTTTTATCAAATGCAACTCATGTTTATATAGGTAACAAATTAGGGTTAACTCTAACCTAATGCCTATTTTAAAGCCCAACTTAAATAATTAGTCAAAACTAAAAAAACAAACTAAAACAAACTTAAAAGAATAAAATATTTTCTAATATTTTTAATTTTATGATTTTTTGATGTTTTTATGAATAATATGGAAAAAAGTGAAAAAATAATATTTTTTAAAAACTAATTTAAATAAAATACGAAAATAATAATTAAATAATAAAAAAAAACTATTTTGTTATTTTTTTTTATATAAAAATAGAAAAGTTAGAATAAAAATAAAAGAAAAACAAAAAGTGAAGAAGGTGGGATTCGAACTCTCAACCTCTCACACTCACAACTCCTTACACACGGTCTCTTGCCAATTGTGCCATTGTATTCATTCAAAATAAAGTGGCATTAGAAACTATGTAAAGGTAGGACAAATTTGGGGTGCAACAGATGCCCCTATTTAAATAGCTTCACCGGATGATTTGAGCAGCGAAGACTTGAGAAATCACGGTGAAAGGGATTTAAATACAGATAACCGGAAATTTGGCCCCTAGATGCAGTGATATGCAATGATATGGACAAAATAACACGAACTATAATGATGACAATGCCATGAATCTAATATGATGTGTATGATGGAATGATGAATGCAAGGATGCAGACGACACGACGTCATAGGGGACATCGCAGCGAAGAATTGCACTGGGGAAGAAGACACGCGGTGGTGACAAGGTAACATAGGATCCACACGGAGGCAGGACCAGGTAAACGACAGACGCTAGAGTTTTCGGGACATTCCTTGAAGAGATCGAGCGGGATCTTCAGAACTCACCAGAAAACATATAGGGAGAGACAAACATCAGAACATTTCGGAAGAACATCGAAAAGGAGACACGTCGTATCTGGAAGAACGTCAGATAGACATGACACGAAATAGTCGATGGGTGCCAAGTAAACTGGACTTTGTCCACAAGGTAAGACGCAGATAAAACACGACCTCGGGGAGAAAAATGCAAATGGGGATAAAACACCCATGCTGCCAAGTAACTAAATTCGTCCACAAGGTAAGATGCGGATAAAACACGACCTCGGGGAGAAAAATGCAAATGGGGATAAAACACCCATGATGCCAGGTAAATAAATTCGTCCACGAGGTAATACGCGGGTAAAACACGACCTCGGGGAGAAAAATGCAAATGGGGATAAAGCACCCATGATGCCAAGTAAATAAATTCGTCCACAAGGTAAGACGCGGGTAAAACACGACCTCGGGAGAAAAAGCAAATGGGGATAAAACACCCATGATGCCAGGTAAATTGGACTTCGTCCACGAGGTAATACGCGGGTAAAACACGACCTCGGGAGAAGAAGCAAATGGGGATAAAACACCCATGATGCCAGGTAAATTGGACTTCGTCCACGAGGTAATACGCGGGTAAAACACGACCTCGAGAGAAAAAGCAAATGGGGATAAAACACCCATGATATGCACATGTGTATAAATCATGCTATGATAGATGATCAAATGACAATGCAGATGTCGACGACAAGGCTCGAATCTGTTGGTAAGATGACAAGACTGGAAAACTGATTCCTCAACCCGAAGATCACTGCCACTTGCTAAATTGTAATCAGGTTAATGGTCCTCGTAGGAAGGATGGAAAGCCGCTTGGAGATCTTTCAAGTAAACTGCCCCAGATTAAATTGTCCATTACAGATGAACTGATAATTGCTTCAGCTTGTCTGATTCTGAAAATGACTGTTTTACTGTACCCTCGGAAGGTTTGCCCCAGTCCGAGTCTTGAAAATCTCATGGATAAACCAGATCTGAGAAGACTTTGCCCCTGATAGGATCACTTGACCAAGTTTCTTGATTGTTTGAAATTTCCTTAGAGGAAAGCCAGTTTGCAAACAAAAATATTCATACAAACATGGTAATGCAAGGTTCATGCAACTTTTGAAATCAAAATTGTTTTTGAAAGATGAAAAATAAATGAGTCATCGGTTAGAACGCGGTGGTCCAGGAAGCTCAAAGTTTAATATAGGTATATAGCCAAAATACATGATTCACAAAGATCTTTAGGAGTCAGCTTACGCAACCTTGTTGTAGCATGCTTTCAAAATATCCTTGTTTCAATTAGGTCTTTTGAGGGTTGTAACGTGGCCTGGTTCACTGTTTATGAAACAAAGGATAAAGGCTCAAAATTTGTTTGTTCCCACCCAATCTACGTGATAATCTTTAGTCCTACGCTCAACTAACTCATATTATGCATTCAGGTTCCTATAGGTTAGGAATTGCACTAATGGTAGTAATGATGGTTCGAAAGTCAAGGGACTCTTGAGATGGTCGTCACTACTTTCGTATAACATTTGGTTGTTTTGACATTTAGGATTTTTTAGGGTAAGGATTTAAAACTCCTCTCTGCATTATCCCTAAATTTTGCCTGAGCTGTTTCTTGTGAAGATTACAGTCAGCGGGATGCCCCAGTTTTGCCTAAGTCTCCTTTATAGGTTTTGACTTAGCGGATTTTTTTTTGAAAGAAAGTGACTGCCTAGCTTAATGATCACGGTGAACCATCATCGGCTTTTGACTTGGAAAACATCTTCGACACTTACTTGCTGTGTACGAAGGAAAACTTATGAATTCAACCTTTATATGAAAGGTGTATTACAGGAAAGCACAACCGAGTTAACTGAGAACTACCCATCCCCAGGCTAAGATTGCGGGTTTTTTTTGTAAAGAAAGAAACTCCAACTTCTAGGCTCGAAGGGGGTGACAAGGGGATAACTTCCTTATTTCTCCAGTGTTTGGGAGTTGAAACAATGCCTCACATCATCAATAGGGATTCATTGAAAGCATACTGACAGCAGCTATGGGTATAACGTTTTTGTCATCCTCCCTCTAATCTTAGCATATCAAAAATTTGGACAAAAAGTAAATATTTGAAAAATAAAGCATAAAGATGTAAATAGTAGGCAAAATGAATTGAATCAAAAGTCGCAATGCTCATTTCATTAATGTAAAAGTACAAACATAATTTGAAAGCAAACAACTAATACAAAATAAGGAAAATGCAAACAACAAGGAATAAAAGGCCTAGTGATAAAACTTCATTTCTGATGCACTGGCAAGGGATCCTTCTGAACATTCGGATGACCATCTGTAAAATCAAGTATTCCGGTTCTAACCAATTCATGTACTCTAGCCTTCAGCGCAAAACAATGTTCCAAGTCGTGGCCTGGGGCACCCTCATGAAAAGCACAATGGAGATCGGTCCTGAACCCAACCGGAGGGGGATTAGGAGGAGGTGGCGAAGCCTTTATGGTGATCAGTCCTCGTCGAACCAAGTCAAGATATAGCTCGGTGTAAGTCATGGGAATAGGATCAAAGTGGCTTCTGTTCCATTTCTGGTTTTGTCTGATAACTGGGTGTTGAGGAGTCTGAGCTGGCTGTCCTCTGGCAATCAGTATTTGAAGCATTTCAGTAAGCTTAGTCATGTCTGACTTCAACTCATCGATTTCCATTCGGATCTCTGCATTGTATGTCTCTTACTCTGATATCTTAATGTCTATAGTTATCCCTGGTCTGATATCTGTGTCGAGGAATCAGCTTGACGACTCAAAGGTACACTAGAAGACAAGAGAACCTAGAATGAGAAACCGGGGGAACAATGCAATGCAAAAATGTGATGCTAATGCCATGTAATGGTTCCAAGAATTTCAACGGTCGATTGCAAATATTCCCTTTTAGGAAAGTTGGAAAGAAATTTTGTTTTTTGACTCTAAAATGTAGGACCTTTTTGAATTTGCAAAGGACTGTTGAATTCCTTGAAACTGGAAATGATATGATGCTTTATGGATGCAAAGCACAAATACACACACAAAGGTCTAGGTTAGAGGACAAAGAATGGAGTTAAGGTCTACCCTTCCCAAAAGGTAAGTACTATAGGTTTATTGTACCTGCAGAACAAGGTTCTAAACCGGTGCCCAAAGTCATCAATCCATCTTTCGGATATTATCAACTTTCCGACTGACTCGGGGGTCGATAATATTCTCAAGAGAACCTCATTTGAGTGTAGTATCGCGTAGCAACTATTGTAGGACTACTCCCACATAGTTCCCGCACTACGTCCTATATAAGGCCAATGTGGTGTTAAGGTACTACGGTCCTCAGTATCACAGACTCCAATTGAAAATAGTAAAAGTTTTCACGACTGCACTCGATCAACCGAACCATTTTCGAAAGGGTCTCAACTGAGCGGTGATTCTCGAGTTGACTTGGTCGGGACTCACTCCCGGCAAGCCTCGTCGAATATCTCACCTTCCTATAATAAGGTCACTCAAGTCCGGTTAGGACTTATCTCACAATAACAGGTATCCCCACAAGGTACAATGATATATAAAAATAATTAATAAAATATCATACAATAAACAAAATAGGGGTAACCCTTAAATTAGGAGGATCCCCAGTGAAGTCGCCATTTTCTGTTGCAGTTAGAATATGATATCAAATTATTAATTAATTTGAATCGCATCTTTAGTTCACAACCGCTCTTTGATTTATCCGAAGGAAAAGGTCAAAAGAGGAAAACCTAATTTTGCATCGTAAAGACAATGCGGGGAGAGATCTAGGTAAGGGGTTGGTTAAGCTCAGGGAAGGTACTAGCACCCTAAACTTCTGTTGTACTCTACAGGAACCTTTTGTTTATTGTATGCTTTTTTTTTCTTTTGCATGGCTATTCTTGCATCTTCTTCTTCCTTGCTTCGCCATAATCTTCTCTTTTTCCTATAAAAAAAAAAAGAATAACAGAAACCAAATGTGATATTGATGAAATCTTACGAGTTACGGTTTGTTGGTGATTCCGCCGGTGATGAAGCTTTGAAGGTTTTTTCAAAAATCTTCCCTCTTCTGATAAATCGTGAGAACGGCCGCCGTTTTTTCTTTTGTCTCCTTCCCTTTTATCAAATGAAACTCATGTTTATATAGGTAACAAATTAGGGTTAACTCTAACCTAATGCCTATTTTAAAGCCCAACTTAAATAATTAGTCAAAATTAAAAAAACAAACTAAAACAAACTTAAAAGAATAAAATATTTTCTAATATTTTTAATTTTATGATTTTTTGATGTTTTTATGAATAATATGGAAAAAAGTGAAAAAAATAATATTTTTTAAAAAATAATTTAAATAAAATACGAAAATAATAATTAAATAATAAAAAAAAACTATTTTGTTATTTTTTTTATATAAAAATAGAAAAGTTAGAATAAAAATAAAAGAAAAACAAAAAGTGAAGAAGGTGGGATTCGAACTCTCGACCTCTCACACTCACAACTCCTTACACACGGTCTCTTGCCAATTGTGCCATTTTATTCATTCAAAATAAAGTGGCACTAGAAACTATGTAAAGGTAGGACAAATTTGGGGTGCAACACAACGTCAAGCGTACTTTCTCAAATAATGGTTAAACCAACTCACCATATTTAACAAAAAGATAAAGTTCACTTTGTATTGAACTAAAGAGAGGGGATTGAGTGTAGACTTCTTCCTCTCCGACTGTCGAGATGCTCACTGTAGTGTGGGTGGTTTTGACACTCGTCTTTCAATACGAAGATGTTTTCATCCACACCTTTTTCTCCTAAAAAACCTCGGCCCCGTACTGAGTGCATTTTTAAAACACTTACAATAAATAAATCGATTCTCTTGGTATTGAACTAAAGAGAGAGGATTGAGTGTAGACTTCTTCCTCTCCGAGTGTTGGGATATTCACTGTAGTGTGGATGGTCTCGATACTCGTCTTTCAATACGAAGACGTGACTTTGTCCGCCACCTATCTCCCTCTACAACTTATTTCTGTAACCTTTGTCACCTAAAAACCTCGGTCCCGTACCGAGCGCTTTTTTTAAACTGTTTTCATAACAAAAACTTGAATGGTCGTGGAGTGGTTAGGCGTAGGCCTTCTCCTATCCCGAGTGCTGACGTTTACCGTAGGGTTCTCTGTCACAAAAGCACTTACCATTCAAAACCAAAAACACTTTAATAAGAGAATGAAGTTCTCTTTGTATTGAACTAAAGAGAGAGGATTAAGTGTAGACTTCTTCCTCTCCGAGTGTCGAGATGCTCACTGTAGTGTGTGTGGTTTTGATACTCGTCTTTCAATACGAAGACGCTATGTTCGCCACACCTTTTCATAACAAAAACTTTGAGATAAAGAATTGGGTACTACCCGTAGGGGTTACTATCCGAGGACCTATCTCGCCCCTAAAAAATAATTCAATAAATCAAACGTGACATCTTGCCTCGCATGGCGAAAACTTATCTTTCGAAAAGGATATGATACGTCCGTTCTACCGCAAACAGGTAACGCCTAAGTCTCCAACGAGCGAGCAACAATACACCTAACTGCTAGAATGCGTACGATAGCATCATCCATAAAAACATCAACAAATCGTAGGCCGAACTACGGCTGCTCTGATTCTTTACTTCGTTCAAGTAAAGATACGTAGGCACAAGGGCCACAATCCTTGCCGAGCACAATCCCTCATACCCGTAGTTTCCCAAACTACATCGACTCTGATTTTCTCATATCCGTTGAGAATACGTAGGCCTAGGACCGCGAAGTCCTACCGAGTCTGTTCTTTCTCTTCCTTCCCCTGTTATCTTTCTTTTCCCAATTTCTAACCTTTCCCTCTATCCTTTGGAACACTCTGTTATAGCATAATGTTTAAGCAAATAAATCACACACGACAAACAAATGGTTCCCGTCGAGTACGATGGATGCGAGGGGTGCTAATACCTTCCCCTCGCATAACCGGCTTCCGAACCCGTTCTTGGTCGCGAGACCATCTTATCCGTTCTTTTCTTGAGGTTTTCTCGATATTTTCCTTTCCCCTCATGGGATAAATAAAATTCGGTGGCGACTCTTCTGTCCTTTTCCTTTTCGCCCTCCCCGTCGTTGCGCGTATTTTTCGAGTAGCGACATTTGGTAAAAAGAGTATGTAGAGAGTGAACATGTCAAAGACGAAAGTCTACCCTCCACTAGGTGGACACTGGTCAATAAGAATGAATGTTGAGTCAAGATCATTGGCTCGGATTTCAGCCTATATGGATGAAAATAGAATAAAATCGGCCTTAAAGGTTGCACTTTCTCAGAATATGGCTTTTGAAGCCAATGTCGAAAGCTCCGAGAATATTGGAGATGACTCTATAGGCCAGACAACAGCTTCAAAAAGCTAAAGGCTCGATCACATTTATGATAATGAGCCTTTGGAGTTTGAAAAAGAGACACTCAAAACTAATAAGAAAATGTAGTCCATGACCCTTTAGAAGAGATATACTTGGGCCAAGAAGCGGTTAAGCGATCAACTTACATTAGCGCCAGAATAGACCCAGGCATGAAATAAAAGGTGGTTAAACTACTCAAGGAATATAAATATTGCTTCGCATGGCACTATAATGAAATTCCAGGGTTAAGTCAAGACATGGTGGAATTAAAATTGCCAATTCAACATGGAAAGAAGTCGGTGAAGCAGTTACCAAGGAGGTTCACACCGTTAGACGATGGCACGGATCTAGAAGGGGGGTTGAATAGATCCCTTGTTAAAAAATAAGTCGGCGCTGCCAATAAAAATGGTTTTAAATTTTTTTTATAATTTGGGGAAGCGGCAGTGGAAAAATATCGTCTATAACGAACGGTTACTATAAAAACGGATATGGGTTTTAGCCGATGGAATCGAATAACGAGTAATGAAAATCACTACGCTAGTCACACTATCAAATTGATTTAGCTCACAATGTGGTATGACTAGTTCCAATGCCTTAAAATATTACCACAATAAATGGACAACACACAAGGCTTTTTGTTCAGACAATTTATCAAACACTGGAGTGAAGAGCACTACAAGTGAGTTCTGCTTTGAGTAATTTGCTCTAGTTTCCTTGTACAATCAATGATTACTAGATTCAAAATCAGTTTAGCACTTACTCAAAACAGTCCTAAATTTGATATAATTGCTTGTACTAAAACCACACAAATATTAAGCAATGTAAAAATGAAAGGTAAAAGGCACAAGGATTTGTTGAGGCAGTTCCCCCGCCGTCCTCGCTTCGGGGTACGTCCGCCCTTAATTCTAACAATAGAATTGAGCTCTTATAATATAAATTTAACCTGTTGTAGAATCGTATATACAAGAATGAAATGGAAATCAAACAAATGAACACCCTTGTCGTTGTAGATGTTATCTCCTCTTGCCCCTTGATTCAAGTCGAATCAAGTCCTCGACAGCTTGTGGATGAACCTCTGATTACAATTCTATGTTTGAACAACCTTCCGTCTTCAAACCCCAGCCCGACTAATCTCAAACACTCGCGTGTCGAACCCGAACTTCTCCTTCACAATTATCCGATTACCGCTACTAGATCGACGGAACCCACCGCTCCTCGATCACCTTTGTCGCAACTGCGAAAAACACCCGGCAAAAAATAGAAGAGTCACCACCTTTCGTTATTTATCCCAAGGAGAGGGAAAGGAAATGATCGGAAAAAACCTAACGAAAAAGGGAAAGACAAGGTCATCGCAACCAAGTCCTGGATTCGAGAGTCGGTTACGCAAGGGGAAGGTATTAGCACCCCTCACGTCCATCGTACTCGACGGGATGCACGCTTGTTGTCTATCTAAGGGTGTGTTTAAACTATCTACGCTACAGGCTTGCAGGACAAAAAGAAAATAAAAAGAGACTCGGCAGAGCATCACCGCTCTGTGCCTACGTATTCCCTCGTGCAATGGGAAAGTCAGAGTCAACGTAGTTCGACTAACTACGGGAGAGAAGGGGGGAAGGTTGATCGCCAAGACATCGCGTCTTGTGCCTACGTAGTTTCATCTGGTATGAAAGATCTGAGCAAACCTAGTTCGGGTGACACGAAACCACATGTTGATTAAGTGTTTTAACCAAGTAGGGTTAAACATCTGTTCCAGCAGTTAGGGACAAAGCCTATTTGCGGTAGAACCGAAGCTTAACAACACTCTTTTTACAAAAAAAGATTCTGATTAATCCCGAAGGATAAATGTTTGAAATTTGTTTTATGTTTTTTAGTGAAGTGAATTAATTCAGTTTGTGATTCACGTTGCACTAAAGACTATGACATGGAGGCGAATGCGTTGTATATCGCCCCCAAATGGGACGTATATTAAACACTCTAGATAAGTGAGAGGAGATATCTCACTCATCATTCCCCATGTAGCTTAAGGCTCGTAGCGTGCAACATTTATCGCCTTTATTAGATGAATTAGAATTGTTTTGAGGTGAGAAAGAGAGACGCACGGAAGGTCTAAAGGAAACTCGGCCCTAACGTTGTCATGCAAAGTGATCCTAAAGTTTGGATGAAAAGGGGAAACATCTACCCTAATGTTATCATGCTTGGATTGAACACCTAATGTCTCTCTTACTCCCATCCTAAACGGAGGGACTAGAAACCCTATGGGGATCATGGCAAAAAGCACAAGAAAGCACCAAGTAAATTCAATCACAAGTTAAAGATGCATACATGAAAATGCAACACTTAGAATGGTGGGAGGGAGGAAAAATGTGTGAGGCAGCAGCCACCACAAGCTCGTCTCGACCTTAACAGCGATGCAAGAATGATGCAAACATGAAGGAAGCGCAAAGAGATGAAAGCAAAAGAACATGCAAGAGATCATCAACTTTGAACCATATCCATAAGAATGTATTCAAGTGGAAATACACGAATATCAGTGAAATCTCGATTAAACAACCAAAACAGCGACATATACCCAGAAACATTTCATCCCTAATATATCACACTGATCCATGATAATTCGAGATGAAACGGTATGCAAATAATCAAACAAAGTAGCAAAACAAGCCTGCCAGCACAATGTTAATCGGTTAACCCCAGGGGTTAATCGGTTAACACACTGTTAACGTTTAAAAAAATTGAAAAATTGAAATGGTTAATCGGTTAACCATATGCGTTAACCGATTAACGCTTTGAAAACTTTGAAAAATTTGAAAATCTGTGATGGTTAATTGGTTAACCATATGCGTTAACCGATTAACACTGTGTCGACAGCAGAAAACAGCAAAGCAGAATCACTTTTCAATAGCTTATCACTTCTCCAAACATGCCAATGATCACATAATCACTTAATCACGAAATTAAATCAGAAAAACATGATTCCAACAGCATGTAAACAGATCCAAACAGCATCAACACAGATCAAATGAATCAAAATTCAATCGAATATGAAAATCATCATGAACATGCAAATAAACTAAAAAATGCTATGGGTTTAGGATTCCAACCTTCGAAGCGGAGATTTGCTTCGGTTAATGTTGAATTAACTGGAATTGAACAGATCCGATGCTAGAAATCCGAAATACTTCAAGATCCTCACCAATTCTTGTTGTAGCAACGAAGATCCTCCAAGATTAATCCAAAATAAGCCAAATAATCACTTCCAAAATCACTTCCAGATCTGGATCCAATTATGCACGAAAATTGGATGGAGAAATCACTTCAATGGAGATGATGGATGGAGGTTTGAGCTCAAGAATTCATTGATTCCAATGAAGAATCAAAGAATTCAATGAAAAAGAGCTTTGAGTGAGGGTTTTGGAATTCGGAAAATTGAGAGAGTTTAAGAGAATTGAGATGAATTCTGAAAAATGAATGTGAGAAATGAAAATTGGATAGCCTTGGTTTGGAGTGAATCACTTAAATATCATCTAGGTTTGGATCCCAAGGCAAGGTTTGGAAATTGGCTTGTGAACTTTGGCTTGGCACTACAAATGGTATTTTACAGGGAAATGAAATTATGAAATGATTCTAGATCCTTCCCAAGTGATAAATTTGAATTTAAGTGATCAAAATTGGACCCCAAATGGCTCTGCATTGAAAAATCATGTACAGAGGCAAAAATTACACTGGTTAATCGGTTAACCATATGCGTTAACCGATTAAAACATTTAAAATTTCAAATTTCAAATCTGGCCTGATTTCTCTTTTGTTAATCGATTAACCATATAGGTTAACCGATTAACACCTTGAAAAATTTGAATTTGGCGCCTTTTGGAGGGAAATCTGTCCATTTGCCCTGTTTCAACTGTTTGGAGCACTAATAAGCTTATGAATCTTGTTCTTGAACATTATCATTGTAAAAATGCTTGACATGAACCTGATTGCTGCTTT
The DNA here is from genome assembly GCA_963859935.3 of Lathyrus sativus. Classification (NCBI taxonomy): domain Eukaryota; kingdom Viridiplantae; phylum Streptophyta; class Magnoliopsida; order Fabales; family Fabaceae; genus Lathyrus; species Lathyrus sativus. The sequence goes on from OZ012741.1 coordinate 280,447,538, forward strand.
CTGAACTGCTGTTCTCCTGCAAAATAACATAAAATCGGCCGCTTGACCGCTGGGCAAAATAAATGCCAAAGCCTCTAATGCTCGCTTTTCGTTGTTCAGTCGTTTGCGCCGAAATGATCTTGAGCCATAGGAATACTTCGATCCCATGCTTCGAGAACAAATGCTATGATATGCAAAAAAATGTAAAATGGAAAGAAACAAAAGCCAGTTACGGTTAAAACGAAAAAGCAAATTTTGGGGTGCTACAGCTGCCCCTATTCAATCGACTTGAACCTGAAGGGATGGGAGCATCGGCTTTCAAACAATCAAGGTAAAATACGATTGAATACCAAAGAACCCGGAAACTTTCCACCTGCAGAAATAAACTGCCAACTCTGATTGGGAATAGAAATCTCAAGAAGTAGCTGAACTGATAAACATTTGTATATTCTGCTGAGGAAGAGAGAAACTTAACCAAGCAACTCTGGCGGGGAAATTCATAACAAGATGAACACGTCCATCACAAATTGTGCCATGGTCTGGATACCATATCGGCTGCAGTATAACACTTCAAATTGTCAGAATCTGGATATTCAACGACCAGAATGAATCGACGAAATTTGCCGGAGTCTGAACACTCAATGCAATGACCGGAGTCTGGATACTCGACGAACAAAGGAGTCGGAGCCTGGATGCTCGACGTAATGACCAGAGTCTGGATACTCGACGAACAAAGGAACCGAAGCCTGGATGCTTGACGTAATGACCGGAGTCTGGACACTCGACGGACGAGGTGAATCAATACACGAATTGCTGGAGTCTGGGTGCTCAACGAGCGAACAGGAGCCTGAATACTCAGCAAAAATGACCGGAGTCTGGGTACTCAATGGACAAAAGGGATTCACAAATCGAAAAATGAATGGAGTCTGAACACTCAATGAACCAAAACCGGAGGTTGGATGCTCAACGCGACAACCGGAGCCTGGATACTCAACGGGATTGGTGACTTCACTAGGGATTTACCGGAGCCTGGATACTCGACAGAAGTTGACCGAAAATAAACCGGAGCCTGAATGCTCAATGGAGAAAGCAATACAACCCGAATTGGAAATTCATCGGAGTCTGAATACTCGACGGAGAAACCGGAGCCTGAATGCTCAACGTGATAACCGGAGCCTGAATGCTCAACAAAGGTTGACTGGAGTCTGGACACTCGATGGACGAAGAAACATTCATTATGGTCTGAATACCAAATGAGTCTACCAAGATATCACCTATCGATGTCTGACGACACTGCTAGGGGAAAACAACATAAGTCAGGGTCTGGATACCACACAGGCTAAACGGAATTTCCATGGTCTGGATACCATGTGAGTTTAAAAATACCATCTCAAACTGCCAGAGTCTGAATACTGCACGGACAAAATCAATCAATGAAGTCTGTCGGATCCTGGATACTCGACGACACAGGAACACACTTCTGCAATCGGAGGTTTGCCAGAGTCTGGGCACTCGAAGACATTGACCGGAATCTGAATATTCAATGGGCAAAGAAAATATGTCTGACATCACCATGGTCTGAATACCACAACTGTCTTTACCGGAGTCTGGGCACTCGACGGAAAGAGAAAAACATCAACAACTGGGAATTGACCGGAGTCTGGGTACTCGACGGACAGAGGCATTCATCACAAATACTCATCAAGGTCTGACTACCAAATGAGTCCCCCAACAACATAATCAAATGAAATCCGATGATACTGCTGGGGAATAACGTAAGCCGAGTCTGGATACCACGCGGGCTAACAGGAGCTACCATGGTCTGGATACCAAAGGCAAAAAGATCAATTCTCCGGGGAATACACCTGAAACAAAAAGATAACAACCTGGCTTATGTTTCACATGCGTATGTTTGAAAATGGCGTAATGCTCCATACGAAATGGAAATGCTACGCATTTGGGAGGATGCTAATGCAAAGTGCAAATGCAAAAGAACCAACCCCATTAAAATAAATGCTAGGGAGAAAAGATACCCACTCTGCCGGGGGAGAGAGAACAATCCTGCCGGGGAAAGTTGGCACATGCCAGCAAACTGGACTTACTGGGAAAACAACCCCTGGATGGCCTCCTGGAACAAAACTTGGTGTATTGCTCTACCAAGAACAAAAATTCCACTCCGCTGGGGATCAAATCATATCCTGCTGAGAAAATGCCCTGGATGGCCCTCCTGAATACAACTCTTCTGGGGACTCGAATAACTTGGCTGGAACACAAGCAACCATCTGCTTAAATCATACCCCTTCCGTTGAGGAAACCGGCCCTGCAGGAGAGATGCGACCAACTGTCTGAGATTAACTTTACACCACTCGAGAAAACGACCCTGAATGGCATCCCGAAAACTCCATCTTGCTTGGGGAGAAAATCCACTATGCTTGGGATTATATCAGGTATCGACCTGTCTTGTTGAGGAATATCAGATACTCCTACTAGGAACTCCATTCTGCTGGGGAAATCCCACACTCCTGTTCCACCATTTACTTTATCGAGGGAATCAACACTACACTCTGCTAGAGAAAATCCTGAATACCGACTCCGTTGGGAAAGGGCGTCACCGACGTTGCCTCCGCTGGAGAAGAAAACCGGTTTACAAACCAACCTGCCGCTGAGGGAACCACTTCTATCTTGCTCTGTTGGGAGCAAACTTCACCCTTCTAGGGACTCACTTTCTCACGAAGACAAAGCTTTGTACTACTGGAGATACAACATTTCAAACATGATAATCGGACTCCGCCGGGGAGAGGAAACAACTCTGCCACGGAGAGAAGATGATCACTTCTCTAGGGAAGCAAAATCTCTAGTATGGGGAAGCAAACATCCTCGTTGCTCATGCCTGACTGCATTTAACCTGTCGGGAACAAATCCATTCTGCCGGAAGCATCACACTCAACCTGCTGAGAATTCCCGGCCCGGCTGACTTGCAACAAAGAAAACACCAGGAATGCTCTATATCCGAAATGGTTACCTCAGTTACCATCCATGATACTTTCCACTCAAGCAAAGTCAGTGCTTTCGTTATGCTCTGTACAACCTCTTGCTTTTACCAGCAATGTTTACCAAAATAACAGACATTTCGCAAACAAAACAATAAAACGGACAAGAAAAAGAAAGCTCTTTGACTGAAGTGAATACTTTTATTGATAAAGGGCCTGTAAATAGGCGAATTACAATTCAGATGCAATTCCTGAAAAGAGGCAATTGCTCAAAAACAAGAGAACAAATAAAATACAGATGTCGGCAATGTGGAAACAGACAACCACCATGTGTCGATTCGGCTATGACCTGTATGTCTTCGATGTTCCTCATATTTTGTCTTCTGATGAGACTGACTGGACTGATTCCTTTCCTTCAGGATAACCGCTCACAAGCTTACAGATTGAACGCAGACCGTTATCATTTGCTTTTTAAATCCCTAACTTTTGCCTGGACCGCCCTTTCGAGTTTTCAATCCACCAGGATACCCATTTTTGCCAAAGTCGCATTTTCAGGTTTTCAACTTTGCGGGTTCACTCTTTTTCTTTTATCCCTAATTTTTTCCTGAACCCATTCTTTTTATGGTTCGTCGGGATGCCCCATTTTTGCCTGGACTTTTCTTATTGTTTCCAGTGGGTCTCTTTTAAGCAAAGTATTTTTTAACCACGTCCACGTTCACAGGGGACGAAAAATCTTCACCATCCATAGTAGATAGCAATAAGGCTCCGCCAGAGAAAACCTTTCTTACCACATACGAACCTTCATAGTTAGGAGTCCATTTTCCCTTGTGATCTGTCTGAGGAGGAAGGATCCTTTTCAACACCAAATCACCCGTCTGGAAGCACCGAGGACACACTTTCTGATCAAAGGCTTTCTTCATCCTACTCTGGTACAACCGGCCATGCGCAATGGCTGCTAATCTCTTCTCGTCAATCAAGCTCAGCTGATTCAACCTGGTTTTCACCCATTTAGCTTCGTCAAGCTTTACATCCGACAATACCCTTAAAGAAGGAATCTCAACTTGTAATGGCAGGACTGCTTTCGTACCATACACCAGTGAGAAAGGAGTTGCCCCGATTGACGTACGCACCGAAGTACGATAACCGTGAAGAGCAAAAGGAAACATCTCGTGCTAGTATTTGTAGGTCACAACATCTTCTGCACAATATTCTTGATATTCTTATTAGCTGTCTCAACAACGCCATTCATCTTCGGACGATATGGAGAAGAATTGTGATGTTCAATCTTGAAACTCTAACACAGTTCCTTCAGCATTTTGTTATTCAAATTCGAACCATTATCAGTAATGATTCTCTCAGGGATTCCATAACGATAAATGATGTCCTTCTTTATGAATCGGGTGACCACCTGTCTCGTGACATTAGCGTAGGACGCTACTTCTACCCACTTCGTAAAGTAATCAATCGCGACCAGAATGAAGCGATGCCCATTAGAAGCAGTCGACTCAATCTTTCCTATCACATCGATTCCCCACATGGCAAAAGGCCAAGGAGATGTCAACACATTCCGAGGAGTTGGTGGCACATGCATCTTGTCAGCATAAATTTGGCATTTATGGCACTTTCTGGCGTATTTGAAACAATCGGATTCCATGGTCATCCAATAATACTCAGCTCTCAACAATTTTCTAGCCATTGCATGTCCATTGGCATGAGTACCGAAAGAACCCTCGTGGACTTCCTCCATCAACAGGTTTGCTTCAAGTTCATCAACACAGTGCAGCAAGACCATGTGAAAATTTCTCCTGTAGAGCACATCGTCCTTATTCAGATAAAAATTTCTAGCTAACCTCCTCAGAGTCTTTTTATCCTTGCTGGATGCCCCAGATAGGTACTCCTGAGTCTTGAGAAAATGCTTGATATCGAAATACCAAGGCTTTCCATCGGATGCTTTCTCCACTGCAAACACAGAAGCAGGTCTATCAAGACGCGTGATGGTGATAGCAGGAGTTTCATTCCAGAAATTCACTTTATACATCGAAGCTAGAGAGGCCAAGGCGTCCGCCATCTGATTCTCAGCCCTCGGCATATGATGGAACTCAACTCTATCGAAGAAAGGTAGCAGTCTCCTTGCATAATCTCTATAAGGCACCAGGTTGGCTTGACGAGTTTCCCGCTCTCCTTTGATTTGGTTAACGACTAACGCTGAGTCACCGTATACATCCAGATTCTTAATCCTCATATCAATGGCCTCTTCTAAACCCATAATACAAGCTTCATACTCGGCTTCATTATTGGTGCAGGCGAATGTCAATCGGGCGGTGAACGATATATGAGAACCGTGAGGAGTAATAATGATCGCACCGATTCCATTACCATATGAATTAAACGCTCCATCGAAAACCAGTTTCCACTGAGATCCTCTCTCAGGACCCTCGTCAGGTAAAGGCTCATCACAATCTTTCATCCTCAAAAACATGATGTCTTCATCTGGGAAGTCAAACTTCATCGGCTGATAATCCTCAATCGGCTGTTTCGCTAGATATTCCGACAGAACGCTTCCCTTAATGGCTTTCTGGGAAACGTACTGAATATCATACTCTATTAACATCATTTGCCATCGGGTAATCCTTCCGGAGAGTGCTTGTTTTTCAAAGACATACTTGATCGGGTCCATCTTTGAAATAAATAGGGTTGTGTGGTTTAACATGTACTGTCTCAAACGCTTTGCGGCCCAAGCGAGTGCACAACATGTTTTTTCTAGCATCGAGTACCTCGACTCACAATCGGTGAATTTCTTACTCAAGTAGTGGATGGCATGCTCTTTTCTACCTGACTCGTCCTGTTGACCGAGCACACATCCCATTGAATTCTCAAGAATCGTGAGATACATGATCAGTGGTCTCCTTGCAACTAGAGGCATGAGTATTGGAGGTTCCTGCAGATATTCTTTTATTATTTCAAATGCTTTCTGGCAATTATCATTCCACCTGACCGTTTGATCGTTTCTTAGCAATTTGAATATTGGTTCACAAGTGGCTGTAAGATGAGATATAAACCTTGCAATGTAGTTTAATCTCCCCAGGAAACCACGAACCTTCTTTTCCGTTCTCAGCTCAGGCATTTCTTGTATAGCTTTTATTTTGGCAGGATCTACCTCAATACCCTTTTCACTAACAATGAAACCCAGTAACTTTCTGGATCTCACCCCGAAGGTGCACTTGTTAGGATTCAGCCTCAGCTTAAACTTCCTTAACCTTTCAAACAATTTCAGAAGATCGACCAGATGTCCCTCCTCCGTCTGTGACTTTGCTATCATGTCATCAACATAGACTTCCACCTCATGATGAATCATATCATGAAACAATGTGACCATCATCCGCTGATAAGTTGCCCCTGCATTTTTCAATCCAAAGGGCATCACCTTATAGCAAAAAGTCCCCCGTGGTGTGATGAAAGTAGTTTTCTCCATGTCTTCTACGTCCATCTTGAATTGGTTATACCCAAAGAAGCCATCCATGAACGAAAACACAAAATAATAAGTGGTGTTATCAACTAACACATCGATATGGGGGAGCGGGAAATCGTCTTTCAGGCTCGCTTTATTCAGATCTCGATAATCAACGTACATCCTGACCTTTCCATCCTTCTTAGGCACAAGAACAATATTAGCGACCCACAGAGGATAATTCGTGACATCAAGAAACCCAACATTCAGCTGCTTCTGAACTTCTTCTTTGATCTTGACTGCCATATCAGGCCTTGTCCGTCTAAAATTCTGCTTGACTGGTGAGCATTCTTCTCTAAGAGGTAACCGGTGTACCACAATGTCTGTATCCAGCCCAGGCATGTCTTGGTAAGACCAAGCGAAGATATCCTTATACTCACGGAGAATTTCAACCAATCTTCTCTTGACACTGTCTTCCAATGCAACCCCCACTTTAACCTCTTTCTTATCATCCTCGATACCCAGATCGATAATCTCAATATCCTCCTGATGAGGCACAATGACCCTTTCCTCTTGCTTGAGAAGCCTGGCTAACTCTTAGGTAGTTCACAGTCTTCGTCAGTCTCATCTTCAACTTGATAAATGGGATTATCAAAGTCATATGAAGTCATAACTGAACCTGAATCGATGGCATCTGATAAAAAAGACCTGCATGAGGATGTTATGTTTATTATGCGATGCAACAAACAAAACACATTGCCATTTTTCTGTTAAGTATAAATGCAAAACAAAAATAAGAAAACAGGGATCACAATATTTGAATGCGAAACGTCTTTTGTTTAATGATAAATTGCAAATAACAAGAAGGCCCCACAAATGGGTCACTACGTCTTGGGCAGAACGCAGAACTGAACATAATCAAAACAATGAACATTACTCTTCAGCAGTAACATGAATGACTTCTTTGGTAGTCCAGTTGCACAGCTTCTGGCCGGGAGTACATGGACGAATCCACGCATCCATGTCATAGTCACTGTCCCCTTCATCATCTCCGACGAAATTAATCCTGTCGAATATCACACCACTGCTGGTGAACTGAATAGGTCCCCTGTATCTCGGAATCTGAGAAGAACAGGAGGGTTTGTATCCCAGGCCGAACTTGTCCTGCTTGACAGGAACATCAACAACTTGGCCCCACTTCTAAGACGAGCCGGATTCTACGATAGCACGAGCTTCCTTGAGCGATGACATCAAAACCTCTGGGACCTTGGCTTCTACATGAGACTTCCCCTGAATCTAAACTGTTTCGAATTACTGGAAGAGTGTTTCGTGGATCTCACCATCCACTTCCATGTATTTGAAGGATGACAAATGGCTAACCATAATGTCCTCTTCACCGTACACGGTGACTATCTTTCCTTCCACCATATACTTCAGCTTTTGATGCAACGTTGAGGTGACTGCCCCAGCATAGTGTATCTAAGGTCGTCCAAGAAAACAGCTGTATGCTGGCTGGATATCCATAATATAGAAAGTTGCATCAAAGATCTCTGGCCCTATTTGAATAGGCAGCGTGATTTCTCCAAACACTGGTCTCTTAGATCCATCAAAAGCTCTCACCACCAGATCATTGGGCGTGCACAACAAACCTTGAATGTCCAACTTCATCAACGCCTTCTTCGGAAGCACGTTGAGGGATGATCCTGTATCAACCAAGACATGCGACATCAAAGAACCTCTACACTCCAAAGATATGTGCAAAGCACGGTTATGGTTCCTCCGAGCAGGAGTCAGATCCAAATCAGTAAAGCTGAGACCATTACCGACATTCACATGAACTACTACCCCCTCCAACTGATTAACATAAATCTCCTGGGGTACATACGCTGCATTCAAAACGTTCAACAGAGTGTTGCGATGCGCCTCCGAACTCATCAACAATGATAAGTTAGATATCTTCGAAGGAGTCTGATTCAAGTGATCCACAATTTTGTAGTCACTTTTCCGAATTAGTCTCATAAATTCCTCCGCATCCTTTGAAAGATCATCAGTAACAACATGGGGTTGGGCATTCTCTTCAACCGCAGCCTTACGATTACCCTTATCATTCTTATCGGTATTAACCTATGGTGGAGAAAAGACCCTACCACTTCTGGTGATACCTCCGGCTCCAACTATGTTCTCAACCGATGAACTTCCGCTCGCAGACTCCATCCATTCTTGCTTCTTCCCGTTACAGAACACCTCTCCCCCATAATCCCATAGGATAGCTCTAGTACTCTCGTACGGCATGGGTTCTGGTACAGTAATGGTGACCGGAGCTGGCCTAACAGGCGCTGAAATATTGATAGTTTGGTATGGAATGGAAATCGTAGCAACTTCGTCTCCATCATCACTCACTTTACTCTCGGCATCTTCTTTCACGACTTTATCAAATTGCAAACAACCCTCATCAATCATCCTTTGAATACCCCTCTTCAAAAGATCACAACCCTCAGGCTGCACTTCATACTCTGAGCAGTCAGCAGAACAACCAGGAAACACCCCCTTCTTCAACAAACAAACCTTCACAAAACCCAGTGGAGTCTTCAAATCCTCAACATCAGTTATCAGATTCAACTTCTCCCCCTCGATAATGGCATTGGCTCCGTCCATACCATGATTCGGCATCGGGTTTTGAGTCACATTAGGCCCCTCATTAGTGAAATTGATAGCTTTGGAATCAAGCAAGTCCTGTACTTTATGCTTGAAAGCTTTGCAATGTTCAATATCGTGCCCTGGAGCACCCGAATGAAACTCGCAATGAGCGTTTGCATCGTAACCAGCAGGTGGTGGACCAGTGAGAGGAGCCAAGGTCCTCTTCTGAACTAGTTGTAACTGCAACAATCGTTGTAACAACTGAGAATACGACATCGGAGGATTCGCAAATTGCCTATTAACCATTCTTTGCCTGGCAGCATAAGGTCGTTGAACATTGCCTTGCTGATGAGCTGCGGCTGGGATATCTACTGTAGCGATTTGTTGAGGATAACGGGACTGAGCTCTACCCTTAACCTTGCGAGAAACAACATTTTCATCCCCCTCCCTTCTCTTAGGGTTTGCAGAATATGGCTTCTTTGTTCCTCCCGATGAGGATCCACCACCATTTAGAATCTTACCAGACTTGATTCCACTCTCCAATCTTTCGCCAGCGATTACCAGATCAGAAAACCCTGCAGACATGAAGCCTATCAACTTCTCAAAATACACGTCCGATAACGAAGCCATGAACAAGTCGATCAACTCCCTTTCAACCAAAGGAGGTTGCACTCTTGCAGCCAGATCCCACCACCTCTGGGCATATTCCTTGAAACTCTCAGAATTTTTCTGCGACAAACTCTGTAATTGTACCCTGTTTGGTGCCAGATCAATATTATATTGATAGTGACGCACAAAAGCCTCAGCCGATTCTTTCCAGCTGCGGATATGGGTTCTCTCAAGCCCCATATACCATTCCAAAGAATTCCCTGCCAGACTATCCTGGAAGAAATGCGTTAGCAGCTTTTCATCACTGGAATAAGCAGGCATTTTCCTGAAATACACCCGAATGTGTACTCTGGGATAAGTCGTCCCTTTGTACTTATCAAAATCGGGCACCTTGAATTTGGGGGGAATTCTGACCCCAGGAACCAGACCAAGATCAGACATATCAAGGCCCAAAGAGTTCTGATTCTCAAACAATTTCATTTTTTCTTCAATCAGTTTAAACCTTCGGTCCGCTTCAGTTGGTAAACCACCCTCCAGATCTTTCACAGAAAATATATCATCCTGATTATCTTCCCAATGAGGCCCAGTGTTACGATGAGAATCGTGATATCAAGCTATTGATTAACTTGAATCTTTAATTCTATAATTCACAACCGGACTTTAATTTATCCAAAGGAAATGTCTAAAGAAAGAAAAACCCTTTTCGCGATGTAACCACAACGCTAAGAGATTCAGGGATCGGGGGTTGGTTATGCATAGGGTAGGTATTTCACATCCTAAACATCTGTAGTACTCTACAGGAACCTTTCGTTTGTTTGTATGCTAAGTTTGTTAAATTTTTTGCTATGGATTGGGAAAAAGGTGTAGGTTAAAACCTAAAGATATGTAAACTAAGTTTGCTCGCAAAGACATCGCGTCCTCTGCCTACGTATCCTAACTAGGATAGAATCAGAGCAATCGTAGTTCATCTCACTAAGTTTGAAGAACACTTGATTACGATCAAGGTTCAGAGGGGAACAAACATGACAATATTTGTGTAGAGTTTAAGGAAACTCTCTAAATCTAAGTTGAACACTCAAGAAAGGGAAGTAAGTAACCATGACGATGCTTCTTACATAGAGTTAACAAACTCTATCCTAAGTTCTAGTTGAAAGAGCACTCCTAACAAGGGTGGGCTTTGTAGACTTAAGAAAAGTCTAAAGGACAAGTTCCACTTAACTAAGTGTATGAATGACTTAACGAAGTCGAGGGAGAGATGAGTTATTTATGACCCAAGGGTCAACAGAAAGACTTTTCCTTTGGAAGGAGAGAGAGAGGCCACTTGGATGAGAACTAAAAAGTTCCATCACTTGGGGAAGGAATACTTAACAAAGCAAAATTGACAATTAAGCAAGATGAATAAGATTACAATCAAGTAAGCATTCAAATTACAATAAGCAGATACTTCAAAAAACACCAATGGTTACAACCGGTAAAATATCTTAACAAAGATGGCAGCATAGTCTTAACAAAGATTGAAACATGACGAAGGTAACAACCATGTAAACAAATCACAATTTGAAAGTAAACATGTCATAAACTCAAAGTACATTTAGGGTAACAACAACATGTATTGATGATAATCAAACACAAGCAAATTAGTTTAACCTCATAATTTAGGAGGAAAATAATCATGGGATTATGGTGACGACCAAAGGAGGACAAACCTTAGCATGTTAACTAACATGGGATGCAAAAATCTCACAAGAAAATTCAAGCATATTCAAAGGGAATTCAACAACAAGTAAGAAAAAGATCTCAACATATGAACAAATTTCCACATAGACAAAAGACATCACAATTAATAACAATATGTAATATTTTTACACCACATGAAAATAGACCTTAAGACAAGCACGTTGCAAAAAGAATGGGTTCAAAAGGATAAAAAATGAGAAAGATATGAATTTTTGAAGTTTCAGGTAAACATGTACAAATAAAACACAACAAGCAAAAATAAAATAAAATGCAAGGGGTGGGAGTTGAACCCACGCCCCTCAGGTTACACGTGCGCGCGCAAGAAAATGAAAAAAAGAACAAAAGGGTTGATCCTCCTCAGGGATCGAACCCAGGTCTAGGCAGTGAAAGGTGCATGAGAGAGTAAGTTGATTACCACTGGGGTGGCTATACATCCGTTGATATAGCCACCCCCATAAACATATAAGACGTGTTTTCATGAATTTCGGGGCAAGTTGGAAGCATGAACAAGGCATTTTTACAAAAGGCGTTTTGATGCTAACTTACTCAATTCTTAATGGATTCAGGTGAAATTTTAGTCACAATTGAGTGGAATTTAATAAGGAATGCAGTGGTGGTGTTGAAATTGTGAGATAAAGCTTCTAATTAAAAACACGATAGGAGATGCATATTTGTCATTTTGAATGCATAATGAGATCAAGGCATAGCTCTGAGCACATTTAGATCAAACAAATCACACACACAAATTACAAATAGGTCAACCAGCAAATTTAAACACAAGAATCAGTTTCAAATCAAATAAAATTGAAAATGGTTTGGAAACTGCAATTTGGCATTTTTGAAATGCATGAGGAAAGGCAAAACAGATCCTAAGCACATTCTCCATAGATAGGTATCACACACAGGTCACACACATATTTATTGATGATTTCATGGTCTAAAATTGGGCATAAGCTATACAAAAAGAGAACTGGTTCACAAGTTGCAAAAAAGGCATTTAGAAATGCAAGATGGAGCTCATGGCAGGTTTTAACATCCTCACACCAAACATACTTTACACACAGCTTACAAACAAGTTTATGAATGATTTTATGCCAAAAATTTGAACACAAACTGAACAAAACTAAGCTTGATCCAACAGTTGCATATTGATGTCTTGAAATGCATGATGGAACTCAAAGTACATTCTAAGCATGTTCTTATCAAATAGATGCCACAAACAAGTTATAAACATATACACAAATGATTCTAGGCACATGGATAAATTTCAAACCAGACAGAAATGAGAATGACTTACCAATTGCAAAAATGTCATTTTAAAATGCAAGACGAAGTGAAGTGCCAGTTCAGGTGTAATCAAGTGGTGAAAACAAAACATACACATCATTCATGATATAACAGGTGGAATTGAATGCAGAAATCAAGCATATCTCAATCTATTTAGCATTTGGCATGGTGAGTGGAAAATGCAACAGTTTTGTAGATAATGTGATGAGGCAGTAGGGGTATTATTGCAAGCAGTGAGATTTTCATCAAAACAAACAATACACATACATCTCATACATCATGGCAAGTAGGATGAGCCCAAGATTTGGAGTACATGGCATCTAAAACAGGTTTTGAAATGTTCATGGAAAAGTAAAACAGTTTTTTGATGACAGTAGGTGAAATTCAAATCAAAATTGTTTTAAACCAAAACAAGAGTATACACACACCATATATGTAATAACAGATGGTATTGAGTTCAAAAGTTAACCACATCCTCTTTGATTCAAAGTATGACATGGTGATGGTAATACATTGAAAATAGCAAAGAGACACAAACTATCAAAAGCCAAAACATAAAGGTATACCCTATGTTGCTACCACACATACACTCCAAATGTGCAATCTAATGATTATAGGCCTTAGCATCAATCAAAACCAAATTGTCATGGAAATTGGTAATGCTCATGGTACATGCTTTTCAATACAACATCTCAAAAATTCCAAACATGGAAATATGATGTAAAGTGAGAATTTCATAGACTACATACCTCTTGTAGAATATGTTGAGCAAGTTAGAACACAAAGAAATCCAAAGATCTTGTTTTTGGCACAATGTTGAAGCTTGCTTCCTCTTGAAGCAATATGCAAAACTTATGACAGTTGGAGAAATGAGCTTCACCTACTAGTTTTTAATGCTTTGGATAGTTGCAATATGACATATGTGAGGTGTATGGATGGTTAGAATAGCAAGAATGGGCCTAGACAAGGATTTGGCAGATTTTGAGTATAGTGGTCAAACTTGCTTGGTGTGAAAGTTGACTTTTGTGAAATTGAGATTTTTGAGTGGTTTGAATGTATGGACACCTTCTACACAATGCTTAGAGGTTATGTAGATGGTTGTAGAACTGATCTTGAGCAGAGTTTTGCTCAAGACAACTTTTTGGTGAAAAATGGAAGTTTGAAAATTTGAGATTCTTAAGGAAATGAGAGGGAATTGAGAGTTGTTGTTTCTCTGGTTTTTGGATTGCTCTGGTGTATAAATAACATGGAGGGAGCCACTATTTATAGGAGAATGCAAGGTGAGGGCAGATTTGTAAACTTGACATTTTGGAGGGACTTTGAAAAGGAAGCCCTTGGCTTGGGGTTTGGTACAGCTGCAGCTTCAAAGCTTTGCCTCAACTGATGAATTAGTCAAGTGAAAATTAATGACATGAGATGATTAGAGTGGCTAGGCAAATAGGTAACTGCAGCTGCAAGTGCAAGTGGCAAAAGTTTCTCTTTCCAATTTTATGAATATTATATTGTCAACTTGCCTCCAAGTTGCCAAGTCCATCAATTCCTTCTTTCTTCGGGTTTTCTCTTCATCTAGGCCTCAGGTTATCAGAATAAAACATGATCCAATGGTTGGGGATGGCCCAAGTTGTTAAAATTTGAGTTTGTGAAGAATTATCAATGTGGGACCCAAGTGTTAAAAGCCCATCTTGCCAAATTCATAACTCTCAGCTCATAAGGGCTATTGAGGAGTTCTACCACAATTTGGAAAGCCCTCATGTAGCTCTATAACTTTGATGTTTTCATGACTTTCAGATTCTCAAAGGAGCTTGGCCAAAAAGCCTCTCAAAGTTGCTGAAAAACAAGCTTAAAAGTGAAATTTCTCTAAGTTATTTTCCCTTCTTGAAATGAATTTGATCATAACTCCAAATCTATGCATTTTCTAATCATGGACCACTTTAGGACTTTTGTAGGACTTGCCAAGAGCTTTCCAATGAGCTTTGAACCAACTCAATTGGATGTGTGGTTAAGGAGTTATGGTCTTGCCCCTTTCAAAACCCTAATTCCCGACTTTTGCGATTACTCCTCAACCCTTGATCCAACTGTCATGAAATTTTTTTGGGTAGATGAAATATGTCATTAGGAACATTTTTGAATCACATCTTGAGGTGAGATTCCTTATGAGTGAAGAGTTGACTTTTCGGTCAACCAAACGATCGATCGATGGCTACCGAGTTGGTTGTTGATGCTCTGGACCTTTTGAGGCTTTGAAACTCTTTGAATAGACTTTACCAAGACATATGAACTTAATGGACCATGATACCACCATTGTAACCCCTTATAAATCAAAAGTCAAACCACAGTTGACTTTTCCTGTTGGAAAACCCTAATCGGGTATCCTAAACTTCACTGCTTTTGATTCCTGGGTGATCACCCCAAATTGAATTCATACTTGACCCAATGTAGTATCCTTGAGATTGTTTGAAGTTGAATTAATCCAAAACATTGATCGATCAAATCATCGAAGCCTCGATTTTGATGGTACGAAACCCTGATTCATCTGCACCTTGACAAAGATAAACTTGAAGTGGGTTAAGGTTAGTTAAACATGTGAACATGCTCCTAAAATGATGATGAAGATCTAAGGGGTCAAAATTTGGGGTATGACAGTTGCCCTTATTTAAATATCTTTCACTGGATGGCGGCGAAAGATGACAATCCTTGCGGAATCGTAGTGAAGGGTATTTAAATATAGCAAACCTAAAATTTTGTCCCTTAGATCCAATGGTATGCAAAAGGACAAATGCGGATATGCTATGAATCTAGATGATGCTTTATGATGTTTGAATGCAAGACAGATGCAGACACGCGAGCAAAGATAAAAGAACGGCAATACAACGAGTAACTACTCATGGGGGACCCACACACCCGGGAAAGATCCAAGGAAAAGCAAACAAAAATAGTTCAAACGTGACTAAAGACGCTGCTCAGGGGAATCTTTCACACAGGGGATGCCAACTCCAACAGGGAAGACAAAACTTCATTGGGGAAAAGGAGGTGACACTCCGCTGGGGAAAAAAGAAAAAAGACGCAAACCTCACTGGGGATAAACAGCTGAGGAATCTCCTATAGCGAAGAGTTCGAATGGGATCTTCAGGAAAAGAACAGAAACAAGACCAGACGCACCGGGGATGCTAGTAACGACTAGATCTCCAAGACGCGAATGGGAAAGCAACGCTTTACTGGGGATACTGGTGACGACCAGAACAATCAATAATCAAAAGGTGCTAATTTCTACTAGACTTACAGGGGGTGATGGTGACGACCAAATAAAATGGGAGCTCCGAATTGCGTTGATACAATACCGGACTCCGGCTGGGGAAATTGGTAACAACCAACTCTCAGTATTAATAACGATTAACTTTCAAGCAGAGCCAATAACCACTGGACTTTTCAAATCTATGGTGACGACCAAGCTACAATACCAATAACGATTGGATTTTAAATAGCGCCAGTTACCACTGGACTTTCCAAATAGCTGCCAATTACCATTGGACTTTAAAACAAATGCCAGTTGCCACTGGACTTCCAAGGGATAAGGCGACGACCAAACCAAAGATACCAATAACGATTGGATTTTAAACGATGCCAGTTACCACTGGACTTTCAGAAGAACTGCCAATTACCATTGGACTTTCAACAATGCCAGTTACCACTGGACTTTCAGAAGATGCCAATTACCATTGGACTTTCAAGAGATATGGTGACGACCAGAGCTACAATACCAATAACGATTGGATTTTAAACAGTGCCAGTTACCACTGGACTTTCAACAATGCCAATTACCACAGGACTTTCAACAATGCCAGTTACCACTGGACTTTCAACAATGCCAGTTACCACTGGACCTTCCAAAAGATATGGGGAGTGCTAGTAACGACTAGTCTTCAAGGAGAGAAACTGGTGACGACCAGGTAAATGATACCAGTAACAACAGGACATCCAAAGGTACTGGTTACAACCAGGAACAAGCGGGATACAGGTGATGACCTATAACCACACACAAACTTAGTAACAACCGAGGTAGAGAAATTGGTGACGACCAACACCTCAAAAGGACAGAGGATGCCCGAAGAACAACAAACAAGACCACTGGTAACAACCAGGAAACAATCAAGACAAAAGGTAACAATCAAAGACCAAATAGAGGCCGGACAAATGCACATGATATGCCATGATTCCAATGATTAATGGTATGCAAGAATTGACTCTGACGAGAAGTAGAAGAAATTGGAGACTCAAGGGGAAAGATAGATAAACACATCTATCTCACTGGGGACGCAATGAATCTCTGAATTCACAAAACAAAGGTGCCTGTAGATTTTGGGAAATAAACCCACTCTGCTTGGAGAATAAAGCCTCAGGGATGCTGGCCAGTATTGACAACTTAACTCTAAATGGACGCTCTGAATTCTTCTACTGGGGATGAGGCTACCATCACAAGAACGCGTCTCATAGAGAAACCTGGGGAGAGGGTCTTCAATCTTGGTGACTACACGCGACCGAATGAGCAACTTATCAAGTTAATCCAACTGACATTCACTGGGAGATGTATTGAGACTGCACGTCAAAGTTTCTGCCACTTTAAAACTTTCGAGAGGTATGATCTCCACCGAGTCTTTTCGTAGGCCAAAGTATTTTATGTTTTGTTAGTCTTCAAAAGTTATCTTTAAATTCGAACCTGGTGCTTTCAAAATTATCATTGATCAATAAACGATGTTTTGCATAACAAAGAAAATAAAGAAAATGGTAAATTGCAAAAGAATGGTTCAAAAACTGATTTTATTTAAGAATGGAAGCTTGTCAATGACGAGACTCCATGGAATTTTTACAATTGAAAATGGCAACATGAAAAAGGTTACATTAAATCCACTGAAAATTCTACCCCTAATGACCAAGACTTTCCAAAACCTTGCTTCTGACAAGAGCGGTTGAAATGGACTTCTTTGTAAAATCTTCTGCAGAGGTGACAACCCAACTGATGCAGTGAAACGCCTTTGTCCCTAACTTTTGCCTGGATTGCCCTTTCAGGTTTTCAATCCACCGGGACGCTCTTTTTTGCCTAAGCCGCCCTTTCGGGTTTTCAACTTAGCGAGCTTATTTTCTTATTTTTTTTAATTTCATCCCTAACTTTTGCCTGGACCTCCTTCATAGGTCATGATCCAGCGGGATACCCATTATTGCATAAGTCGCCCTTGCGGGTTTTCGACTTATCAGGTTCTTTTAGGCGTCATATTTTCGTACTGCATCAGAATTCACCGAGTGTGCAAGATGCTCCCCATCCATTGTTGTGAGGATTAACGAGCCTCCTGAGAAGACTGTTTTTACAACAAACAGGCCATCATAGTTGGGCATCCATTTTCCCCGTGCGTCTTTGTGAACTGGAAAAATCCTTTTGAGTACAAGCTCTCCTTCTCGGAATTCTCGGATACGAAACTTTTTGTCGAAAGTTCTCTTGATCCTTTTCTGATATAACTGCCCGTGACATACCGCAGTCATGCGCTTTTCATCAATAAGGTTCAACTGGTCAAATCTTTACCTCACCCATTCAGCTTCTTCAAGTTCAGTTTCCATTATGACTCTTAAGGAAGGTATCTCAACCTCAATAGGAAGTACTGCATCCATCCCGTATACCAAAGAAAAAGGGGTTGCCCCTGTTGAAGTGCAAACGGACGTTCTATACCCATGCAAGGCAAATGGCAGCATCTCATGCCAATCCTTATATGTTTTTACCATCTTTTGCAAAATCTTCTTGATGTTCTTATTCATAGCTTCGACAGCTCCATTCATCTTGGGACGATAAGGAGAGGAATTGTGATGTTCAATTTTGAAGTCACCACACAGCTCTTTCATGGTTTTTTTATTCAGATTGGTACCGTTATCTGTTATGATTCGGCTTGGGATTTCGTATCGACAGATAATCTCCCTTTTGATAAAACGGGCCACCACATGTCGAGTAACATTGGCGTAGGATGCGGCTTCAACCTACTTTGTGAAGTAATCAATAGCGACCAGAATGAATCGGTGTCCATTAGAAGCCTTTGGCTCGATTGCCCCAATCATATCAATGCCCCACATAGAGAATGACCAAGGTGATGTCAACACTTTTAACAACGTTGGAGGCACATGCATCTTATCCGCATAAATTTGGAATTTGTGACATTTCCTGGCATATTGAATACAGTCAACTTCCAAAGTCAACCAATAATACCCAACCCTCAAAATCTTCTTGGACATGGCATATCCATTGGCGTGAGTGCCAAATGTTCCTTCATGAATATCTTGCATTAACAAATCTGCTTCTCGTCTGTCGACACATCTAAGCAGGACCATGTCATGATTTCTTTTATAGAGCACACCATTGCTGAGAAAGAACTTAGAGGCCAATCTTCTCAAGGTTTTCTTATCAAGTGATGTAGCATCGACCGAATACTCTTGCTTTAACAGATAATTCTTTATGTCGTGGAACCATGGCTTGTTATTAACTTCTTCTTCAACCATCTGACAGTAGGCTGGCTCAGTCTTGCGTTCAATTCGAATGAGAGTAGCATCATTGAGGTACTTGACTTTCCACATTAAGGCTAACATGGCTAGAGCATCAGTAATATGATTTTCAGATCTCGGAACATGCTTGAAGGTGATCTCATCAAAATATTCAATCATTTCAATGATATAGGCTCTGTAAGGGATCAAATTCTCATGTCTGGTCTTTCATTCACCTGTAACTTGATAAACAACCAGAGCTGAATCTCCACTTACTTCGAGAAGTTTGATTCTGAGGCCAGTAGCTGCTTCAAGGCTCAGAATACACGCTTCATATTCGACAATGTTGTTTGTACATTCAAAGTCTAACCTTGCTGTAAATGGAGTATACCCACCTTCGGGATTCATCAGAACGACTCCTACGCCATGCCCACTGTAATTTGAGGAACCATCAAACATCATTTTCCACCAAAGACCCGGCTCAGGACCTTCATCAGGACCCGGTTCTTCACAATCTTTTACCAACATAATGTCTTTGTCTGGAAAATCAAACTTGAGAGACTCGTAATCTTTAACTGGCTGATCTGCAAGATAATCTGATAAAACACTGCCCTTGATCGACTTCTGGGCCACATAATGGATGTCATATTCTGATAACAACATATGCCATCGGGCGAGCCTTCCTGTTTGTGCGGGCTTCTCAAAGATATACTTTATCGGGTCCATTTTTGAAATCAATAAAGTAGTATGACAAATCATGTACTGCCTCAAACATCTGGCAGCCCACGCCAAAGCACAATAAGTTTTCTCTAAAAGTGAATATCGGCTCTCACAGTCAGTGAATTTCTTGCTCAAATAATAGATGGCATATTCCTTTCGTCCGGACTCATCCTGCTGACCTAACACACAACCCATTGAATTCTCGAGTACTGTCAAATACATGAAAAGAGGTCTTCCTGGAACAGGAGGTATTAAGATCGGAGGCTCTTGAAGATAAACCTTTAATCTTATCAAATGCTTGCTGGCAATCTGAATTCCAAACAACTGTTTGATCCTTTCGTAACAATTTAAAAATGGGCTCACAAGTAGGAGTCATATTGGAAATAAATCTGGATATGTAGTTCAATCTTCCAAGGAAACCTTTGACTTGTTTCTCAGTTTACGGAGCCGGCATATCTTGAATGGCCCGAACTTTATCTGGATCTACCTCAATCCCTCGGTGGCTAACAATGAAACCGAGTAATTTCCCAGATCTCACCCCAAAAGTACACTTGGCTGGGTTTAGCCTCAACTGATATTTTCTGAGTCTCTCAAACAATTTCAACAAATGGTTCAAATGGTCCTCTTCACTCTGAGATTTGGCGATCATATCATCAACATACACTTCTATCTCTTTATGCGTCATGTCATGAAATAAGGTCACCATGGCTCTTTGATAAGTGGCACCAGCATTCTTCAAACCGAAAGGCATGACTGTGTAACAGTAAGTTCCCCAAGGAGTAATGAAAGTGGTTTTTTCCATATCATCTAGATCCATCTTGATTTGGTTGTATCCGGAAAAACCATCCATAAATGAGAAAACCACAAAGCGAGTCGTATTGTCCACCAATGTATCAATATGCGGCAAAGGGAAATCGTCTTTCGGACTGGACTTGTTCAGATCCCTATAATCCACACACATTCTGACCTTCCCATCTTTTTTCGGCACAGGTACAATATTAGCTACCCATTCAGGGTATTTGGATACTGCCAAGAAACCTGCATCAATCTGCTTTTTCACTTTGTCTCGAATCTTAAGAGCCATGTCAGGTCTAGTTCTTCGGAGTTTTTGTTTGACTGGCGTGCATTCGGGTCGGAGCGGTAACTTGTGGACCACTATGTCTGTGTCCAAACCTGGCATATCCTGATATGACCAAGCAAATACATCCACATATTCTTTTAAAATCTCTACTAATTGTTGCTTGACATTTGCCCCAAGTGTTGCCCCAATCTTGACCTCTTTCTTGTCTTCTTCGGTGCCAAGATTAATAACATCCACCTGCTCCTTGTGAGGTTGAAACTTTGGGTGCTCATAACATGCCATTTTTGCCAGTTCATCAGGGATTTCAAAATATTCGTCCTCATCTTCAGCTTGGTAAATTGGTGAGCCAAAGTCAGGAGGGAAAGCAAAGTCAGTGGATTCAACGGGTTTTGGGGTATCACTGCATGTTGGAATGGCTTAATTTATTAAAACACACAAAGACAAATGCAGCAATCAAGAAAAAAGTTTTGATGATTTTTTTATAAAATTGCCATCTTCTTTTTAAATATGGAAACAAAAGCAAATAAGGGAACAACAACAAAAGGATTTAACAAAATAGTTCATTAATCATAATATTCATGAAAGCACAGGGCGCTTACAAAATGCATCCTATAGCCTTGGGCACGGCTATGGAGGTTTAACAACAAGTAAAGAAAAACAAGCAAATTACTTCGATACAGGAAAGATCACGGGAATCTCAATAGCCTCCCAATTTCCTAAAGCAACTTCACAATGATACACCAAATGTTCAATATCCTCTTCTTCATAATCTTCTCCCACGACATTGACTTGGAATCCTCCACTGATGAACACCTCTTGGATAGTCTTCGGACGTCCTTCGGCGTGTGTTGATGCTTCGACATGAGTTGGTTTGTAACCCAACCCTTGGCGACCCAGTCTTGCTTTCACTTCAATGACCTCTCCCCAACCTGCAGGAGTACCTCCTTCTAATGTAGACTTGATGCTCTGAGCGGATGCAAAAGATGGACCGCTCCTTGCCATTGTATCTTCTATCATTACTGCATTAGCTATTTCGAGTTCTTGGAAAGAAGTTTCCAACGCATCCTCATCTGCCTCAATATACCTGAATGACGATAAATTACTCACCATCAAGTCTTCCTCGCCATGCACAATTACCAGTTTGTCATTCACAACAAATTTCATCCTTTGATGCAAAGTGGAAGTCACTGCCCCAGCTGCGTGAATCCACGGCCGTCCCAACAAACAACTGTAAGCCAGGTTAATGTCCATTACCTGGAATGTGATATCGAACACGTGAGGTCCTATCATGATTGGTAATTCCACTTCCCCAACAACCGTTCTTCTTGAACCATCAAAAGCCTTTACAATCAACGACGTCGGCTTCATCTCTGCCCCTGCATATGCTAACTTTGCGAGCGACCTTTTAGGCAACACATTCAACGAAGATCCAGTATCAACCAAAACTCGCGCCAACGTGTCCTCTTGACATCTGATGGATACGTGCAAAGCACGATTATGGTTACGTCCTCCTCTTGGCAATTCTTTATCACTGAAACTCAGAGTATTGCAAGCTGTAATATTGGCTATCACCAAATCAAATTGGCCAGGGGTTATATCCTTTGTCACATGTGCTTGCATTAACACCTTTTGTAGAGCCTCTCTATGAGCTGGCGAATTCATCAGGAGAGACAAAATTGATGAAGCTGATCAATAACCTTGTAATCACTTTTTCGGATAATCCTTAAGAATTCTTCAGCATCTCCTTCTGTGATTGGTATTTCTTTGTCTTTGGTTGTCACGGCAGGGGTAACTTCTTTTGGAGCAACTACAGTTATCTTGGGCTGATATATTCGACCACTACGGGTCATCTTGCTTGTTCCTGTAATATTTGTCACATCCACCTGGTCATCTTTCACTTTCTCATTCTGAATAACCTTCCCAGATCTCTGGTCTAACACCACCATATCATATTTCCATGGAACTGCCTTTGTATTCTCAAAAGGAAACGATCTCGGCTTCTGAATAACAACTGGCCGAGGCTGATCAACACCAGATTTGTCAAAAACAGGCTTCACATTCCTACTGATCATATTAAACACAGGGACTTTCTCGCTTTTCTTTGGTAAATTGAAAACAGGCTCAACCACCAAAACTTCCTCTTTCTTTACTTTGATACCTACTTGCAATAATCCATCATCAATCAGACCTTGCACATCTTTCTGCACCGCACCATACCCCTTAAGATTAATAGAACATTCTTCACAGTCATTATGGGTACCTTCTATCAATCCCGCTTTCAACAGTTTCTCATGAAGTGACCTCAACAGGGTCTTGATCTCTGACACATCACAAACTAACCTTTTGTCTGAAACTTCTTCTATAGCATTAACTCCTTCATGATTCGGCAACGAATTACTTTTAACATTAGGTGGTACATCATCAAAAGACAAAATCTTTTTCTCTATGAGCTCCCTGACAATATGTTTCAAACCAAGGCACCCTTCTAAGTCATGGCCGGCAGCACCTTCATGAAAGCCGCAATGAGCGTTTGGATTGTAATGAGGTGATGAAGTGTCCGAGGGTGTATTCAATGGTCGTGTTATTACTAACCCTTGTTGCACCAAAGCTGGGTACAACTTCGTGTAAGTCATCGGTATCTGAGGAAATGGAGGCCTCGTTGTTGGTCTTCGATTTTGGTAATTCTGCCTTGGTGCCTGAGCCCTGGGCTGCTGATATTGCTGATGGGGTGGAGCGTTGGGCGCTCATTGATACCCTTGTTGCTGAACTGGTTGATACATGGGTGCTAGTTGCACTGTCTGATAACTTGGAACAGGGTGATTGAAAGCGGGCGTTATAGCTGCCACATATGGTTGTTGAGCATACTGTACTGGATACATTAGTTGTTGTATCAAATTTTGCTGAGGTTGTTGAACATAGCCTTGTGGAGGTCGTTGATATCATTGGTAGGGCTGCTTCCAAGTCTGATTCTTTTTCCCCATTGTTATGGCATTTGTTTCTCCCTCTTTCTTTTTATGAAAATTACCACTGAACTTCTTGACATTGTTATTGCTGGAACCACTGGAACTACTAGTCATCTTTCCATTCTTCAATCCCAATTCTACTCTCACTCCCACAACTACTATGTCAGAGAAACTCGATGTTACACTGCTAATCATCTTCTCATAAAATTCAGGTCTCACCATATCCACAAACCAATCTGTTAACTCTTTCTCATTCAAAGGAGGTTCTACCTGAGAGGCAGTCTCCCTCCAACTTTGTGCATACTCTTTGAACGATTCGGAACTCTTTTGTGTCATACTCAACAACTGTCTTCTGTCTGGGCCCAAGTCCATATTGTATTTGTAATGCTTTATGAAAGCATCGGCCAAGTCTTGGAAACTGTGAATGCGAGACTGATCTAAACTCACATACCACTTAGCAGGGGCTCCTTTCAAGCTATCCTGGAAACAATGGATCATCAACTTATCATCTTCTACATGTGCGGCCATTCTTCGGTAATACATGATCAAATGTGTTCGAGGACAAGTAGCGCCGGTGTACTGATCAAAGTTGGGGATTTTGAATTTTGGCGGAATTACCAACCCAGACACTAAACACATATCTCTGGCATCAGTACCAAAGATATCATTTCCTTCCATTGCTCTAACCTTCCTCCCTATAGTTTCTACACTCTCCTTCAACTTATCATGTCTTCCACTTTCTTCTTCGGACCCATCAGGAATTTCAAACACTTGTGGATGACTGTGAAAAACAGGGCGCACTTGAGTCTGTACAGAGGCTGGAGTATAAGTCGGAACAGCTCGGGGTATTTCTGCCCCTAGAGGAACTGATTGTTGACTGCCTGGTGGTGGAGGTACAAAACCTGGTGTGAACCCATATGGTGGAATACTTGCAACAGTGACTGCCATTGGGATCGGCTCCGCAACTGCATTAGTGATCTCAGAAACTACAGTGGCCTGAGTGTCCATTTTTGCATTGATGACTTGTAAGACTTCCATGATTCATCCTACGCTTCCTCGTAAATCTTCAAGTTCGTTGTCAACCCTATCCAGAGCCGCATTGTGTTCTTCCATTCTTTGGCGAGCTTGGGCTCGTGTGTTGTATTGATGGCAAGGATTCAGTATGATTCTCTCTGGAGATAAGACAGCGAGATGAGACATAGCACAAGAAATGCACATGAAATGCTATGGGTGCAAATGCAAAAACTAACCATTCAAGGAATCCAAAGAAATATTTGCAAAAATTATAACAATGGGGAAATAAAGCAAATTCAAAGTCTTCATAGATTAATAATTGGGAGTTTTACAACAATAATTCAGAACTGGAACACAAATCTTCAATACAGATACATGACAACACAAACAGAAAACAAAAGGATCCTAAATCTTCTGGCTGGAGGGCCCTTCGTCTTCTGGTTGACTCTTCTTCCCACCTTGAGGGATCAATTCTAGAAGTTCTTCCCTCTCTTGCATAACCTTGAAATACTTATCTCTCCAATCTTTTCCTTCTCTTTCAGCTTTTGCCAAAGCAACTTTCAATTCTTCTATGAGAGTAAGTTTGGTTGAGTCGGGCTCAAAGCGAGTATAGAACATCTTCAATGCTGCTTCTTTCACCCATGATAAGTAAGATTCTGAAACAGCAGTGTCGTGGTAACGTAGGGCAGTTACTCCTCTTGTGTGGGTGTGACGCCAAGCATATACAGTCCGAGCCTTGTAATTGGGATCCTTCCCCTCATCAATGTAGAAGCTTCTCAAAAGGGCTGGGTCCGGTTCATTCTCCATCGGGTGCCCCAACTGGCGACGAGCTAAAATAGGATTATAGCTAATGCAACCATTAATGCTGATAAGCGGTACATTCGGGAAATCCCCACAACTTTGAATCATGGCAATCCCCCCATACATAGGGTCATACCACTTAATATCTGAATGTTTGAGTAACAATAACCTCTCTATCCATGAGAGTCCATTCTGGATATCCCAGAGTGCTGGAAGTCTTGGCAAGTGCGAAATAAACCACTTGTGCAAGAGAATGGTGCAACACTCAATCTGACCAACTCCATGACGGTTCCTACGGTGGATGGAAAAGTACACATCAGCCAATAAGGTAGGTACAGGATTCTTGATTAAGAAGAGGTTGATTGCATTTGCGTCCACAAAATCATTAGCAGTCGAGAACAGGAACAATCCGTAAATTAGTAAAACCAGAATAACCTCAAATGCTTCAGAATTCTTCGACTCGACATAAATTTGAGCTTTTTCATACAGGAACATAGCTGGAAATCCATATAGCCCTCCCTTAGCAGTCATATGAGATCGTACTTCGTTCACCTCCAAATACGCGGCCTCTGCAATTACTCTTTCACTAGGAGTCCCTTCTCTTCCAGAAAATGGTCTAGGAGTGACGCCTACTCCCATCAGGGCAGAATATTCTTCCAATGTTGGCAGCAACTGATAATCTGGAAATGTGAAACAATGATAGGTTGAATCATAAAACTGCACGAGTGCGGACAACATCTCTTCATCTACTTGAACTTCTAGTAAAGACAACATATTCCCATGCTTCTCTCTAAACGCCTCGGGGTCTTCTACTAAACTTCCCAGTTTCCTCAGATTCTCCAATCTTGGGCTTCGGAACACAATCTCTGCTTTCTTCCCAGAATCCATCCTATAATATCTGCAAAACAATCTTTAGTTCCTTAAATGATTAATAAATGTGAATCAAATGCGCAAAGTACCATGGAACTCAGAATCGGTAAACATCAAAACATTGTTGATTTAAATTCATTGGGTTACAAAATTTTAGTACATCTTACCAAGTCTTAAATAGAAAGCTAAATAAAAGCTAACAAAAAGCCCTAAGAAGGTTCTTCTAACAGCCTCAGGTTGAGCTTCTCAATCTCCTTCTCCATCTGTGCCTTCTCAAGAATGAGCTTGTCCACGATTAACGTCCATGGAGTTGACTGAGGGCTAGAAGAAAATAAATCTTCTTGCGCTTTTCCCTTCTTGCAGGAGAGTACCTCTTCATTCTTCAACTCTAATTGCTTCTGGAGCTCTGCGTTCTCTTTAAGAACCACTTGGTACTTGTGCTTCCAAGCGTCTTCGATTTGTCGTGCCTTGCTCAAAGCAATCCTTAACTTCTCCTCCTCAGACATGAAGATCAAGGTGGGCTCCTCTTTTAAAACCATAGGTTCTTGTCGAGAATAGGGCATCTTCAACTCAATGGCTCTCTTTTGAACCCATTGGAGATAAGGTTCCAAGGAGACACAATTAAGCTTTCCCAAGTATTTCTTTCCTTTCTTGTGCAAATGACCCCAGGCTCTTAGAATCCTCTCTTTCTGCTCTTGATTATTACCCTCTTCTTTAAAGAAAATATTTTCCACATGAAAACTGTTGGGCCTATCTCTTAAAGGGTATCCCAACTATCGACGGGCAAGGACGGGGCTGTAACTGATTCCTCCATTGGCACCAAGAAGAGGTACATCACCAAAATTCCCACAGCTGTCAATGATCATTATCCCCTTATATTCACGATTATACCAATCAATATCAGAGTGCCTGAGAGCCATAATCTTCTGTGACCACCACCCCTTCTTCGGATCCCAAAAGGCGTGAGCTTTAGGCAAGTGTGAAGTGAACCATTTGTACAATAAAGGAGCACAACAAGTAATCATCCCTCCTTTGTGAAAATTCCTGAGATGAACAGAATGATACGCGTCTACTAGCAGAGTAGGTACAGGGTTTTTCTTCAAGAAAATCTTAATGGCGTTGAGATCTACAAAGTTCTCAAAGCTGGGAAACAGAAAGATACCATAAATGAGTAAGGCGAGAATAGCTTTGAATGCATCGATACTCAAATGATCGGCGTAGTATTGAGTTTTTTCAACCAAGAATTATGCACTCAACCCAAAAACTCCTCCTTTTGTGATCATGTTCTTTTGAATATCAACTAATCCCACACATGTGGCTTTGACAATATCTTGTTCTTTAGGGTCCTTCTCCATGATCGGAAAAGGAGAATCTTCAAGAATAGGCAAACAAACCAACTGAGAGTATTCTTCTAGTGTAGGCACTAGCTGATAATCAGGGAAAGTTAAACAGCGGTAGAGCGGATCATAAAACTGGAGGAGCGTAGAAAGAATTCCACTGTCCATTTTTATCTTCAATAACAACAACAGCTTCCCATCCCTACTTTGGAAACCTTTTGGATCTGTTACCAAGGTACCCAACCTTCTTAGGTCATCTAGTTTAAAACCTTTGTAAGTGTACTTTAATGTTTTCTTTCTTTCACCATCCATAGTGATCTCTGATGTTGACAAACAAAAAAGAATCTGAGTTCCATGAAACTTCTATGATATGATGTGAATGCAAGAATTCACAAACACAAGTAAATGCAAAGATCACACATATGCACAGAAACACAAGCCTAGGTTTAAAGGTCGAGCGTGGATCCAAAGTCTACCCATCCCCAAAAGGTATGTACTAGGGATTTCAAACCTGTAGAGCAGGGTTCTAAATGGTTCTCAGAGTCATCAACCCATCTTTCGGATATTATCAACTTCCCAAATTACTTGGTAATCGATAATATTCTCAAGAGAGTCTCGTCTAAGTGTAGTATCGTGTGTCAACTATTTCGGAAATACTTCCTTATAGCCATCGCACTACGTCCTAGTAAGGCCAAAGTGGGGTAGAATGTAATCTAAAAGTCCACAGTGTCATGGGCTCCTTCGTTGAAAGTAGCGTTGTTTTCACGAATACTCGATCAACAATACTAAACTCTCAAGAGGGCCTTCACTAAGCGGTGGTTTCTCAAGTTAGCTTGGTCGGGAATCAACTCCCTATAAGCCTTCTTGAATATACCACCATCCTATCATAATTGCACTCAAGTCCGGGTATAGGACCTTCTCACCACTCAAAAGGTCCCAAGATCCAACAATCAAACAAATAAACACAAATATACATGTAAAGCAAATATTCACAAATATGGCACATAAACAAACAAAATAGGCTAAACCCTCAAGTTCTTTTTTTAAAATCCCCAGTGAAGTCGCCATTTCTGTTGCGGTGAGAATCGTGATATCAAGCTATTGATTAACTTGAATCTTTAATTCTAAAATTCACAACCGAACTTTAATTTATCCAAAGGAAAGGTTTAAAGAAAGAAAAACCCTTTTCGCGATGTAACCACAACGCTAAGAGATTCGGGGATCGGGGGTTGGTTATGCATAGGGTAGGTATTTCACATCCTAAACATCTGTAGTACTCTACAGGAACCTTTCGTTTGTTTGTATGCTAAGTTTGTTAAATATTTGCTATGGATTGGGAAAAAGGTGTAGGTTAAAACCTAAAGATATGTACACTAATTTGCTCACAAAGACGTCGCATCCTCTGCCTACGTATCCTAACTAGGATAGAATCAGAGCAATTGTAGTTCACCTCACTAAGTTTGAAGAACACTTGATTACGATCAAAGTTCAGAGGGGAACAAACATGACAATGTTTGTGTAGAGTTTAAGGAAACTCTCTAAATCTAAGTTGAACACTCAAGAAAGGGAAGTAAGTAATCATGACGATGATTCTTACATAGAGTTAACAAACTCTATCCTAAGTTCTAGTTGAAAGAGCACTCCTAACAAGGGTGGGCTTTGTAGACTTAAGAAAAGTCTAAAGGACAAGTTCCACTTAACTAAGTGTATGAATGACTTAACGAAGTCGAGGGAGAGATGAGTTGTTTATGACCCAAGGGTCAACGGAAAGACTTTTCCTTTGGAAGGAGAGGGACAGGAAACTTGGATGAGAACTAAAAAGTTCCATCACTTGGAGAAGGAATACTTAAAAAGCAAAATGGACAATTAAGCAAGATGAATAAGATTACAATCAAGTAAGGATACATATTACAATAAGCAGATACTTCAAACAAACACCAATGGTTACAACCGGTAAAATATCTTAACAAAGATGGCAGCATAGTCTTAACAAAGATTGAAACATGATGAAGGTAACAACCATGTAAACAAATCACAATTTGAAAGTAAACATGTCATAAACTCAAAGTACATTTAGGGTAACAACAACATGTATTGATGACAATCAAACACAAGCAAATTAGGAGGAAAATAATCATGGGATTATGGTGACGACCAAAGGAGGACAAACCTTAGCATGTTAACTAACATGGGATGCAAAAATCTCATAAGAAAATTCAAGCATATTCAAAGGGAATTCAACAGCAAGTAAGATAACGATCTCAACATATGAACAAATTTCCACATAGACAAAAGACATCACAATTAATAACAATATGTAATATTTTTACACCACATGAAAATAGACCTTAAGACAATCATGTTGCAAAAAGAATGGGTTCGAAAGGATAAAAAATGAGAAAGATATGAATTTTTGAAGTTTCAGGTAAAAATGTACAAATAAAACACAACAAGCAAAAATAAAATAAAATGCAAGGGGTGGGAGTTGAACCCACGCCCCTCAGCTTACACGTGCGCGCGCAAGAAAATGAAAAAAAGAACAAAAGGGTTGATCCTCCTCAGGGATCGAACCCAGGTCTAGGCAGTGAAAGGCGCATGAGAGAGTAAGTTGATTACCACTGGGGTGGCTATACATCCGTTGATATAGCCACCCCCATAAACATATAAGACGTGTTTTCATGAATTTATGGGCAAGTTGGAAGCAAGAACAAGGCATTTTTACAAAAGGCATTTTGATTCTAACTTACTCAATTCTTAATGGATTCAGGTGAAATTTTAGTCAAAATTGAGTGGAATTTAATAAGGAATGCAGGGTGGTGTTGAAATTGTGAGATAAATCTTCTAATTAAAAACACGATAGGAGATGCATATTTGTCATTTTGAATGCATAATGAGATTAATGCATAGCTCTGTGCACATTTAGATCAAACAAATCACACACACAAATTACAAATAGGTCAACTAGCAAATTTAAACACAAGAATCAGTTTCAAATCAAACAGAATTGAAAATGGTTTGGAAACTGCAATTTGGCATTTTTGAAATGCATGAGGAAAGGAAAAACAGATCCTAAGCACATTCTCCATAGATAGGCATCACACACAGGTCACACACATATCGATTGATGATTTCATGGTCTAAAATTGGGCACAAGCTAAACAAAAAGAGAACTGGTTCACAAGTTGCAAAAAAGGCATTTAGAAATGCAAGATGGAGCTCATGGCAGGTTTTAACATCCTCACACCAAACATACTTTACACACAGCTTACAAACAAGTTTATGAATGATTTTATGCCAAAAATTTGAACACAAACTGAACAAAACTAAGCT
The DNA here is from genome assembly GCA_963859935.3 of Lathyrus sativus. Lineage (NCBI taxonomy): Eukaryota > Viridiplantae > Streptophyta > Magnoliopsida > Fabales > Fabaceae > Lathyrus > Lathyrus sativus. The sequence continues at coordinate 280,478,857 of OZ012741.1, forward strand.
TGATCCAACAGTTGCATATTGATGTCTTGAAATGCATGATGGAACTCAAAGTACATTCTAAGCATGTTCTTATCAAATAGATGCCACAAACAAGTTATAAACATATACATAAATGATTCTAGGCACATGGATAAATTTCAAACCAGACAGAAATGAGAATGACTTACCAATTGCAAAAATGTCATTTTAAAATGCAAGAGGAAGTGAAGTGCCAGTTCAGGTGTAATCAAGTGGTGAAAACAAAACATACACATCATTCATGATATAACAGGTGGAATTGAATGCAGAAATCAAGCATATCTCAATCTATTTAGCATTTGGCATGGTGAGTGGAAAATGCAACAGTTTTGTAGATAATGTGATGAGGCAGTAGGGGTATTATTGCAAGCAGTGAGGTTTTCATCAAAACAAACAATACACATACATCTCATACATCATGGCAAGTAGGATGAGCCCAAGATTTGGAGTACATGGCATCTAAAACAGGTTTTGAAATGTTCATAAACAGTTTTTTGATGACACTAGGTGAAATTCAAATCAAAATTGTTTTAAACCAAAACAAGAGCATACACACACCATATATGTAATAACAGATGGTATTGAGTTCAAAAGTTAACCACATCCTCTTTGATTCAAAGTATGACATGATGATGGTAATACATTGAAAATAGCAAAGAGACACAAACTATCAAAAGCCAAAACAGAAAGGTATACCCTATGTTGCTACCACACATACACTCCAAATGTGCAATATAATAATTATAGGCCTTAGCATCAATCAAAACCAAACTGTCATGGAAATTGGTAATGCTCATGGTACATGCTTTTCAATACAACATATCAAAAATGCCAAACATGGAAATATGATGTAAAGTGAGAAGTTCATAGACTACATACCTCTTGTAGACTATGTTGAGCAAGTTAGAACACAAAGAAATCCAAAGATCTTGTTTTTGGCACAATGTTGAAGCTTCCTTCCTCTTGAAGCAATATGCAAACCTTATGACAGTTAGAGAAATGAGCTTCACCTACTAGTTTTCAATGCTTTGGATAGTTGCAATATGACATATGTGATGTGTAAGGATGGTTAGAATAGCAAGAATGGTCCTAGACAAGGATTTGGCAGATTTTGAGTATAGTGGTCAAACTTGCTTGGTGTGAAAGTTGACTTTTGTGAAATTGAGATTTTTGAGTGGTTTGAATGTATGGACACCTTCTACACAATGCTTAGAGGTTATGTAGATGGTTGTAGAAATGATCTTGAGCAGAGTTTTGCTCAAGACAACTTTTTGGTGAAAAATGGAAGTTTGAAAATTTGAGATTCTTTGGAAATGAGAGGGAATTGAGAGCTGTTGTTTTTATGGTTTTTGGACATTGCTCTGGTGTATAAATGACATGGAGGGAGCCCCTATTTATAGGAGAATGCAAGGTGAGGGCATATTTGTAAACTTGGCATTTTGGAGGGATTTTGAAAAGGAAACCCTTGGCTTGGGGTTTGGTACAGCTGCAGCTTCAAAGCTTTGCCTCAACTGATGAATTAGTCAAGTGAAAATTAATGACATGAGATGATTAGAGTGGCTAGGCAAATAGGTAACTGCAGCTGCAAGTGCAAGTGGCAAAAGTTTCTCTTTCCAATTTTATGAATATTATATTGTCAACTTGCCTCCAAGTTGCCAAGTCCATCAATTCCTTCTTTCTTCTGGTTTTCTCTTCATCTAGGACTCAAGTTATCAGAATAAAACATGATCCAATGGTTGGGGATGGCCCAAGTTGTTAAAATTTGAGTTTGTGAAGAATTATCAATGTGGGACCCAAGTGTTAAAAGCCCATCTTGCCAAATTCATAACTCTCAGCTCATAAGGGCTATGTAGGAGTTCTACCATAATTTGGAAAGCCCTCGTGTAGCTCTATAACTTTCATGCTTTCATGAGTTTCAGATTCTCAAAGGAGCTTGGCCAAAAAGCCTCTTAAAGTTGCTGAAAAACAAGCTTAAAAGTGAAATTTCTCTAAGTTATTTTCCCTTCTTGAAATGAATTTGATCATAACTCCAAATCTATGCATTTTCTGATCATGAACCACTTTAGGACTTTTGTAGGACTTGCCAAGATCTTTCTAATGAGCTTTGAACCAACTCAATTGGATGTGTGGTTAAGGAGTTATGGTCTTGCCCCTTTCAAAACCCTAATTCCCGACTTTTGCGATTACTCCTCAACCCTTGATCCAACTTTCATGAAATTTTATGGGTAGATGAAATATGTCATTAGGAACATTTTTGAATCACATCTTGAGGTGAGATTCCTTATGAGTGAAGAGTTGACTTTTCGGTCAACCGAACGATCGATCGATGGCTACCGAGTCGATTGTTGATGCTCTGGACCTTTTGAGGTTTTGAAACTCTTTGAATAGACTTTAACAAGACATATGAACTTTATTGACCATGATCCCACCATTGTAACCCCTTTTAAATCAAAAGTCAAACCACAGTTGACTTTTCCTGTTGGAAAACCCTAATCGGGTATCCTAAACTTCACTGCTTTTGATTCCTGGATGATCACCCCAAATTGAATTCATACTTGACCCAATGTGGTATCCTTGATATTTTTTGAAGTTGAATTAATCCAAAACATTGATCGATCAAATCATCGAAGCCTCGATTTTGACGGTACGAAACCCTTATTCATCTGCACCTTGACAAAGATAAACTTGAAGTGGGTTAAGGTTAGTTAAACATGTGAACATGCTCCTAAAATGATGATGAAGATCTAAGGGGTCAAAATTTGGGGTATGACACCCAGAAACCCCATGCACAACGCACACACTTCCATTACCAACAATATTACCATTCTCATTTGCAGCCGCTCCGCCCGGAGGTACCACAACAGTAGGAATACCCTGACGAATAGATCCATCAATCGGTGGAGGAATGACACCAGCTCCTCCGTGCAAAACACCATCTTCATCAACTCGTGCTATCAACGGCTGGACCAAAGTTCTAAATTGTTCATGTCCACTAGCAACAATCTACACCAGTTCCATGAATTAGGCTATGCGAGCCCTGACCTCTTGCAATTCGGCTTGAACCTGATCCATCACCTTCTGCTAATTCCCTCGAGTAGAATACCTATGGAAACTGAACTCCTCTATCCTGAACTGAAGAAAACCAAGCAGAGATAAGAACACAAGGCCACCAAGAACAACCTACGATGCAAATGAGAATGCAAGATGCAAAATGCAAACATGTCTATGTATGCATAGGGAGATCTCCCCCTTGATTCCGGTTTCAATAAACAAGAACAACAGAGATAGATAAAAACACCATAGTAAATCTTCTCATGTATCAAGTAAAGCTGAGACAATACAACCAAATGAGAAATATCCGCATATAAAAGGTATTGATCTCATCCAACATCTCTGGTGATGATCAAGATACAAAAGCAAATGAAACTACAAAAGACAAAACTCCTAGTAGCCATGATCTCTACGCCACTCCCGAGACTCCTCAAGCATCTCATTTGTATCTGGATGGTCTGGCCTCTCCATCAACTCTCGGATGAGGACATCCCTCTTGCGTATCACATCCCAGAGATAATGACAATGGTCCTCCCAAGCATCTTTGTCGAAGGCGTCCTCAAGTCTGGGTTTCTTCACCTCTGCCCGAATCTTGAACTCTTCAAGTGCTGATAAAGTTTCTTGGTATTTCTGCTCGATCGTGCTCCTGTGGAACGATTCTAATAATACCTCCCTCTCCTTGGCCTTGAGTTGTGCTTTCAGCTTATCAACCTGAAAACGAAGCTGATCTTCTCTACTCTTGTTGGAGGTCAAGGTAGCATTCCATTTCTCATTGAATTTGGATATCTTCAGATAAGCTCTATCTAAATCCTCCTTCTTACTCTTTAAAACATCACAAGTGATTTTCATATCAAGACCGACTTGCTTCCTTGCTTGTACCTGATCAGTATGTTCTTTCTCCAACTTGACAAAGGATTCTGACTTTATATTGGCCAGATAAACAGCTTCACCCTTATCATGCTTCAGCTGACTGATTTCCTGCTTCAACTCTTCATTCTCTTTGCACAACTCTTCCTTGTCTGCCCAAAGCTTGGTATATCTCAGGATGTCGACAGTTGTAGGCGGCTCAATGACTAAGGGATACAGTGGTGCTTCAATAGGAAACGAAAATAGTACCTCTTCAACCCTCTTCTGAATCCAATCTGAGTATGGATCATAGGCTCTACAATCTCCTTTGCCCAAAGAAAGTTTTCCCTTCTTGTGAATTTTATCCCAAGCGTCCACGTATCGGGCCGAGATACAAGAATCAGCTACACCTGTGAAGTACAGAGATTCCCGCACTTCCTCTTCTTTCAGAGGTCCTTTCAAAGCATAACCTAATTGTCTCACAGCAAGAGAAGGATTATAATTGATACCTGTAACACCCCCTTCTATACCCCCAAATAAACAATTAAATCACATAATAAAATTTCATCATAGTATAATTAAAATATGGTATAAAAGAGATATGTCACATCATCACGAAATTAATATACAACACCTGCTCGATAAAAGACATGCAACAGTGGGGTAGCTCAACAGGGGAACTTAGTCCCTACTCCCATATTTCAATATTTAGAATTAAAAGTGGAAAATCTAAACATTTAATCACTTTAAACATGCTATCATATAAATACATATCATTCAGTTTGATTCACCACATCACTTATGTTTACATAAACATTTACCATCAAATACATATACAAAATGTATCCCAAAGTTGTACTAATGTGTCCTTGCTCACCACAGTTGTAGCAAGTCACTTTCGCACCACTTCTGCACTCAAGAGCTTTGTGGCCTGGCTTCCCACACTTGAAACACTTCATCCCAACACTCTTGCACTCAGGAGCACGATGTCCCGCTTCACCGTAATTATAACATCTCACCGGGGTGGAAGCTCCTCCCCCACTCGGCTTCTTGCCGTAACCAGCTTTTTGTTTCCCCTTATCTGCAGGAGTCACATACGACTTTCCTCTAAATTGACCTTTTCCTTTCTTGTCACTTAAACTCTTGCAGTGGCTAGACCGAGACCTACTGTCTTCATCATAAATTCTGCTCTTGTTCACCAACTCAGAGAATCGCCTAATCTCCTGATAACCAACAACTTGCTTAATTTCAGGCCTCAAACCATTCACAAACTTGAGACACTTGGATCTCTCAGCAATAGTAGTGTTATAATGAGGACAAAACTTAATCAATTTCTCAAATCTTGCGGTATACTCGTCCACAATTGAGTTACCCTGCTTCAGCTCAAGGAATTTACTTTCCTTCTTACCACGCACATCTTCCGGAAAGTACTTCTCCAGAAATGCCTCTCTAAAAACATCCCAAGTAACCACAATCTCATCTTCTTCAAACCTTTGGCGAATGTTACCCTACCAGTCCTCAGCTTCCTCTTCAAGCATATGAGTGCCAAACTGCACCCTCTGCGCATCTGAACAATTCATGACTCGAAAGATCTTCTCAATCGCTTTCATCCATACTTGTGCTTTGTCAGGTTCATGGGTTCCCTTGAAAATCGGTGTATTGTTCCTTTGGAACCTTCCCAAAGCACGAAACTCATCATCAGCGTTATTTCCAACATTCACATTGGCTTAAGGATTCTTCCCAATCGCTCCAGCCAACCTCGTTAATGCCTCGACAATCGTTTCATCATTCCTGCCTGCAACCATTGTTCTTGATTCCCACAACAAATCCTCGTTAGAACAACCATATGGATAGTGCTACACACATATACCAAATGCATAAGGGAATGAACACGTTAACAACTTGGTCAACAGACCCACCTGCTCTGATACCACTTAATGTAACACCCCCTTCTATACCCCTAAATAAACAATTACATCACATAATAAAATTTCATCAGAGTATAATTAAAATATGGTATAAAAGAGATATGTCCCATCATCACGAAATTAACATACAACACCTGCTCGATAAAAGACATGCAACAGTGGGGTAGCTCAACAGGGAAACTTAGTCCCTACTCCCATATTTCAATATTTAGAATTAAAAGCGGAAAATCTAAACATTTAATCACTTTAAACATGTTATCATATAAATACATATCATTCAGTTTGATTCACCACATCACTCATGTTTACATAAACATTTACCATCAGATACATATACAAAATGTATCCCAAAAGAATACTATATAGTCCTAACTACCCGGTGCTACATATCAGAGCATAACCGACCAAAAGAATGAATCTATACTTCACAAAAGACCTCCATCAAAGCTAATATGCAATGCCTCATAGAGCATTATAAAACAACAGAAGGGTGAGAAATATTATCATAATAATCAATGCATATAATTATATATATGCACATGCATAGAATACACATATTCCGCATTTCTCATCACAATTCATTCATAACTCATCATACATTTCACAACATGTATAAACACACATGGATAATAACAAAACATGTTTCATCATGTGCATATCCATAGTTCTCAACTCAACAATCCACACACAAGCAACACAATGCAACTCATGCCATGTGGTACCAACACTTGTTATCATTTTTCAAATTTTACACTTAAACCGGGTCCACTCTTCTAGACCGACAACAACAAAAGCCCGTCCTCTAAGCTTTCAAACCCACTCTTCTAGGCTTGGGACAAGTCACTAGTCTCCACGAAACTAGCCAACCTTGCCTCTTGACAAAATGATGCATATGCAATCAACCACCAAATGCACTTAAGACCGTTCTCGCATCTTAATCTCATGCATTCTCAATAAATCATCACATGAGAATTATAACATGATTGCACACACAACATATTTCACATAATCAAAGTATTTATACTTTAAATCATCATCACCATATTATCAAGCAATGCACACATATTCACTAATATGTTCTCATGCATTATTCACATACAATTACAAGCAATGCACACATATTCACAATATGTTCTCATGCATTAATAATAACATCGTGCCAACGACAACGAACTCAATCACAATCATCATGCACTTTTAATCAATTTAAACAATGCATATATTGTCAAAAGACCATATTTCACAATTGATTCCATAATCTAGGATTCACGCCATACGACTACCCATAACATATCACACCATAGTACACAACTATTCATTCCGATAAGGATCGAACACAATCGAACCAAACAATCAACATCGGATGGAATCACAAAGAAAATGAAATATTTTCACGCTCACTGGCTTGCTCGCCTAGCGAATACTCGCTATCTGTTCGCTAGCAAACAAGCTCGTGAAGGCAACAGAAGCTACTGACTTAGTTCGCTTCCTACTCGCTGCAGCGAGGTCCTAGCGAATCCTTCGCTACCTTACTCGCTACCAGCGAACCAGATCAAATACATTCTACCCAAGTCTGGGATCGCACGCTAACTTGCTCGCCCAGCGAGTTGCTAGCGAACATTCGCGACCTGTTCGCCTAGCGAAGGTGCTAGCGAACGTCCGCGAACTCAAAAACCCTCACTTTCATCAATCCTCAACTCTTCACAAACTCAATCGATTCTCACCAAACCAGTTCCCATAGTCTTAGTCTAATAATCCTCGACTAAAATACACACTTTATTCTCGATTCCAACCGTTAAAACCTTGATTCTACCGATTAAACTCATTTATGCCCTAGAATGGAAAATGGAGAAAACATCCAAACAATCCAAACCAATCATACATAATCATAGACATTGATAGAATAACAACATTTCACACCCTTACCTTGATTAAATTGAAAGCTAGGAGTTGTTCTTGATGATTCCAAGCTTTTCCTTCTTCTCCTTCTCTTTTCTCCTCTTCCTCTTTTCTTTCTCTTCTTTTCTCTTATGTTTCTATCTTTTCCTTTTCTTTCCTCTTTCCTTATATGCCTTTCCATTCTATTTACTTCCATCATATTTTCTCTCGAATATCTACCAATAATTCCAATAATTAAAATCATCCAAATAAATCAATTATTTAATACGAATAATTAATTATTGAAAAATTGGGTTGTTACAATACCGCCTTTCCTCCCTATCAAGGGCACATTAGGAAAGCTACCACAACTAAAGATAAGCTCACGACCCAATAAATCTCGATTGAACCAGACGATATTCTTCTCCATTAAACCCATAAGCCTCTTCAACCATTCAGATGAGTTCGCGGAATCCACAAAAGCTCCAGAGCGAGGAGGGTGATCAACAAACCATTTATGCAACAGCGGTGCGCAACAAGAAACCATCTTTTCTCTTCTTTTCTCGTTCTTGTAATGCACTGAATGATACAGGTCCCCCAGAAGAGTAGGTACGGGATTCTTGGAAGCGAAGATATGAAAAGCATCAAAATCCACAAAGTCCGGTACATTGGGAAACAACACAATGCCATAGACACACAGAGCCAAGATAGCACTGAAAACCACCCAACAACCCTTTTCAGCATATTCTCGGGCGTTGTCGACCAAGACGGGTAAAGTAAATCCGGAAACTCCATTTCTACTAATAACATGATCTGCCAAGTCAGAAGCGCTCAAATAAAGAGCTGCGGATAACTTCACGAGATTAGGTTCTTCTTCAGAGCTAAAGAAAGGCACTTTGTTCAGAATCAGGACCCCTAAGACGTAAGCGAATTCCTCCAAAGTCGGAATCAACGCATAGTCCGAAAACGTGAAGCATCTCAGTGGAGGATCATAGAACTGCAACAGGGTATGAATAGCTCCATACTCGTAAGTCGTGAGCCTACGGACAAACTTCAGAATTCCACCATACTATTCTCTGAAAGCTGCAAGAACACCAGGATCGGCCATGGAAATTAGACCAAATAAAAGTCCCAACTCAGGTGCTGGAAACTTGTACACAACAATCCTCTTTCTGCTAACTTCCATCTCTGATGAAGACCAGTACCAGAATCAAGGGAAAGACGAGAACCTATAACACACATAAACATGCAATGTTAACTGCAAAATGATTATGCAGATGCACACATGGGATCAAGGTATATAATGCTCAAACTCGCTGTTGTGCCGTTGACTGAATTCAACCAAAGCTCCGCTCTCATCAGAACACTGAGATAACACACTGGATGGAACACTCAGGATCAAAATTCCGCATTGAAAAGAAAACCAGGGTTGGTTGAAGGCCATGTTTCCTGCAAAAACCCATCCCTCTCACATGTGGGTTCTAGTCTTGAAAGGTACGACATCCTATGTGGGTTGTCAGCATCACAGACTTTCGAGAAACAATGATACGTTCACCATTTCTGGTTTGGCATCATAGTCTAACGAAGCGGCCTCACTTAGCTGACCTCCCAAATGAACGGTCTTCAGAGTCGACAGGCTTTGTAAGTCAATATTCCCTCAACTGCACCAGACGCGCAGGATAGAGTATTTCTGAAGAAAAACCTCGTCTGAATGTGAATTTCACGCGAGCTATTGCACAGCCAAACGCCACACAAGCTCCCACTAATCTCCACTCTAATCCTATGTGTATACTCAAGCGCAGGTTTGACTTATCTGTTAATGGAACAACCCAACTCATAGCACATCAGCAACAAGAATGCAAAATGCAATAATATACAACAGATAATGTACATAAAGCAAAAACTGTACAAAAATAAACACCCAAAGACGCAATAGACAAGCGTTAGGAGTGACTCGCATAGGGAACCGGAGTCCCCAGCAGAGTCCACAGGTTGATTAAGTGTTTTAACCGAGTAGGGTTAAACATCCGTTCCAGCAGTTAGGGACAAAGCCTATTTGCGGTAGAACCGAAGCTTAACAACACTCTTTTTATGAAAAAAGATTCCGATTAATCCCGAAGGAAAAATGTTTGAAATTTGTTTTGTGTTTTTTAGTGAAGTGAATACACTCGGTTTGTGATTCACGTTGCACTAAAGATTATGACATGGAGGCGAATGCGTCGTATATCGCCCCCAAATGGGACGTATACTAAACACTCTAGATAAGCGAGAGGAGACCCCTCACTCATCATTCCCCATATAGATTAAGGCTCGTAGTGTGCAACATTTATTGCCTTTATTAGATGAATTAGAATTGTTTTGAGATAAGAAAGAGAGACGCACGGAAGGTCTAAGGGAAACTCGGCCCTAACGTTGTCATGCAAAGTGATCCTAAAGTTTGGATGAAAAGGGGAAACATCTACCCTAATGTTAGCATGCTTGGATTGAACACCTAATGTCTCTCCTACTCCCATCCTAAACGGAGGGACTAGGAACCCTATGGGGATCATGGCAAAAAGCACAAGAAAGCACCAAGTAAATTCAATCACAAGTAAAAGATGCATACATGAAAATGCAACACTTAGAATGGTGGGAGGGAGGAAAAATGTGTGGGGCAGCAGCCGCCACAAGCTCGTCTCGACCTCAACAGCGATGCAAGAATGATGAAAACACGAAGGAAGTGCAAAGAGATGAAAGAAAATGAACATGCAAGAGATCATCAAATTTGAACCACATCCATAAGAATGTATTCAAGTGGAAATACACGAATGTCGGTGAAATCTCGATTAAACAACCAAAACAGCGACATATACCCAAAAACATTTCATCCCTAATACATCACACTGATCCATGATGATTCAAGATGAAACGGTATGCAAATAATCAAACAAAGTAGCAAAACAAGCCTGCCATCATAGTGTTAATCGGTTAACCCCAGGGGTTAATCGGTTAACACACTGTTAACATTTAAAAAAATTGAAAATTTGAACTGGTTAATCGATTAACCATATGCGTTAACCGATTAACGCTTTGAAAACTTTGAAAAATTTTAAAATCTGTGATGGTTAATCGGTTAACCATATGCGTTAACCGATTAACATTGTGCTGACAGCAGAAAACAGCAAAGCAGAATCACTTTTCAACAGCTTATCACTTCTCCAAACATGCCAATGATCACATAATCACTTAATTACGAAATTAAATCAGAAAAACATGATTCCAACAACATGTAAACAGATCCAAACAACATCAACACAGATCAAATGAATCAAAATTCAATCGAATATGAAAGTCATCATGAACATGCAAATAAACTAAAAATGCTATGGATCTAGGATTCCAAATGAATCAGAGATTTGCTTCGGTTAATGTTGAACTAACTGGAATTGAACAGATCCGATGCAAGAAATCCGGAATACTTCAAGACCCTCACCAATTCTTGTTGTAGCAATGGAGATCCTCCAAGATTAATCCAAAATAAGCCAAATAATCACTTCCAAAATCACCTCCAGATCTGGATCCAATTGTGCACGAAAATTGAATGGAGAAATCACTTCAATGGAGATGATGGATGGAGGTTTGAGCTCAAGAATTCATTGATTCCAATGAAGAATCAAAGAATTCAATGAAAAGAGCTTTGAGTGAGGGTTTTGAAATTTGGAAAATTGAGAGTTTGAGAGAACTGAGATGAATTCTGAAAAATGAATGTGAGAAATGAAAATTGGATAGCCTTGGTTTGAAGTGAATCACTTAAATACCATTTAGGTTTGGACCCCAAAGCAAGGTTTGGAAATTGGTTTGTGAATTTTGGCTTGGCACTAGGAATGGAATTTTGGAGGGAAATGAAATTATGAAATGATTCTAGATCCTTCCCAAGTGACAAATTTGAATTTAAGTGATCAAAATTGGACCCCAAATGGCTCTGCATTGAAAAATCACGTACAGAGAAAAAAATTACACTAGTTAATCGGTTAACCATATGCGTTAACCGATTAACACCTTTAAAATTTCAAATATGGCCTAATTTCTCTTTGGTTAATCGATTAACCATATAGGTTAACCGATTAACACCTTCAAAAATTTGAATTTGGCGCCTTTTGGAGGGAAATCTGTCCATTTGCTCTGTTTTAACTGTTTGGAGCTCTATTAAGCTTCTGAATCTCGTTCTTGAACATTATCACTGTAAAAATGCTTGACATGAACCTGAGTGCTGCTTTCTGAACTGCTGTTCTCCTGCAAAAGAACAAAAAATCGGTCGCCTGACCGCTGGGCAAAATAAATGCCAAAGCCTCTGATGCTCGTTGTTCGTTGTTCAGTCTTTTGCGCCGAAATGATCTTGAGCCACAGGAATACCTCGATCCCATGCTTCGAGAATAAATATTATGATATGCAAAAAATGCAAAATGCAAAGAAACAAAAGCCAGTTACGGTTAAAACGAAAAAGCAAATTTTGGGTGCTACAACCTTCACTCGGCTGAATTTGTGTTGAGAAGACTCGTCCAAAAACCCCCAAATTCAGAGAATCTTGGAGGATAAAACCCTAGAGGTTTTATTCAAGAAAAACCTGTCAATTCCTTAACCCGAACCAGATTACCCAATCAACGGCTTTGAATGTTATCACCTTAGACAATCCATAATGCACAACAAAGATTATTGTGTGTGATTGTTGTGGTATGAAATGTAGAAGACGAAGATGATGAGAACTTGAATTGACACCTCTTTCACTTTTCTTGTTTTTCTAATTGATTCAATTGATATGAAATGAATAGAGCAACTGAATATTTATACCAGACAAAACTGTTATAACTGATAAAACCAACTTTCAAAAATAATAGATAAATCAGGAAATATGCAGCAAACAACGAGCGGTCGACCCATGCAGAGTGCAGGGTCGACCTGAGCTAACCCGAGGCAACATATTGTGCAAAACACACAGCTATGCGTCGACCGGAACAAGGCATGCGTCGACACAAAGCCTGAATTTTTTGACAAATGCAAATGACAATAGTATGTGTCGACCGGTAGGTCGACCATACCTAACCCGAGGAAAATGCATTTCTAGGACACTTGTCATGAGTCGACCGGAGCAGAGTTTAGGTCGACTCAAAGACCTGAAACTTCAAAAAATGCCTAAAATCATATTTTTGATTCTCTTAGATGAAACCTATGATAGACCAATTGAGTTTAACCCGTATGACGCATATTTTGACAACTCTAAATGCAATACTCGAGATATTTAATGCAAGCAAATAAACATGAGAAATAAGGTATGCTTATGCATCATGGTGATAACGCCAAATGTCTATTCTTCCATACGACTAGGTTTTGACATCACCGAAACACGCATATCTAGTATCTGAGGCTTTTCCCTCACATACTCCCCCTTTTTGATGATGGCAAAACACGTATAACCTGTCTGTATGATATCCAACATTATCCTCCCCTTTGCTTGATGCCTTCATTCTCACTTACTCATTTGCGTTAAATGCGACGTCTTCACGTTTGATCTTTATGGTTCTAGTAAACAGCTTGACACTTTCTCCTCCTTTGACAACATCAAAAAGAAAGAAATTTCTGTTAAGAAATGATAAAAAATTACAGATGCTCATATCAAAACATGCACAACAGGATAAATATTAACAATCATCCACATATGACAAAGTTAATGATCACAAAACAAAGAGATAATTAGCACCATACATAGACAAAATTGTTTCTAGACACTACAAACAAGTAATGGGATATAGGTTCATGATGCAAGACATTTACACATGAGAAATGTACTTAATACATAGCAAAATATTCATAACAACATAACAAGATGATGAAATGCAATTATGCATAATGCATAACTGTCATGGTCTTATCCCCCTGACATGATGGCCTATCCCATGATACGGATATGACAGAGGTAGTTGAGCCTCAGCCCTTTCAGTAAACTCCAAAACTGCTTGGTTCAAGGTATTGAAGCTTGTGGCAAGAGCGCGGTGTTGATTTGCAGTTGTTTCCACCAGACCATCGAAACGTTGATTGACATTAGAGGAGAATGTGTTGAAGTTTTCAATATGCATCTCATATTGACTCTGAAGTTGTGAGAGACGCTCATCCTGAGCATTGATGAAAGCACGCTGTTATAATTGCATACTTCTCATCATCTCGAGGAGTTTGTCAGAATGTGGTTGCAGTGGATTCGTGAAGTGTGGAGGCTCCTCGTAGCCCCACTGTGGAGGCTCCTCATGACCCCAACGTAGAGACTCCTCATAGCCCCAATGCGGAGTTTCCTGATACTCCGAATACTGTGGAGGCTGGTAGTTGTCGCGTAACAAAGTTAAACCGGTATTTTGCCATTCGCCCCAACCTTGATCATTTCCATGATCTGTGGTAGGAGATTGGTCAACCCAACTCATGTTTATGTGGGTTTTCAACTTCCATTGGTTGTCTATCACCTTGTTCATTTTGTTCATCATCTTCTTCTTCGTCTTCTTCATTTTCCTCATCACTCCCATGGATTCTTCCAACCGAGAGGCGGTTGCTTTAACAACGAATCGGTAATGATTTTCTTCCTGACTCCATAGATCACCTATCATTGTAAGAGTCTTTTAACAAAACTCTTGATCTGGAGTGAGAGATTTATATGGAATCCCCGAAATCGTGACTTTAGCGTTGTTCAAAATCTCTTGTATGAAGGAACCATAGGAAAGAGCGGTACCGCGACCCGAATCTCTAAGGGCATACATCCGACTAGAAATATAATGAGGCCAACTAATTTTAATCCTTTTCTTTAAGATGTAAATCAAATGGACCTCGACCTGATCAACTCGAGGAAATCCTCCTTTCTTAGGCCGCAGAATGCGCACCACAATCCATTGCAAAATTCTATCCATAGGTTTCAGTTTACCTGTAGTGACAGTTTTCGGAAATAAATCACTCGCCATAATATCAGCTGTATATGGCTTCTTTAGCATTGAGTTCAAAGCTTCTTTGAACTCGTAGCCCTCAACCGTATTTGTGCCAGTGACCTTAACATTAGGCGTATCGGACACGGGAGTCGTATCAAACAATTTCTGCGAAACAACATTATTAACAAAAACCTTTATATCTCTGACCTTAGTTTGAAACCCATAACCCTGAAACTTACCATGAAGACAAGTGTAGAAGATCTGCATAAGGTCTTCGTTGTACTTCGTATTGCACTCCAAAAAATTGTTAAACCCTTGAAAATCAAGAAGACTGATTACTTGAGGAATGTGCATTCTTTTAACAGAGAGTCGATAATAGGCATGTTGCTTTACCAGAGACCGTTTGCCAAAAAATTTGGCGAAGCTCTCGAAAAATTCAGAAGGAACCAGTGAGACGGCGGTTGCCGGAAGAGATGCAGAAGAAGGTCCTGCAGAGGAGGAAGCTCTTGTGGATCTTTTACCGGTAATTTTTTGAGTAGCCATGGTTTTTTTTTTGTTTTTGCTTTCAAAGAGGAGAAGAGGAAATGTAGTGATGATGATTTCAAATGTTGGAGAGAATTTTTGAAGATGGAGAGGTGTTTATAACTTTGCCCATTTTGAAGTGGAGTCTAGGTTTTAGGAAGAGAAGAGTAGTAGACAAGCCTATGATGTAGGATCAAGTTTCTATACAAATGTAATAATGTACATGAGTATGAATCATAAAAGTGATTTAAGAGGGAATTTTAAACGATTTTCAAATTTTTTTTGAAGGAAATCGCGCGATGCGTCGACCGCTCTGTGTATGCGTCGACACATACTGTGTTTAAAAATACACGTTCAAAAAAAAGTATGCGTCGACCGGTAGGTCGACCTGAGCATACCCGATTGAATTTCAAATTTGAAGACATATTTGTGAGTCGACCGGACCTTGTTTAGGTCGACTCATGCAGTTAAAACTAGCAAAATTTGACATTTTTAATCATATGGGCATATATAAAGACATAGGTAAATAGCCAAACCATATTTTAAGCATTCAAATAGGTAACATACATATAATACGACATATATGACAAATGGAACACATAATTTGATACATTTTGTGAACATGAGTATCGAGAGAGAGAGAGAGAGAGAGAGAGAGAGAGAGAGAGAGAGAGAGAGAGAGAGAGAGAGAGAGAGAGAGAGAGAGAGAGAGAGAGAGAGAGAGAGAGAGAGAGAGAGAGAGAGAGAGAGAGAGAGAGAGAGAGAGAGAGAGAGAGAGAGAGAGAGAGAGAGAGAGAGAGAGAGAGAGAGAGAGAGAGAGAGAGAGAGAGAGAGAGAGAGAGAGTTAGGTGAGGAAAGATATTACCTCAATTCCAAATATAGCTAGATGAACACACACATATACTTTCAACATCTTCAATTGTTAGATATATGAAAATCAAAGTACATGTAAACATAGATATATATTTGACTAAACACGATCTAAAATATCGAGAATACCTAGTTCCCGTTGAATGTGAAAGAAAGGCTCAGTAGCAAGAGGTTTTATGAAAATATCAGCTAATTGATTCTTAGTATCAACATGTTCAAAAACCACATCGCCTTTCTCCACATGATCCCTAAGGAAATGGTGTCAAATTTCAATATGTTTAGTGCGTGAGTGCAGCATGGGATTCTTGGTAAGATTGATGGCACTCGTATTGTCACAGAAAATCGGAATACGCTCAAGTTTGATGAAATTCTAGGTACCTACAATGGATGTTACCACAAATGTTATAACATCCAAAATAACACACTGCACTTAATAATAAGCTGTAAATGAAAAGCAGTAAATAACACAAGTAATTGTTCACCCAGTTTAGTGTCAACCGCACTTACATCCGGGGGCTACC
Organism: Lathyrus sativus; assembly: GCA_963859935.3. NCBI lineage: Eukaryota > Viridiplantae > Streptophyta > Magnoliopsida > Fabales > Fabaceae > Lathyrus > Lathyrus sativus. The sequence goes on from OZ012741.1 coordinate 280,495,429, forward strand.
AAGCCAGGGAGGAAATTCACTATTAGTAGAATTAATTTAGAGTCAAATAATCCCAGTTTGCACTCTTCACTTAAGACCTACCCAATGACACTTCAGTGTAGAGACCACTAGGCCTGAGTTTCCCACTCACTCCCCCTCAATCACCTCAGTGATATAAACCAAATTACAATAGAGTTATGAAGACTCACTTCAAACACACCTTGATCTTACTTCACAGCTTTAATCAAGTGACACACACTCTTGCTTAACAACTTTGAGTGACAGAATGAACACACTAGTTCATACACAATAACCCAATGCAATTGTACAACTAACAATTGCTTGGCATACAAGGAATCCTAAGACTCCTAAACACACATGAAGAACAAAGTTCTTCACTCACAAGATACACACTTTAATCTCTCTGCTGGCTCTGCACTTTATTAAGGTTCATCCTCTTTTTATTTATAGCAGCAGATATCCTTTGAGCCTTTGTGCAAAATTTAGGTTTACCCAAACCTCTCTTCAAGAATCTGCCTCCTTACTAGTTAGGTCAGGGACATTTTATTTTCCAGGGCTTCTAAAATGTTTCCTGACTTCCAGCTTGAGCTTCTAAAATATTTCATGTATTCTAGCCTGAGTTCCCTCATTCTAAATAGCAGAAAACTAAAACTGCACGCCTGATGTCATACGATCAATGTTACAGCATCCAGACATGACATCCAACTTCACTTACCCTGCAGAATACTCTTAGTGTATGTCATGACTTCTGTTATGACATTCACACATACTCACTAATGTTTTGGCCACAAAATGTAGCCAATCATAAACATCTACAAACTCCCCCTTTGGAATTTTTTTTGGCTAAAACACTCTTTAACCATATCAGAGATTACAAGCAGCAGAAGTCTAACATATAACCTATCATGCAGGAAAGTTACTGGTTAATCACTATAAGAGTTGTCTACACTCACACAGTTAGCTCTCTGCATCTCAGGATCAACCTGTTCACACACAATTATCTGTTAGTCACTACGACAGATATCACTTTGATTTGAGTAACATTCTGGGTTACTCCCCCTCAACTGATGTACTTATCAGCTGGGCACACACCCTGCAGGAAACTCTGCAGTCACACACAATACCAAAACATCCAGGATGTTCTGGATGTCAAGTCATTCAGGATAACATCCTGAAGTAAACTCTCCTGTGCTACTCCCCCTAAAGAGATGCACAACACTCACACTTCTAAGCAGCAGCTAGAAGCTCACGAACTTCTAACATACACATCACTGACAGCATCAACTGTTATCACACCTGCATATTTGCAGCAACACCTGTAATACACCTGCAACAGTAATACACACAAGTCTACACACAAGTATTCCACCTGCATCATCTCTAACCTGCTGTTACCTACCACTCTCTCCCCCTTTTTAGCCACAAATTAAGATCAAACTAATGTGTAACGTTACACAAGTTAGGGGTCATTACACAAAAACTGCTCATGAAGAGAATCACAAATTCAAGTTGTCACAACAAGAACATAAGTCTAACCAAAACTATTCAAACTGTTCTAACAGGCAACTCATCTTTCTAATCAGCTCAGCAGCCTGCAACCTGAGCCATACATCGGTCGTCCATCACTCTAATCCTCCTACTCTTCATTGGAAATGACTTCCTCTTCATAGCTTGAGTTCTCCTCCTCAGCATCTTTGGAAGCATTTTTGTCACTGTCCTCTTCTTTACTAGAGTTTTCCTCAGAGCTGGCAATAGCATCTTCTGAATTTGCTGCTTGGCCATCATCCTCTTCTTTCACTAGATTTCCTATCAGCACATTCTCCTGACAGGTTGACTATGAATTCTTTGACAAGAATCTCATAGCATGGTGGAAATTGAGTAACAATTTTCATCAAGACCGCATCCTGAATAAGATCCATGACTTCTTTGTTTTCAAGAGCATTTTGAGCCAGCTCTCTCTCTAGTGCCAGCCTCCTCTGGAATACATATTTCCATCTATTAACATATGATGGATAGTGAAATGATATGTTTTCAATAGGCACATCTGGGACACTAGCAGCAAGCTTGCTAGTGGTTGGTTTCTTCTTTGCTGGACTGTCAGTTACCTCATCATCATTATCTGAGATGGATTCAGATTCTGTACTTGATTTAGCCTTCCTCTTTTGTGGAACCACTTTGCTCCATGCTTTGGTAGGCCCAACACGATACCTTTTGTCACAGCCTTCTTCTTAGGAGGACTTTAAGCAGCAACATTCTTCCCCTTCTTAGTCATAAGCCTTTTGACTATGCTAGGATTGATCTTGGCTATTAGATCATTGTCAGAGTATTCATCAAGGTCTACCAAATAAGCATTTTTGTTACCTTGCATGTTACCATCCATTTTATCAGAACCTTGATCCTTGTTTTTATCCACTGGTGTAGTGTCTTTCAATGTTTCAACATTATGAGTGACATCACCTTGATCATTTAGATTAGGATCAGACCTCTCATTGTTAGGTGGAATGGGAGTATTTAGAGCACTAGCAACCATATTCGCAATGGTGATGTGGGTTTGCCTAGCTTCTTCCTCATTGACATCATCATGAGGAACAAATGTTGTAGAAGGAGGAGCTTGACCTGAGACAAGTTCCTTAGGCCTTCTTGCATGTGAGATTCTTGGTTTCTTTACCAGCATTCCGTCTGGGGTCATCATACGCAGGGGGCTATCTCAAGAACCTCGTTAGGGTTGCTAGACCCAGTTCTCGTATCAGAGTCGTTGGTGGACATTCTTTTGGAGGAGGTTGAATTCGAATGTTGAGACATTGTTAAGGACTTTTATCGTGTGGGAGAAAGTTTCTTGTGCTGGTTGAAGGATGGATGGTAGATGAACGGTTTGAATTGGGACTAAATGACGTAGGAATTTTGTGTGTAGAAGATAGAAAGGTGATATGGCAAATGAGGAGGGAACTTAATATTTTTGACCAATCAGTGAATGATTAAACTTTAAAATCCAATTCCTTATTCCCATTAATTGCTATAATTCCTCATTAAAACAAGTTCTCAACTGGCTTCGTGAAATTTTAATTTTAGTTACCTTGAGATCCCTTATAACCTTGTCAGCACTATGAAGTTCCGAGTCTCCTAGTTCCTCATTTTCTTTCCCAATGTGAGGCCAGTCATTACTTTTCATGGCCCTCTTAGGCTGACTTAGATTCCAGTTTATGTCACTGAGGTTGTCAGAAAACAATGTCATGACATCCTGAGTAACATTGCTCCCTGTATGCTGGTTAGCATTCATGGACTTCATCAGATTCCAGTATAACATATCTAGATTTCTATGCTGTCCATTCTTTGGGTGTCCCTTCTTGGCTTGCCTGCCCACACGACATTTACCACATCCTGTCCTACTATCTGAAGTAAACTTTGAAGTTCCTCTTGCTACTGTTTTGGGCATGGTCCTTTCTATTTTTAGAGGTTGTCTTCCTTTCTCCAGCCATAATTGAACCTTCTCTTCCTTTTTGACCAAGTCATTCAGGTCACTTTTGGGCTCCCATAAGTAACAATTATTCTTGGCTCTAAATCCCCTTTTGACTTCTTCACCTTTATCATTGGAGACAACACATTTATCCTTGGTAAATTGGACCTTTAGGCCTTGATCACAGAGCTGACTGATGCTTATTAGATTTACAATCAGTCTTTTAACCAGCAAGACATTCCTTAGTTCTGGACCTTTAGGACTGTCTAGTTGTCCAGCACCTGTGATTTCTCCTCTAGCTCCATCACCAAATGTTACATGACTAGATGAATGAAACTTGAGGTTTATCAAAATATCTTCAATTCCAGTCATATGTCTAGAGCAGCCACTGTCAAAATACCACTCTTCTTGAGTTGACATTATGAGATAGGTATGAGCTACTAGAGCAACCTCCTTGGCAACCCATTGTTGTATCTTGGCAGGAGCTTCCTTCTTGGGTTTAACATGATGAGGATGTATAGGAAATCTATGTAGCTAGAAGCAAACAGATTTAATATGTCCAAGTTTTCCACAATGGTAACACCTATACCCTTGGAATTTACTCTTGACTTGGTTCTAGTTTTTGTTTCTTTGATGTTGTGACTTTGGTCATGACATCCCCTTTGACCTCTGGGTTTCAGGATTTGGCCTCTTGAGCTTCAAGATGGGATTCTGTTTACCAACAAATCCCAGTCCAGACCTATTTCCTGATGTCTGACCACTCTGTAGGATTTCTTCTAGATTGTTAGTCCTAGGGTTTAGCATCCTTATGGATTTTGCCATCTGCTCCAATTTAGATTTCAACAAGTTGACCTCACTTTTGAGTGAGTCTATTATTGCTAGCTGCTCTATCTTCTCAGCCTTTAATTCCATTATGAGCTTTTTCTGTTGCTCTCCTTGTTCAGACAGTTCTGTACATCTGATGTGTAGCTTTTGATATGAGGCTGCAAGCTCATCAAAGGTTAACTCATCTTCACTTGAGTCATCATCAGAAATACATACACTGTTCAGAACAATGACATGTTTGGCAAACTCTTCTTCTGATCCACTATCAAAATCTCCATCAGACCAAGTGACTGCTAGGCCCTTCTTCTGCTTCTTGAGATATGTAGGACATTCAGCTCTAATATGTCCATACCCTTCACATTCATGGCATTGAACTCCTTTTTTGGCTTGATTTATCCTCAGAGTTACTTCTTCTGCTGCTTCCAGAAGAGCTGTTCTTGGTGTATGGTTTAGACTTATGATCAAATCTTTTGATCAGTTTGTTGAATTGTCTTCCAAGTAAGGCTATTGCTTCAGACAAATTCTCCTCATTTTCACCATCTTCTTCTTCTGACTCATTAGCAGTGTTTGATACAAGAGTTATGCTTTTGTTATTTTTCTCCACAGTCTGATCATACATCCCCATCTCAAAGGTTTAGAGAGAACCAATGAGTTCATCCACTTTCATATTGCATATGTCTTGGGCTTCTTCAATGGCAGTGACCTTCATGGCAATCCTTTTAGGTAAAGACCTGAGAATCTTCCTCACAAGCTTTTCTTCAGACATCTTTTCTCCCAAGGCTTCTGAGATGTTAGCAGTTTCAAGGATATTCATGTAGTATTCATGAATAGTCTCATCCTCCTTCATTCTTAGACTTTCAAATTTGGTGGTCAGCATTTGTAGTTTTGACATCTTGACTTTTGAGGTTCCCTCATGAGTAGTTTTAAGAGTGTCGTAAACCTCCTTAGCCAGTTCACAATGGTGTACCAGTCTGAAGATGTTTTTGTCTATACCATTGAAGAGTGCATTTTGTTGCACCCTAAAATTTGCTCAACCTATTTCACTTGGTTTATGTTTCAATTGCATTAGCATTTGCATAGTAGATCATATACATAATTCATCTGCATAGCATAGCATAGTAAGTCATCCAACAAGGGACCAGGTACTATTATTATCTATATGAGCCTATCAAGATGTTATTATTCAAATTCAATCTTAGTTAAGTCATCAGAAAGAAATTGAAGTCTAAGAAGCCAGTGGATCAAGCAGTGGATCTCTCTCCTATCTTGAGTGTATTTGAAGATCACCAGGGAAGTTGTGAGCTGTGAATTGAGCATGGAGGGTATATAGACATCATGGAAGACATGGAGAGTCATTTTGAAAGTGAGGCAAGTCATTGATGAGATCACAAGAGTTGCAGTTGAAGACAGTCAACTGTGGTTTCATCTGGGTCAACCCTAGGTCAACCCTAGGTCTAATGATTGATTGAAAGGCATCAAGGTCTATTTGAGAGATGTGGGGTTCATCATTTGACATGTAGATATGGATGTGGTGTTGTGCCAAGGAGAAATCAAGAGAAATCAAGAAGAAGAGGAGTTTCTAAATTAGGGTTTCTGTGTAAAATCCCCTGATTTAGGTCAAACTTCCAAGCAAGATAATTCAAAATGCAAGCTTCAAATGGATCCTTGGCCAACATGAAACTTGTAGAGGATCTCAATACCTTTAATTTTAATGGTGGAAGACATCAAGGAGATTTATAGAACTCAAGTTATGGTCCTTGCAAGTTACAGGTCATCTGAGGCATCTGAAATTTTGTCTGTAAAAGTTACTTGTCTTCCAAGCAACTTTTACCCATCAAGGAAATTTCAAATGGATTTCTGGTAAACATGAGAGTTGTTCCTAATTGTCTTAGCTTTCTAGAAAGGTATGGTATGCCTTCATCTGATTTGTGGAACTCTACTTATGGCCTTGGCAAGCAAAGGATATTTTGGTCATTTGAGAATTACAGGTCATTTCAAGCCTATGCCCAAAACTCATACAAGGAAGCTTCAAATGAAACACTTCACAACATCAAAGTTGCTCCAAATGACATTTTGAGTCTAGAAAAGTGATCATTAAAGTTTGTAAATGCTCCTAGCTCAAGGTTCCATGTTTGGTCAATTAAAAGGTGGATTTAATGAATAAAAGTGACCTAAAAATGAGATTTTTCATACCATGGCCAAATGGGATGAAATTATAGGTCATTTTTATTGGAAAGGATGTTTTAAGAACATTGGAAAAAGTAGATTTTTTAGTTTAGTTCAAAAGTTGAGAGATATCATTAGTTGCTTATGTATGAAGTAACATATCCAAATTCACAAGGGATTTGAGTGCAAGAGGTTTCTAGCAAGTTCTAGATGTTTCCATAGGCATCTATATAAACCCTAGAGCTGATCCATGAAGGGGTTGCACTTCATTTTGATTAAAAACACCAAGTTTCACTCCATTCTTCAATCTTGCAAATTCATTCCAAACTCTATCAAATCTTCATCATTTTCCAAAATTCTTGATCCTATCATCATCTATATTCATCATAGAGCAAGTTTCCATTAAGATCTGTTTGAATTGAAGTGGAATTCGTGCTATCCAAGTGTATCATCCAAATTGCAAAAGGAAGTGGTTACAAGAATCCAAGGGATTTGAGCAAGAACTACTGCATACAGAATCAAGATCTTGGTCTATTGATTGCCATTGGAGCATTGCTGAGCTTGAAGTGGTGATTTCATCCCTCTGTTTTCAACTTTAAACCAGGTTAGTATTTCCATCGAATTAGCTAGAAATAGATAGCATGATAAAGAATCTTTAGGTTAGAATTGTTAGGCATAGGTAGATGAATAATTCTGGTGAGTTTAAGAGCCTTTCATGGAGTTTGTTACATGAGCACCAAAACTGTTGAGCCTTAGAACACTTAGGTTAGGGCATGTTAATCTTAGCTAGATAGATTAGAATGATCAGCATAGCATGTAGAATGCATTAGTGTAAGAGTTAGCAAGAATCAGCAGGGTTGATCTCAGTGTAAAATGGTGGAGCCAAGGTCTTCTACCTATCGGGTTTGGCTCTAGATTGAGTTTTGGAGGAAACTGAAACCATGGTTGTGTAGAGGAGAAGAAGTAGAGCAATTTTGCTTTTTACGGATTTGATTTTCATGGAGAAACGAAGGTGTACAAGTATGTTGAACTCTGGTTGGTGCAAGCTTGCTCATGGTGCATTAATGGTGAAACCCTAATTATTTGGAGAAGAAACATGAGGATCGTTGGATCCTTCCCAAGACTTTGACTGAGTAACCCATCCAAAGGCCCATGTTTAAACTGAAACGCGAGGGAAGTCTGAGGAAGCAAAACGCGTCGTTTCATTGAACGACGTGGCTGGGCTTGGGAATCAATTGCTATTCGTACCACCACCTTCAAGGCCCAACATGAATTGAACTAATATTTTTACTTTCTGCACCGTTTTGGTTTATTTCTTTTTGTGTTTTTTTCTGATTAGCTGGGCCCAGACGCGCCTTGCTATGCGCACCCCCAGTCTGGGCACATTGTCCATTTTTCAATGCTTTTAATTGCTGACTGCACCCCTACCCAATTTCAAATCATTTTTAACTTCTTTTATTTTTGTTAATTCTTTGAAAAATCATAACAAATTGGAAATTTCATATTTTTAAATGGTTGTTTTTGCATCTTTTTCATATTTCTATTAAGAAAATTGTCATATAATAAAATAAGCCTTTTATTTCATTTTTGCATTTTTAGTATATTTTTCTTTTAAATAGGTTTTAAATAATGTTTAGTTTAATACTTGATCTTGTTGATTTTAGTTTAGCTAGACCCTTGTATATTTTGGACCCATTCTTTTTAGAGTACTTCACTTAGGACTTTAATTTTCATATGAGATTTAATTCATGATTTTAGGACTAAATTTTAGATGGTTAGTTTAGGTGTGATTAGGAGAATCAAAATTAGGGTTTAGGTGTGGCATAGGTGTAATAAATCATTTCTTTTAGGAGTTGTAGTTTGAATTTTGGGGTATGGGACTATAAGGGTATTATGGGTAAAGAATAGATCCCTTAGAAAATATTAGGCTTCCTTTATTCTACTATTACTATTAGTATATTGCTTGTATTTGATTGATTGTGTGGTGTGCCCTCTCTAGGGTTATTATTTGACTGTATGGGGTATTGGGCCTACTTGGGGTTTGGGTTTGAGCTGAATACTTTGCTGATGAATCCCATTGGGGATTAAGAGAATGGAGACCAATTTCCAGGGTTAATGAAGAATGTCTTGCTGGCAGCTGTTGAAGGTTATAGGATCTAGGAGTTAGGCAGAGCTCTAGAATAGCAGCTTGATTCACAAACATGGATGGTCTTGTTTGCCTCCATCCCTCTCTATGATGCAGAGTCTCTCTAGGACACTCACCCCCTTCCTTTGGAAGGCTTGGTGATAATGTCTAAGAGATAGAACTCTTGAGAGAAACACTCTATGTGTTGTTAGCAGTCTGTTTGCCACCTTTGGTGGTCAACTAATTGCTTAGCACCCCAGTTCATCCTCTTGATTGGTTCCTCAGCTGGGAGATTGGGACTTGGAGAAAAGCCATTGAAGGATTGAAGACAGAGACCTTGCTTGAAGGCTTGAAGATGAAGACTAATGCTTGCTGGAAGCCTGTAGATGTTTGAAGAGGACTTGAAGACAGATGTTGATGAAGACTGCTTTTGCTGTTTATTTTTGCTGTTTATAATTCTTGATGTATTGATTGAATTTCCCTGACTGTATTGCTTGTTGTTTAACCTGTCAGGTTGAAAGTGAATTCTGTTCACTTTTGCCTATTGTTTTCTAGGTTCGAGGTTGAGTGGGACTCCCTTGCCTCGCTTGTATTGCTGCATCCATGCATTTTACTGCTTTATTGTATATATGTTGTTGTTTCTGTTTCCGCTTATCCCTTAGGATCTCTGTTTCTCTCTGCGCAAGAGAGGAGCATGATAGACATTAGGTCTTAACCCATGCATGATAACATTAGGTTAGTTTGATTCCCTTTTCAACCGTAGGTTAGAGTTCTGTCTCTTCTTTCTCAAAACAAACAGAAAAACACAATAAGATTTCAAACACAATATAAGACACTTCTTCCGTAAAAGAATGTGAACTCATCAAAACGTCAATTTTTGTCCGCTGGGACTGTTAATCAGAAAAACCCTTTTTCAGAAGGAATAAAAACAATCAAAACAGACTTGTGTCGTACGTGGCCCGAACTACGTTTGCTCTGATCTTTCATGCTGTATGAAAGTACGTAGGCATAGGGTGCGATATCCTAGCGAGCAACCTTCCCCTCCTTTCCAATAGGTAGGCGAACTACGTTGACTCTGATTTCTCGTTCCAGACGGGAATACGTAGGCATAAAGCGCGATACTTTGCCGAGTCATTTTCTTTTCTTTTAACCCTTAACCCTTAGTTTAGATAGAAATAACAATCCGTACCAGAAAACAAGCGTGGATCCCGTCGAGTACGACGGACGTGAGGGGTGCTAATACCTTCCCCTTGCGTAACCGACTCCCGAATCCAGGATTTGGTTGCGATGACCATTCCTTTCCCCGTTTTGCGGTAGGTTTACTTCGAGCGTTTCCTTTCCCTCCGTTGGGATAAATAACGCGCGGTGGCGACTCTTCTGTTCAGCCGGCGCCGATTTTCGCAGTAGCGACAGCTGGCGACTCTGCTGGGGACCCAACGTCCCCTGGCTGCTAAGGACTGCGATAGTTCCTTATGCATTTGGGATCCAACGTCCCTTAAGCGAGTCAATCCTAGCGCTTGTTTTCCCGTCGAGGATTTTGTATGGATTTATTTTTCTGTCATTTACCTTCAGCATTATATTATTGTTATTATTGCTGTATTGGGGTGTGACGGGTGTTCTATGATTGAGAGATAAGCCGGACCTGGGCTTGAGTGCACCTAGAATTAGAGTGGAAATTAGCGGGCGCGCACGTGCTTTGCATGTCCTAGTGTCTCGCGAAATCCACACTCAGACGAGGTTCTTCTGGTTGGCCTCCTGTCCTGCCCTTTGGGTGGCTCGGGTTGCTGGTTAGTTGGATTGTCGACTCTGGGAGCCGATCATTTGGAAGTTGGCTAAGTGAGGCCTCTTCAGGATTTGATGATGCCACTCCTTCTGGGAATCGTATCATCAACCCTGGAAGTCTGTGACGCCGACGAACGCATAGGATGCCATACCTTTGTCAGTTACTAGGACACCTACCTGTGAGAGGGTTTTGGGGTTATGCAGGTAACTGGACCTTCAGATACCGTTTGTTTCTCGATCTGAGATCCTGAGTATTTATGGACAGTTGTGAGGTCTATCAGAGACCAGTCAGAGTTATGGTATGAGGTCTATCAGAGACCAGTCAGAGTTATGGTATGAGGTCTATCAGAGACCAGTTGGAGTTATCTTATGGGGTCTACCAGAGACCAGTGTTGGAGCTTTGTATTGGGTCTATCTGAGACCAGGGTTTGAGGAATTCTGGAAGGTCTATCTGAGACTTTTGATATGGTTCAGGCTTCTCACCTATGGCATTTGGTCCCTGTTGCATGTTACTTGCATTGCATTATTTGCATAACCATTATCATTGCATCCCATTAACGTGTGTCTGTGCTGCAGGTGCATTCGCATATTCCCTGGTTCTGGTGTCCGGACTTCTGAGTACTGATCATGGTTGGTTTGAGGATGACAGTTGCCTACAAGTTACCTATCCCTGATATTACTCCCCTCCTGGGTCTGATTTCTCTTGCTGATGAGGATGTCCGTAGAAGCTTCAGGCAGAGTTACGGACGGCTGTTGAGATTAGTGCGCAAATCAACTGATGATGAACTGAATGGGCTGTATACACTGATGCAATTCTATGACCCTGCTTTGAGATGCTTCACATTCGCTGACTTCATTTTGGGGCCTACCATGGAAGAGTATGTAGAGTTTACTGAGCTGCCAGTACAGAATAAAGTTCCTTTTATTCACTCTGCCGCTGAGCCCAAGTTGGAGGACTTGGCTAAGGCCTTGCACATGAATGCTTCTGAGCTGTTGATGACTTCTTGGCGCGGGGTTCCAGGTTTCTCTCTCCAGTTTCTGATTGGTAAGTCTCAGGAATATGCCAAGAACGGATGTTGGGTAGTCTTTAACGCTGTTTTGGCTCTATGCATTTATGGGATAGTGCTGTTTCCCAATTTCCCGAACTTCGTGGACATGGATGCATTTCATTTGTTTGCTGTTGGCAACCCTGTACCTACATTGATCGGGGACTTCTACCATTCGATGCACTACAGAAATGAGAACAGGAGAGGCAAGAACGTCTCTTGTTGTGTGCCTTTGCTGTACATGTGGTTTAAGAGCCATCTTCCCCTGAAGGGACCTTTTGTGGATAGTGCAACTACAGCTGACTGGCCAGAGCGCATGATGACATTGAATGGTTTGACCGAGACTTGTTGGGGTCTGAGCTTATTTTCAGTTGTTCGGGGTATCCTAATGTTCCTTTGATAGGAAGGAAAGGGTGTATCAATTACAACCCATCTCTGTTTATTCGCCAGTTTGGATACGCGTTGAAGAACCCACCTCAGGAGGAAGAAGTACAGGAATCTCTGTACTTCACTGGTGATTTGAATGGAGAGTTACTAGCCAAGCTTCAGCACGCCTGGATGCATATTAACAGAAGAGGGAAACCACTGTTGGGGAAGAATGATTGTCAGGCTTATGCACCCTACAAAGTTTGGATCCAAGAGAGAGCCAGACAGTTGCGGATGCCATTTCCAGCTGCGCTGGTCCTTGTCCATATTCCGGCAGAGGAACCCACCACTGTTACTATGGAGGCCTACGAGCGAGTTGTAAAAGAAAAAGAAGCCTTGATGAAGATCAATAAAGAGTTAGAAAAGGAACTGGCTCAGATACGTAGTGAGAAGAACAAGGCTGTGCATTCTTTCCAACAGCAGATCGAATTAGTAAATAGGCTAGGTGCTGAATTGACTGAAGAGAAAAAGAAGCGTGAGCGTCTGGGGAAAGAATTCAGAAGCTCTCATGACATGTTGGAGTCCAAAAAGAAAGCACTCGATGCCGCCCACCGGGAAATCTCTTCTTGTAATAAGACGTGGAATGCTACGCTAACCAACAACAAAAAGAGGGAAGACAAATTGAAGCAGCAAATTTCTGAACTCGAAGAGCAGTTGAAGGCTAGCATTAAGAAGCATGAAGAGGAGGTAATGACCAGATATAGTCTCCAGAATGCATTGAACAAGGCCATCGAAGGCAAGAACGAAGCTGTGTCTCAGAAGCGGAAGCTAGAGGATCGCTTCGGAGAGGGGGCATGGGAGGAAACCGTTGGTGACGTGCGACGTGTTCTCAAGCGAAGAAATCAACTTGTTGAGGGTCTGCTTACCCGACCAAGTCATCCAGAGACTAAGAAGTTACTAGAAGAGTACCAGGCTTATGAGTGTACTTGACTGTTTCATGTATTAACGTGTATGCTTTATTTGCATAGCGCTGACCATCACCAGGATTGTTGGTTGAGGTCATGCCTTCTTATTGTACACTCAGTGATATTGTATTCTTGGCTTAATGGATTTCTCTGCAATATATGAGGTTTTCTATGATTCGGCTCCGATCACCGTGTTGCTAGCACTGTCACTGCACTGACACATTCGCACTAGAATCGGGGAATGATATTCCCTAATGCACAGACACATATTGCATTGCATTCTCATTCATATTGCATTACAGGTGATTATTGAACGGTATCTCATTTTTTACACTGTACCAGGTTTTTTTCAGGATTGAAGGTCAGCGCCCGCACCGATACTCCACTCGTACCAACTGTCGAAGAATTATGGATCAGATGCAGAATGAAATGCAGGACATGCGTGAGAAGCTGGCGCTCTTCATGCAGACAATGGAGACCATTGCGAAAGGCCAGGAGAATTTGCAAGCTTTGGTGCAGCCTTTGTTGGTAAGAAATGCTGGGCACGGAAATGAGGATCATCAGTCTGTGCGAGTCGACACTATTCACGGGGATGGTACCCCCACACCAGTGGCTCCACCTGTGGTAAACATGCCTGCTGTCAATGTGAGCAACGGCGCTGCTGCCGGAAACGGTAACGTTGGAATTGGGAACGAGACTGTCGTCAACAACGTTGGGCTCGGAGATGTCAACCTGGGTGATAATATGGGAGGTAATGGCTTCGGTAATAATGGATTTGGCTTCAATGACCAGGGGTTTGACCATGCTGGGAAGTACGGCTTCAATGCTCAAGGCTTTGGACAGGACGGATTTGGTATGACTAATCAGGGTTATGGCGGATTCGGAAATGGAAATGGCGCTGGGTTAATGGCTTTTGGACCTGCAGGAGTCGCTCCGGGGTATGGTAACAGGGGGCGAGGCCCTACAATGAATCAGACTAGATTTGGCCGTAACAACGGGTACAATGGATACGGAACTGGGAATGGTAATTGGCAAGAAGACCAGCAAGAGGATGCTTTCTCCGGTGGGGGTTTCGAGGGTCCTATGGATGACTCTCAGAGAATCAGGATGCTCGAGGAGCAGATGAAGGGGGTCGTGAATCAAAGCGTTGTTGGCTTAGATATGACAACAATGGGTCTGGTGCCTGGTTTGAGGGTACCAATAAAATTCAAAGCTCCCACATTCGACAAGTATAAGGGGGATACCTGTCCAAAGTGCACGTGCAGTCATATTACAGAAGGATGTCAGTGTATTCAAACGATGAGAGGATGCTAATGCATTTCTTCCAAGATCGCTTGTCTGGTCCTTCCCTCAAATGGTATATGGGGCTGGAACCAACTCATATAAAGACGTGGAAGCAGCTGGCTGAAGCATTTGTGGCTCACTATAAGTACAACAGTGACTTGGCACCCAACCGGGTCCAATTGCAGGGGTTATCCCAGAAGAAGGGCGAGAGCTTCAAAGAGTATGCGCAGAGATGGCGCGACATGACTGCTCGAGTTCATCCTCCTTTGGAGGACAGAGAAATGAATGATATGTTCATAGGAACATTCACTGGCATGTTTTATGACAAGTTGTTTCATACCTCTTTGGGCAGTTTCTCAGACTTAATCCTGATGGGAGAGAAGATTGAAAGCAACATTAAACAGGGAAGATTCCAAGCTGAGGAATCCACTTCGGCTGGCAGTAACAGAAGGGATTTTGGTAGGCGTCGTCAAGGTGATGCAAGCGCAGTGTTTGGGGGCCGAGGCCGAGGCCGGGGCAGAGGTCGAAACCAGTACAATCAGCCGCAGCAGGTGGCAAGTGTTACTATTCCATTTCAGCAACAACCAATGCAACAACAACAACGGCAACAGCAGCCACAACAGGGGGCACATACTGCCCAACGCAGGTTCCAGGGGGGCAAACCAAGGAGGGTGTTTGAAGCGCCTCCTTCAACGTATGCAGAATTGTTACAGATGTTATTAGGTTTGAACTTGGTGGAGAAGAGAACTCTGGCGCCAATAACAGGCACTCCTCCATACGGTTACGATGCAAACAGGCACTGTGAATTCCACTCCGGGGCTCCTGGCCACGATGTAGAGGGTTGCCACGCGTTCAAACATGTGGTGCAGGATCTATTGGATAGTAAGGCTATCAATTTTGGACAGGCGGGTCCGAACATAGTGCAAAAGCCCATGCCCAACCATGGGGCAAACGCCGTTTTAACCGAGGAGAGTTTGAACTTGATTATGCATGTTGATGACCTCAAGACACCGTTGTGTGAGATAAAGAGCAGGTTATTGCAAGGTGGTGTGTATCCAGGTTGCGACGAGTACTGTTTAGAGTGTTGGACCCAAGCTGGGGGGTGTGCTGACTTAAAGAAGGGGATTCAGGCTTTAATAGATGGAGGCACATTACAATTCGGCCGAACGGCAGTTGAAGAACCTGTAGAGGTATTAGCAGACAAGCAAAGTGATGTAGCTACTGTGACGATTCCCCAAAAAACAATAACTATAACAGCGCCGGCCAAGCGACCGCCGATCACTATCACCAAGGCAGGACCAATCCCTTACGAGAGCACTAAGGCAGTCCCCTGGACCTATGGGTTGGAAGTGTACTGTGATGGGGTGAAAATTGATGTTAATAAACAGCCAGTTGAGGTTGTAGACAACGTTGTTGGTGCTAGAGGCATGACAAGAAGTGGGAGAATCTTCATATCGCCTGAGGTAGAGGCTGAACGACTGGCGAAAGGAAAAGGAAAGATGAATGAGACTGTCCCGGTGCAGAGGAACGAAAAAGAAACGACATCGAAGGATGTGGAAGAGTTCATGCGCCTTATTCGAAAGAGTGATTATAAGATTGTTGAGCACCTTCAACAGAAGTCGTCAAAGATATCCATACTGTCGTTGCTATTGTGTTCTGAAGCTCACAGAAATGCATTGTTGAAAGTTCTGGATACGTCCTTCGTACCCCAAGATGTTTCCGTGGATCAGCTGGAGGGGGTGTTGGCGCATGTGAACGCAGGCCATAGCCTGGGCTTTACGGACTTTGATTTGACCCCGAAGGGGAGAGAGCATAACATGGCGTTACATGTCTCAGTTGAGTGTAGGGGATCAGTCATGTCTCATGTACTGGTAGACACTGGATCTTCCTTAAACGTGCTGCCCAAGAAAGCGATGATGAAACTGGACGTCAGAGGAATCCTGTGTACGCCTAGTGACTTGGTGGTCAGGGCATTCGATGGTACACGAAGAACAGTCTTTGGATCCATAACGTTACCTCTACAGGTGGGGCCGGAGGTTTTCGCGACTGAATTTTATATTATGGACATCCAGCCAGCATACAGCTGCCTTCTCGGACGACCCTGGATCCATGGTGCTGGGGGCAGTCACATCTACCTTGCATCAAAAGTTGAAATACATGGTAGGGGACAGTGTGGTCACAGTCTGTGGAGAAGAAGATATATTGGTTAGCCATCTGTCATCATTCAAGTATGTGGAAGTCGACAGCGAGATTCATGAAACACCATGTCAAGCCTTTGAAGGGTTGCGCATCAAAGACAAAGGTCCCGGGCCGAGTAAAGCGTCAGAGGTAGCTGTCTCGTCGTATAAGGAAGCTCAAACTCTAGTGGAGACTGGTGAGACAAAAGGCTGGGGCAAGGTGCTGGATATTCCCGTGAAGATGGACCGATTTGGGCTGGGATATCAACCGTCATCATCAACACCTGCTGTGGGGGCACCCCGTTTCAGAGGACCGATAACCATCACTGCTAGTGGAGTGTGTCACGAGGCCATCAGCGCTGTTTCAGATCCTGAAAAAGGAGACAGTGATTGCGACATGGACGCCTGGATTCAGCCGAGCGTGCCAGGACAAGGATTATGCAATTGGTCTATTCAGGAGATTGTTCCTGTGACACTCAAACAGTAATACTTTGTTTTCTTAATTGTTGGACAATCTGGTGTCTTACCCGAGGCATCCTGATTTTGCTTAGGGTTATGTTGTTATGTACATTGCGTGTTTAATCATTAAATAAAAGATGTTTTTTCATGTACAAATATTGCGATCTCTGTTTTCCTGTTTTGTGTTTTACAATAAAATGGCAACGTGGTTATTCGCTTTATACACGTTTTGAAGCATTTAACCATTCCTTTTGCAGGATAACATTTTCAGATGACATCATTGAACCGCCTATGACTCGTCTCGACTTTGAGAACCCGGTATTTCAGGCCGAAGAAGAGATTGTCGAAGATGGTGACGTTCCCGAAGAATTGTCTTGGTTGGTAAAGCAAGAAGAACGAGTCATTCTGCCTCATGAGGAGGTCATCGAAATTATTAACCTGGGGTCGGAAGGGGTTGAAAAGAACATCCGTATAGGAGCCGCGCTGCAGAGCGACGTCAAGCGAAGACTGGTTGAAATGCTCAGAGAGTATAGTGATGTGTTCGCTTGGTCGTATGAAGACATGCCTGGGCTCGATACAGATATGGTTGTGCACCGTCTGCCGTTGAAAGAAGAATGCCCGCCGGTCAAGCAGATGCTTCGCAGAACTAGACCTGATATGGCAGTGAAAATTAAGGAGGAGGTTCAAAAGCAGTGGAATGCTGGTTTCCTAGCTGTGACAAAATATCCCTCAAGGGTCGCTAACATTGTACCAGTGCCGAAGAAAGACGGTAAAGTGAGAATGTGCGTAGATTACCGCGATTTGAACAAAGCGAGCCCGAAAGACGATTTTCCACTTCCTCACATCGATGTGCTGGTTGACAACACTGCTCAATTCTCCGTATTCTCCTTCATGGATGGCTTCTCGGGCTATAATCAGATTAAAATGGCGCCAGAGGACATGGAGAAGACTACTTTCATAACACCTTGGGGAACATTTTCTTACAAAGTGATGCCCTTCGGATTGAAGAACGTTGGGGCAACGTATCAGCGTGCAATGACGACTCTTTTCCATGATATGATGCATAAAGAGATCGAAGTTTATGTTGATGATATGATTGCCAAATCCCAGACGGAGGAAGGGCATTTGGTGAATCTGCTGAAGTTATTCAAAAGGCTTAGGAAGTTCAGGCTGAGACTGAACCCTAACAAGTGCACCTTCGGGGTGAGATCAGGTAAACTGCTGGGGTTTATCATGAGCGAAAAAGGGATAGAGGTCGATCCTGCAAAAATAAAAGCAATACAAGAGATGCCGACGCCTAGAACAGAAAAAGAGGTGCGCGGGTTTTTAGGGAGGTTAAACTACATCGCTCGGTTCATATCTCACCTAACGGCTACGTGTGAGCCATTGTTCAAGCTGTTGAAAAAAGACCAAGATGTAACGTGGAATGAAAATTGCCAAAAGGCGTTCGATAAAATAAAGCAGTATTTGCAGGAGCCTCCTATTTTGATACCCCCAGTGGCAGGGAGACCCTTGATTATGTATTTGACAGTTCTTGAGGGAAGTATGGGTTGTGTTCTCGGTCAACACGACGAGACAGGGAGAAAAGAGCATGCGATCTACTACTTGAGTAAGAAGTTTACCGAATGTGAATCTCGATATTCAATGCTTGAAAAAACTTGTTGCGCGCTAGCCTGGGCCGCCAAGCGTTTGAGGCAATACATGCTGAATCATACAACCATGCTCATCTCGAAGATGGATCCTATCAAATATGTATTCGAAAAGCAGGCATTATCGGGGAGAATTGCCCGTTGGCAGATGGTTTTGACTGAATACGACATCCAGTATGTCTCGTAGAAGGCTATAAAGGGGAGTGTACTGTCTGAGTACTTGGCAGAGCAGCCTATTGAAGATTACCAATCGATGAGGTTTGATTTTCCTGACGAGGATATCATGTACCTAAAGATGAAAGATTGTGGAGAGCTATTGCCAGACGAAGGACCAGAATTGGGTTCCAAATGGAAGTTGATCTTTGACGGAGCTGTAAACGCCTACGGTAGCGGAATAGGGGCAATCATCACTACTCCACACGGGTCGCACATCCCGTTTACTGCTCGATTGACCTTTCCAGTTACCAATAATGAAGCCGAATACAAAGCTTGTATCATGGGGCTTGAAGAAGCCATTGATTTGCGAATCAAAAGTCTAGATGTATACGGAGACTCAGCTCTGGTGGTGAATCAAATAAAAGGGGAATGGGAGACACGCCAGCCTAATTTGATACCGTACATGAATTACGCAAGGAGATTGTTGCCTTTCTTTGACAAGGTTGAATTGCATCATGTACCGAGAGCAGAAAATCAGATGGCTGACGCCCTGGCCACATTGTCTTCCATGTATAAAGTCAACTTCTGGAATGAGGCTCCCAGAATTGTTATCTCTCGGCTTGACAGACCTGCCTTCGTATTTGCTATTGACG
The DNA here is from genome assembly GCA_963859935.3 of Lathyrus sativus. Classification (NCBI taxonomy): domain Eukaryota; kingdom Viridiplantae; phylum Streptophyta; class Magnoliopsida; order Fabales; family Fabaceae; genus Lathyrus; species Lathyrus sativus. The sequence goes on from OZ012741.1 coordinate 280,514,536, forward strand.
AAGCATCTGATGATAAACCGTGGTATTTTGATATCCTTAATTTCCTGAAGAACAAAGAATATCCGACTGGGGCATCCAGTCACGATCAGAAGACTCTCAGGAGATTGGCGGGTAATTTCTACCTGAATCCGGACGGTGTCTTATACAGAAGAAATCACGACTTGGTGTTACTACGTTGTGTAGATGAAAAAGAGGCAAAGCTGCTCATGGAGGAAATACATGAGGGTACCTTTGGTACGCATGCTGGTGGGCATGTTATGACGAGAAAGTTGCTGCGGGAAGGTTATTTTTGGCTAACTATGGAAACTGATTGTTTCAAGTTTGCGAGGAAGTGCCACAAGTGCCAAATCTATGCAGATAAGATCCATGTGCCTCCGAGTCCTCTGAATGTGATGTCATCGCCATGGCCATTCTCGATGTGGGGAATCGATATGATTGGAAAGATCGAGCCGACAGCTTCTAACGGGCACCGGTTCATTCTAGTAGCAATCGATTATTTCACCAAGTGGGTAGAAGCGGCATCGTACGCAAATGTGACTAAGCAGGTGGTAGCTAGATTCATCAAGAGAGATATCATTTGCAGATATGGAATCCCCGAGCGGATAATCACTGACAACGGTTCAAACCTGAATAACAAAATGATGAAGGAGCTCTGTCAGAATTTTAAGATCGAGCATCACAACTCCTCCCCTTATCGACCCAAGATGAATGGCGCTGTTGAAGCGGCCAATAAGAATATAAAGACGATTGTTTAGAAGATGGTGGTGACCTATAAGGATTGGCATGAGATGCTACCTTTTGCTTTGCACGGTTATCGTACGACGGTACGCACATCAACCGGGGCAACCCCATTCTCATTGGTATATGGAATGGAAGCAGTGCTACCATTGGAAGTTGAGATTTCTTCGCTGAGAGTATTACGAGATGTCCAACTAGACGAGGCAGAATGGGTGAAAGACAGGTTGAACCAGCTGAGTTTAATGGATGAGAAGAGGCTAGCTTCTCTAGCATACGGTCGTTTGTACCAGAGCCGAATGAAGAAAGCATATGATAAGAAGATACACCCTCGGAGCTTTCAGACGGGCGACCTTGTGCTGAAAAGGATTCTCCCGCCGCAGGCAGATCATAGGGGCAAGTGGACCCCCAACTACGAAGGGCCATACGTTGTCAGAAAAGTCTTTTCAGGAGGGGCTTTGTTGTTGTCCACCATGGACGGTGAAGACTTTACGTCGCCTGTGAATTCGGACGCAGTTAAAAAATACTTTGCTTGAAATTGACCCGCTGGACAGAAAAAGAGAGTCCAGGCAAAAATGGGGCATCCTGGCGAACCAAAAACAGAATGAAAGGTTCGGGCAAAAGTTAGGGATAAAATGGAAAAAATGTACACCCGCGAAGTTGAAAACCTACACTGGGCGGCTTCGGCAAAAAAGGGTATCCCGGTGAACTGAAAACCTGTAAAGGGCGGTTCACGCAAAAGTTAGGGATTTGAAAAGCAAATGACTGCGGTCCGAATTTGATACTGCATTGAGCATTGGTGCGGGAGAATATACTTGAGGGGTCGATTATCAGATACAATCTCTTCGGAAGTGTGAATGCCGGGAAAAGCATCAGAGTCGGGCGAGTCATAGGAGGATCAGCTCGTGGTGTTCGTCTGCATCCCGTTGCCGACATGTGTACAAATGTGATTTGTCATCATATTTATGCTTCTTGTGCATACTTGTATATTTGTTATGCGTAGCTTCCTCTTTTCAGGAGTTACATCCCGTGTACAAAACTCCGCCCATTCAGGGGCCCTATCAATAAAATATGCTATTCAGTACTTGATGCTGGTTCTTTACTGTTTTGTGCATGATAAACGCCTAGGTTTAATGAAACTAGCGTGTGTATAACGTCGCTGGCCCTTGCCAATAATTGCTAAAACTTTAAATTAACTGAAAATAATGTCACTAACGCTAACCTGAATAGATTTGGTTGCGTAGACTTGTCTTGTCTTGTTTGTGGTGTTGCAGGGTTCGTAGCCGTATGAAGTGGATGATCAAAAGATTGCAGTATGGACCAGAAGCTCGTAGCGAAAGACTCGATCCCCACGCAGGTCGCGCTTCTGAGATGACAATGTTCCTTACTGAAGAAGGATCGAATTTCCCAGCTAGTCGCAGCTTAGCCGAAGGACATTCTCCAGCAAAGTCGTTTATCCTCAGCAGAGTTTGGCGATTCCAAGATTGTAGGCTGTATTCAGACAGTGTGGTGTCCCCCAGAAGGATTCCCCCATCTCAAGCAGAGTGGTTTAGCCTCAGAAGATTAACGTTTCCAACTCGTGAGCTGCACTCAGGCAGTCTACCCTTCCTAGTAGGGTCATTTACTCTCCCCCAGCGGAGTCAGTTGATTTTCCCCAAGAGAATCGTTTCGTCCCCAGCGGAGTTCTCTTTTCAGCAAGTGTTCTCTTTCCTCCCAGTGGAACTCGAAGATTAAGACTCTCCCCGGCAGAGTTGGTTGTGTGTCCCGACATTTATTTTGTCGGAATACCGTGTGATACCCGTTCACTCCCCAGCAGAAGTCCAATCAGGATTGGCGCATTCAATTATCCCTCAGCAAAGTTGGCTTCACTCTTCCAGCATTTATTTTGCTGGAATAATTCTGTGGCACCTAGTTACCCCCAGCAGAGTTGGCGTTGTCTTTAGCATTTATTTTGCTGAAGCGGTTTCTGTATCCCAGCAGTTCGAGTCTGCACTTGCATCGGCATATAGTGTCATACTTGCATCCACCAAATAAAAACGCGCAGGATTTCCATGTCGAATGGAGCATTGCGTCATTGTCAAACATATGCATTTTGAAACATAAACTAGGTTGGTTAACCGTTTGTTTTCAAGTATTGTTTCCCTTGCAAGTGGAGGGAGCTCTTGCTCAAATGAATTACCAAACATTCAAGATCTCGGCGTGAGACATTCGACGAAAATGTCAGTTTTGGCATTATTCCCCACAGAGTTATTAGGTTAAGTTCTCTTTGTCCCCGAGCAGAGTTATTTGTGTAAATGTCTCTTGTTTTCCCCGCCAGAGTTGCTTGTTGAAGTGTCTCTAGTCCGGCCAGTGGATTATTTTCTTCAAATTTGTTGTTACGTCAGCATCAAAGGGTTTCAGGAATCAAAATTTCAGAAGCTGCCGCCGGTTATCAGAGCAGGCGTCCGGTAGTTTGGTTTACAAATCTCCCCAGTAGAGTCCGCCTCAAAGTCGCTGTCACGTCAGCGTTAAAAGGTGTGGGTTGGGACCAATGGAGTTAGTTACTGTGGAGATAAGTCGAGAAACTGTATTCAGAGTATCTCCCCGTAGGAACAGACGGATGTATTTTCTTATGGGTTGACAGGAGTATTGCTCCGGAGTCGTCAAAATTCTATTGCCTATATGGATAGGAGTTCCTCGCGTTGACGAAATGTGAGTCCTGACGTGGACAATTTATTCCTATGTTGACGGGATTTCTTCGTGCTAGAGAAATGGGTGTCCTAACGTGGACAGATTTATTTCCCCGAGTTGACGAGATGTGCTAGTCCTAACATGGACAGTTTCGATTTCTCAGTATTGATGAATGTGAAGTCTTGACGTGGACAAAATTGATTACTCTTCGTGTTGGTGTCCTGACGTGGACCATTTATTCCCAGCAGATATCTTTCTTCGTAATGGTGAAATGTGCGTCCTGACGTGGACAAGTTTATAGTTCTTCGTGATGACAAGATGCGCGAGTCCTGATGGGGACAATTTTATCTTTCTTCGTGTTGGCGAAGCGTGAGTCCTGACGTGGACGAGTTTTATTTCCTCAGCGGGTCGAAGATGTGAGTCCTAACATGGACGATGTTTATTCCTAACGTGGAAGGTGTGAGTCCTAACGTGGACGATGTTTATTCCTAACGTGGAAGGTGTGAGTCCTAACGTGGACGATGTATTCCTAACGTGGAAGGTGTGAGTCCTAACGTGGACGATGTTTATTCCTAACGTGGAAAGTTTATTCCTAACATGGACGATGTATTCCTAACGTGGAAAAGTTTATTCCTAACGTGGAAGGTGTGAGTCCTAACGTGGACGATGTATTCCTAACGTGGAAAAGTTTATTCCTAACGTGGAAAGGTTATTCCTAACGTGGACAGGTTATTCCTAACGTGGAAAGTTTATTCCTAACGTGGAAATTTTATTCCTAACATGGACAGGTTATTCCTAATGTGGAAAGTTTATTCCTAACGTGGACGATGTATTCCTAACGTGGAAAAGTTTATTCCTAACGTAGAAGGTGTGAGTCCTAACGTGGACGATGTATTCCTAACATGGAAAAGTTTATTCCTAACGTGGAAAGGTTATTCCTAACGTGGACATGTTATTCCTAACATGGAAAAGTTTATTCCTAACGTGGAAAGGTTATTCCTAACGTGGACAGGTTATTCCTAACGTCGAAAGTTTATTCCTAACGTGGAAATTTTATTCCTAACATGGACAGGTTATTCCTAATGTGGAAAGTTTATTCCTAACGTGGACGATTTATTCCTGACGTGGACAATCCATTCCTATGTTGATAGGATCTCCTCGTACTGATGAAATGCAGACGAGTCTTCCCCAGCACAGTCGCCGAGATTTTTCCGTGTTGACGGCAGGTGGAGTCCTGACAGGGACAAGTTTTAGTTGAGATTTCTTCGTGTTGACGAAACAAGCGTCCTAACATGGACAAAGTTCTATCCTTGCGATGATAGAATCTTTTTCAGGCTGATGAAAATAATCCCCAGCACGGTCGCTAATGGATCAGTTTGTTGCCGTAACAACCAGATCCAGTCAGCAGATGTTGTTATTCAAGCAGTTTGTGCAGTTTATTTCTGTGGTTGGCAAATTTCCGGGTTCTTAATATTCAACCGTCTCGTACCTCGAATGTTTGAAGGCCGTTCGACCTTCACCCAATCGGGTCCAAGTCGCTTGAATAGGGGCAGCTGTTGCACCCTAAAATTTGCTCAACCTATTTCACTTGGTTTATGTTTCAATTGCATTAGCATTTGCATAGTAGATCATATACATAATTCATCTGCATAGCATAGCATAGTAAGTCATCCAACAAGGGACCAGGTACTATTCTTATCTCTATGAGCCTATCAAGAGGTTATTATTCAAATTCAATCTTAGTCAAGTCATCAGAAAGAAATTGAAGTCTAAGAAGCCAGTGGATCAAGCAGTGGATCTCTCTCCTATCTTGAGTGTATTTGAAGATCACCAGGGAAGTTGTGAGCTGTGAATTGAGCATGGAGGGTATATAGACATCATGGAAGATATGGAGAGTCATTTTGAAAGTGAGGCAAGTCATTGATGAGATCACAAGAGTTGCAGTTGAAGACAGTCAACTACGGTTTCATCTGGGTCAACCCTAGGTCAACCCTAGGTCTAATGATTGATTGAAAGGCATCAAGGTCTATTTGAGAGATGCGGGGTTCATCATTTGACATGTAGATATGTATGTGGTGTTGTGCCAAGGAGAAATCAAGAGAAATCAAGAAGAAGAGGAGTTTCTAAATTAGGGTTTCTGTGTAAAATCCCCTGATTTAGGTCAAACTTCCAAGAAAGATAATTCAAAATGCAAGCTTCAAATGGATCCTTGGCCAACATGAAACTTATAGAGAATCTCAATACCTTTAATTTTAGTGGTGGAAGACATCAAGGAGATTTATAGAACTCAAGTTATGGTCCTTGCAAGTTACAGGTCATCTGAGGCATCTGAAATTTTGTCTGTAAAAGTTACTTGTCTTCCAAGCAACCTTTACCCCTCAAGGAGATTTCAAATGGATTTCTGGTAAACATGAGAGTTGTTCCTCATTGCCTTAGCTTTCTAGAAAGGTATGGTATGCCTTCATCTGATTTGTGGAACTCTACTTATGGCCTTGGCAAGAAAAGGGTATTTTGGTCATTTGAGAATTACAGGTCATTTCAAGCCTATGCCCAAAACTCATACAAGGAAGCTTCAAATGAAAAACTTCACAACATAAAAGTTGCTCCAAATGACATTTTGAGTCTAGAAAAGTGATCATGAAAGTTTGGAAATGCTCCTAGCTCAAGGTTCCAAGTTTGGTCAATTAAAAGGTGGATTTAATGAATAAAAGTGACCTAAAAATGAGATTTTTCATACCATGGCCAAATGGGATGAAATTATAGGTCATTTTTATTGGAAAGGATGTTTTAAGAACATTGGAAAAAGTAGATTTTTTAGTTTAGTTCAAAAGTTGAGAGATATCATTAGTTGCTTATGTATGAAGTAACATATCCAAATTCACAAGGGATTTGAGTGCAAGAGGTTTCTAGCAAGTTCTAGATGTTTCCATAGGCATCTATATAAACCCTAGAGCTGATCCATGAAGGGGTTGCACTTCATTTTGATTAAAAACACCAAGTTTCACTCCATTCTTCAATCTTGCAAATTCATTCCAAACTCTATCAAATCTTCATCATTTTCCAAAATTCTTGATCCTATCATCATCTATATTCATCATAGAGCAAGTTTCCATTAAGATCTATTTGAATTGAAGTGGAATTCGTGCTATCCAAGTGTATCATCCAAATTGCAAAAGGAAGTGGTTACAAGAATCCAAGGGATTTGAGCAAGAACTACTGCATACAGAATCAAGATCTTGGTCTATTGATTGCCATTGGAGCATTGCTGAGCTTGAAGTGGTGATTTCATCCCTCTGTTTTCAACTTTAAACCAGGTTAGTATTTCCATCGAATTGGCTAGAAATAGATAGCATGATAGAGAATCTTTAGGTTAGAATTGTTAGGCATAGGTAGATGAATAATTCTGGTGAGTTTAAGAGCCTTTCATGGAGTTTGTTACATGAGCACCAAAACTGTTGAGCCTTAGAACACTTAGGTTAGGGCATGTTAATCTTAGCTAGATAGATTAGAATGATCATCATAGCATGTAGAATGCATTAGTGTAAGAGTTAGCAAGAATCAGCAGGGTTGATCTCAGTGTAAAATGGTGGAGCCAAGGTCTTCTACCTATCGGGTTTGGCTCTAGATTGAGTTTTGGAGGAAACTGAAACCATGGTTGTGTAGAGGAGAAGAAGTAGAGCAATTTTGCTTTTTACGGATTTGATTTTCATGGAGAAACGAAGGTGTACAAGTATGTTGAACTCTGGTTGGTGCAAGCTTGCTCATGGTGCATTAATGGTGAAACCCTAATTATTTGGAGAAGAAACATGAGGATCGTTGGATCCTTCCCAAGACTTTGATTGAGTAACCCATCCAAAGGCCCATGTTTAAACTGAAACGCGAGGGAAGTCTGAGGAAGCAAAACGCGTCGTTTCATTGAACGACGTGGCTGGGCTTGGGAATCAATTGCTATTCGTACCACCACCTTCAAGGCCCAACATGAATTGAACTAATATTTTTACTTTCTGCACCGTTTTGGTTTATTTCTTTTTGTGTTTTTTTCTGATTAGCTGGGCCCAGACGCGCCTTGCTATGCGCACCCCCAGTCTGGGCCCATTGTCCATTTTTCAATGCTTTTAATTGCTGACTGCACCCCTACCCAATTTCAAATCATTTTTAACTTCTTTTATTTTTGTTAATTCTTTGAAAAATCATAACAAATTGGAAATTTCATATTTTTAAATGGTTGTTTTTGCATCTTTTTCATATTTCTGTTAAGAAAATTGTCATATAATAAAATTAGCCTTTTATTTCATTTTTGCATTTTTAGTATATTTTTCTTTTAAATAGGTTTTAAATAATGTTTAGTTTAATACTTGATCTTGTTGATTTTAGTTTAGCTAGACCCTTGTATATTTTGGACCCATTCTTTTTAGAGTACTTCACTTAGGACTTTAATTTTCATATGAGATTTAATTCATGATTTTAGGACTAAATTTTAGATGGTTTGTTTAGGTGTGATTAGGAGAATCAAAATTAGGGTTTAGGTGTGGCATAGGTGTAATAAATCATTTCTTTTAGGAGTTGTAGTTTGAATTTTGGGGTATGGGACTATAAGGGTATTATGGGTAAAGAATAGATCCCTTAGAAAATATTAGGCTTCCCTTATTCTACTATTACTATTAGTATATTGCTTGTATTTGATTGATTGTGTGGTGTGCCCTCTCTAGGGTTATTATTTGACTGTATGGGGTATTGGGCCTACTTGGGGTTTGGGTTTGAGCTGAAGACTTTGCTGATGAATCCCATTGGGGATTAAGAGAATGGAGACCAATTTCCAGGGTTAATGAAGAATGTCTTGCTGGCAGCTGTTGAAGGTTATAGGATCTAGGAGTTAGGCAGAGCTCTAGAATAGCAGCTTGATTCACAAACATGGAAGGTCTTGTTTGCCTCCATCCCTCTCTATGATGCAGAGTCTCTCTAGGACACTCACCCCCTTCCTTTGGAAGGCTTGGTGATAGTGTCTAAGAGATAGAACTCTTGAGAGAAACACTCTATGTGTTGTTAGTAGTCTGTTTGCCACCTTTGGTGGTCAACTAATTGCTTAGCACCCCAGTTCATCCTCTTGATTGGTTCCTCAGCTGGGAGATTGGGACTTGGAGAAAAGCCATTGAAGGATTGAAGACAGAGACCTTGCTTGAAGGCTTGAAGATGAAGACTAATGCTTGCTGGAAGCCTGTAGATGTTTGAAGAGGACTTGAAGACAGATGTTGATGAAGACTGCTTTTGCTGTTTATTTTTGCTGTTTATAATTCTTGATGTATTGATTGAATTTCCCTGACTGTATTGCTTGCTGTTTAACCTGTCAGGTTGAAAGTGAATTTTGTTCACTTTTGCCTATTGTTTTCTAGGTTCGAGGTTGAGTGGGACTCCCTTGCCTCGCTTGTATTGCTGCATCCATGCATTTTACTGCTTTATTGTATATATGTTGTTGTTTCTGTTTCCGCTTATCCCTTAGGATCTCTGTTTCTCTCTGCGCAAGAGAGGAGCATGATAGACATTAGGTCTTAACCCATGCATGATAACATTAGGTTAGTTTGATTCCCTTTTCAACCGTAGGTTAGAGTTCTGTCTCTTCTTTCTCAAAACAAACAGAAAAACACAATAAGATTTCAAACACAATATAAGACACTTCTTCCGTAAAAGAATGTGAACTCATCAAAACGTCAATTTTTGTCCGCTGGGACTGTTAATCAGAAAAACCCTTTTTCAGAAGGAATAAAAACAATCAAAACAGACTTGTGTCGTACGTGGCCCGAACTACGTTTGCTCTGATCTTTCATGCTGTATGAAAGTACGTAGGCATAGGGTGCGATATCCTAGCGAGCAACCTTCCCCTCCTTTCCAGTAGGTAGGCGAACTACGTTGACTCTGATTTCTCGTTCCAGACGGGAATACGTAGGCATAAAGCGCGATACTTTGCCGAGTCATTTTCTTTTCTTTTAACCCTTAACCCTTAGTTTAGATAGAAATAACAATCCGTACCAGAAAACAAGCGTGGATCCCGTCGAGTACGACGGACGTGAGGGGTGCTAATACCTTCCCCTTGCGTAACCGACTCCCGAATCTAGGATTTGGTTGCGATGACCATTCCTTTCCCCGTTTTGCGGTAGGTTTACTTCGAGCGTTTCCTTTCCCTCCGTTGGGATAAATAACGCGCGGTGGCGACTCTTCTGTTCAGCCGGCGCCGATTTTCGCAGTAGCGACACATTTAATACCTTAACACAGATACTCAATCCTTATCAGTCTTCACTGGATGTTCCCATCCTGAATTTGCAGCTCTCCGTGCCTTGCTGTCTAAAGACTTTAGGAAGGCAATCATCCTAGGTTTCCAGTAGTCATAATTTAAACCATCCAGAATTGGTGGTCTATTTGTGAATCCTATGTCTTTATCCATAGTACTAGAATTTTACTTCCCTAGATCTCACCCAGAAATAAAACGGCAGGGTGCCTACTCTGATGCCAATTGAAATTCTAGGTACCTACAGTGGATGTTACCACAAATGTTATAACATCCATAATAACATATTGCACTTAATAATAAGCTGTAAATGAAAAGCAGTAAATAACACAAGTAATTGTTCACCCAGTTCAGTGTCAACCACACTTACATCTGGGGGCTACCAAGCCAGGGAGGAAATTCACTATTAGTAGAATTAATTCATAGTCAAACAATCCCAGTTTGAACTCTTCACTTAAGACCTACCCAATGACACTTCAGCCTAGAGACCACTAGACCTGAGTTTCCCACTCACTCCCTCTCAATCACCTCAGTGATATAAACCAAATTACAATAGAGTTATGAAGACTCACTTCAAACACACCTTAATCTTGCTTCACAGCTTTGATCAAGTGACACACACTGTTGCTTAACAGCTTTGAGTGATAGAATGAACACACCAATTCATACACAATAACCCAATGCAATTGTACAACTAACAATTGCTTGGCATACAAGGAATCCTAAGACTCCTAAACACATGTGAAGAACAAAGTTCTTCACTCACAAGATACACACTTTAATCTCTCTACTGGCTCTGCACTTTATTAAGGTTCATCCTCTTGTTATTTATAGCAGCAGATATCCTTTGGGCCTTTGTTCAGAATTTAGGTTTACCCAAACCTCTCTTCAAGAATCTGCCTCCTTACCAGTTAGGTCAAGGACATTTTATTTCGCCAGAGCTTCTAAAATGTTTCCTGACTTCCAGCTTGAGCTTCTAAAATATTTCATGTATTCTAGCCTGAGTTCCCTCATTCTAAATACCAGAAAACTAAAACTGCGCGCCTGATGTCATACGATCAATGTTACAGCATCCAGTCATGACATCCAACTTCACTTACCCTGCACAATACTCTTAGTGTATGTCATGACTTCTGTTATGACATTCACACATACTCACTAATGTTTTGGCCACAAAATGTAGCCAATCAAAACATCTACATTTGAGATTAAAATCAAGTTGTTGCTTAAGCCATAGGACTTGAGCACAACAACTACCGGCGGCAACGTATTCCGCCTCGGCGGTTGACAAAGCAACATAAACCTGCTTTTTGCTATGTATTGTATCGCTGCGAAAAGGGCTGGCAAAGACAGAAGAGTCGCCATTGTTCGTTATTTATCCCTAAGAGAGGGAAAGGAAACGATCGGAGAAAACCTACGAAAAAGGGAAAAGACAGGTCATCGCAACCAAATCATGGGTTCGGGAGTCGGTTATGCAAGGGGAAGGTATGAGCACCCCTCACGTCTGTTGTACTCAACGGGATCCACGCTTTTTGTCCACCTGCGGGTGTTAATCTATCAAAATTCTGGCTCACAGGGACAAAAGAAAAGAAAAGAGACTCTATAGAGCATTGCCACCTTATGCCTACATATTCCCTTGTGTAATGGGAAAGTCAGAGTCAACGTAGTTCAGAAAACTACAGGCAAAGGGGGAAGGTTGCTTGCCAAGACATCGCCATCTTGTGCCTACGTATCCTCGTTTGGTACGAGAAATCATAGCAAACATAGTTTGGGCTGACACGATCACAGATTGGTTCAAGTGTTTTAACTGAGTACGGTTAAACCTTCGTTCTAGTAGTTAGGGACGATGCCTGTTTGCGGTAGAACCAAGACTTAACACACTCTTTTTGAAAATGATTTTCAAATAATCTCGAGGGATAAAAAGGTTTTGATGTTTTGTTTTGTATTATTTAAACAAGAAGTGAATTGAGTTAAGTTTGAACTCATGTTGCACTAAAGACTATGACTTGAGAGTGAATGCGTCGCATATCGCCCAAAGGGCATACGCTAAACACTCTAGACAAGGTGAGAGGAGGACCCCCACTTTTCATTCCTCAAGTACTTAAGTAGCGTACAACATTCATTATCCTTTATTAAGTGTCTTAAGATGTTATGAGATGAGAAGAGAAGACACAAACTCTAAGGGGAACTGATCAACCCTAATGTTATCATGCAAAATGATCCTAAAGTAGGGATTGAAAGGGAAGAAACTATCCTAATGTTATCATTCAAAGGATTGAACACCTAATGTCTCTCCTACTCTCATCTTAAACAGAGGGACTAGGAATCCTAATGGATCATGGCAAAAGACCAAGTAAACAACAGATAATCCAATCACAGATGAAATGAAGAATGAGAAGAAGTTGACTTAAACAAGTCAAAAGTAATTCAAACAAGATATATAAAGATGCAAAGATGAGATGTAAGATTCAAATGATGCATCAAAGACTCAAACAAAAGCAAATGACTTAAGCAAGATGACTTGAACAAGTCAAAGAAGAGTGAGATGAAATGGGAGAAGTAACAACTCCTACAACCATTCAAACATCAATCACTTACACAAAAGTTAAACACAAAGCAAACGCAAAAGCCATGATCAAAGAGAAGATGGGAGAAAGAATCTTAGGTAGCAAGCACATGTGAATTATCTCAACCAAACATCTCAATTTGATCATGCAAAAGAGACAAGCAAAGCAGATGCAAGAAATGATTCATTATTCAAGACAAACTCAAAGCATAAGTTATGAACACCAAATCATCTTGAATAATGATCAAAACATAAGGGGAAGAAGTGTATCAGTAATAAGAAAGCTCCAATACAAGATTAAAACAAAGCACAACCAACAACCAAGTCATGGCAAGTGAAAGAAACAAGGTTCTATCACAAATTCAACACTTAAAACCAAGTGGAAAGGCATAACTTCTAAGTAACTTGTAAAACAAGTTACACAAGTGTATGACCTAAAATCAAAGAACTAGCACCTTAATCATGTCATAAACAAGTATCAAAACTCATAGGTTGCATATGGGATCCATAGAAGTAATTTCCCAAAGGAACTAGGTCAAACTAGTTTGTATGAACATCTTTTGAGATGACTTGACTTGCAAGCTTCATCAAAAATAGAAAGATTGTTCAATAAAATCCAAATTAAAAGGAAAAAGTAGCTAAGTCAAATGACAAACAGAATCCAAAGTCTCAAGGAAAAATTCATCTCAAGGTATCACCAAACAATTCAAGAATTGATGGTGCTCCACCTTATCGAGCATAAATCGAGGGACACTAAAACTCAACTCAAAGTCAACCAAAAGATGATCAATCATGAACCAAATCCACCCTCAAGTGTACTTCAATTCATCCCTTAAATGGTTAAGAAGTATTGATCATAGGGGAATTGCATTAGGGGTTCAAATGAATTGGGTCAAACAAAGTATGAACCAAAAAGGCACTTAATTGAAAATTTAAAATAAAATAGCAAATTAAAATAAAAATAGAAATAAAAGTTATAGAAAATTAAATAACATCTTGAAATATGAGAAAACAATTTTGCGGAATTTTTGGATAATTGGAACCATTTTTTAAAAAATTAAAATGAAAACAGAAAACAAAACAAAATAAAAAGAAGAACAAAGCCATAAGGGGTGCATTAGCAATATTCAAAATGAACCGAGTCAAGTTAAATTTCACCTGGGCCTCAAAAACCTGGGGGTGTGGTTAGCATTCCAAGCCCAATTAACACACAGACTCAAACTTAAGTGAAACACATCGTTTCACTTAAGTGATGTGGAGTCAAATGTCCAAATGCGCATGGTCAAGCCAATGAACACAAGACAAACCATCAGGTCAACAAGTCAAGAGGAGGTGAGTTAAATTTCACCTGAAAATAGACCAGATGCCGGAGCTAGGGCTCCAGTCGTCTTCTCCGGCCACCTCGCCAGAGACCAGGTCTAAAACCTCCATAAAAATGGTGGATTCTGGTACCAAATGAAAGCTGAGCTCACAAGGATTATGAATCCACCCTTTAAATCTCAAAAAGGTCCAACAATAGAGAGAATTGAAGACATGAAAATTTGGTAGCACACTCTAAAATCTCAACATACATGCAAACCAATGATTCAAACATTGCCTACCACAGGTAGGTTTTCAAATGCAACCCAACATGACCCTATTTGGTGCCTAGAATGTGAGAAAAAGTTGGAAGAAACTTACCAAACAGAGCAATTCTGTTGACTCTTCTAATGCACGCAAGCTTTGATCTCTTGCTTCCAATTTGCTCCTTAAGGTTTTGTGAAGAAGAAATGAGCAGCAATTTGCAAGGAAACTCAAGGCTATGGCAGATTCGAAGAGAAAAAGTTTGAGGGAATTTTTGAGTTCTCTCCTTTCTCTCACACAGTAACACTCTCTTCTTTTAATTAGGGCAACAATATAGCTTATATGTGATGGATTTTCACATGCCATGCAAGCCCATAATGGCTATATGAGTTGATTTCAAAAAATGACCAAAAACTTCATTTAGCAAACACACATGGGTTTGGCATCATTCACTCTCTTTTTGGGCAGCAAAATGGAATGCATATGGTGTAGAAATGAAATGCATTAGTTTTGGTCATGTAACAACCCTTTGCACAAAGTTTCAAAACTTTACTTTTTAAGTAAGGAATTTGAAAATGTGGCTTGTAATATCTCCCCATGTTGGCACAAATGTGGTAAATCTCTTTTGTGTCATGTGGTGGTATAAAACAATTCAAAAATGAGGCAAAACATGACTTGTAATGCGAGGTACTTAAATCATAACCAAAAATCCAATTTTCCATCTTGAAATGGTTCACATGACCACATGATTCAACAATTCGCATGAATCTTAAGTTCAATGTGGAGTTAAGACCCTTAGGCACAAGTTTCATGTTGGTTGGAATTGCATTTGAGTTCTATAATTGCATGAAAATGATCATTGACAAAGATGACCTATAATGAACTTTCCAAAAATAACCTTGTCTTGTGAGATCCATAACTTGAGATGTACAAATGATAACAAGGACTTCTAGGACTTTTTGGAAATATAAGATCATGAGGAACAACTTTCATGTTCACTTGAAGTTGAGGAGAAACTTGATTCTAGACCAAAAATGCCTTGGAAGTGAGTTGACTTTAAGTTGACCAAAATTCTCTTCATCTGAGGACCCTAAATTGTTGGCATCATAACTTGAGATGTACAAACTCAATGGATGAGTTCTTGTACTCAAAATAAATCTTGGAACATGCACAACAAGTCTCATTTTTTCATGAAGATGAGATTGAGCTTGCATCATATGGTAAATTGGCTTTAAAGTTAAGCACTAAAGAAGGGGATTTTACACTGAAATCATCTGAAACCCTAATTTAGTAACTTCTTGAACTCTTGATTCTTCTTGATTTTCTCTTAACATGACATCCAAGATGCTTCAATAAGAATTCCTATGACTTATATGACTTAGAATCAAGTCTTGAACCCTCTTAAGTCCACAGTTGACTTTGGGTTGACCAGATGAAACCCTAGTTCCATGTCTTTTGACTGTGGCTTTTATAAATGAATTGAATGGCTATAAAAACTCCACAATAACCCCTAAGGTACTCAATGAGCTTTTGCACCATATCTTATCCAAGTTAATGACCTCATTGGTCTCTGATGACCCTTTATGATCCTTAAGATAGGAGATAAAATCCATACACCAACCCTTCCTTTCAAGGAACTCTAACACTTTCATGGTGATGAAACCCTGATGGCTTGCACAAATGCCCTTGCTTAAGCTTGAAACCAAGGAGAATCTCCTATTGAAAGGCATAACAACTCTTGATCCCCTATTAAGAACAATTATATGCAAATGCAAATGCTAAAATGAAATGAAACATAAGCCAAGTACAAGAAAATGGTTGGTCAAATTTTGGGGTACAACAGTTGCCCCTATTCAAACGACTTGAACCTGAAGGGGTGAAAAGCGTAAAACTTTCAAACATTCAAGATAAAAGACGGTTGAATGCCAAAGAATCCGGAAATTTGCCAAGTGCAAAAGGGAACTGAAACTGATAATTGTAATTGATAAACTCTATTGGAAAAATTAGATAAGATGAACGCATCTGTCAAATACATCACACTCTGCCCGGGTCTGGATACTGCTCAGGCAAGATAGATCATTGGCTAGGGTCTAGATAACGCACGGGCTCAAGAAAACAATCGTAATCTACTGGGGTCTGGATACCACTCAGGCGAGATAAACATTGGTCGGGGTCTGGATACCGCACAGGCAAGAAACAAACCGGTGTTAGCCAGGGTCTGGATACCGCACGGGCTAAAGAAATAAATCGGTGTTAGCCGGGGTCTGGATACCACACGGGCTACAGAAATAAATCGGTGTTAGCAGAGGTATGGATACCACACGGGCTAAAGAAACAAACCGTGTTAGCCAGGGTCTGGATACTATACGGGCTAAAGAAATAAACCGGTGGAAGCTAGGGTCTGGATACCGCACGGGCTCAAGAAATAAACTGTTGTAAGTCGGGGTTTGGATACCGCACGGGCTAAAGAAAATAAATCGGTGTAAGCCGGGGTCTGGATACCACACGGGCTTAAGAAAATAAACTGGTGGAAGTCAGGGTCTGGATACCGCACGGGCTTGAGCAAATAGAACCAGTGGAAGCCGGGGTCTGGATACTACACGGGCTTAAGAAAATAAACCGGTGTAAGTCGGGGCTGGATACCGCACAGACTTAAGAAAATAAACCGGTGGAAGCCGGGGTCTGGATATCGCACGAGCTTAAGGAAATAAACCGGTGGAAGCCGGGGTCTGGATACCGCACTGGCTTAAGAAAATAAACCGGTGGAAGCCGAGGTCTGGATACCGCACAGGCTTAAGAAAATAAACCGGTGGAAGCCGGGGTCTGGATACCGCACGAGCTTGAGCAAATAGAACCAGTTGAAGCCGGGGTATGGATACCGTATGGGCTTGAGAAATAAACTGGTGGAAGCCGGGGTCTGGATACCGCACAGGCTTAAGAAAATAAACTGGTGGAAGCCGGGGTCTAGATACCACACAGGCTTGAGAGAATTCACCATTTTCTGTTGGAGATACAACTGGAAACAAGAGGTAACAACCTGGCTTATGTTTCAAATGCACATATTTGAAAATGGCGTAATGTTCCATACGAAATGGAAATGCTACACATTTGGGAGGATGCTATGCACAATGCAAATGCAAAGGAACCACATAAGCTAAATAAATGTTGAAAACACGAAGCCAACTCCGCTAGGGATAATCGGGTGTGCCAAGTACGATTGGACTTTTGCTGGGAAAAATAAGCCCTGGGTGGCTTTCTGGAAAAGAATTCTCCTGAGTAAAACTGCTCTGCTGAGAAATACGTCCACTCCGCTGGGGATCAAATCAATTCTGTTGAGGAAAGCGACCCTGGATGGCCTACCAGAATACAACTCTTCTAGGGAACAAAACACTCGACTGGGGAAAATCCCCTGAACGGCCTTTCAAAACACCACATTCTGGGGATTAAACCCACCCTACTGGGGAAAATAACCCTGGATGGCTTCCTAGAACACAAGACTCTTCTAAGATATAAAGCCAACTACTGAGGAATAAACTCCATTCTGCCGGAGATTCCGCTCTACTGAAGACTGAATCAACTATTTGCTAGGGATAATGAATAAGATTTACTAGGAAATCATCCTAAACTCCTTCTCTACTGAGGATGGAGAATAACAAAAACTAGGTCAATCCCATTCTGCAGGGAAGCAAACTACTCTGCCAACTTCGATGGGGATTACTCAATGAGGGAATTGTAGCTACTGCGAAAATCGAGGCCGGTAATGACAGAAGAGTCGCCACCGTGCGTTATTTATCCCAAGAGAGGGAAAGGAAACTCTCAGAGAAAACCTAAAGAAAAGAGGGATAAGATTGGTCATCACAACCAAATCTCGGGTTCGGGAGTCGGTTACGCAAGGGGAAGGTATTAGCACCCCTCACGTCCGTCGTACTCGACGGGATCCACGCTTGTTGTCTATCTAAAAGGGTGATTGAAACTATCTAACTACAGGCTTGAGGACAAAAGAAAAAGAAGTGACTCGACAAAGCAACAACGCTTTGTGCCTACGTATCTCATCTGAGGTGAGAAGTCAGAGTCAACGTAGTTCGACTAACTACGGGTGAAAAGGGGGGAAGGTTGCTTGCTAAGACATCGCGTCTTGTGCCTACGTACTTTCATATGGTATGAAAGATCAGAGCAAACATAGTTCGGGCTAAAAGGGAACACAGGTTTGTTCAACTATTTTTTACCCGAGTAGGGTTAACAATCAGTTCTAGCAGTTGGTGTATACAGCTCGACCATTAGAGACTTAGGCGTTACTGTTTGCGGTAGAACTAAAAGTTAACGACACTCTTTTTATCTGAAAAGATTTTCCTGATTAAGATCCCGAAGGATGAAAAAGGTTTGAAGTGTTTTTGTGTTTTTTAGAGAAGAAGTGTTTTGAATTGGAGTGTTTATAATGCATGTTGTACTAAAGTCTAAAACCTAGGATCGAATGTGTCGCATATCGTCCTAAGGACGTATACTAAACACTCTAGGAAATTGAGAGGTGGCCCCTCAATCACCATTTCCCAAGTATAAGGCTCATGGCACAACATCCATTAGCTTTATTAAATGTGTTAAGATAGTATGAAGATGAGAAGAGAAGGGACAAACTAAAGGGGGACTAAATCAAACTTAAAGTTGTCATGCAATGGTGGTCCTAAGATTGAGATAAAGGAATGCTACCTAATGTTAACATACATGGTTAAGATCCTAATGTCTATCATAATATCCCTTGAACAAGAGAGATTAGAGGTCCTAAGGTAAAGGAGACAAAAGAAACAACAGGAAACAACATAATCATACAAGAATGCAAACAAGGAATGCAAATGAGGGAGGAAATTGGTGTGGGGAAGTAGCCTCCAAAAGCTCATCTCAACTTCAATCAACAATATGATAAATGCAAGAGATGAAAGGAAACAGAAATGCATCAATAGAAACACAGGAGCATCAAAAATGGGATGAAATGGCCTAAACCATTCAAACATCAACCACAATGCCACAAAGCAAACAACATGAAAAGAGAAAAGAAATGCACCCAAACTCAAAGAGGGGTTAGAATAAGAGAAGAAAACAACAAGGCATTCCCAACTATCGTTCAACCAAAGCATCATCATGATTTGTGCAAAAGATGCAACAAAAGTGTCCTCATGGCTCACCGTTCAATGTCATGTTTCAAATGCCTCCAAAGGAGGTACTAGACAAGCCTAAATGGTGTTCCAAAGTCCTTGGGCAGCAAAGGGAAATGAGATAAAATTGTTCAAAATCAAAAGCAAATAACCCACAAGGAAAGGCAAGCAAATTCCCAAAGGAAAGCAAGCATGTTTCACACAGAAACCCTAATTGGGAACTCAAAAGTAAATCATCAAATGCACAAGAAAAACACAATATAATGACCTAAAAATGAGAAAACATCATCCTTAACATGCTAGCAACATGAATCAAAAGGCATTGAGAGCTCAAAGGATCCATAAATGTCATATCCAAGTCAAACTAGGTCAAGATGTATGTATGAACCTGCCTTTGGGTAACTTGAATTGCAAGTTACCCTAAAATTAGGAAAATGATTCAAAAATTATCAAATAAAATGCAAGAAGCTCAAAAATATGTTGGCAACCAGAGGCCAAATGATTACAATCAAAATCACTTCACAACATCACCATAGAAATTGATTCACAAGGGTGCTCCATTGTGAAGGAGGATTGTTTAGGGTCAAATGAAGTGCATCAAGAGTCAACTCAAAAGTCAACCAATCCGGGGCAAAATGGTCCTCAAAAATTCATCAACTCATCATTGATAGGAGGATTGAATTTTATTCATTGGATCAAAAGGAAATGAGAGAAATAAAATAAAAACCAAAACATGTCAAGATTTAGGTCAAATAAAACACTTCCAATGTTAAATACCATTTTTAATTGAAAAATAATTAGAAAAAATAAAATAAAAATTTCATAAAATAAAAGACATCTCAAGGAGTCCAAAAAATATTTTTTTTTGGAATTTTATCACACTTGGAAGTATTTCAAAATGATTTAAATCTAAACTGAAATAAAATAAAAACAAAATGAAAATAACAAAAAAAATTAAAAGCTGGGTGCAAATAGCAACCCAGCAACGTGTAAAATCAAATGGGCCAACTTAGGGGGGGTGCAAACAGCAAGCCCAATCCATCAGAAACGAAACGTGTGGATTCAATGTGATTAGTCAAACCATCAGTTGGCGCATGAAGTCTTTGCATTTCCCACGGGTCAGCGCACGCCGACCTATGGTCGATGCATACTGTTGGGTTTTTCATATGGTCAAAAACTGCAGGCTATGCGTCGACGCATAGACCTACTATGGTCGACCATTCGCGCGTTGGTACAGTTAATGAAGTATTTCCACTGTGTTTGAAATTCTGTTGTTTTAGTTGATTGGCTTATTACTATAAATAAAAGGTTGTTCACTTTAACATATTAACAATTGAATTTTGAGTAAATTGTGAAAACAAGAAAAGTGAAATAGGTGCCTACATTTCTTTTCATCTTCATCCTCAAACAACACACAACACTACAATTACACACAACCATTCTTGGAGTGCTTTGTGTCTCGTTCAAGGTGATAAGGTTCGAATCCGTTGATTGGAGATCTGGTTCGGGTGGACAATTGTGGCAGGTTTTTCTTGAATAAAACCTTGAAGGTTTTGCCCTCCAAGATTCTACGAATTTGGGGGGTTTTTGGTATGAATCGTCTCTACCAACATTCAGCAGTGCGAAGGTGATTGAGAAACGAAAGATTTTATCAATCTAGTAGCTGGGGCTGTGAAGTGTTGAAGGGAGTTCCAGGTTCGATTCGTTGGTGTCTAAGATCATTCAGGCCAAGGGTTTGAAGAACTGAAAGTTATTCAACAAAGGGGCTGGAATCGGAGGTCAATTCACAACAATCGAAGGTCTTGATTCAACTCAAATCAAGGAGCAAGAAGTGATAGCATTATCAACATCGATAGGGAGTGTTTGTATTATTGCTTATCATCTCTTGTATAAATTACTACAAATCTACAGGTGATATTTATTATGATTCATCTCAATTCTATTTATTATAATTCCCCCGAAGCGAGAACGGCGGGGGAATTGCCTCAACAAATCTTTGTCTCCTTTATTTTTTCAGCATTTTCATTTTCAACTTAAAAATTAAGTGATTTTAATATACGCAATTATATCAAATTTGAACATTGAATTGAGTAAGTAACTGGTACTGTTCACACTTTAGTACAATAAACATTGTACAAGGATTTTCGAATTACTTACTTAAGTCAAAGTTCACTTGGAGTGTTTCGCACACCAAGTGTTCGATAAATTGCCTAAACCAAAGCTTACTTAGTTTACTTGTTGTATTTTGTGGGTTGTGTTGAGCATTGGAACTAGCACTACTAATTAGTGGTGAAATCAATTGATTAGTGTGACTAGTGTTTTGAATCTCCTAGTTCATTATCTTAATCCATAGGCTAAGACGCATATCCGGTCTTCTAATAACGGTTCGTTATAGACGTGATTTTTCCTCGGCCGCTTCCGCAATTTTTTTTAAACAAATTTTTTAAACCAATTTTAATTGGTAAGCGCCAACTCAATTTTTAAATAGGGATCTATTCAACCCCCCTTCTAGATCCGCGCCATCGTCTAACAAGTGGTATCAGGAGCATCGGTTCACTTCGTGCTTCAAGTATAACTTTGATAGAAAATGGCTAACGAACCTAAAGGGGCATATAATAGAGCTCCTATTTTTAATGGGGGAAATTACAGTTATTGGAAGGACTGTATGCGGGTGCACATAAATTCCATAGATAGAAAAGTATGGAATGTTATTCTCAATGGTCCAATAGAAATCACTATGACCAATGCGAATAATGAAATTGTGCCTAAGCCCGAAGCACAGTGGACCGAGGATGATGAAAAGAAATATAACTATGGTTGGAAAGCCAAGAATATTCTAATATCTTCATTAGGTGTTGACGAATATTATCGGGTTTCCCATTGCTTAACAGCGAAAGCCATGTGGGACTCTTTACAAATCGCCCATGAGGGGACTAACGACGTTAAGCTTGCTTGAATCAACACACTGACACAAGAGTTTGACCTTTTCTACATGGAGCAAGGGGAAACCATTGCAGACATGCAGAAAAGGTTTACTCATCTTATCAATAAGTTACATTCACTTGGTAGGCTGGTGGCCAATGACGTTTCTACTAATAAAATTTTAAGATATCTTAACAGGGAATGGCAGCCAAAGGTGACTGCCATAAAAGAAGCAAATGATCTTACTATTTTGGACCTAACAACGTTATTCGGAAAGCTACAAGAGCACGAACAAGTGCTCCTAAGCCTCGACCAACATGAAAAGAAAGAAAAGAAGGACAAAACAAAGACTGTTGAGAAGAAATCCATTGCTCTCAAAACTTCCTCCTTGAAGTCTCAATCTAAGGAGCACAGTGATTTTTCATCAAGTGACGATGACGAAGATGACAAGAGTGAGGATATGGGGCTGTTCGTAAAGCGCTACAATCGGTATGTGAGAAAGAATGACATTCAACACTCAGAAAAGAACCTTCTCAACTTCAGAAAGCAATCAAGGAACTCTCGAAATAATGACACCAAAGGAAGTAAAACCAGAGGATCGTGCTACAAATGCGGAAAGCCCGGTCACTACAAGCCAGATTGTCCTTTAAACAAAAAGGGCAAAGAAAAGGAATCTATTAAATCACATAAGAAGTCATCAAAGCCGAGAAGAGCATATATAGCTTGGGAAAGCGATAGTTGAAGGTGAGATAATACTTAGAAGGGGGGTTGAATAAGTACGAAAGATAAAAACTTAGAATTAAAACACAATTATTTTTATCCTGGTTCGTTGAACTCAACTACTCCAGTCCACCCTTCCTAGAGTGATTTGCCTTTCTCAAACAAGGACTTAATCCACTATTTAATCAAACAGATTACAATAGTAACACCTAAGAACAACTGTTCTTAGTCTTCTCAAGAGCTACTGATTCCAACTGAATCCTCTTAAGGAAATCCTTTACAATCAATGTAAATCTAATACAAGAGTAAGAATGCTTCTAAAAAGCTTTTATCACAACAGTGATATTTCTCTTAAGTTTAAGTACAATTAATTCTAAGAATGAATATGAAAGTATGAGAGCTTGAATGTTTTAATTCTTTTTCAGCAAAATGTGTAACTGAAGAATTTGGTGGAGTCTTGCTTTTATAGGCAGTTGATCCAAGGTGAGCTGCACGTTGAGAAGAGTGTCCCAAAAAGGTCTGAGCCTTTTTGTCTTCACATCAAGTGACCTTTCCTAGAAGAAGAAAGCACAGAAAAGTCCTTTTTGTCTGTGTTCATGTGTCTAGCACAAATAAGGAAAGAGACGTTTGATTTACTCCAACGGATATAATCTTTGAATATTTCTTCTTCAGTTTTCAGCAAGTTCATCAGAGTCTGATTGGGTCAGAGTCTTCTAATGATGATCAGAACTTTGCTGGATCAGAGTCTTCTGCAGCATGTGTGCTTTCAGCGTGTTAAATATCAGATCATATTTGAAACAGAACTTCAGTACTGTCAGCTTTAGTACTTTCATAATCTTCTGTAGACACTGTGCTTTGAAAAAACTCTTCATACAATATTCTTCTTTGCTTCAGATGCTTCTGACTTACTTCAGATGCTTCTGACTTGCCTCAGATGCTTCTGCTTGTTTCAGATTCTTTTGGAGCTTCTGCTTCAGAATCTTCTGGAGCTTCTTGCCTCAGATCCTTCTGGAGGCTACGCTCAGGATCTTCTGTTAGCAGCAATCAAAATCTTCTAATGTATGCATCTAGCGCTACAGATTCTAGCTAGTTTCTTGTATTCAATTCTGATTTGCTTCTTGAGTGTTAATTTCTTTACTATCTGCAGTAAAAACTCTCAAGCAAATTTTAGAGTATATAATTCTTAAATATAAAATTTCCTAATAGTTATCATCAAAACATAGAGATATTATTAAGAACCAATCTGTGTTCTAACAATCTCCCCCTTTTTGATGATGAAAAAAACATCAGAAATTTTGTTTAATTGAAAATATTAAAATTATAATTCCCCCTGAGATGATGAATCTCCCCCTGAGTTAAATACAAATAAGGAATAGAAACTTCCCTTTTTTCTTGAGTAATCTTCAGAGTTAGATCTTGTTTGTTCTTTTAACATTTGAAGGTCAGAATGTCTTGCAGATTTAAGATTCAGAGTTTGATAATAATCAAGTGATCTGAGAGACTCAGAGTTTCTTTTATAAAATATTCTTATCAAATGTTATGAAATAGTCAGATTAAATGTTAGATAGAATAAATATGTCTGAAGTTTCATTCTGGTGAAGTTATATTAAACAGTTCAGATCTATATTTTCTCCCCCTTTTTTGTCATAAGCAAAAAGTAAAACATTAAAAAGACAAATAAAAGGAAATAGTAAATAAGATGATTCAGTGGAGAAAAACTTTGATTCATTCAATACGATTAGATCAAAAGTACATGCATCAGAAGATATAGCAATAAAGTACATATGCAAACATCAGATGCAAAAACATTAGAATGAAAAAAATGAAAATCTAAGAGTGTTTGGACAAAAGCATCTTCAATAGATCTGTAATCTCTGAGGATGATTGCTCTTGCTTGGACATCCACTTAGCCATAGTTTCATTCTTTTGATCTTGTTTTGACATCCATTCTGTCATATCCTCAGACTTCTTATCCTGTTTTGCCATCCAAGACTTGATCTCAGATTGACCGGCTTCCAGAGCAGCAATCTTATCTTCAAAATTTGGATGTTCTTTCTTTATCTCAGATGAAGAAGTATGATCAGGTTCTGGAGCTTGAACAGAGTCAATTTCCATGGGTTCTGTAGAGTCTGGAGCATTAGAGCTAGAAGGAGGTTCTACCAGAGTCATGGCTAATTGATTTTCTGCAGATGCAATTTCAGTAGTGTCTTCTGATGATGGAGGAGCATCTGTAAGAAGCAGAGGTTCAGATTTCGTGACAGTCCAGAATAGAGTCCTTGCAGCATTAGCAAATCTGAGCTTCGCATCACCAGAGCATATGTTCTTCAGATTGGAGGCCACAGAGTTGTATCTGTTGATGAATCCGTTCCAGATGATATCAGATTCTTTGGCATCCATTGTTGCTGAGCATTTCTTCTGTACAGTACCTAAATACAACTGTATTTCTTGCAAAAATGATTGAAATAAAGGATTAATATTAAGTCTGGGCTTAGGATGTAACAGGGTTTCCAGAGTTATAGGTTTAGGTTGGGGAGTTGGTGGAAAAATTGATTTTTGGATAGAGATCAGAGAAGGAGGATAATATGGAATGAAGGGAATTTCAGGAGCTTTTTCTTTGGATCTGATTAAGGCATTTAACAGATGACGTTTTGCTCTGGTGTGAAGGGTAACTACATCAAAAGGTTTATTTGAGTAGGTTTGGAAGGCAAATTTGGGGGGTTCATCAAATGCAACATCGGTATCAGATGTAATTGGTAGAGCTGAAGCAACAGCTTTATCAGATTTTGCAGAACAGGATATAGTTGCTAAGGATCCTACATCTGACATGGATTTTATATAGTCAAGAATCACAGATGGAAGGGTCATGGTGAGTTTTGGTTTCAGAGGGTTGATAGGGTCAGATGGTTCAACTCTGTCATAAAAGTCTTTGAGTTTGAAACCATAAGCCAGATTATGAAACAGAGATGATACTTGGGCACAAGATATAGATGATCTTGGGTTTGAATTTGGGATCAATATTTTAGATGATGGTGCAGGTGTGGGAATAGGATCTGGAATGGGAGCTTTTGAAGGTATAATGGGTTCAGGTTGGTTTACCTCAGAGTCTCTGTGAGATGGAGAGACTAGAAAGTCTGGGTGGATGTCTGATTCAGAGGAGTTTGAAGAGGTGGTTGGTGTGCAGGAAGTAGAAGATACTTGAAACACAATTTTTAAAGGTGTGACATCAAGAACTTCTGTCTCAGGAATGTGAGGTTCAGAAGTGTTGGTTGGTTCTGAAGGAATTTTAGAGGGTTTTGTTGGTTGTTCTGAGGTAGGTGAATCAGATGGAATTGTGATTGGTTCTGATGAAATTGGAACAGGTGTTATTTTTGTAGGTTCAGATGCAGTGGGTTCAGATGATTTTGATGGTGGATTTTCAGAGGCTTTTTCTGGTTGAGATTCTTGTGGTTTTTCTGGTTGTTTAGATGGTTCAGAGGATTTTTGTTGTACAGAAGGTTGTTGTTGTTGTTCTGTAGGTTGTTGTTCTGATGATTGTTTCTGTGAAGATTGTTTTTGTGGAACAAACTGTTTGATTTGGATTTTTGGTTGAGATGATTGTGGTACAGAGACTTTTGGTGTTGGAATGGTTTTTGTTGTTGTTAGTGTTGGAACAGAAGTTTGTTTTTGTGGTGATTTTGAGCTTGGAGCAGTAACAGAAGTAGTTTGTGTAGAGGGTGGTTTTGGAACAGACTTAATATTATAATCATTTAAAACAATTGTATTTGCAGAAGATACAGAAGATTTAGTACCTTTTATCTTGATCCTCTTGGCTGGTACAGAAGAAGTGTCTCCAGATTCTTTTCTCTTCAAGAGCTTCTATGGCTTCTCAGCAATCTTGACCTTCTTCTGAGCAGGTGCAGCTTCTGCTTCTGGCTGGGTCCTCTTTCTTTGGAGTTGTTGTTGTTGTTCTTCTTCTTCTTCTGCATCAGGGAGTGGTTGTCTTGCTAGCTGTATTACGTTTGCAGGAACAGGCTTTCCTTCCTTCTTACATTCATCAATGTACATAACAACAATGTGTCTGGGCTCTTCAGCAAAGAACAGTGGAAAGTCATCTACGGGAATCCTCTTCTTACTCAGTTCAGACACATTCAGCTTCTTGGGAGCTGTTGTGAGTTCATCAACTATTTTGAGTCTCTGAAGACTTTTGGCATTCAGAGGCTTTCCCATTATGAATTCCAATTCCTCTATAACTCCAGCAGCATACAAAGCAGTGACCAATCCATTTTCAGTTAGAAGATCTGAGATCAACCTTCCAAAAGGGATCCAGGTTCTGATCTTTTGTCCTTTTTCTTTCACATACTCTCTAGAGGCGTTTATATGGTTCCACAGATGCATAAAGAGAATATATGGAAGATCTACCTTGGTGCTCTGACTGAGGCAATACATGAAATAGAGCTGTTCATTATTGACATAGTTTGGAGAGTTTGTTGACTTCCTATGATGGATGCATCCCATGAAGATCTTAGCCCAGATCTTCTAATCAGGCTTCAGTTCCTTGAACTTGTTAGAAGCTTGACCAGCAATCATCACTTCTTCATACACCTCATCCATATCCACACGCCCAGCTGGCAAGTGGGAAACACCATCTGTTTCTTCATATCCAATTAACTTTATGATTAGATCTTCTGTTATAATGATTTCTATTTCCCAGTACAGAAGATAGGATGAACTTGGGGTAAACTGAAGCATGGATCCAGAATTCTTTCACAAGGAGGGGATAAACTGGTCCAAAGAGTCTATCAAAGTACTTTACCCATCCTTGAGCACCAATGATAGAACGAAACTCAAAGCCATTTTCTGCAAGTGAATCAAATTCTACCATTGATTCACACAAAACCTCCAACTTTTCAACAGGGGTTAAAAGAGTTCTTTTGGGAGGAGAATAAGGAGCAACACCCATGTTTGCAGAAGTAACTGCAGCCATTGAAGATTGGAATTGAGCAGCTGTTGATGATGAAGTTGCCATTGAAGAATGTTTTGTCACACGCTTAGGGTTTTTATACAGAGAGAAGAGAAGATGAAAATGCATAAAAATTTTCTGAGATTGTGAAAAGTGTGAAAGTGAAGAGAAGTTAAGTATTTATACTAAAACAATTAGGCATACCATCAGTCAGAAATTGCACGTTTTAACAAGCATTAAATGAAAAGAATAATAATCATTTATTTATTGCTTCTGACAATTTGGGGGGAAAATCAAGATTTTCACTATTCAAACTTCACCTCAAACGTCTCTTCAGTAATGTACACGCCACCTTTACAGATTTGGTGTGACACGTGTTTGCTTGCATGTGTTCTGAATTCTCTTGAGAAATGAAGCGTTAGCCAACGTTCAGATCTTCTAAGGATTGTTAGTTCAGAGTTTCACAAAAAAAATATTAAGCAGAATAAGTAAGCAATCAAAAGAAACACTTCAGAGCATTAGGCATTTTTGCATCTGTAAAAATTTGCTTCTGACAAACATCATTCTGGACAAAAATCCATACCAATATTTTTCAGAATAAATTTGAATCTATCTTCAACAAGGGGTTTTGTAAAAATATATGCCCATTGATGATCTGTATCAACAAAGGCTAAATTTATGATTCCCTTCTGAACGTAGTCTCTGATGAAATGATGCTTAATTTCTATATGTTTTGCCTTAGAGTGTAAAATGGGATTCTTGGACAAACATATAGCAGAAGTATTATCACAAAAGATAGAAACGTTACTTTCAAAAATTTGATAATCTTCTAGTTGACTTTTCATCCAGAGCATCTGCGTGCTACATCCAGCAGCAGCAATATATTCTGCCTCTGTGGTTGAAAGTGCAATTGTGGGTTGCTTCTTGCTGTACCAAGAGATTAGATTTCTTCCTAGAAATTGACAACTTCCAGAAGTACTTTTCCTTTCCACTCTGTCTCCAGCGTAGTCAGCATCACAGAATCCAACTAATTTGAAATCATCAGATTTTCTGTAACACAAGCCCACATTAGAAGTACCTTTCAGATACCTTAGAATCCTCTTGACAGCTGTCAAGTGTGATTCTCTAGGATCTGATTGGAATCTAGCACACAGGCAAACACTGAACAATATGTCAGGTCTAGAAGCAGTAAGATAAAGAAGAGAACCAATCATACCTCTGTAGAGCTTCTGGTCTACTTTCTTACTTACCTCTTCCTTGCCAAGTGAGCTAGTTGGATGCATGGGAGTCTTTTCCAGCTTACTATCAGTCATGTTAAATTTCTTCAGAAGTTCTTTAACATATTTGGTCTGATGTATGTAAGTGCACTTTGGAGTTTGATTAACTTGGATTCCTAGAAAGAATTTGAGTTCTCCCATCATGCTCATTTCAAATTCTGCCTGCATACATGTAGCAAACTCCTTTCCAAGCATAATATTTGTTGATCCAAAAATAATATCATTTACATAAATTTGACAAATTAGAATATCTTTCTTAATTGATTTACAAAAGAGTGTTGTATCCACTTTGCCTCTGATGAAATTTTTCTCCAGAAGAAAATTGCTCAATCTCTCATACCAAGCTCTGGGAGCTTGTTTTAAACCATATAGAGATTTCTTTAGTTTGAAAACATGATCTGGAAATTTTTCATTTTCAAAACCAGGAGGTTGGTGGACATAAACTTCTTCTTCTATAATACCATTAAGAAAGGCACTTTTAACATCCATCTGATACAGAGTGATGTTATTTTGTGCAGCAAATGAAATAAGAAGGCGTATAGATTCTAACCTTGCCACTGGAGCATATGTCTCAGTGTAATCAATACCTTCTTGTTGACTGTACCCTTGAGCTACAAGCCTTGCCTTATTCCTTTCAACCTCTCATTTCTTATTTAGCTTATTTCTGAAGACCCATTTTGTACCAATTATATTGAATCCTTGTGGTCTTTAAACTAGATCCCATACATCATTTCTGGTAAATTGATTTAGCTCTTCTTGCATAGCAATAATCCAATCATTGTCTTGCAGAGCTTCATCTACAGAAGATGGTTCAATTTCTGACACCAGTCCAAATAGTGATGCTTCAGATGATCTTAAAAAGGATCTTGTTCTGATGGGATCATCCTTCTTTCCAATAATAACATCCTCTGGATGAGAAGCTTTAATTCTGGATGATGATCCTCTAATAGTTGATTCTTCAGAAATGTTTAGATTATTCATCTGAGAAGTTAAAGGAATAGCATCTGGCGTTGCTTCTGGTTCCTTCACTTGAATTTTGTCTGCTTCTGGGACTTCAGAGTCAATGAAGACTACTTCTCTATCTGCAGAGTTTTCAGACTGCTTTGGCTTTTCAGAGCCAAGCTTATCATCAAATCTGACATGAATGGATTCTTCCACAATCTGTGTCTTAGTGTTGTATACTCTGTAGCCTTTAGAGCGTTCAGAATATCCAAGCATGAAACATTTATGTGCTTTGGAATCAAACTTGTTCAGATTTTCTTTAGTGTTTAACATATAGCAAATACATCCAAAAGGATGAAAATATGAAATGTTGGGCTTTTTGTTCTTCCACAGTTCATATGGAGTCTTCTTGAGAAGAGGTCTTACAGACACTCTGTTCTGAATGTAACAGGCTGTGTTGATTGCTTCTGCCCAAAAGTGTTTTGCCAGATTTGTCTCATTGATCATGGTTCTGGCCATTTCTTGCAGAGTTCTGTTTTTCCTTTCTACAACTCCATTCTGTTGTGGAGTTCTAGGAAAGGAAAAATCATGAGCAATGCCATTTTCAGAAAAATATTTTTCAAAATATTTATTTTCAAATTCACCACCATGATCACTTCTGACTTTTATAATTTTGAAATCCTTTTCATTCTGGCTTGCTTGCAGAAGTCAAAGAACACAGAATGTGACTCATCCTTATGTTTTAAGAACTTTACCCATGTCCATCTACTATAGTCATCAACAATGACTAATCCATACTTCTTGCCTCTGATGGATGCAGTTTTCACTGGTCCAAACAGATCAATATGAAGTAATTCTAGTGGTTTGGAAGTAGAAATAACATTTTTTGATTTAAATGAAGATTTTGAAAACTTCCCTTTTTGGCATGCGTCACAAAGAGCATCTGAAGTGAACTTCAGATTAGGGAGTCCTCTGACAAGATTAAGTTTATTAATCTGAGATATACGTCTCATATTAATATGGCCCAATCTTCTGTGCCAGACCCATTGCTCTTCATTAACAGACAAGAGGCATTTAACATTTTGAACATTAATAGGATAGAGCCATCCTTTTGACTAATAGCTTTACAACATTTTTGATTAAAGGTAATATCATAACCATTGTCACTTAATTGACTTATGGACAATAAGTTATGCTTTAACCCTTCAACAAGTAAAACATTAGCAATAGAGGGATGTTTACCATTTCCAATAGTGCCAGATCCAATGATCTTGCCCTTCTGGTTCCCTCCAAACTTCACGTCACCTCCAGATCTAAGTTCCAGGCTTTGGAAGATAGACTTTTCTCCTGTCATGTGTCGTGAGCATCCAGAGTCCAGGTACCATGATTGGCGTCCTGACCTTGCTGCTAAGAACATCTTCAACAGGAATTATTTTACTTTTAGGTACCCAGATCTTCTTGGGTCCTTTGGGGTTAGTTGGTTTGTAGGTTTGTCTAAATTTCTGTTTTTTAACATAATGTTTATTCTGACTTGCCTTGGGTTTAAGCACATAAGTATTCTTCTCAGAGCTTGTGTGTTTAATGTCATTTAAGTGACCAAATTTAAATTGAGAATACAGAGGTGTCTTCTTGATGAAAAGTTTGTCAACAGATTTTGGATTACTTCCAGATGAAGATTCATATCCAATGCCTCTTCTGTTGTTCCCACTAACACCATAGATCATAGAAGCCATCTTGCTTCTGTCTATGCTCTTAGTAAGGAATCTCTGAAAGCTAGACTCATATTTTTCTAAAATGTTTTCACATGACTTAGTCTCAAATTCAGATTCTTGTTGAGTTATTTCAAAGTCATTTTTGATTTTCAGATTAATTTCTTTTTGCTCAACAAGTTTTGTCTTCAGAAGATCAATCTCAGATTCAAGATTGCTTTTCAGCTTCTTGTATTTGAGTTTGATATTGTTATAACTTTGAAGAACTTTTGATAAAACTTTTATAAGTTCTTATTTAGTAAGTTTAGCCATTACCTCTTCAGCATCATCATCAGATTCAGAATATGATTCATATCCTGAGGTTCGTTCCTCCTGATCTTCTGTGCTGGCCATCAGTGCAACATTAGCACATTCTTCTTCTGATTCAGAAGATGATTCAGATTCATCTGAGTCATCCCATGTTGCCATCAGAACCTTCTTCTTTTTGTTAAACTTCTTCTTGGGTTTTTCTTTTTGAAGTTTGAGGCAATCATTCTTGTAATGCCCAGGTTCTTTGCACTCATAGCATACAACTTCTTTCTTGCCAGATCTTCTGTGCCCAGAAGATTCCTTTCTATGATCAGATCTTCTGAAGTTGTTGAACTTCTTTCCCTTATGCTTCCAGAGTCTGTTGATCCTTCTGGACATCATGGATAATTCATCTTCTTCTTCAGAAGAATATTCTTCAGAGCTTTCTTCAATAACCTGCAGGGCTTTAGCAGATTTATTAGATTTTAAAGCAACAGATTTACCTTTTTCTTTCTTCTGAGGTTCATCTTCCTCAAGCTCAATTTCATGGCTTCTTGGTGAGCTGATGAGTTCTTCTAAAGAGATCTTGTTCAGATCTTTAGCCATCTTCAAGGCAGTCACCATTGGTCTCCATCTGGTAGGTAGACTTCTGATGATTTTCTTTACATGATCTGATGTGGGGTATCCCTTGTCTAGAACCTTTAGCCCAGCTGTGAGGATCTGAAATCTGGAGAACATAGCTTCAACAGATTCAGAGTCTTCCATCTTGAAGGCCTCATACTTCTGGATCAGAGCCAGAGCCTTTGTTTCCTTGACTTGAGAGTTTCCCTCATGATTCATCTTTAAGGATTCAAACATATCAAAAGCAGTTTCCCTGTTTGTAATTTTTTCATACTCAGTATGAGAAATTGCATTCAATAATATTGTTCTGGCCTTGTGATGATTTCTAAAATCTTTCTTCTGAGCATCTGTCATAGATTTTTTGTCTATCTTCTTCCCATTCCCATCTGTGGGATGAACATATCCATCTATGACTAGATCCTATAAATCAGCATCATATCCAAGGAAAAAACTTTCAATTCTGTCTTTCCAGTAATCAAATTTCTCCCCATCAAACATAGGGGGTTTGGTGCTGATTCTGTCCCTTTCTTCATATTTATTGTTAATGTTGGATATTGTATTATCAACCATTGTAACAAATAAATATATATCAAAGTATTTGTCTCTGGATCTTTACTGTCACTATTAAGTGGTAGCACACACAGAACCGGAGCTCTGATGCCAACTGAAGGTGAGATAATACTTAGAAGGGGGGTTGAATAAGTATGAAAGATTAAAACTTAGAATTAAAACACAATTATTTTTATCCTGGTTCGTTGAACTCAACTACTCCAGTCCACGCTTCCTAGAGTGATTTGCCTTTCTCAAACAAGGACTTAATCCACTATTTAATCAAACAGATTACAATAGTAACACCTAAGAACAACTGTTCTTAGTCTTCTCAAGAGCTACTGATTCCAACTGAATCCTCTTAAGGAAATCCTTTACAATCAATGTAAATCTAATACAAGAGTAAGAATGCTTCTAAAAAGCTTTTATCACAATAGTGATATTTCTCTTAAGTTTAAGTACAATTAATTCTAAGAATGTATATGAAAGTATGAGAGCTTGAATGTTTTAATTCTTTTTCAGCAAAATGTGTAACTAAAGAATTTGGTGGAGTCTTGCTTTTATAGGCAGCTGATCCAAGGTGAGCTGCACGTTGAGAAGAGTATCCCAAAAAGGTCTGAGCCTTTTTGTCTTCACATCAAGTGACCTTTCCTAGAAGAAGAAAGCACAGAAAAATCCTTTTTGTCTGCATTCTTGTGTCTAGCACAAATAAGGAAAGAGACATTTGATTTACTCCAACGGATTTAATCTTTGAATATTTCTTCTTTAGTTTTCGGCAAGTTCATCAGAGTCTGATTGGGTCAGAGTCTTCTAATGATGATCAGAACTTTGCTGGATCAGAGTCTTCTGCAGCATGTGTGCTTTCAGCGTGTTAAATATCAGAGCATATTTGAAACAGAACTTCAGTACTGGCAGCTTTAGTACTTTCAGAATCTTCTGTAGAAACTATGCTTTGAAAAAACTCTTCATACAATATTCTTCTTTGCTTCAGATGCTTCTGACTTACTTCAGATGCTTCTGACTTGCTTCAGATGCTTCTGCTTGCTTCAGATTCTTCTGGAGCTTCTTGCCTCAGATCCTTCTGGAGGCTACGCTCAGGATCTTCTGTTAGCAGCAATCAGAATCTTCTAATGTATGCATCTGGCGCTACAGATTCTAGCTAGTTTCTTGTATTCAATTCTGATTTGCTTTTGGAGTGTTAATTTCTTTACTATCTGCAGTAAAAACTCTCAAGCAAATTTTAGAGTATATAATTCTTAAATACAAAATTTCCTAATAGTTATCATCAAAACATAGAGATATTATTAAGAACCAATCTGTGTTCTAACAATAGCGACTCCTCCTCCTCTGATGAAAGCTCAAGTGATGAAGAAGAATCCGTGAACCTATGCCTTTCCGCACATCAAAAGAATAAGAAAAAGCAGGTACGTCACTCTAAATATGAAAACTCCTCAAAAATGTCACATTTCGAATTACAAGCTGCATTTAATACTTTACACAATGAAGTAACAGAAGCCTTTAAGAGACTTGCCTCTAATAAAAGAATTTTTACTTACCAAGAGCAAAAAATTAAAGAGTCTGAAAGGAAACTTGAGGAACTTAAGGCTTCCATAGTGGAAAGTAATAAATCGGATTGTGAGGACCATAGCAAATTCCTCGACTTTGGATGCGCTACTTGTTATATTTGGCAAGGTGAAGTTAGAAACCTAAAGGCCAAACTTAACAAGGCTCTTGAGCCCAAAATTACATTTGCTATTGATAAAGCTGATTTTAGAAAAAGTATGGTGAATCCATATCAAAATTATACATATGTAATTAGGGATCAAGAGAGCAAAGGCAATTCTAAAGTTGACTTTTCATGCTTATATTGTTGCAAGAAAGGCCATTCCATTGCTAAATGTCGATTTAGGAGATTTTTGGTTCCTAAAGGCATCTATCAATGGTTGACTCTAAGGCTGACGAAGGTATTTTCCTTGAATACTCTCAGTCGAGTAAGGCCTATAGGATCTACAATAAAAGATTACTTATTGTCGAAGAATCGGTACATGTAACATTTGATGAATCTTATCCGAGAAGTGTCGGAAAAGGTAGTGTGTTTCATGGTGCAGGTACATCTACTGAAGACATACTCAAAGATGCAGAGCCGGGAATTGATCAGCCCGACAAAGCAAACGCTGAGGAGGAAAAAGATGTCCAACATGAAGAAACTGAGGTAGATCATCCATCTACAAGTGATGCTCTCCCTCAAGCTTAGAAGTCTTCTAAAGATCATCCAATAGACAACATTCTCAGAGACATATCCAAGGGTGTTACTACCCGATCTAAGATAAGTGATTTTTGTTATCACTTCGCTTTCGTTTCACAAATGGAACCTAAAAACCCTAAAGAAGCCTTACTCAATGAAAACTGGTTTTTGTCAATACAAGAAGAACTTAATCAGTTCACGAGAAATGAGGTATGGGACCTTGTCCCTCCTCCTCGAGGACATCGAGTAATCGGCACCCGATGGGTGTTTAGGAATTAGTTGGACGAAAACGGAGTAATAACTCGTAACAAGGCACGTTTAGTCGCGCAAGAGTATAACCAAGAGGAAGGCATCGACTATGAGGAAACTTATGTGCCGGTTGCCCGACTCAAGCCTATACGCCTTTTGCTTGCCTTCGCTTGTGTGAAGAATTTTAAGTTATTTCAAATGGACGTTAAAAGTGCGTTCTGTAACACCCCATTCTAACCCAACAGATAACCAAAAAAATACAATCAGAGTGCATGAAAAAGGGCCACCTGACGATCGTAATGGAACTGTCACGATCATGGTGGTCATGACGACCGTTAGGGTCTTGACGATCGTGATGGAGTGGTGACGGTCGTCACACTCATAAAAACTGGGCTTGACATTTCAACTTACACAGACCACACACACCTGCAACACAATCATTTAGGAACATACATAACACATAATTGAATGAACAGACAACAATAACTTGCTTAGCATCTCTATTACAAGGCAACCTGTTCTTTCGCAGCAAAATTTAATACACTTCCAACATTTATAATAAAAACCAAAACAAGACCAACAAAGTTTGCAACTAAATTCCATTAAAATTCAGCAAGTAATAATCTTGCATAAATTCACAAAAACAACTAGTTTCAACCATAACAATCAGCATTACCGCTTCATCGGTCTAGTGCGTACAACGAACATTTGGCGTTATCAGAAGCAACCAATTTGTAAAGAAAATACTTAATAAAATTAAGAAACAAGGAAAATCAACTAAAACAATAAAATTAATCGTTCATCCCCCCAAGAGTGCTACGTATCAGAGCGACCAATGACACCTTAAACGGAAAGCTACACTCTACTCCGAGTTACCTGCAAGTTACCACCAACGGAGGTAACATACAACGTAAAGGGTGAGATATCAAAATTATAACATAAGGCATGATAAAATTCATGTTAGTATCATATCACAACATTAATAATTCTCACAGTTCTCCAAATATTGTCACAACGAACTACCAGGAAATTCATCATTCATATATGCAACAATTAGCAGTAAAATTCAGCAACTCATCATCACTTGCAAACACATAATGACGCGACACCATGCGACTCAACTATGCATATGCATGTGGTACCAATTTGGAGCAGCACTCCACAACCAATTTATTTGCCATTAAAGGCCGCCAATACAGGCACAACCAACGCCAATACAGGCCAACCAGGATGATATGCTATGAGATGCATCTATTATGGACTACAACACAACCACAACAACTATGCAACAAGGCCTTAAGCCTACAACCAAATTGTCCATAATCGAAACATCGCAATTTCATACTCATCATATAACCACAATTTCCAATATGATATAATCACGTAAAAGCATAATAACAACATTCTCTCAACAATGAGAAATTAGCGCGTGTCGGCGCCGTTCCCAATATTATTACCTAGAACTAATGACATCAGACACTAATTCAGGCACAGACAAACATTAACCCTTAATATTTCTCAACCTACGGTAACATTACTCGACCTAAGGGAACATTAACCCTTAATATTTCTTAACCTACGGGAACAGTAACCCTTAATATTTCTCAACCTACGGGAACATTAACGCTTAATATTTCTCCACCTACGGGAACTAACCCCATGATTCAATTCCCTTCATGAAATCAATCATACCCATAGTTATAGAATTGAACCCCACCGTTACCTTTGGATTGAGGACAACTCTAAACTCCCGATTCCGGTTTGCTCTCCGGTGACTCTTCTGCAAATACCTTGAATTCTCTCCGGCGGTTAATTTCTCTGTTCTCACTTTCTCCACAGCCACGTCCTTTTTCCTCTTTCCTCAACCTTTCTCCTCAATTTTAGTTTCTCAGCAGTTTATCGTGTTATTCTTATTTTCTCCCACAACTTCTCTAATAACTCCCCTATTTCACTTATTCCATCCACTAATAATAATAATAATAATAATACTAATAATAATAATAATATTACTACTAATTATTAAATTATCATCATTATTAATTATATTATATAATTATCAAACTCTATATTTCATTAAATGATTTCCTATACTTTAAGGACATCCACCAACGCTCTTAGGCACACTCCCACATAAAGGCACCCCAACATATAATTTAAAATAAACGGGTGTTACATGTCCCTTAACGGATACATAAATGAAGAAGTCTATGTTTCATAACCTCCAGGTTTTGAGTCTCATGAGTATC
Organism: Lathyrus sativus; assembly: GCA_963859935.3. Classification (NCBI taxonomy): domain Eukaryota; kingdom Viridiplantae; phylum Streptophyta; class Magnoliopsida; order Fabales; family Fabaceae; genus Lathyrus; species Lathyrus sativus. The sequence goes on from OZ012741.1 coordinate 280,552,204, forward strand.
CTGATCATGTCTACAAACTAAAAAGGGCTTTATATGGAATCAAACAAGCTCCTAGAGCTTGGTATGAGCGACTAAGTAAATTTTTACTTGATCAAGGTTACTCAAGAGGAAAGTTTGACACTACTCTCTTCATTAAACGTCAAGGAAAGCACTTGATATTAGTACAAATTTACGTTGACGATATTATATTTGGATCTACTAACATGAATCTCGCGAAAGAGTTTTCTGACCTTATGCAGGGTGAATTCGAGACGAGTATGATGGGTGAACTCACATACTTTCTTGGATTGCAAATTAAACAGCTTAAAGAAGGAACATTCGTGAGTCAAACAAAATACTGTTTGGAACTTCTCAAGAGATTTGACATGGCAAACTCCAAGGCCATTGACACTCCTATGCCAACATGTGTAAACCTGAATAAAGATGAAAGCGGTAAGGACGTAGAGGTAAAAAAGTATAGAGGTATGATTGGTTCTCTTCTCTATCTTACTGCTTCTCGACCCGACATTATGTTTAGCGTGTGCATGTGCGCAAGATACCAATCATGTCCCAAGGAATCTCATCTAAAATCTGTCAAACGTATACTTCGATACCTATATGGTATTCCGAAGTATGGACTATGGTATTCCAAAGGTAATGATTTCTCATTAGTAGGTTTCTCCGATTCCGATTTTGCCGGTTGCAAATCGGATAGGAAAAGCACTTGTTGTACTTGTCATTTATTTTCAAACTCCTTGGTCAGTTGGCACAGCAAGAAATAAGTTTCAGTTGCTTTGTCAACCGCCGAAGTGGAATACGTTGTCGCTGGTAGTTGTTGCGCTCAAGTCCTATGACTTAAGCAGCAATTATTGAATTTTAACCTAAAACTAGATCGTATTCCCATTTTCTGTGACAATACAAGTGCTATTAATCTCACCAAAAATCCTGGGTTACATTCTCGCACCAAACATATCGAAATTCGACACCATTTTCTTAGGGATCATATAGAGAAAGGTGATGTTGTTTTTGAACACGTTGACACCAAAAATCAACTAGCGAACATTTTCACAAAGCCGCTAGCCACTGCACCTTTCTTTCATATCCGCCGAGAACTTGGCATTCTCGAAATTTCGGATCGGGTGTAATGATTGCTTGGTTTGTCTTACTTCATTTACTATTAAATTCTTGTACTTCTAACAAGTTAAGTTTTGTTGCAAGCACAAGTGTATTGTCATCAAGCCTTTCCGGTATAGAAGTGATGTTGTTCCATTTTTGTTCTCTCTCTCTCTCTCTCTCTCTCTCTCTCAAAATACTCATGATTCAATAATTGTATCGTTTGACCAATATTGTATATATATGACATTTGCTACGTGTGTTATTTGTTTGGATGCAAATTGTCTTGTGGCATTGTAGGTAGGCATCAAATGTGGCATTGTATGTGACATTAATTAAAAATATGTATTTTTGCTTACTTTGAGTCGACCAAAACAGGGCAGAGGTCGACGCACGCTGTATACTTTTATATTTGTCAAAAATCAAACAGTATGCATCAACGCGTGCAGGGTATGGTCGACGCTTCGCGCAAAAATTCAGTTTTTCCTTTGAAAATCGTTCCATGTTTCTACATTATCCGTTAATTACGCATTATACATTAATTGTGCATTGGTATCACATTTCTAGTAAATTGCATCTACTCATTCCTATTGTCCCTTGTCTCCTCCACTTCTCCAAAACCCTAATCTCCATCCATAAAAGGTTAATCATCATCTCTTCCAAATTACTTCAACAATCTTCTCCAAATCCTTGCTTCCCACCTCTACCAAATCTCCAAATCATCATCGATGGCCTCATTATTCTGCAAAAATACCGGCAAAAGATCAAGGGCTTCATCATCTGCTTCCCTACACATTACTGTTGTGTCTTTGCTTCCACCATCTATTGTTAACAACTTCAACAAAGATATTGGCAAGAGATTCGTTGTTCAGCAACATGCATTCTACAAAGCAACGGCAGAACGCATGCATCTCACTCAAGTCATGGCTCTGCTGGAGTTTCAAGGCTTCGTAAACTTTCTTGAATGCAACACCAAATACAGTGAAGACTTGGTACGTGTGTTCTACACTTGCCTGCATGACAAGTTTCAAGGTCAGGATTTTCACACCACGATCGACGCAACACAGGTAAACTTGAATTCTGAAGTGTGGAGTAAATATTTTGATTTAACAGTGGCTGCTAATGAAAATCCTCCTCATGAGGTAATTGATTCTCGCACCGTGCATGGATATGAATTTAAGAGTCCCTTAAATGATATGCTGAAACGGCCTTATCCGGAGCATATTGTAAACAATGACGCTTTTCCTAGAACTGTTACGACTGGTAAACTACAAATAGGGGAGCACATTCTTCAATGGATTGTGGCTCGCATCCCGCGGCCAAAGAAAGGAGGTATGTCTCGAGTTGAACAGGCTGAGGTGCATCTTATATACATTCTGAAAAATAGGATTAAAATCAACAGGCCCTATTACATCGCCAATCGAATATTTGCTTTGAGAGATTCAAGCAGAGGAACTACCCTTGCTTATGGGTCTTTTATTTCAGAGGTTCTCACCGCGACTAACATCATGTATCCATCATTTCCATGTGTCTCCATCTCTTCCGACAAAGAATTCAACACGAAGACTTTTGCCATGATGGGCTACTTTTGGTGTGATGAGCGACGAACCTACAAGTTTGTTCGCAGGGCAAATATTCCTCGGGTTGTTGAAGAATATGATGGAAGTTCTGAAAGGGAGGACGAAGAACAATAGGAACAGGTAGAAGAAGAAGAAGAAAACGAAGCGGAACATGTAGAAGAACCAGCATATGAGGCACATGACAATTATCACCAACCAGACCAACATGAGTTCACAAATACTGATTGGCTTCATCACAGAGCTTAACCTGAAGAAGAAGAAGAAGGATACAACAATCAAGGATGGGGTGAGTGGCAGTACACAGGCTGGACCACACTGGGAAAATATTATAAGCCATCTCATGGATATCCTCAAGAACATCAACCTCCTCAATCTTCACCATCTCCACCACAGTCAGACAACTCTGAATTTCTCAACATGATGCAGTTCATGCAGTTGGAACAACAAAACTTTATGAGAAATCAAGATGAGCGGACGGAACAAATCCGAACTGAGCTACAAACACAAAATGAACGGTTCAATTCCTTTTCCACAAGGATGGATGCCCGTTTTGAGGCTCTCGCTGCATCAAATGAAAGCTAGGAAACAACCATATCTAGCAGCCTCAATCGTCTAAATTTGTCTGTGGAAGCATTTGTCGACTACTCTGATCCTTACCGTAATCCGGATGTTTGGTACAGGGGGATGGGTCGGGGATATTAGTTGCATGTTTGCTTATTTTCCTTGTCCATGATGTGTTACTTTTATGTTGTTATGGTTTTTGTCATGTTATGCCTATTTGAGTTTTTCAATATACTTTATCTATTAATTGCTTTACTCTTTCATTATCAATACTATGTGTGAATATTGGTAACTGATTACTTATTACCTGCTGAGTGATTTTTTATTTGTTATTCTGTCAACCTTTTCCTTCTCCATCTCTTTTTGATTTTGTCAAAGGGGGAGAAAATCCAAGTCAAGTAGATCACAACAACTCTTCCACATTATTCTTCCATGAAAGTACAGGATTGCAAAAGAAAGGGGGAGTTTATGATACTATGTTAATAATATTACAATGTTGTTCTCACTAGCTTCACGCAGGTTGTCGTCATAAAAAAGGGGGAGTATGTGAGGCCAAACTGTCACACAACATATATTCTCAAGTTTCAATGATGACAAAGTACAACCTTGGATGATGACAAAGTAAACCTCGGACCAATCGGAGCTGTCAGTTCTACCCAGAAGACAAATGCAATACTTAACATATCATATCCTTCCTATATCTCTTTAACTCGTCATATTATCATTGGCAATACATGTGATTAATGTTTAGTCGTAACAAAACGCACGAAACAATAAATATATCATTTTTGCAGATTTTTAAGCTATGAGTCAACCACCAGTCAGCGCATAACATAGTTCACTTTTCCACGGATCAGCGCATAGCATCCTTGAGTCGACCATCAGTCGGCGCATGAAGTCTTTGCAATTCCCATGGGTCAGCGCACGCCGACCTATGGTCGACGCATACTGTTGGGTCTTTCATATCGCCAAAAACTGCAGGCTATGCGTCGATGCATAGACCTGCTATGGTCGATTGTTCGCGCGTTGGTACAGTTAATAAAGTATTTCCATTGTGTTTGAAATTCTGTTGTTTTGGTTGATTGGCTTATTACTATAAATAGAAGGTTGTTCATTTTAACATATTAACAATTGAATTTTGAGTAAATTGTGAAAACAAGAAAAGTGAAATAGGTGCCTACATTTCTCTTCATCTTCATCCTCAAACAACACGCAACACTACAATTACACACATCCATTCTTGGAGTGCTTTGTGTCTCATTCAAGGTGATAAGGTTCGAGTCCGTTGATTGGAGATCCAGTTCGTGTGGAGAATTGTGGCAGGTTTTTCTTGAATAAAACCTTGAAGGTTTTGCCCTCCAAGATTCTACGAATTTGGGGGTTTTTGGTACGGATCGTCTCTACCAACATTCAGCGGTGCGAAGGTGATTGAGAAACGGAAGATTTTATCAATCTAGTAGCTGGGGCTGTGAAGTGTTGAAGGGAGTTCCAGGTTCGATTCGTTGGTGTCTAAGATCAGCCGGGCCAAGGGTTTGAAGAACTGAAAGTTATTCAACAAAGGGGCTAGAATCGGAGGTCAATTCACAACAATCGAAGGTCTTGATTCAACTCGAATCAAGGAGGAAGAAGTGATAGCATTATCAACATCGATACGGAGTGTTTGTATTATTGTTTATCATCTCTTGTATAAACTACTACAACTCTACAGGTGATATCTATTATAATTCATCTCAATTCTATTTTTAGAATTGAGGGCAGACGTACCCCGAAGCAAGGACGGCGGGGGAACTGCCTCAACAAATCTTTGTCTCCTTCATTTTTCAGCATTTTCATTTTCAACTTAAAAATTAAGTGATTTTAGTATAAGCAATTATATCAAATTTGAACATTGAATTGAGTAAGTAACTCATACTGTTCACACTTTAGTACAATAAACATTGTACAAGGATTTTCGAATTACTTACTTAAGTCAAAGTTCACTTGGAGTGTTTCGCACACCAAGTGTTCGATAAATTGCCTAAACCAAAGCTTACTTAGTTTACTTGCTGTATTTTGTGGGCTGTGTTGAGCATTGGAATTAGCACTACTAATTAGTTGTGAAATCAATTGATTAGTGTGACTAGTGTGTTGAATCTCCTAGTTCATTATCTTAATCCATAGGCTAAGACGCATATCCGGTCTTCTAATAACGGTTCGTTATAGACGTGATTTTTCCTAGGCCGCTTCCGCAATTTTTTTTAAACAAATTTTTTAAACCAATTTTAATTGGTAAGCGCCAACTCAATTTTTACATAGGGATCTATTCAACCCCCCTTCTAGATCCGCGCCATCGTCTAACAAGTGGTATCAGAAACACCGGTTCACTCCATGCTTCAAGTATAACTTTGTTAAAAAATGGCTAACGAACCTAAAGGGGCCTATAATAGAGCTCCCATTTTTAATGGGGAAAATTACAGTTATTGGAAGGACTGTATGCGGGTGCACATAAATTCCATAGATAGAAAAGTATGGAATGTTATTCTCAATGGTCTAATAGAAATCACTATGACCAATGCGAATAATGAAACTGTGCCTAAAGCCCGAAGCACAATGGACTGAGGATGATCAAAAGAAATATAACTATGGTTGGAAAGCCAAGAATATTCTAATATCTTCATTAGGTGTTGACGAATATTATCGGGTTTCCCATTGCTTAACGGCAAAAGCCATGTGGGACTCTTCACAAATTGCCCATGAGGGGACTAACGATGTTAAGCTTGCTAGAATCAACACACTAACATAAGAGTTTGACCTTTTCTACATGGAGCAAGGGGAAACCATTACGGACATGCAGAAAAGGTTTACTTATCTTATCAATAGATTACATTCACTTGGTAGGCCTGTGGCCAATGACGTTGCTACTAATAAAATTTTAAGATGTCTTAACAGCGAATGGCAGCCCAAGGTAACCGCCATAAAAGAAGCAAATGATCTTACTATTTTGGACCTAACAACGTTATTCGGAAAGCTACAAGAGCACGAACAAGTGCTCCTAAGCCTCGACCAACATGAAAAGAAAGAAAAGAAGGACAAAACAAAGACTGTTGAGAAGAAATCCATTGCTCTCAAAACTTCCTCCTCGAAGTCTCAATCTAAGGAGCACAGTGATTTTTCATCAAGTGACGATGAAGAAGATGACAAGAGTGAGGATATGGGTTTGTTCGTAAAGCGCTACAATAGATATGTGAGAAAGAATGACATTCAACACTCAGAAAAGAACCTTCTCAACTTCAGAAAGCAATCAAGGAACTCTCAAAATAATGACACCAAAGGAAGTAAAACCAGAGGATCGTGCTACAAATGCGGAAAGCCCGATCACTACAAGCCAGATTGTCCTTTAAACAAAAAGGGCAAAGAAAAGGAATCTATTAAATCACATAAGAAGTCATCAAAGCCGAGAAGAGCATATATAGCTTGGGAAAGCGATAGCGACTCCTCCTCCTCTGATGAAAGCTCAAGTGATGAAGAAGAATCTGTGAACCTATGCCTTTCTGCACATCAGATCAAGGGGCTCACAACGCGCCATGTCATTTAATGAAAGTTCTAGCTGGATTTGGTGTGTGTGGTCAAAGCAAGTGCACCGTGGGTCTTAATCAGAACCATTAAAATGAAAAGTAAGTGCATCCAAGAGACAGAAATGAAACACGTGGCTCAAGCGAGGTTCAAAAAGTGGAGGGAGAACCAGACGGCCGAAACCACTGTTCCGGTCATCTTCTTCGGCGAAACCCTCAAACCAGTCACGGCCAACAAACCCAAATGCCTCAAAACACAACCAAAATGAACAAATAAATAGCCAAAAATGATCTCCAAGTTACGTAGATCATGAATCCACTAGCCGTTTTCATTGATCATGCTTAAATAAAGCAAAACGAAAAGAAATAGAAAGAAGCTCAAATGAAAAAAGTTAACAAACAACCATGAAATCAATCCAGAAACCAACTACACATCAAGAGGTTTGCAAATATATGAAAATGGCGTGATATCAATGCATAAACAGTGAGATATTTTGAAAGAAAAGAAACCTAAAATCAAGCTTCCACAGAGCTCAGTTTGTTAGTGAAACTTAATGAAAATCACCCTGAAACGTTCAATGGACCTCAAGGAATGTTTTGAAATGTTTTATTTGGATTGAAACTCAGTGAAAGTTGAAAAACGAATTTGACTTTTTCACCACTTTCTCTCAATGTGTTCTCACTCAATCTCTCACCAAAACCAGTTCTAAAGGCTTGTGAATGATCCTGAGAATAAATATGATGGATTTTGATTGAAAGAAATTCCAATTGTATGCTCTTTGGGCCCAATTGGATTTTCACTTTTTCACCTTATGGCCATTTCAATAGTGCATGAAAATCACCTTGATCAGCTGTAAAAATGGCTCAGCTAGCTTGCATTTGAGGTAGGCTGATCAAAGGGCTGAGAATGGTTCCTTAATTTCATCTTATGGTAAGGTTTGGATATGTTACTTAATCTTGAAGAAAGCTTGAAAATGGCTACCAAAATGAACTCCAATCTCAAATCCAAAGTTAGCATTGTGTTTGAAATGTGTTTGGCACTCAAAAAATGCACAAGGTTGGAATAAAATGATCCCAAATGATTTAAATTTAATTTTCCCGTTTTAAGGCCTTTTTCATGGAAATTTCATTAGGGATTCTTCAGTCCAAGCTAAACCTTTGATGTCTTGATGTTTGGTTGAGAAAATGACCCCATTTGGAGCAAGTTTGAAGTTGGAAAGACTTCCATTTGAAGTCTGCAAAGTGGTGAAATGAACCTAAAATGAAAATTACATGTAATCCTGCTTTCCCAAAATACCCCTGCCTTGCAAGCCTCATAACTTGAGTTCTATAAATCAAATGAAGGACTTCTAGTACTCTTTGGAAAGCTAATATCATGAGGAACAACTTTCATGTTCATCAAAAGTTGAGGAGAAAGACTCTTCTAGGTCAAAAGTGTCTTGGAAGTTGGGTGACCTTTGTTGACCAAAATCACATTCATCTGAGGACCTGTAACTTGCCAGCATCATAACTTGAGTTCTAGAAATCAGATAAATGACTTCTAGTACTCAAACGAAAGCTAGAAACATGCTCTACAAGTTTCATGTTGGGGTCAATATGAGATGGGATTTGTATCTTGAGTTATGTGGTCTTGAAGTTGGGCACTGAGATAGGGGATTTTACACTGTCAGGCTTAGAAACCCTAGCTTAGTAACTTCTCACACTCTTGATTCTTGATGAATTGATCTTGAAATGATATCTCATGTATCTCAACACAACATTCAATGACCATAAAGACTTGGAATGTATTCTTAATCTCTTTCAATTTCACAGTTGACTTAGGGTTGATCAGATGAAAACCCTAATTGCACCATCTTCAACTGTAGCTCTTCACACTTGGTATAAACACTTGAATGAACTCCACAATGACCCTCAATGCCTCCAATGAGCTTAAATGATCATCTCCATCCATAACCATGGGCTTGTGATCCTCATATGACCTTCAAATGGCCTCCTAGACAGGAGGTGAACCACATACACTTATCTGCCTATCCAAAAGGCTTTAACTTGTCTCTGATGATGATAACCCCCTTGTTGACTTGAATACAAACTCTTGATTAGGCTTAGGACCCTTGGAAAATTCCTCTTGTTATACACACCTCTCTTGATCCCCTTTAAAATGCAAAATGCTATGCAATGCAATATGCTAGAACAATGAAGTGAAACATAAACCAAGTAAAGAAAAGGTTGGGCAAATTTTGGGGTACAACAGCTGCCCATATTCAAACGGCTTAGACCTGAATGGATGAAAAGCGAACAACTATTAAACAGTTAAGGTAAAAGACGGTTGAACACAAAGCAAACTGCAAACGAGAATCTCCGGAGATAACTGCTCTGATTACAAACACGCCCCGCTGGGGGAGAGAAACTTGACGAGTAACTCTGCTTGGGGATAACTATAAAAAGGGGAATACTTCAAATTGCCAAAATCTGGAAATTTAACGAACCAAATGAATCAACGAAATCTGCCAGAGCCTAGATACTCAACAAGATGATGAGCACATCAACAAAAGAAAACCAACCGGAGCCCAAACCCTCGACGAAGCCAACCAACCGGAGCCTAAATAGTCAACGAAGCAAACCAACCGGAGCCTAAACACTCAACGAAGCAAACCAACCAGAGCCTAAACACTCAACGAAGCAAACCAACCGGAGCCTAAACACTCAACAAAGCAAACCAACCGGAGCCTAAACACTCAACGAAGCAAACCAACCGGAGCCTAAACACTTAACGAAGCAAACCAACCGGAGCCTAAACACTCGACGAAGCAAACCAACCGGAGCCTAAACACTCGACAAAGCAAACCAACCGGAGCCTAAACACTCGACGAAGCAAACCAACCGGAGCCTAAACACTCCACAAAGCAAACCAACCGGAGCCTAAACACTCAACGAAGCAAACCAACCGGAGCCTAAACACTCAACGAAGCAAACCAACCGGAGCCTAAACATTCAACGAAGCAAACCAACCAGAGCCTAAACACTCAACAAAGCAAACCAGAGCCTAAACACTCAATGAAACAAACTAGAAACTAGAGTATCTGATAACAATGGGAATATGTCACGAGCTGAGTCTTCACCGGAACTTGGATATTCAACGGAGCAAGAGATACGAAACTTATTAGGATTAATATAACTAAACAGATTCTGGGCACTTCACGGGTAAAGCAAAACGTCATAAATTAAAAATGTCGGAACCTAGATGTTGAATGGAGGAGCCGGAGTCTGAATGCTCGACATAAAAAACCGAAGCTTGAATATCACCTGTAGGGGATAACCGCCACCTAAAATTTGAAAGGTAACGACCTGGTTTATGTTTCAAAATGAAAATGTTTGAAAATGGCATAATGCTCCATACGAAATGGAAATGCTACGCGTTTGGGTAGATGCCATGCACGCATGCAGATGCAATGAAACCACTCTAGCAAAATAAATGCTAAAGAGGAAAACAAACTTCGCTGGAGGAAGAATAGGAACGCCTAGTGAAAACGGACTCATGCTGGGGAATATAAGCCTTGGATGGCCTCCGAGAAAACTTCTAGGTAAAATTGCTCTGCTAAGCACAAATACACTACGCTAGGAATTAGAAACGTGTATCAACCAAACTGCTGGGGATAACCGTATACTTACACGCACACCACCATGCTGGGATGAAGAAGCCACTTTTAATTGCTGGGGAATAAACTCTGGCTGGGGAAAACAACTCCATCCATACCTTCTTAGAGAGATGCCCCAATGGTAATAAACCTTCAAAAACAATACACAAAATACTACACAACAAAGGCTATCTTGGTCATCATCCGCGACGTTGTTCAGTTAAGTCAAAGTTTTAACAGTTATTGGCCAAGGCCTGCAAATTTATGTATGTGCAAATTCATCAAAAACATCGGGCGTTTTTCACAAACAAAACAGTAAAAGCTAAAACCAAGCACACAAAGATTTTTTGAATAGCATGTTTTATTGATAAACGGCCTGAAAATAGGCAAATTTACAAAGGATGCAACTCCTGAAATGAGAAAATTGTGCCAAGGACAAATAAGAAATGCACAAAGATATACAAAATGTCGGCAATGTGGTATAGACAACCACCATGGGATGACTCATCTATGACTCGCATGACTTCGATGCTTCGTCTTCGGAAGAGATTGACTTGAACGGTTTCCTGTGGACCCTCCCAAAATCCATTATGTTCTGAAGACCAATACGCAGATCGCAGTTGTTTGCTTTTCAAATCCCTAACTTTTACCTGAATCGGCCTTGCGGGTTTTCGATTCACCGGGATACCCATTTTTGCCAAAGTCGCCTTTTCAGGTTTTCAACTTTGCGGGTTTAGATCTTTTCTTTTTTTATACCTAATTTTTGCCCGAACCCATCCTTTTATGGTTCGTCGGGATGCCCCATTTTTTCCTGGAGTTTTTTTTCTTTCCAGCAGGTCTCTTTAAGCATGGTATTTTTTGACTGCGTCTGCGTTCACAGGGGATGTGAAATCTTCACCGTCCATAGTCGAAAGTAATAAGCCTCCTCTAGAGAAAACTTTCCTTACAACATACGGACCTTCGTAATTGGGAGTCCATTTGCCCCTGTGATCGTTCTGTGGTGGGAGAATCCGTTTCAACATTAAATCACCTGCCTGAAAGTTTTGAGGACGTATCTTCTTGTCGAAGGATTTCTTCATTCTGCTTTGGTATAGACGACCGTATGCGATGGACGCCAACCTTTTCTCATCCATCAAGCTGAGATGATTCAACCTGTTCTTCACCCATTCTGCTTCATCTAGTTTGACGTCAGCCAGAACTCTCAAGGAAGGTATCTCGACTTCTAGCGGCAGGACGGCTTCCATACCATATACCAACGAGAAGGGAGTTGCCCCAGTGGAAGTACACACCGAGGCACGATATCCATGTAAAGCAGAGGAAAACATCTCGTGCCAATCTTTGTAGGTCACAACCATCTTTTGCACAATCTTCTTGATATTTTTATTAGCTGCTTCGACCGCGCCATTCATCTTCGGACGATAGGGAGACGAATTGTGATGCTCAATCTTGAAGTTCTTGCACAACTCCTTCATCATCTTGTTATTCAGATTGGAACCATTATCAGTAATGATCCTGTCAGGTATTCCATATCGGCAGATGATGTCCCTTTTGATGAACCGAGCCACAACTTGCTTGGTGACATTGGCATAAGAAGCTGCTTTGACCCATTTGGTGAAATAGTCGATGGCTACTAGGATGAAACGATGTCCATTGGATGCAGTAGGCTCAATCTTCCCAATCATATCAATGCCTCACATGGAAAAGGGCCATGGAGATGACATGACATTCAAAGGATACGACGACACATGAATTTTGTCGGCATAGATCTGACATTGATGACATTTCTTCATGAACTTGAAACAATCCGAATCCATCATAAGCCAATAATGCCCAGCTCTCAACAACTTTCGAGACATGGCATGTCCGCCGGCATGCGTACCAAAAGTACCCTCGTGGACTTCCTCCATAAGCAGATTTGCTTCTTTTTCATCCACGCATCTCAACAGCATCAAGTCATGGTTTCTTTTATAATGCACACCATCCTGATTCAGATAAAAATTGCCAGACAATCTCCTTAGAGTCTTCTTATCCCGACTGGATGCCCCAGTCGGATACTCCTGGTTTTTAAGGAAATTCTGGATGTCAAAATACCACGGCTTACCATCGGAGGCCTCCTCAATGGCGAATATGAAAGCGGGCCTATCAAGGTGGGAGATAACTATTCTGGGAGCTTCATTCCAAAAATTAACCTTGTACATCGAAGACAGCGTTGCCAGAGCGTCTGCCATCTGATTCTCCGCTCGCGGCACATGGTGAAACTTCACCTTGTCAAAGAAACGTAACAACCTCCTTGCATAATTCATGTAAGGAATCAAATTAGGTTGACGAGTTTCCCATTCTCCCTTGATCTGATTCACAACTAGTGGGGAATCTCCATATACATCGAGATTCTTGATCCTCAAATCAATAGCTTCTTCGAGACCCATTGTCGCTTGCGCGAAAATAAGGTGCCGGCATGACAGAAGAGTCGCCACCTTTCGTTATTTATCCCTCAGAGCGGGAAAGGAAACGATCGGGAAAAACCTGACGAAAGAAGGGTAAGACAAGGTCATCGCAACCATTGTCTGGGTTCGGGAGTCGGTTACGCAAGGGGAAGGTATTAGCACCCCTCACGTCCGTCGTACTCGACGGGATCCTCGCTTGTTTGTTTACTTGGACGGGTTGGTTGTAATCTATCTACCTATCAAGGCTGGCTGAAAAAGAAAAGAAAAATGACTCGGCAAAGCGTCGCACTTTATGCCTACGTATTCCCGTCTGGAACGAGAAATCAGAGTCAACGTAGTTCGGCCTACGGGGGAAGGTTGAAGGTTGCTCGCTAGGATATCGCATCCTATGCCTACGTACTTCCACACTGTATGGAAGATCAGAGCGAACGTAGTTCGGGAAACTACAGGTTAAAATGGCTCAACTAGGAGGGAGACTATCAAGTCCTACTGTTATCATGCCATGGGTTCATCCTATGGTTGAGGTTTGAACAGGGAACTCCTAGATGTTATCATGCATAGGTTTCAACCTAAAAGTCTATCATCCAATCCTCATCAGAGGAAATGAGAGTCTTAAGGGATCATGTCAATGATACACAGAAACAGACAAAAGCATCAGCTTTAACAGTAAAATGCATGCAATGCAAGTGAGGGAGGAAATGTGTGTGGGGCTTCAGCCTCCACAAGCCCGTCTCGACCTCAAGCCAGTCATGAAACAACAGTAATCATACTGAAAATAAACAACATGCTATCAAGCAATGAACAGATAAAAGGAGGGGAGTGCCATCAGGTAAACAAAACTCACATGCTTGAGAAAGGAAGAATCATCTACTCTCTAATCCTAACCCTAATCACAGAATCTAATCAAATCTAAGCAAAGCCCTAGAGCAAAACCTAACCAAAAGAAACAATCCCAGTCTTCAAGCTTCAGAACAAGCTTACCAAAGAAAGGGAGCTAAGTAAGCAAACTCATAGTGTCTTCCTCAGGAAAGCACTAGGAGGTGTATACTCAGGAGTCATACCCTATGTGGCTCAACCACTGTGATCAGTTTACATTCCTCCTCAGGAGAAATTAAACTCACAAGCAGGCTCCAACATCACTGGATATTTAGGAAATCCTATCTGAACTAGTGGAACTAAGTGAATAGACCCATAGGACCTTCCTCAGGAAAGTACTAGGAGGCTTCCACTTAGGAGTTGTATCCCATGTGGCTCAACAACATGTGATCAGTTTACATTCCTCCTCAGGAGAAATTAAACTCACAAGTTGGCTCCAACATCATTGGATACTTAAGAAATCCTAGACAAACTAATAGAACTAAGTGAATAGACCCATAGGACCTTCCTCAGGAAAGTACTAGGAGGCTTTCACTTAGGAGTTGTATCCCATGTGGCTCAACAACATGTGATCAGTTTACATTCCTCCTCAGGAGAAATTAAACTCACAAGTTGGCTCCAACATCATTGGATACTTAAGAAAGAGGTGAGAAGAAAGAATGAAAGTCATTCATAGTGCCTTCCTCAGGAAAGTACCAGGAACTTCCTTCAAACTTCAGGATCTCAAACCTCACAGACAGGGGAAAAGCCAAGCTCTGGGTCTCTGAATCTTGATCTTCAATCTTCACTTCATGATGCTCTCCATCAAGATCTTCAAGGCAACACAAGCCCCTCAACAAATTCCTCAAAACAAACCCCAAAGATGAACAGATAACCACAGGGGAGACAAAATCAATAGGCAACTTCAGAAAATACCTAAAAATACTAAACTAATGGGGAAAAATCTAACAATTATTCACAAGGGTCCTCAACACCTACTCATAACATCTACATAGGCCTCTACCTAAAAATCAGGACAAAACTTAATCAGAGAAAGGGATTCATCACCTAAACACAATCTAAACCCTAATTAGGATACCCTAGATCTACCCTAATTAAACTAATCAAAATTTAATTCTAAAAACCTAGAAAAAATCCTATGGGGAACTATGATTCATCATCTAATTGCTCAAAAAAGAATGGATAAAAAACCCTAAAGGAAGGTTCTAAAATAATTCCTACAAAATCATGATACAAAATTAAACAATATAAAAGCTATTTTAAAAGAAAAATCTATTAAAATACTAAAATAAAAAATAAAATCCCATTTTTATTTTTATAATTTTCTACACATTTTCATCTAATCATAGAAAAAAGAAGAAGTAAAAAATCATTTTTTATCTATTTTTAATGAATTAATCAAAGCAGAAGAAAATTAAAAGAAAATAAAAACAATTAAAACAAATAAAGGGGAGGGGGGTGCAACAAGTAACTCACGCTAGTTAAAACAACATGGGCCAGAAAAAGGGGGGTGGGGATAGCGCGTTGAGGCCCAGAACGCTGGTTAATGAAACGCCGCGTTTCAATTGATTTGAAAATTCCCTCCAACTCTCAGATTCTCTCACGGCCGTTGGATTTGATGAATTAGTCAAATATTGGATCTAATCCTAGGGCGCTCCTTCATCGTCCCAACCAAGACCTAGGGTTTGCAGAACCCTCCTTCCATGCACTCAAATTCGAGCTCCTCTACCTCTCTACTCAGGCCATGGTTTCACACGATCCAAACACGAAAATTGCTCTACTAAATGAGAGGAATAAAATGGTACGATTAGTTTTTCTTGATTCCACCTAGGTTGTTCTAACAGAATCTTGCAATGTCTTGGTACAACCATGTTCAACTGATATCAATCTTCACCAAACTTCAGCCTAATGGTCTACAGATGTTCTATATGCTATGCTCATCAATCTGACCTAACTCACACTGACTAAAACGCCCTAACCAACTAATTCTTGAAGATTCAAGAATCACTCACCTGCCATGGAACCTCATGGATCGTGCCCTAATTCAAGGGAAAGAATCCTCTACCCTAGTGAATCATTTCTATGCCTAAGAAACTAACTAAAACTGCATAATTTAAGAGATAGAGAGTGAAGAAAAAACCTGTCAAGAGGTTATGGTGGAGTGATGTAGAGCACGATTCAAGCCTTGGAATTGCTTCTAGATGATCCTTGGATGGTCACCAGTCTTCTGTTTGCAATGGTTGTGAAGGAGATGGCTGGTAGTGCAAGATATCTTGGATTGCTTGAACTTGAAGCAAGAGCTTTAATGGCTATCTCTCTCTCTCTCTCTCCTCTGACTTGACTCAAGTTTCACCAACCTTGAACTCTCTTCATGGCATTCTTTATATAATGATCATTGGATGTTTCTAGATTCATCTAGAATGTGATGGAAACTTCTTGAAATTCTCATGACATGCCAAGTTGGTTATCTCATATCTCACATGCCATGCCTTGCAATTTTGTCTTAAATTCTCCTTACATGAGTTATTGAGAAGGGATGAATGAAAAACAAGTTCATTTTTGGCTTGTGTAGGGTTTTTCAACATTGCCTTCTTTTTCAAGTAATGACTTTTCAAAGCATCACCCATTTTTAGACCTCAAATGAAAATTCTAGCTAAACCAATGTTCTCAAAATGGTTTTTCCAATCAAAATGATATATTGGATGACCTATTTTGGATTTGTGGATCTCCCAAATCACTTTTCAATTTCAACTTTTCAAAGTTATAAGCCATTTTTAGTTCACTTTTGACCAATCATGTAATCTCATGCTATGAGCTTTTCCAACAATTTGTGACCTTCTTTCTAGACTTAAAATCACATTTTGAGCAACTTTCATGTTTTGAGTTTTTCCATTTGAGGCTTGGAAATAGGAGTTTTAGGCATTGGATAAAATGACCTATAACTGACAAATGACCAAAATACCCCTGCCTTGTTCAAACCATAAGTTGAGTTCCACAAATCCAATCAAGGACTTCTACCACTCAAATTAAAGCTTAGGAGATGCTCTTCAACATTCATGTTGACCAAGAAATCATAGGAATCATCCTACTAGGGCAAAAGTTGTCTGCAAGTTGGGTGACTTTCAAGGACCCAGATTCACACACCTCTGCTGACCTGTAATTTGTCAAAACCATAACTTGAGCTCTGTAACTCCTATCAAGGACTTCCACCACTCAAATTAAAGCTTAGAACAAGCTATACAACATTCATGTTGTGGGGAAGATGAGATATCAATCACATCTAGAGCTAAAACTGCCTGGAAGATAGGGATCAAATTAGGGTTTTCTCACTGACAATCCTCAGAAACCCTGACTTGAAACTTCTCAAACTCCTCAATCATGATGAATTGGTCTAGGAATCATCTTTATAACATCTCTATACATCATTCCATGATCTCATGGCCCTTGGACTAGGTCTCAACCTTCTCCAAATTTTCAGTTGACCTAGGGTTGACCCAGTCAAAACCCTAATTCTACCATTCATGGTTGAATCTTCTGAATTCTTGCACAATGACTTCTCTGGGCTTCATGAAGGCTATCAAGACACCTCATAGGCTTTCTCAAATCATCAAATTCATTCTCAAAGTCTCAAAATCATCTGAGGAGTTCCCACAATTCTCAAGCTAGGAGACACACAACCCTGGTTTCAAACCACTCCTCTGAGGATCTCTTGAACTTTCTGATGAAGGTATCAACCTGCAAACACTTGATGGGAAAATAAATGTTGGTCAAATTTTGGGGTGCAACACCCATGATACACGTTTCATACTCAGCCTCGTTGTTGGTGACCGGAAATGTCAATCTGGAAGTGAATGGGATATGAGTACCATGAGGAGTTGTAATGATTTCCCCAATTCCACTTCCGTATGAGTTGACGACACCATCAAATATCAACTGCCATTGGGAGCCAAGTTCAGGACCTTCATCTGGTAGTGGTTCGTCACAATCCTTCATCTTGAGGAACATAATGTCTTCGTCAGGAAATTCAAACTTCATTGGCTGATAGTCTTCGATAGGCTGTTCGGAAAGATACTCTGACAAAACACTTCCTTTGATGGCCTTCTGAGAAACATACTGAATGTCGTATTCTGTCAGTACCATTTTCCATCTGGTAATTCTTCCTGAAAGCGGTTTCCTTTTGAAGACATATTTGATCGGATCTATCTTCGAAATCAACATGCTTGTATGGTTAAGCATATACTGTCTTAAATGTTTGGCAGCCCAAGCAAGCGCACAACATATTTTCTCAAGCATTGAGTAACGAGACTCACAATCTGTGAACTTTTTACTCAGATAGTAAATCGCATGCTCTTTCCTTCCAGTCTCGTTATGTTGACCGAGGATACAACCCATACTATTCTCAAGAACCGTTAAGTACATAATCAATGGTCTTCCAGCTACTGAAGGTATCAATATCGAAGGTTCTTGCATATACTCTTTTATTTTCTCAAATGCTTTCTGAAAATTCTCATGCCAAACGACCATCTGATCTTTCTTTAATAGCTTAAATAATGGCTCACAGGTGGCTGTGAGGTGAGATATGAACCGAGCGATATAGTTCAATCTACCTAAGAAACCACGAACTTGTTTCTCGGTCTTTGGTGCTGGAATTTCTTGAATTACCTTGATCTTCGCAAGATCGACCTCAATACCTTTCTCACTGATAATAAACCCCAATAATTTTCCTGACCGTACGCTGAAAGTACACTTGTTTGGATTCAGCCTAAGTTTGAACTTCCTTAATCTCTCAAACAGCTTTAGAAGATTCACCAGATGCCCCTCCTCCGTTTGGGACTTTGTGATCATATCATCGACATAAACCTCAATCTCATGATGAATCATGTCATGAAAGAGTGTCACATTGCTCGTTGATAAGTTACCCTTGCGTTCTTCAAACCAAAAGGCATTACTTTATAGCAGAACATCCCCCATGGCGTGATAAAAGTCGTTTTCTCCATGTCCTCCGGTGCCATTTTAATTTGATTGTATCCGGAAAAGCCGTCCATGAAGGAAAACACTGAGTATTGTGCGGTGTTATCAATAAGCACGTCAATATGAGGGAGCAGGAAATCATCCTTTGGGATCGCACTATTCAAGTATCTATAGTCAACACACATCCTGACTTTTCCGTCCTTCTTTGGCATGGGCACGATGTTTGCAACCCACGGAGGGTAATTGGTCACAACAAGAAATCCGGCGTCCAATTGCTTCTGGACTTCTTCCTTGATCTTCACTGCCATATCAGGCCTGGTTCTTCTCAATTTCTGCTTAATAGGAGGACACTCTTCTCGAAGAGGCAGGAGATGAACTACAATATCCATGTCGAGCCCAGGCATATCTTCATATGACCAAGCAAAAACATCCTTCTACTCTTGGAGTAACTCAACCAGTCATTGCTTGACATCACTTTGCAGCGCGACCCCTATTCTGACTTCCTTCTTATCTTCCTTTGTTCCTAGGTTGATGACTTCAACTTCCTCCTGATGAGGCAGGATGACCTTCTCCTCTTGTCTCAACAATCTAGCAAGCTCTTCGGGTAGGTCTTCGTCTTCATCGATCTCTTCTTCTGCTTGGAAGATCGTATTGTCAAAGTCATACCAAGTCATAGATGAGTCTGAGTCGGTGGTATCTGAAATGTGTAACCTGTAATGATTATGATTTTATGCTTAAATGATATGCAAACAAAACAAGCATAAACCACATTGCCATTTTAATGTTAGAAAACAAATAGAAGAAAAACAAGGATCACAAAATTCGAATGAGAAAAAAACCTTTTGATTAATGATAAAAGATGGTTCAAACATAAACAAGCATGCCCTGAACAAAATACCGCTATGCTCCGGGTAGAACATAGGGTTACACAATAACTGAGAAAACAAAGTATTACTGTTCACGTGTCACTTGGACAAGTTCCTCAATGGACCAGTTGCATAGCTTCTGTCTGGGAGCGCTTGGCTGGATCCAAGCGTCCATGTCACAATCACTGTCCCCGGCTTCATCATCAGAAATAACATTGATTTGCTCAAAAATGATGCCCCCACTAGTGAACTTGACGGGCCCCTTGTAGCGTGGCGCGCTCTGCGAAGATGATGGGCGGTATCCTAACCCAAACTTGTCCTGCTTTTGAGGTATGTCTAACACCTTTCCCCATCCTTGCGATGCCCCAGCCTGAACTTCCGCCTGAGCCTCCTTGAAAGATGACATAGCTACTTATGGTTCTTTGTTCACAACTGGAGATTTGTCCTTCACTTGCACAGTTTCGAAGGCCTGACACAAAGTCTCATGAATTTCTCTGTCTACTTCAACGTATTTGAAAGATGACAAGTGGCTAATCATGATATCCTCTTCCCCACATATTGTCACAACACTGCCTCCGACCATATATTTCAGCTTTTGATGCAGAGTGGACGTAACAGCCCCAACAAAATGTATCCATGGACGACCTAGCAGACAGCTGTAAGCAGGCTGAATGTCCATGATGTAAAATACCGCCTCAAATACCTCCGGGCCCACTTGGATAGGTAGAGTTATTTCCCCAAAAACAGATCTTCGGGTTCCATCAAAGGCTCGCACAACCAAATCACTAGGTGTACAATAAAGACCCTGGTGATCTATCTTCATCAATGTTTTCTTTAGAAACACATTCAAGGACGACCCTGTATCAACAAGGACGTGTGACATCACTGTTCCCCGACATTCAATTGAAATATACAGTGCCAAGTTGTGGTTTCTGCCTTTTGGCTTCAAGTCCAAATCTGCAAATCCCAGACCGTTTCCTGCATTTACTTGCGCCACAACTCCTTTGAGTTGGTTAACTGATATTTCTTGTGGTATGTAAGCAGTGCTTAAAACTTTCAACAATGCATTTCGATGTGCTTCTGAACATAACAATAGTGATAGTATAGAGATCTTTGAAGGAGTTTGTTGCAGATGGTCGACTATCTTGTAGTCACTTTTTCTAATCAACTTTATGAACTCTTCCATATCCTTTACCATAGATTCCTTCTCGCTCACCCGGGGAATTTCTTCTACCACTGTCTTGCCTTTCCCTTTATCAGTTTCCACTTCGGGTGATGAAAAGATTCTACCGCTTCTGGTAATTCCTCCAGCCCCAACAAGATTATCAACTAAATCGACAGGCAAACTCTTCAATTCTACCTTCTGTCCATTACAAAACACCTCGGCTCCGTAATTCCATGGGATAGCCTTTGAACTTTCGTACGGCACAGGTCCTGCTTTGGTGATGATGATTGTAGGTGGCCTTGGAGCCGCTGAAATAGTGATAGTTTTATATGGGATTGAAATCGTCGCAATTTCATCCTGCTCCTCCTCTACTACTTCCACGGGTTTCCTTTCAGTGGTCCGATCAAATTGTAACATTCCTTCATCCATCATGCTTTGAATATACTTTTTCAGATCATCGCATCCCTCAGGATGGCTCAAACAGTTGACACAGCCTTCACTACAACCTGGGAACACTCCCCCCTTTAGCAGCTTCTCCTTCACAAAACTCAACGGCGTTTTCAGCTCGTTCACGTCGGTTATCAAATCTAACCCTTCCTCTACCAGAACAACACCAACCCTAACCGGCCCATGATTTGGCATAGGGTTTTGCACAACATTTGGTGCGTCATGTGAAAAATCTATTGCTTTGCTATCAATCAGATCTTTTAACTTATGTTTGAAAGCCTTGCAGTTGTCAATAGTATGGCCGGGTGCTCTAGAGTGGAACTCGCATCGTGCATTCCCATCAAAGTCGGGCGGTGGTGTTCCTATCAGAGGAGCCATGGTCCTCTTTTGGATTAACTGCAATTGCAACAGAGTATGGAGCATTTGAGAATATGGCATCGGTGGCGGATCAAATACTCTATTTGCTGGTCGAACCGGATATCTTCGATAACCCTGCTGATTTTGTTGGGGTGGCTGATGCTGTCGTTGTTGTTGTTGCGGTTATTGTTGTGGTTGTTGTTATGGTGGTACAGGGATCGTAATGCTAGCGACCCATTGTTGATGATATTGATTATGAGGTTGACTTCCCCATCTTCCTTGAAAACTAGATACTGAGTTGGTTTCTTCCTCGCGCCTTTTGTTGCCAAAGACTTTCTTTCCTCCTCCTCCAGCTGACGATCCTTCGCTTGCTTGAATCTTCCCAATTTTGATACCATTCTCTATGCGTTCCCCGGTGATTATCATGTCAGAAAAGCTGTCAGACATACAGTTGATAAGCTTCTCATAATGCATGCCATATAAAGTAGCCACGAACATGTCGATCAGCTCGTGCTCCACCATCGGAGGTTGAACCCTTGCGGCCAACTCGCGCCACCTTTGGGCATGCTCTTTGAAGCATTCATTATTCCTCTGGGTAAGATTTTGCAACTGAACCCTGTTTGGAGCAAGGTCACTATTGTATTGGTAATGTTTCATGAACGCCTCCGCCAAATCCTTCCAGCTACGGACATTGGTAGACTCCAACCCCATGTACAATTCAAGGGAAGGACCGAACAAATTGTCCTGGAAAAAGTGCATTAACAGCTTTTCATCGTCTGAGTAGGCAGACATTTTCCTGTAATACGAGCGCAAGTGAACTCTAGGACATGTAGTACCCTTGTAGTTATCAAAGTCAGGGACTTTGAATTTCTGCGGTATCCTTAGGTCCGGAATAAGCCCAAGGTTGGCCATATCAAGGCCCATAGAGTTCTGACTCTCAAAGCTCTTTATCCTATCTTCCAACCATTTTAATCTTCTATTAGTCTCAGAAGGCATTTCACCACCAAAATCTATCACCGAGAAGATGTCATTCTGTATGTCCTCAATCAACTACTGATTCCGGTTGCCATGAATAGCACCGTTAGCTTCAGGCTCGTACACATTGCCCTAACAAGTAATTCCAGCATTACCAACTCCAATGTTGCCAAATCCAGTGTTACCATTGCCTCCACCAACATTACCATTGGTTCCAACATGTCCATTAGCGTTTCCAGTTGCGTTCCCATTTCCAACACCATTGCCATTTCCATTCCTACCAGCATCGGGGATAGCATTGTTAGCGTTCTGAGTCTCAGCATGAGGTGGGTTGGTAGTAATCCCTCCATGTAATACACCGTCGTTATCAACCCGTGCAATCAGAGGTTGCACCAAGGTCCTGAGTTGGTCTTGTCCACTAGCTACAGTCTACATAACTTCCATAAATTGAGTCATTCTATCTCTCATTTCCTGCATCTGCTCCTGCATCTGTTCCATGATTCTTTTCTGTCTTCCTCTAGTCGCGTACCGGTGATTTGTGTTATCAGCAATCCTGAAATATACTAAAAGAAGACAAGATTAAGAAAACAGTCCTAATGCACCTGCAATGCGAAAAATGCTAAATGGAGACATGTATATATATGCAACAGGGAGATTTCCCCCTCGATTCTAGTTTCCAGAAGAAGAAACGACCACGGAAAACCCCACAGACAAGCAGACAGAATAATAACTCCTCATATAATAATAAGCCAACAGACAATGTGCATACATCAACTTAGTACAAAATAGAGATGACCTCACTCAACAATCCTGGCGATGGTCAATACATAAGCAAAACAACAAGATACAAAGAAAGACAGTCACGTTGAGACTGGAAATCCTCTAGCAGCTTCCGCGTCTCGAGATGCTCTGGTCTAGTAAGTAGACCCTGTATGAGTAGCTCTCGCCGGCTAATGGTGCACTGTAGACTATCAACATGGTCTTCCCAGGCTCCCTCTCCAAAGCACACCTTGGTGTCCGCTCTCAATCTACAATCCTTCAGGTCTACAACAACCTTGCTCAATCTGTGCTCACTATTATATCTGAGTGATTCTTCCGCTGAAATCTTCTCGTCCTTTGCTTTGAGCTGCATCTTCAACTTGGCGATCTGCTATTTCAGTTTGTCCTCACGCTCCTTGTTGTTAGTGAGCGTGGCATTCCCTACTGAGTCAAACTTAGAGATCTCCAAGTAAGCCTTGTCCAGATCCTTCTTCTTGGTAGCAAGCACACTATTGACAACGTTCAAATCCCGACTTAAGCGTTCTCTGGCGCTAGTCTCCTTCATCAAGTCTGTACCTAGCTTGTTGACAAGTTCAGTCTGTCTCTTGAAAGCATGAACAACATCAATCTTCTCACTTCGGATTAGGATAATTTTTTTCTCTAATTCTTCATTAGCTTTTCTCAGCTCTTCCTTCTCCAACAACACCTGATTGTATTTCTGAATGTCTACGATAGTGGGTTCCTCTATCATGAGTGGATACAGAGGTGCAACTGAAGGAAATGGCATTAAGAACTTCTCTGTTCTATCATCCAAGTTAAGGGTCATAGGCTCGACTGTTACTCTTCCCCAATAAGGCCTTCCCCTTCCTGTGGATGTTATTTCATGCATGCTCAAGTTTGCCTAAAGTCTCACCCTCCAATAAACCGGTGAGATACATAAATTCCTGTATCTCCTCTTCCTTAGGAGGCTCCCTCAGTGCATACCCAAACTGTCTGACCAATAAAGAAGGTTTATAGTTGATGCAACCTTTCCTTCTGACCAAAGGGACATTAGGAAAACCACCACAACTATAAACAATATTTGTACCAAGCAAGTCTCGGTCAAACCAAATAATGTTCTCTACAGATAGACCCATCAACCTCTCCGAAGACTCTGAAGTACTAGCAGTGGCAACAAACGGACCCGTCTTGGGCATATGGCTAACAAACCATGCATACAACAGAGGAAGACAGCAAGCTACATTCTTTCCTCTTTGTTTCTCATTCTTGTAGTGAACATAATGATACACATCTCCAAGAAGAGTAGGCACTGGATTTTCTGAAGCCAGGATATGAAACACATCTACATCCACGAAGTCCGGAAGGTTAGGAAACAAGACAATGCCATATATACAAAGAGCCAGGACGGCGCTAAACACAATCCAACAACCATCCTTAGCGCACAGCTGAGCTTTCTCAATCAAGCAAGGCAAAGGAAAACCATATATCCCAAGTCTCTAGATCATCTTCCCATATAACTATGAAGCCTCAAGATGCAAAATAGCGGCGAGCTTGGCCAGATCAGGCTTAGCATCAACATGGATAAACGACATCTGATCCAGAATGGGTACCCCTAATAGCTCAGAATATTCCTCTAAGGTAAAAGCCAGGACATAGTCAGGAAAGATGAAGCATCTCAACTGGGCATCATAGAATTGTAGGAGAGCATAGACACCACCGATTGTATATGCAGAGGGCTTACAGACATATCTCAATAACCTCCCATAAGACTTCCTGAAATCTTCAATTACTGCTTTATCACCTAAGGTAATCAAACTCAACAAAGCACTAACGTCCAAAGCTGGAAACCTGTAGGCCACTGTACTCTTCAAGGGATCCATAGCAAGATCACTAGAATCGGGAAGGAAATATGCACCTGCATACAAATACATGTTAATGAAATGTAGATGAAAATGCAAATGCAAATGCAAACAAGGGATCAAGATTGATGTGCTGTTGGTCGAGAAGAACCAGCGCTCCGCCTTAGCAAGAACAAAGTACCGACAGTAGGACCCACTGATATCAGGAACACAGATTCACATTTGCAAACCGGGTATTCTGGAAGCCAAGGTTTCCTGCACAACCCAATCCCTCTCACAGGTATGGACCTATCCACTGACAAGGTTCGGCATCCTATGCATTCATCAACGTCACAGACTTTCGAGAAATGATGATACGTTCACCATTTTTGGTTTAGCATCATCATCTTACAAAGAGGCCTCACTTAGCTGACTCACAAATGATCGGTTCCCAGAGTCGACAATTCTCAAATCCAAAATCCCAACCGATCCTAAGGATCTGAAGGAAAATAATCAAAGAGAATCTCGTCCGAGCGTGAATTTCATGGGGAACTGTATCTGCTAAGAAAACAGGCCCCCCACTAATCTCCACTACTAAAGCTATATTCATACTCAAGCCTGGGTCTGGCTTATCACTCATCGGAACTATCCCTCCCACAGCACAGCAATAATGAATCATGCGGAAAGTAAAATGCGGAAAGCAAATAAAGATAAAGCACATATGTACACACCCAAAAATAAACAAACAAGCGCTAGGATTGACTCGCATAGGGGATATTCTTGTCCCCAGCAGAGTCGCCAGCTGTCGCTACTGCAAAAATCGAGGCCGACAATGACAGAAGAGTCGCCACTGTGCATTATTTATCCCAAGAGAGGGAAAGGAAACGCTCAGAGAAAACCTAACGAAAAAAGGGATAAGATTGGTCATCGCAACCAAATCTCAGGTTCTGGAGTCGGTTACACAAGGGGAAGGTATTAGCACCCCTCACGTCTGTCGTACTCGATGGGATCCACGCTTGTTGTCTATCTAAAAAGGTGATTGAAACTATCTAACTACAGGCTTGAGGACAAAAGAAAAAGAAGTGACTCGGCAAAGCAACAACGCTTTGTGCCTACATATCTCACCTGAGGTGAGAAGTCAGAGTCAACGTAGTTCGACTAACTACGGGTGAAAAGGGGGGAAGGTTGCTCTCCCAGACATCGCGTCTTATGCCTACGTACTTTCATCTGGTATGAAAGATTAGAGCAAACATAGTTCGGGCTAAAAGGGAACACAGGTTTGTTCAACTGTTTTTTACCCGAGTAGGGTTAACAATCAGTTCTAGCAGTTGTTGTATACAGCTTGACCATTGGAGACTTAGGCGTTACCGTTTGCGGTAGAACTAAAAGTTAACGACACTCTTTTTATCTGAAAATATTTTCCTGATTAAGATCCCGAAGGATGAAAAAGGTTTGAAGTGTTTTTGTGTTTTTTAGAGAAGAAGTGTTTTGAATTGGAGTGTTTATAATGCATGTTGTACTAAATTCTAAAACCAAGGATCGAATGCGTCGCATATCGTCCTAAGGACGTATACTAAACACTCTAGGCAATTGAGAGGTGGCCCCTCAATCACCATTTCCCAAGTATAAGGCTCATGGCACAACATCCATTATCTTTATTAAATGTGTTAAGATGGTATGAAGATGAGAAGAGAAGGGACAAACTAAAGGGGGACTAAATCAAACCTAAAGTTGTCATGCAATGGTGGTCCTAAGATTGAGATAAAGAAATTCTACCTAATGTTATCATACATGGTTAAGATCCTAATGTCTATCATAATCTCCCTTGAACAAGAGAGATTAGAGGTCCTAAGGGAAAGGAGACAAAAGAAACAACATAATCATACAAGAATGCAAACAAGGAATGAATGAGGGAGGAAATTGGTGTGGGGAAGTAGCCTTCACAAGCTCATCTCAACCTCAATCAACAATATGATAAATGCAAGAGATGAAAGGAAACATAAATGCATCAATAGAAACACAAGAGCATCAAAAATGGGATGAAATGGCCTAAATCATTCAAACAACAACCACAATGCCACAAAGCAAACAACATGAAAAGAGAAAAGAAATGAACCCTAACTCAAAGAGGGGTTAGAATAAGAGAAGAAAACAACAAGGCATTCCCAACTATCATTCAACCAAAGCATCATCATGATTTGTGCAAAAGATGCAACAAAAGTGTCCTCATGGCTCACCATTCAATGTCATGTTTCAAATACCTCCAAAGGAGGGACTAGACAAGCCTAAATGGTGTTCTAAAGTCCTTGGGAAGCAAAGGGAAATGGGATAAAAGTGTTCAAAAGCAAAAGATAATAATCCACAAGGAAAGGCAAGCAAATTCCAAAAGGAAAGCAAGCATGTTTTACACAGAAACCCTAATTGGGAACTCAAAAGTAAATCATCAAATGCACAAGCAAAACACAATATAATGACCTAAAAAAGAGAAAACATCATCCTTAACATGTTAACAACATGAATCAAAAGGCATTGAGAGCTCAAAGGATCCATAAATGTCATATCCAAGTCAAACTAGGTCAAGATGTATGTATGAACCTCCCTTTGGGTAACTTGAATTGCACGTTACCCTAAAATTAGGAAAATGATTCAAAAATTATCAAATAAAATGCAAGAAGCTCATAAATATGTTGGCAACCAGAGGCCAAAAGGTTACAATCAAAATCACTTCACAACATCACCATAGAAATTTATTCACAAGGGTGCTCCATTGTGAAGGAGGATTGTTTAGGGTCAAATGAAGTGCATCAAAAGTCAACTCAAAAGTCAACCAATCAGGGCCAAAATGATCCTAAAAAATTCATCAACTCATCATTGATAGGAGTATTGAATTTTATTCATTGGATCAAAAGTAAATGAGAGAAATAAAATAAAAACCAAAATATGTCAAGATTTAGGTCAAATAAAACACTTCCAATGTTAAATACCATTTTTAATTGAAACATAATTAGAAAAAATAAAATAAAAATTTCATAAAATAAAAGACATCTCAAGGAGTCCAAAACATATTTTTTTGGAATTTTATCACACTTGGATGTATTTTAAAATAATTTAAATCTAAATAGAAATAAAATAAAAACAAAAAGAAAATAACATAAAAATAATTAAAAGCTGGGTGCAAATAGCAACCCAGCAACGTGTAAAATCAAATGGGCCAACTCAGGGGGGGGGGTGAAAACAGCAAGCCCAATCCATCAGAAACAAAAAAAGAAACAAAAACGTGTGGATCCAATGTGATGAGTCAAACCAAGTCTATAGTACACCAAGCTTCAGACCGTCTGATCAGAAAGTAATCAGATCAAGGGCCTCACAGCGCGCCATGTCATTTAATGAAAGTTCTAGCTGGATTTGGTGTGTGTGGTCAAAGCAAGTGCACTGTGGGTCTTAATCAGAACCATTAAAATGAAAAGTAAGCGCATCCAAGAGACAGAAATGAAACACGTGGCTCAAGCGAGGTTCAAAAAGTGGAGGGAGAACCAGACGGCCGGAACCACTGTTCCGATCGTCTTCTCCGGCGAAACCCTCAAACCAGTCACATCCATCAAACCCAGATGCCTCAAAACTCAACCAAAATGAACAAATAAATAGCCAAAAATGATCTCCAAGTTACGTAGATCATGAATCCACTAGCCATTTTTATTGGTCATGCTTAAATAAAGCAAAACAAAAAGAAATAGAAATAAGCTCAAATGAAAAAAGTTAACAAACAACCATGAAATCAATCCAGAAACCAACTACACTTTAAGAGGTTTGCAAATATATGAAAATGGCGTGATATCAATGCATAAACAGTGAGATATTTTGAAAGAAAAGAAACCTAAAATCAAGCTTCCACAGAGCTCAGTTTGTTAGTGAAGCTTAATGAAAATCACCCAGAAACGTTCAATGGACCTCAAGGAATGTTTTGAAATGTTTTATTTGGATTGAAACTCAGTGAATGTTGAAAAACGAATTTGACTTTTTCACCACTTTCTCTCAATGTGTTCTCACTCAATCTCTCACCAAAACCAGTTCTGAAGACTTGTGAATGATCCTGAGAATAAATATGATGGATTCTGATTGAAAGAAAGCCCAATTCTATGATATTTGGACCCAATTGGATTTTCACTTTTTCACCTTATGGCCATTTAAATAGTGCATGAAAATCACCTTGATCAGCTGTAAAAATGGCTCAGCTAGCTTGCATTTGAGGTAGGTTGATAAAAGGGCTGAGAATGGTTCCTTAATTTCATCTTATGGTAAGGTTTGGATATGTTACTTAATCTTAAAGAAAGCTTGAAAATGGCTACCAAAATGAACTCCAATCTCAAATAAAAAGTTGGCATTGTATTTAAAATGTGTTTGGCACTCAAAAAATGCACAAGGTTGGTACAAAATGATCCCAAATGATTTAAATTTTATTTTCCCCTTTTAAGGCCTTTTTTATGGAAATTTCATTAGGGATTCTTCAATCCAAGCCAAACCTTTGATGCCTTGATGTTTGGTTGAGAAAATGACCCCATTTGGAGCAAGTTTTAAGTTGGAAAGATTTCCATTTGAAGTGTGCAAAGTGGTGAAATGGACCTATTATGAAAATGACCTGTAATCCTGCTTTCCCAAAATACCTCTACCTTGCAAGCCTCATAACTTAAGTTCTACAAATCAGATGAAGGACTTCTAGTACTCTTTAGTAATCTTAGAAATCTTGATTCTTGATGAATTGATCTTGAAATGATATCTCATGTATCTCAACACAACATTCCATGACCATAAAGACTTGGAATGGAGTCTTAATATCTTTCAATTTCACAGTTGACTTAGGGTTGATCAGATGAAAACCCTAATTGCACCATCTTAAACTGTAGCTCTTCACACTTGCTATAAACACTTGAATGAACTCCACAATGACCCTCAAGGCCTCCAGTGAGCTTAAATGATCATATCCCTCTATAACCATGGCTTGTGATCCTTAAATGACCTTCAAATGGCCTCCTAACAGGAGGTGAACCACATACACTTAACTGCCTATCCAAAAGGCTTTGACTTGTCTCTGACGATGATAAACCCCTTGTTGACTTGAATACAAACTCTTGATTAGTCTTAGAACCCTTGGGAAATTCCTCTTGTTATACACACCTCTCTTGATCCCCTGTAAAATGCAAAATGCTATGCAATGCAATATGCTAGAACAATGAAGTGAAACATAAACCAAGTAAAGAAAAGGTTGGGGAAATTTTGGGGTACAACAGCTGCCCCTATTCAAACGGCTTAGACCTGAATGGATGAAAAGCAAACGGCTTTCAAACAGTCAAGGTAAAACACGGTTGAATACAAAAGAACCCGGAAATTTTCCAACCACAGAAATAAACTGCAAACGAGAATCTCTGGAGATAACTGTTCTGATTACAAACACGCTCCGCTGGGGGAGAGAAACTTGACGAGTAACTCTGCTTAGGGATAACTATAAAAAAGGGAATACTTCAAATTGTCAGAATTTGGACATTCAACGGGAATCCCTAACTTTTGCCTGAATCGCCCTTTCGGGTTTTCGATTCACCGGGATACCCATTTTTGCCAAAGTCGCCTTTTCAAGTTTTCAACTTCGCGGGTTCACAATTTTTCTTTTTATCCCTTATTTTTTCCCAAACCCATTCTTTTTATTGTTCGCCGGGATGCCCCATTTTTTCCTGGATTTTCTTTTTCTTTCCAGCGGGTCTATTTCAAGCAAAGTATTTTTAAACTGCGTCAGCGTTCACAAGGGACGCGAAATCTTCGTCGTCCGTAGTTGAGAGTAATAAGGCTCCTCCGGAGAAGACTTTCCTTACAACATATGGTCCTTCATAGTTTGGGGTCCACTTGCCCTTGTGATCTGTATGTGGAGGGAGAATCCACTTCAACACTAAGTCACCTTCCTGAAAGCTTCAAGGGCGCACCTTCTGATCGAAAGCTTTCTTCATCCTACTTTGATACAAATGGCCATACGCAATGGATGCCAATATTTTCTCGTCCATCAGGCTGAGTTGATTCAATCTGGCCTTCACCCATTCTGCCTCATCAAGTTTGACGTCAACCAAAACTCTCAAAGAAGGAATCTCGACTTCCAATGGTAGGACAACTTTCATATGATACACTAGCGAGAAAGGAGTTGCCCCTGTCGAGGTACGTACCGAAGTATGATATCCGTGTAATGCAAAGGGCAACATCTCATGCCAATTTTTATAGGTCACAACCATCTTCTGCACAATCTTCTTGATGTTCTTGTTGGCCGCCTCAATAGTGCCATTCATCTTTGGGCGATAAGGAGAAGAATTGTGATGTTCAATCTTGAAACTCTGGCACAGTTACTTCATCATTTTGTTATTCAAATTCGAACCATTATCAGTAATGATTCGTTCGGGCACTTCGTAACGATAGATGATGTCCTTCTTGATGAATCGAGCCACGGCCTTTCTGGTGACGTTGGTGAAAGAAGCTGCTCCAACCCACTTAGTGAAATAATCAATTGCCACTAAGATGAAGCGGTGTCCGTTGGATGCGGTCGGCTCGATCTTACCGATCATATCAATGCCCCACATGGAAAAAGGGCAGAGAGACGTCATGACATTCAAAAGACTTGGCGGCACATGCATCTTATCTGCATAGATCTAGCATTTATGGAATTTCTTGGCATACTTGAAACAATCAGACTCCATGGTCATCCAATAGTAGCCTTCCCTCAACAGTTTTCGGGACATTGTATGCCCGCCTGCATGCGTACCAAAAGCACCCTTGTGGACTTCTTCCATAAGAAAACCTGCTTCTTTTTCATCCACGCATCTCAACAACACCAAGTCAAAGTTTCTTCGGTAGAGTACATCGTCCTTGTTCAAATAGAAGTTTCCGGACAACCTTTTAAAGGTCTTCTTATCCCAGCTCGATGCCACAGGCGGATACTCCTGATTCTTAGGAAAGTTTTGGATATTATAATACCATGGCTTCCCTCTATTGCAAATACGAACGCTGGCCTATCGAGGCGGGAGATGACAATTCTCGGAGCGTCGTTCCAATAATTCACCTTATACATCGAGGATAATGTAGCCAAGGCATCTTCCATCTGATTCTCCGCTCTTGGCATGTCGTGAAACTCTACCCTGTCAAAAAAAGGTAACAACCTCCTTGCATAGTAATGTACCCCAAACTTTGCCCAACTATTTCTTTACTTGGCTTATGTTTTCACTGCATTGTTCTAGCATTTGCATTTGCATATCATTGTTCATTTGCAGGGGATCAAGATGTGTGCATAGCAATAGAAGGTTTGTCAAGGGTTCTAAGAAAGCATGAGTTCTCATCAAGTCATCAGAAGTTGGTCAGAGCTCTTTGAGAAAGTGAATGGATGTATTTTGCTTATCCCCTATCTTGGAGGCCAATTGAGGATTATATGAGGATCACAAGTTCAAGTATATGGATATGAGATGTTTTTAAGATCATTGAATGCTTTGAGAGCCATTGTGGAGCTTGTTCAAGTTGTTATATCATGTGCAAAAGGTTGCAGTCAAAGGATTGTACACCTAGGGTTTCATCTGCCTAGTGCAAGATCCACTGAGGATTTGAAGGAGATTAAGACTTAGTTCCAAGTCATTGGAGTCATGGAAAGTTGTGTTGAGGCATCTAAGATGTTATTTCAAAATCAATTCAAGAAAAATAAAGAGTGTGAGAAGTTACTAAATTAGGCTTTCAGACGTTTGTCAGTGTAAAATCCCCTGTTTAGTGCCTAACTTCAATATCTCAAGATGCAAGTGTAATATCACATTAACATAAACATGAAACTTGTAGAGCATGTTCCTAGATTTATTGTTAGTACTTGAAATCATCCATTGGGTTTCTAGAACTCAAGTTATGATGCTGGCAAGTTAGAGGTCTCAGATGAATCATATTTTCAGTCAACAAAAGTCAACCAACTTCCAAGGCACTTTTGACCTAGAATCATGTTTCTCCTCAACTTTTTATGAACATGAAAGTTGTTCCTCATGATCTTATCTTTCCAAAATGTCCTAGAAGTCCTTCATCGCATTTGTAGAACTCAAGTTGTGAGGCTTGCAGGGTAGGGGTATTTTGGGAAAGTGAGATTATAGGTCATTTTCATCCATTTGTGCACTTCAAATGAAACTTTTCCGAACATGAAATTTGCTTCAAATGGTATCAATTTCATCCTAAAATACAATTTTGTCATGGATTTGGCATGGATATGAAGATTGGTGAAGAAATTTAATGGACATTTGAACTTAAAGTCATGAATTTAATTGAATTGGTTTTAATTCATTTTCATGTCATGTTTGTGCTTATTTTGAGTCACAATGTCACAACAAGAAGAGTGCACCAATTAATTTTGAATTATGCAAGCCAAAACCCGTGGATTTCAAGGTTACTTCAAGTAGAAGTTTCACATTCAATCTCCACCGTTATATCAATTCAAGGATCAATTCACATCCACATGATCACTGCACACTCAAAGAAGATGATTTGAATGATTTTCCAAGGGAATTGGTGCCAGTTTCACGTGTGCATGAGCTTCAATTTACAATTTGGGAATTTTTGAATTGCACTCTAATCAGACCAAATTGGGCATCCAAATCATTCTAGATCCAACATATAAAAGCTTCAGATGAAATTTGAAGCTTCGTTCGGGCATTTTGGTGGAGAATTGAGGAGATTACAGTTGGAGAATTAAAGAGAAAAGTGAAATCGTGAATTGAGATTGGAGAAAATTCAAAGCAAATCAAGGCCATAATCATCTTCCCTGAACTTCATTGAGTGGATCTGGATAGTTTTGAGCAAGCTTAAGCACCATTAGAAGCTCCAACGGAGAGGCTCCATTAGGTAATCCTCAAATCAAGATTTCTCTCATAATATGCATCCATTTCACTCCATTGTTGTTGCAAACTGAAGACATACATGTGTAGGCAAATTCTGGATCATTACTTGTTGTGTTTGTGATGATTTCATTTATGTGCTCAAATCTTTGATCGCTCGATTCTCTCTGTTTATGCTTGATCAATGAAATTGGATCGAGGATTTGTAATCTAAGCAACTTGGATATCATTTTAGTGTTAAATTTTGTTCAATTTCGTGATGATTTGAGTCTGCAACTCCGGTTGTGTGACTAGAGAAGATGACTGGAGACTGTAGCTCTGTCATCTGGTTTTGTTTTCCATTTTGCTGACTTGGCTTGCCACTTGTGTTGTTGACTTGTTGACTTGTTGGATCAACGGTTTGGATGATGGCTGACCAGCACGCGTGGATAGCTGACCGCCAGGTCAGTTAAATGAAACGGTGTGTTTCATATTGTGATTTTAGATGGGCTCTGAGTGCTAATTGCACCTCCTTGTAAGCCCAGCCCATTGGTTTTGCCTGAAAACCTTGCTATTTACACCGCTGGTTTACTTTCTTTTATTTTCATTTTATTTTAATTTTTGTTATCATTTTTTATATTTAAAAATAGCTCCAAACATGATAAATTCCCCTAAAAAATATTTTTAGACACTTTAATGTGTCATTTAATTTTTGGAAATTTTAATTTTAATTTTTGTTTTATTTTTCAATTAAAATGGGAATTAATGTTTGAAGGTGTTTTTAAATGATCTTTTAATTGTTCTTTTGGTTTCATGCTTTGTTCTTGATCTAATCTTTTTCTCCAATGAATGAAAATCATTCCTCATTTCAATAATGAGTTGAATGATTTTTGAGGACACTTTTGCCTCTGGTTTGACCACTTTTGGTTTGAATTTTAAGTCATTTTGTTTGACCCTCGATTATTCCATTTCAAAGTGGTACACCTTAGGGATTTATTTCTTTTAGTGGTGCTTTGATGGAACATTGCCCTTGTGCTTTTGGCCTCTGGTTGACAATAGTTTAATGTTCATTTGAGATTTATTTGGTTATTTTTGAACTTTTTTCCTATTTTTGAGGTAACTTGCAAGTCAAGTTACTTCTAAGGGAGGTTCATACAAACACTTGACCTAGTTTGAATGGGAAATGACTTCTATGGATCCCTTGAGCTCTCAATTGTTGTTGATTCATACTTATAACATGTTGAGGTATTTGAATGTTCATTTTTAGGTCATAAACTTGTTCATTTCTTGTTGAGATTTGCATTTGTTTTTAGACTTTCCACTTGAAGTTCAAGTGTTGAATGTGCTTAAGACTTAGGTCTTCTTCCATGCCTATGCTTGCATTCTCTTTTCTGCTTTTATTTATTTGGTTTATGTACCTTCTCCTATCATCTTAGCCTTTGTCTAATGACCTTAGAATACCATTCAAGATGTTTTGGTCTCTCCTTAGGAGGTACTTGGAACATGTCTTGAATGGTGAATCTTTGAGGACTCTTTTGTGCATTCTTTTGCACATCTTTGGTGATGCTTATGGTTGAGTGTTCCATATGAGTTCCTTGTTTTTCTCATCTCATCTCCCATCCTCACTTTTCTTTGAGTCTTTATCTCTTTATTTTTTTGGTTTGCCTTAGGGTTTATGGTTGATGCTTGAATGGTTGTAGGACTTGCTCTCCCATTCCATCCCATTTTTGTGCACTTGTTTGATCTCTTTTGTGTGCATTATTTCTTCCTTCTTATTTACATCTCTCATATGAATGCTTGAGGTTGAGATGTGCTTGTGGAGGCTATTGCCCCACACGTTTTTCCTCCCTCACTTTCATTCTAATTGTGCATTATATGTTTGCATACTTGCATCTTCCTTATTTCATGCTTCCTTCTTCTTTTTCTTTCCTCTTTGCCATGTTCCCTTAGGACCTCTAATTTCTCTTTTTCAAGAGAGCTTATGATAGACCTTAGGTTTGAATCCATGCATGATAACATTAGGTAGCATTCCTTTTAATCCCAATTATAAGTACACTTTGCATGAGAACATTAGGGTGTCTTAGTCTCCCTTTAGAGTGTCTCTCTTTTCTCATCTTCAAATTCTCTTAAAACACTTAATAAAGGTTAATGACTGTTGTACGTTACGATCCTTAAGTACTTGAGGAATGGTGATTGGGGGGCTTCCTCTCAATTGCTTAGATTGTTTAATGTACGTCCTTAGGACGATATGCGACGCATTCACTCCTAAGTCATAGTTTTTAGTGCAACATGAATTACAAACAATAATCAATGCACTTATTCTCTAAAAAACACAAAAACAAACTTCAAATCTTTTTATCCTTCCGAATCTTAATTTGGAAAACCTTTTTGATAAGGAGAGTTTTTGTTAACTCTTGGTTCTACCGCAAACGGGTAACGCCTAGGTCTCCAATGGTCGTGCTGCATACACCTAACTGCTAGAACTAAGTTTTAACCCTACTCGGGCCTAAAACATTTTGAACCAACCGGTGTTCTTGTTAGCCCGAACTACATTTACTTTGATTTCTCATACCAGATGAGAATACGTAGGCACAAGATGGCAATGTCTTGGAGAGCAACCTTCCCCCACTTTCACCCGTAGTTAGCCGAACTACGTTGACTCTGACTTTTCCATTGCACTAGGGATTACGTTGGCATAGAGCGGCGATGCTCTATCGAGTCTCTTTTCATTTCTTTTGACCCTGAGATGTAGCTTAGACAGTCAACACCCTTTTAGATAGACAACAAAGCGTGGATCCCATCGAGTACGACGGACGTGAGGGGTGCTAATACCTTTCCCTTGCGTAACCGACTCCCAAACCCGAGATATGGTTGTGATGACCTGTCTTTACCCGTTTTTGTTAGGTTTTCTCTGATCGTTTCCTTTCCCTCTTTTGGGATAAATAACGAACGGTGGCGACTCTTCTGTCCTTGTCGGCCCCTCTTCGCAGCGATGCGACAGCTGGCGACTCTGCTGGGGACAGGAACATCTCCTATGCGAGTCAATCCTAGCGCTTGGTTGTTTATTTTGGGTGTATGTATATATGTGTTGTACTTTAATTTCACGCATTTACTTTCAGCATTGTATATATTAGTTTTGTTATGCTGTTGGGGGGGAATGTTCCATTGAGAGATACCCCGGACCCGGGCTTGAGTACAAACATAGCATTAGTAGTGGAAAGTAGTGGTGAACCTGCATGCTTAGCATGCACAAGTTCCCATGAAATTCGCGCTCAGACGAGATTCTCTTTGATGATTTCCTTTCCGGTCCTTAGGACTTGAGGGGATCTTGGATCTGAGGATTGTCGACTCTGAGGACCGATCATTTGTGATTCAGCTAAGTGAGGCCTCTTCGGGAGATTATGATGCCAAACCAGAAATGGTGAACGTATCATCATTTTTTGAAAGTCTGTGACGTTGATGAACGCATAGGATGCCGAACTTTATCAGTGGATAGGTCCATACCTATGAGAGGGATTGGTTTATGCAGGATACCTTGACTTTCAGACTACCCGGTTTTCTTTGCAGTGTGAATTTGTGTTCCTGATACAAGGGTGTTGCACCCTAAAATTTGCTCAACCTTATTCATTTGGTTTATGTTTCAACATCATTAGCATTTGCATATAGAGTCATGTATATAGACTAATCATCTACATAGCATAAGCATAGCAAGTCATCCAACAGGGGACCAAGCATTATTCTCATCTCTAGAGGCCTATCCAGAGGTTATTATCCTAATTCAATCTCATTCAAGTCATCAGAAAAGAATTTGAAAGCAGAGAGGTCAGTGGATCAAGCTTTGAGTCTATCTCCTATCTGAGGGCATCTAAGGATCAACAAGGGAATTATGAGCTGTGAGTTGAGCCTGGAGGGTGTCTAGACATCTTGGAGGACTTAGAAAGTCATTTGGAGAAGAAAACAAGTTGTTGATGTGATCACAAGAGCTACAGTTGGAGACAGTCAACTAGGGTTTCATCTGGGTCAACCCTAGGTCAACCCTAGGTTAATTGACTGATTGAAAAGCATTAAGGGCTATTGGAGAGATGTGGGGTTCATCATTTGACATGGAGAATAAATATATGTTGTTATGCTAAGAAGAAATCAAGAAAAATCAAGAAGAATAGAGGGTGAAAAGTCAAGGTTCCTAGGGTAAAATCCTTTGTTTTTCACTGATTTGTCAAAGAAGATAAGTTGAAATACAAGCCTCGTCTCACCTAATGATGGTCATGAGACTTTTAGAGGATGTTATT
The DNA here is from genome assembly GCA_963859935.3 of Lathyrus sativus. Lineage (NCBI taxonomy): Eukaryota > Viridiplantae > Streptophyta > Magnoliopsida > Fabales > Fabaceae > Lathyrus > Lathyrus sativus. The sequence goes on from OZ012741.1 coordinate 280,590,474, forward strand.
AGCTTTAATTTGAGTGGTGGAAGTCCTTGAGAAGATTTCTAGAACTCAAGTTATGGCTCTTGCAAGTTAGGGGTCACCAGATGACACTGAAATTTGTCTGTGAAAGTTGACTGTCTTCTGACAAACTTTTGGCCCTCAAGGATAATTCAAATGGACTTTGTACAAGCATTAGAGTTGTTCCTCATTGTCTCCCCTTTCCAAAAAGGTATGGTATGCCTTCATATGATTTAGGGAACTCTACTTATGGCTTGTTCAAGACAGGGGTATTTTGGTAATTTGGAATTACAGGTCATTTTTAGCCAATGCCCAAAACTCCTACAAGGAAGCTTCAAATGGAGAACTTCCCAACATCAAAGTTGCTCAAAATGTCATTTTAAGGCTAGATAAGATTTTGTGAGAGTTTGAAAATGCATGGAGCATGGATATTTTAAAATGGTCAAAATGACTTAAAAAGGCATATAACTTGAAAAAGTTGAAATTGGATTTTGGTTTGAGAGATCTACAAATCCAAAATGGGGCATATGATAGATGATTTTGATTGGAAACAACATTTTGAAAACAATGGTTTATCCACATTTTTGAGTTTAGGCTTAAAAATTGGACTTCCTTTGTAAATTTGTTTCTTGCACTTTAAGGTACCATGAGAAATTGTTTGCCAAAGCCTTAATTTTGCATAAAATGCCTTGTTCTCACATGTATACCTCATATAAGGGTATTTTGAAGACTTATCATGAGTTTTATGAGATTTACTAAAAATAGTATTTTTGAATTTCTCATTACGTGAGAAGTTCTAGGACTTCCTTGGAAGCTTCTCATATGTTCTAGATCTTTCCTTTCACTTCCATAAATACCCAAGGGTGAGATCATGCAAGGGTTGGTGATTCTTTGAACTTGTAAACACTACTTTGAATCCTTCACTCCAATTGGCATTTTCTCTTCAAACTCCATTGAAGCTTCATCAATCACTTCAATTTCTGTCATCATCATCATCCTCCATTGTTGTAGAGTAAAAAGCACGAAGAAGGCACATCAATTCGTGGCTGGATCATGAGTTCCACTTCATCACTCCAAGTTGCGTGAAGGTTCGAATTGCCATTTTCAAGAAGCTTGAGCACGAATTCTCTTCACCAGCATCATCACCATCACATAAAGATCATTTGGCACCATTGGCAAGGGCTGAAACAGGGCATAACAACCATCACCATATCCAATTGGTAAGGATACGTTTTGTTTCGAATCACCATATTATGCATGGTTAGAGTTAGTTGTTGTGATATTCATGATAGAGACCACTTAAGGATCATTTATGGTGAGTTTAAGGTCAATCCATGGAGGTTCAAGATGTGGTGTCAATTCTTTCAAGATCAAGAATGGTTGGAATATGAGGTTTTAATGCATGTGCTATAGTTTAGTATACTCAGTGCAACCTATAGAACACGTGGCTATAGTTATTTTCATGGTTTGTTGAGATTGAATAACAAGCTTCCATGGTGGAACCATGGATGGGGGGTTTCGGTTTGTGCATTGTAGAGGGTTTCAAGGGAAGTTAGGGACATGGCTGGATAGAGGGCAGAAAATGGAGCGAAATTGGTTTTTATTTCGTGAGATTTCGTGGTGTAATGAAGGAGCTATGATCCATGGAAGAAGCTTGCATGGAGTTGCTTTTTCATGAAGATTAGGGTTTGGTTTGGAGAAGAAATACATCAACCGTCGGATGCTTTCAAAGGCTTTGACTAAGACTTAAATCCAATGGTCCAGATTGCACCCCTCCTCTTTAATTATTTTATTTTCTATTTTCAATTTGCATTTTATTTTACTCATCTTCCAAAATTCATAACTAAATAAATAATGCATGTTTTTTACTCATTCTTTTTTTAATATTTTCCTTAACATGTCTAGAAAATTAAAAATATATAAAAATTGCATTTTATATTTTTTTCGCATTTTCCACATATTTTACAAATAAATGCATATTAAATAGGTTTTATTTCATACATGATCTTGTAGATTTTTGTTCTTACACTTAGAAATAGATTTTTTGCCCATTCTTTTTTGTGGTGATTAATATTGAATTGTAGTATTCCCAGAATTTATTACTGGATTTTTTAGAATAAAATTTGATTAGTTTAGATAATTGAACTTAGGATAGTTTAATTAGGGTTTTTAAGTAGTATACTTGAACTTCAACATTTCATTTTTGAAAATTCATAACAAATTAGAAATTGCATATTTTTAATTCATTCTTTTGCATTATTTTCTTTAAAGAGTCTAGAAAATTATAAAAAATAAAAATTGCATTTTATTTTTTATTTGATATTTTTCCCATATTTTCTAAATAAATAGCATTTTAAATAGTTTCATTTCATGCATGATTTTGTTAATTTTTGTTCTATTAGATGCTTTAATATTTTTTGTCCATTCTTTTTAGGTTGTTTAGTTTAGACATTAAACTTGTAGATACAATTTAGTTCCCATTTTTAGAAATTAAATTTAGGTGCTTAGTGTAGGTGTGAACAACATGAACAAACTAGGGTTTTAGGTGATGACTTAGGAGAATCAATTCATTTCCCTTAGGACTTAGGGTTTGAATAGTTTAGCTATGGGACTATAGGGGCTATGGGTAGTTATTAGATCCCCTTAGAAAAGTCAGGATTCCCCTACTGCTATTAATGTACTGTATATATCTGATTGACTGGTGTGGTGTGCCCTCAGGGGATTATTGCTTGTATGTGCGGGTATTGGGATTGTCTGGGGATTTGGGAGAGCTGAAGACTTGAGAAGGGGAAGCCATTGGAGATCCAGAGATTGAAGTTCAACTTCCAGAGTTGAAGAGAAGATTCTTGCTAGCAGATGCTGAGGAGACTAGGGTTTAGGAGCTAGGCAGAGCTCTAGGTTAGAAAGTTTGTTTCTCAAACATGGATTGCCTTGTCTGCATCCATTCTTCTCTGTGATTCAGAGTCTCTCTAAGACACTCACCCCCTTCCTTTGGAAGGCTTGGTGATAGTGTCTAAGAGATAGAACTCTTGAGAGAAAATGTCTTTTGTGTTAGAAGCAGTCTGTTCACCACCCTTGGTAGTCAACTGATTGCTTAACACCCAATTCACTCTTGTGACTGATCCCTCATCCTGGAGGTTTGAACTTGAAGAAAAGCCATTGCAGATAGAAGACTGATGATCAAAGCCCTTACCTGAAGGCCATGAAGATGGAGATTGATGCTTGTTGAAGCCTGTAACTGATTGGAGATTACTTGGAGCCAGATGTTGATCCAGGGCTGCTGATGCTGTTTCTTTTGCTGTTGTATTTCATTACTGATGTATTGATTGGTTTTCTGGACTGTATTGTTTGCTGTTTACCCTATTGGGTTGGAAGTGAAGCCTGTTCACTTTTGCCTATTGTTTTCTAGGTTCGAGGTTGAGTGGGACTCCCTTGCCTCGCTTGTATTGCTGCATCCATGCATTTTACCGTTTTACTGTATATATCTGATATTGTTTCTGTTTCTGCCTATCCCTTAGGATCTCTGTTTCTCTCTGCGCAGGAGAGGAGCATGATAGACACTAGGTCTTAACCCATGCATGATAACGTTAGGTTAGTTTGTTTCCCTTTCGCAACCGTAGGTTAGAGTTCCGTCTCTTTCTTTCTCAAAACAAACAGAAAAACACATAAAGATTTCAAACACAATAAAAGACACTTCTTCCGTAAAAGAATGTGAACTCACCAGAACGTCATTTTTGTCCGCTTGGACCAGTAATCAGAAACCCTTTTTCAGAAGGAATAAAATCAACCAAGGCAAGCTTGTGTCGTACGTGGCCCGAACTACGTTTGCTCTGATCTTTCATGCCGTGTGAAAGTACGTAGGCATAGGATGCGATATCCTAGCGAGCAACCTTCCCCTCCTTTCCCGTAGGTAGGCGAACTACGTTGACTCTGATTTCTCGTTCCAGGCGGGAATACGTAGGCATAAAGTGCGATACTTTGCCGAGTCATTTTTATTTTCATTTTATTTTCTTTTTAACCCTTGACCTATAGTTTAGATAGAATAACAATCCATACCCGAAAACAAGCGTGGATCCCGTCGAGTACGACGGACGTGAGGGGTGCTAATACCTTCCCCTTGCGTAACCGACTCCCGAATCCAGGTTTTGGTTGCGATGACCATACCTTTCCCGTGTTGTGCGAGGTTTACTCTGAGCGTTTCCTTTCCCTCCCGTGGGATAAATAACGCACGGTGGCGACTCTTCTGTCAGCCGGCGCCGATTTTCGCAGTAGCGACAACTGGCGACTCTGCTGGGGATCCAACGTCCCCTGGCTGCTAAGGACTGCGATAGTTCTTGTGCATTTGGGATCCAACGTCCCTTAAGAGAGTCAATCCTAACGCTTGTTTTCCCGTCGAGGATTTTGTATGGAGTTATTTTAGATTTCTAACCTTGTATTTTCAGCTTTATATATTGATTATTGTTGTTGTATCTGGGGTGTGACGGGTGTTCTGATATTGAGAGATAAGTCGGACCTGGGCTTGAGTGCACCTAGAATTAGAGTAGAAATTAGTGGGCGCCCGCTTGCTTTGCTTGCTTCGGTGTCCCATGAAATCTACACTCAGACGAGGTTCCTCTGGTTGGCCTCCTGCCCCTTCCTTTGGTTGGCGTGGGTTGCTGGTTAGTTGGATTGTCGACTCTGGGGACCGATCATTTGGAAGTTGGCTAAGTGAGGCCTCTTCAGGAATTGATGATGCCACTCCTTCTGGGAATCGTATCATCAACCCTGAAAGTCTGTGACGCCGACGACCGCATAGGATGCCGTACCTTGTGCCAGTTATAGGGCCACCCACCTGTGAGGGGATTCAGGGTTATGCAGGTAACTAGACCTTCAGACCACCGGTTTGTTGATCAGGATCTTGGATATTTATGGGGGGTTCTAAGGTCTGTCAGAGACCAGTTGGTGTGTTCCGAGGTCTGTCAGAGACTATTTGGAGATGTGTTCTGAGGTCTGTCAGAGACCAGTGGGGGATATGATCTGAGGTCTGCCAGAGACCATTCAGGTTATGATTATGGGGTCTATCAGAAACCAATATTGGAGCTTTGTTTGAGGTATATCTGAGACCAGGGCTTGAGGACTTCTGGATGGTCTATCTGAGACCTTTCTTGATTGGGTTCAGGCTATTCAGCTACAGCTTTGGTCCCTGTTGCATGTTACTTGCATTGCATCACTGCATATCCATTACCATTTGCATTTCACTAACGTGTGTCTGTGCTGCAGGCGCATTTGCATTTCCCTAGTTCTAGTGCCCAGACTTCTGAGTGTTTGATCATGACTAGCTTAAGGAGAACAGTTGCTTACAAATTGCCTACGCCTGATATTGTTCCTCTACTTGGGTTGATCTCTCTTGCTGATGAGGGTGTTCGTAGGAGCTTCCGGATGAGCTATGGTAGACTACTGAGATTGGTGTGCAAACCTACAGAGGTAGAGTTAGATGGGCTGTATGCTTTGATGCAATTCTACGACCCTGCTTTGAGGTGCTTTACATTCTCTGACTTTATTATGGGACCAACCCTGGAGGAATACGCTGAGTATGTTGAGCTGCCCGTGCAGAACCAGGTTCCATTCATTCATTATGACGCCAAGCCCAAGCCGGAGGATTTGGCAAAAGCCTTGCATATTGATGCTTCTGAACTTGTGACTACTGTTTCCCGTGGAGTTCCAGGCTTCTCACTCCAATTCTTAGTTGGTAAAGCCCAAGAGTATGCCAAGAGCGGGTGTTGGGTTGCTTTCAATGCTGTGTTGGCCTTGCGCATTTATGGCATAGTATTGTTCCCCAATATACCGGATTTTGTGGACTTCGACGCCTTCTACTTGTTTGCCGCTGGTAATCCTGTACCTACCTTACTCGGAGATCTCTACCACTCACTGCATTACAAGAATGAGAAGGGAAGAGGGAAGAATGTTCATCTGTGTGTACCCTTGTTGAGTAGGTGGTTTGAGAGTCACCTTCCTAAGAGAAGATCTGTTGCAGAGACTACAGTCCCAGCTGGTTGGCCAGAGCGCCTGATGAGGCTATCGTCGGAAGATATGGAGTGGTTTGATCGAGACCTGTTGGGATCTGAGCTCATCTTCAGTTGTTCTGGGTACCCTAATGTGCCGTTGATAGGAAGAAAAGGGTGTATCAATTACAACCCTTCTCTATTCATTCGCCAGTTCGGATATGCACTGAAGAATCCACCTCAGGAGGAGGAAGTACAGGAATCTCTGTACTTCACAGGTGACTTGAAGGGAGAATTGCTAGCTGAGCTGCAGCACGCCTGGACACGTATTAACCGCAAGGGGAAACCACTGTTAGGTAAGAACGATTGCCAGGCCTATGCACCTTACAGGGTTTGGATCCAGGAAAGAGCAAGTCAGTTATTAATGCCATTTCCAGATGTACCAATCCTTGTTCCTATTCCGGTAGCGGAGCCAACTACTGTGTCTAGGGAAGTCTATGAGCAAATTGTGAGAGAAAAAGAAGCCTTGATGAAGATCAACGAAGGGTTAGAGCAAGAGCTAGCTCAAGTACGCAGTGAGAAAAACAAGGCCGTATATGCTTTCCAACAACAGATCGAGCTGTTAAACAGGTTAGGGGCTGAGTTGACCGAGGAAAAGAAAAAGCGCGAACGTCTGGGGCAAGAGTTCAGAAGCTCCCATGACGTGCTGGAAGCCAAAAAGAAAGCGCTTGACGCGGCACATCGAGAAATCTCCTCTTGCAACAAGACTTGGAATGCTACACTCACCAACAATAAGAAGAGGGAAGATAAGCTGAGGCAGCAAACCTCCGACCTCGAAGAGAAGCTGAAGTCTAGCATCAAGGAGTGTGAGGAGGAAGTGATGACCCGGTATAGTGTCCAGAATGCACTGAACAAGGCAATCAAATGCAGAGATGAAGTTGTGTCCCAAAAGCGAAAACTAGAAGATTGCTTCGGAGAAGCGACATGGGAAGAAACTGCTGGAGACGTGTGTCGTGTTCTTAAGAGAAGAAACCAGCTGGTTGAAGGACTGCTCACCCGACCAGGTCACCCAGAGACCAAGAAGTTGATAGAAGAGTACCGGGCTTTTGAGAGCATTTGATTATTTCCCGTATTCGCCTGTATGCTTTATTTGCATAGTGCTGACCATCACCAGGATTGTTGGATGAGGTCATGCCTTCTCGTTGTACTCAGTGATATTGTACTCTGGGCTTATTGATTTTCCCTGCAATATATGAGGCTTTCTATGATTCAGCTCCGATATTCCTATTGTCAACACTGTCACTGCACTGGCACCTTCACACTAGAACTGGGGGAATGAATCACCCTAATGCACAGGCACACACATTGCATTGCATTCATATTCATATTGCATTACAGGCAATTATTAAATTGTATCTCATCTCCTGTATCCACCAGGTCCTCCAAGATTAGCGACCGAAGAATTCCCTGGCGTTCAACCAGAAGCAGCAGCAAGGAAGTCATGAGTCAGGATCCGACTGAGATGCAAGAGGTGCGCGACCACATAATGCGGATCATACAGGTAATGGAAGCCATGGCCGAGAGTCAGAAGCAGTTGCAGGATACGGTACAGCCTCTGATGGCACGGGCTAATGATAGAGCTGCCGGCTTTGCTCAGCTAGAGAATCAAGGTTTTCTCCCAGGCCGCATACGCCAACTTGTGGGGGTAGCCATCAAACAGGTTCAAGCAGAATTAACGGATGTTCGAGGCCAGCTGGGGCAGTTCACGAAAGATATGCAAGAGTTGCGCTCGAATCAAGAGACGCTAGAAGAAGAGAACTGCCGACTGAAGGCACAGATAGGGTTGATGGCTGAAGTATTAAGGAACGTACTCCGGAGAGAAGGAGGGCAAATGTCGGAAGACGCGGCTGGCTTATTTGTTCCTCAGGGGTCTGAAGAATCGGCACCCACGCATGATAGGCGTAAGAGACCCTCCCCACGATTCGAAGCTCAGAGTTCTCCTCGTCAGCAGTCGCAATTGATTTTGCAGGATAACTCAAGAAGGTGTGGTAAGAGGATGAGGTCTTCTAACAGAGTATTTGATGAGATCCCTGTGGATTATGATCAGCTGGTGCAACTCTTGTTCCAACTTCAACTGGCTGAGCCCCGCATTTTGGTTCCACTGACAGGGCAGCCACCACCAGACTATGACCTGAACGCCCATTGTGCCTTCCACTCCGGAGCACCGGGGCATAACATTGCAAACTGCAAAGCTTTTAAGCATAAGATTCAAGATTTGCTGGATGAGAAAATAATTGAGTTTGTACCGGGGGGCATAAAAGTTGCAGGGACTGATATTCCCATTTCTCCGCCAGAGGTTGCAGATGAATCGAGGTATATCCCAGAGCCACTGGAAGCTAAGTCTCCATGTCCACAATAGTTGCCGATGCCAGGGTTGAACTTAAGGATGATAACGCGTGAGCCCAAGGAATCGCTCGAGCAAAGCCAGCAGCATACAAGATGCCAGTATACGACTCAGCAAAGAATTCGGGGAAAGAAGCCGAGGAGGGTGTTTGAGAAGCCTCCCTCAACGTACGCAGATTTGTTACAGACACTACTAAGATTGAACTTGGTGGAGAAAAGAACTCTGGCGCCAATAACCGGCACTCTGCCGGATGGCTATGATGCGAGCAGGCACTGTGAATTCCACTCCGGGGCTCCCGGACATGATATTGAAGGTTGCCACGCGTTCAAGCATAACGTCCAAGATTTAATCGACAGCAGGGTCATTAATTTCTCTGACAGGGTTCCCAAGGCGGTGCAAGGCCATCGACAAGCGAAAACCGGGGTGATGAAAAAGTTTCCCAGATTTGATCGGGCCGGTGAAAGGAGATCGAGACAGCAGTAGACTACCCCTAATGATAGCTTCTGAGGATGGTTGACTCGCCAATAAGTCAGAGTGCAGGAAGTCCAGTTCCGAGACGCCGACATTTTTCATGTTATCTTGTTCATGTCCTCGCATTTGTAGTTTCTTTTCTGTGTAATTGCAAATTTCGCTCTTAAAACTTGTTGTTTTTCAATTGATATTAATAAACGAAATGAATATGCATGTTTTGAATTAATCCAGTCGTGTCCACTCTTTGTTTTTCTTTAATGCTTAATGCTTGTTTTAGCAGGAATCTGGGGAGGATGACGAAAACAAATGACGAATAATATTTCGATCGTATGCTTTTGGATAAAGAACCTGTTGATGAGATACAGGCATTGTTTCAATCCATAAACACCGGAGATATAAGGAAGATAATCCCTTGATAACCCCTTTGAGCCAGTAGTAGGAGTTTCTTTTGAAAATGAAAAAAAAAAACTAAATCTCAACCCGGGGCAGGGTAGGCGTCAGTTAGGTCGGCCAAGCGTTCGAATCGTGAAAGGAGTGTCCGGTTGAGGATAAATCACACTTGTATAAGTCGTGCCTAAAGAACCGCAATGGTTAAACCGTGCCGACAAAGAGTGAAACAGTCACATTACCCCACAAGAAGTCAGACAAACCAGTGTCACACGACTTGTTCAAAAAAAAAAAAAGAGAGAACGAAAAGCAAAAAGAATCAAAAGCCCGCTAAGTCAAAACTTGAAAACAAGCGACTTAAGCAAAAATTAGGGCATCCCGCTGGACTGGAAAATCAAAAGAATCTCAAAAGATACTCAGTCCAGGCAAAAGTTAGGGAATGAAAAAAAAAAAAAAAAGACGGAAAGGATTGTCAAAGAAAAAGAAAAATCCTCGAAAGGGACAAAAGTCGTGTGATTCTGGGTACCCAAAGACGAAAAGCAAATGACTGTCACTCAAAAACAAAAAATGTGGTATCCTGAACCATCACTCCTATCATGCCACCTCTAATAGGTGAACGCTGAGGTCGGATTAGCTGAACATAGGATTGGAGAACATCACGAAGAATGGGTGGGTCGAAATAAATTTTGAGCCTATATCTTTCCTTGTTAACCGTGAACCTGACCACGTTACAACCCGAAAAAGTCCTAATTGAAACAGGTTTTGGTCAAGAGCATACGTCAGTAAAGATCTCGTCAATTCTGACTCCTAAAAGGGTTCCTCTTACCAGCTTTCATATTGACATCTTGATAATTGATTCATTACATGTCACAAAATTTTTTTTAGTGAACAGACTTGGACTTTGAAACTGTCATATGCATTGCGTTTAGTATATCTTTTATGCAGAACAACTTGTGTTACTTGCGAGTAAGCGCATGCCGACAGGAAAGATTCCTACAGTGGAAGGTATGACCGGGATAAAATGCAGAAATGCCCAAATGTTTCGTGAACTGGGGCAAGCTATACTGATTAATTCAGGTAGAGTCAGTCATCCTAGAATCAGTAAATCTGGGGCAGTCAGGTCAAGATGTGGCAAATCTCTCATAGCTATGGGCAGTACTCCACGACTCAGTCGATCAGAGACAAAAGGTTGTTGCAAGACCGGGGCAGGTCACCCTAGAAGCACGAAAGTTATGTTCTTGAAACACCCCTTCGAGGTCCGAAATGTAGAAGCCGTCCATGTCTGGTTGTCAAGATACAAGGACTGTAGGGTCCATTCCAAAATGGTTGCAGATTCAGGGGCAAGCTATACAAAATACAGACTGGGGGCACGTTAGTATCCCCGAAGCGGAGTTCTCTCTTTTCAGCAAGTGTTCTTTCCTCCCAGTGGAACTCGAAGATCAAGACTCTCCCCAGCAGAGTTGGTGGTGGGTCCTGTCATTTATTTTGTCAGGGATACTGTGTAATATCAGTTCACTCTCCAACAGAAAGTCCGATCATACTGTGCACATCTGCTATTCCCCAGCAGGGGGTTACCTCAACAGGGTGTTTGGTTTGAGTTCCCAATTTCCCAGCAGGGTTGACTTCACCCTTCCAGCATTTATTTTGCTGGAATAATTCTGTAGCATCTGGCTATCCCCGGCGGAGTCGGCATTATCTTCAGCATTTATTTTGCTGAAGCAGTTTCTGTACTCTAGCAGTTCAGGTGGAGAGAACTCTTGCTCAAATGAACTACCAAACATTCAAGATCTCGGCATGGGACATCCAATGATAATGTCAGTTTCGGCCATATTCCCCACAGAGTTATCAGGATAAGTTTCTCTTTATTCCCAGGCAGAGTTAGTTGTCATCAGGGGTTCCATGAATCAGAATTTCAGAGGCCACCGCCGGTTATCAGAACAGGCGTCCGGTAGTTTAGTTTCCAAATATCCCCAGTAGAGTCCGCCTCAAAGTCGCTGTCACGTCGGTGCTAAGAAGTTTGTGAGTTGGGATCAATGGAGAACTGAGTTCTGACGGGGACAAGATGTATTTTCTCAGCAGAAAAGATGTAGTCCTTACGTGGACAAATCAAGACGAAACATGGGTCCTGACGTGGACGAATCTATTCCTTACGTGGAAAAAGAGGTTTCAGTTCCTTACGTGGAAGAGCAAGTTCATTCCTTACGTGGAAAGATGGGAGTCCTTACGTGGGCAGATTAAAATTGTGATTCCTTACGTGGAAAGGTGGGTCCTAACGTGGACGATGTTCTCCTTACGTGGAAAGACGAATTTATTCCTTACGTGGAAAGAAGATGGTTTCCTTACGTGGAAAGACGAATTTATTCCTTACGTGGAAAGAAGTTGGTATTCCTTACGTGGAAAGATTGAGTCCTTACGCGGACATATCGAAATGGATTCCTTACGGGGAAACAAGTGCATTCCTAACGTGGAAGGGTTTAGTCCTGACGCGAACAGATCCAGACGAAGTCTTATTCTTTACGAGGAAAAATGGTGATTCCTTACGTGGAAAATAGATTGATTCCTTACGTGGAAAAGTTTAGTCCTGACGCGGACAGATCAAAGTTTGATTCCTAACGCGGAAAGATCAGAATCCTTACGTGGACATATCAAAAGGTATTCCTTACGTGGAAGAAAAATAGTTTCCTTACGTGGAAAAAGATGGAGATTCCTTACGTGGAAAGACGAGTTTATTCCTAACGTGGAAAGATGAGATTCCTTACGTGGAAAAGAATGGGTTTTCTTACGTGGAAAGATTGAGTCCTCACGCAGACATATCAAGATTGATTCCTGACGTGGAAAGAAAGAGATTATTCCTGACGTGGAAGAGTTTAGTCCTGACGCGGACAGATCAAAGAAGTTATTCCTAACGTGGAAGAAGAAGATAGATTCCTTACGTGGAAAGTTTAGTCCTGACGTGGACGGATTAAGAAGAAGAAGTATGCCTAACGTGGAAAGAAGGCGTGTTCCTTACGTGGAAGAGAAAGAGAAACTTCAGGTCCTTACGTGGAAAGATGGGAGTCCTTACGTGGACAAATCAGAAAAATGGTTCCTTACGGGGAAAGGAGATCGTGTTCCTTACGTGGAAAAGATTGAGTCCTTACGCGGACACATAGGAGGAGGATTCCTTACGTGGAAAGAGCGGAGTCCTTACGTGGACAGATTAAGATGGCATTCCTTACGTGGAAAAATGTAGTCATGACGCGGACAAATCGGAAAGAGTTGGTTTCCTTACGTGGAGAGATTGGGGTCCTTACGTGGACGGATTCAAGAAAAGTTGATTCCTGACGTGGAAGAATGATGTACTCCTTACGTGGAAAGGTGAGTCCTAACGTGGACAGGTTCAGAACCAAAGTTGTATTCCTTACGCGGAAAGATTGGAGTCCTGACGCAGACATATCGAGTTGTACTGGAGTCCTTACGTGGACAGATTGATACGGTTCTCCTTACGTGGAAAAAGAAGATTGCATCCTGACGTGGAAAGATGGAAAGTTTAGTCCTGACGTGGACAGATGCAGAAGAGATGATTCCTTACGTGGATGGTGTTATTCCTAACGTGGAAGAGTCTATTCCTAACGTGGACGATTTATTGGAATATCCCCCAGCGGAGTTGCCGAGATTTTTCTGGGTTAACAGCAAGTGGAGTCCTAACGTGGACAGGTTCTAGTTGAGATTTCTTCGTATTGATGACAGACAGAGTCCTAATGTGGACAAGCAAGCAATCTGTTATCCCCAGCGTGGTCGTTACGAGATCAGTGAGCGGCTGCAAACAGTCAGATCCAGGCAGTGGATGTCGTTACCCAAACAGGGGTGCAGTTTATTTCTGCGGTTGGCAAATTTCCGGGTTTCTTAGTATTCAACCGTCTCGTACCTCGAATGTTTGAAGGCCGTTCGCTGTTCACCCAATCGGGTCCAAGTCGCTTGAATAGGGGCAGCTGTTGCACCCTAAAATTTGCTCAACCTTATTCATTTGGTTTATGTTTCAACATCATTAGCATTTGCATATAGAGTCATGTATATAGACTAATCATCTGCATAGCATAAGCATAGCAAGTCATCCAACAGGGGACCAAGCATTATTCTCATCTCTAGAGGCCTATCCAGAGGTTATTATCCTAATTCAATCTCATTCAAGTCATCAGAAAAGAATTTGAAAGCAGAGAGGTCAGTGGATCAAGCTTTGAGTCTATCTCCTATCTGAGGGCATCTAAGGATCAACAAGGGAATTATGAGCTGTGAGTTGAGCCTGGAGGGTGTCTAGACATCTTGGAGGACTTAGAAAGTCATTTGGAGAAGAAAACAAGTTGTTGATGTGATCACAAGAGCTACAGTTGGAGACAGTCAACTAGGGTTTCATCTGGGTCAACCCTAGGTCAACCCTAGGTCAATTGACTGATTGAAAAGCATTAAGGGCTATTGGAGAGATGTGGGGTTCATCATTTGACATGGAGAATAAATATATGTTGTTATGCTAAGAAGAAATCAAGAAAAATCAAGAAGAATAGAGGGTGAAAAGTCAAGGTTCCTAGGGTAAAATCCCTTGTTTTTCACTGATTTGTCAAAGAAGATAAGTTGAAATACAAGCCTCGTCTCACCTAATGATGGTCATGAGACTTTTAGAGGATGTTATTAGCTTTAATTTGAGTGGTGGAAGTCCTTGAGAAGATTTCTAGAACTCAAGTTATGGCTCTTGCAAGTTAGGGGTCACCAGATGACACTCAAATTTGTCTGTGAAAGTTGACTGTCTTCTGACAAACTTTTGGCCCTCAAGGATAATTCAAATGGACTTTGGACAAGCATGAGAGTTGTTCCTCATTGTCTCCCCTTTCCAAAAAGGTATGGTATGCCTTCATATGATTTAGGGAACTCTACTTATGGCTTGTGCAAGACAGGGGTATTTTGGTAATTTGGAATTACAGGTCATTTTTAGCCAATGCCCAAAACTCCTACAAGGAAGCTTCAAATGGAAAACTTCCCAACATCAAAGTTGCTCAAAATGGCATTTTAAGGCTAGATAAGATGTTGTGAGAGTTTGAAAATGCATGGAGCATGGATATTTTAAAATGGTCAAAATGACTTAAAAAGGCATATAACTTGAAAAAGTTGAAATTGGATTTTGGTTTGAGAGATCTACAAATCCAAAATGGGGCATATGATAGATGATTTTGATTGGAAACAACATTTTGGAAACAATGTTTTATCCACATTTTTGAGTTTAGGCTTAAAAATTGGACTTCCTTTGTAAATTTGTTTCTTGCACTTTAAGGTACCATGAGAAATTGTTTGCCAAAGCCTTAATTTTGCATAAAATGCCTTGTTCTCACATGTATACCTCATATAAGGGTATTTTGAAGACTTATCATGAGTTTTATGAGATTTACTAAAAATAGTATTTTTGAATTTCTCATTACGTGAGAAGTTCTAGGACTTCCTTGGAAGCTTCTCATATGTTCTAGATCTTTCCTTTCACTTCCATAAATACCCAAGGGTGAGATCATGCAAGGGTTGGTGATTCTTTGAACTTGTAAACACTACTTTGAATCCTTCACTCCAATTGGCATTTTCTCTTCAAACTCCATTGAAGCTTCATCAATCACTTCAATTTCTGTCATCATCATCATCCTCCATTGTTGTAGAGTAAAAAGCACGAAGAAGGCACATCAATTCGTGGCTGGATCATGAGTTCCACTTCATCACTCCAAGTTGCGTGAAGGTTCGAATTGCCATTTTCAAGAAGCTTGAGCACGAATTCTCTTCACCAGCATCATCACCATCACATAAAGATCATTTGGCACCATTGGCAAGGGCTGAAACAGGGCATAGCAACCATCACCATATCCAATTGGTAAGGATACGTTTTGTTTCGAATCACCATAATTATGCATGGTTAGGGTTAGTTGTTGTGATATTCATGATAGAGACCACTTAAGGATCATTTATGGTGAGTTTAAGGTCAATCCATGGAGGTTCAAGATGTGGTGTCAATTCTTTCAAGATCAAGAATGGTTGGAATATGAGGTTTTAATGCATGTGCTATAGTTTAGTATACTCAGTGCAACCTATAGAACACGTGGCTATAGTTATTTTCATGGTTTGTTGAGATTGAATAACAAGCTTCCATGGTGGAACCATGGATGGGGGGTTTCGGTTTGTGCATTGTAGAGGGTTTCAAGGGAAGTTAGGGACATGGCTGGATAGAGGGCAGAAAATGGAGCGAAATTGGTTTTTATTTCGTGAGATTTCGTGGTGTAATGAAGGAGCTATGATCCATGGAAGAAGCTTGCATGGAGTTGCTTTTTCATGAAGATTAGGGTTTGGTTTGGAGAAGAAATACATCAACCGTCGGATGCTTTCAAAGGCTTTGACTAAGACTTAAATCCAATGGTCCAGATTGCACCCCTCCTCTTTAATTATTTTATTTTCTATTTTCAATTTGCATTTTATTTTACTCATCTTCCAAAATTCATAACTAAATAAATAATGCATGTTTTTTACTCATTCTTTTTTTAATATTTTCCTTAACATGTCTAGAAAATTAAAAAAATATAAAAATTGCATTTTATATTTTTTTCGCATTTTCCACATATTTTACAAATAAATGCATATTAAATAGGTTTTATTTCATACATGATCTTGTAGATTTTTGTTCTTACACTTAGAAATAGATTTTTTGCCCATTCTTTTTTGTGGTGATTAATATTGAATTGTAGTATTCCCAGAATTTATTACTAGATTTTTTAGAATAAAATTTGATTAGTTTAGATAATTGAACTTAGGATAGTTTAATTAGGGTTTTTAAGTAGTATACTTGAACTTCAACATTTCATTTTTGAAAATTTATAACAAATTAGAAATTGCATATTTTTAATTTATTCTTTTGCATTATTTTCTTTAAAGAGTCTAGAAAATTATAAAAAATAAAAATTGCATTTTATTTTTTATTTGATATTTTTCCCATATTTTCTAAATAAATAGCATTTTAAATAGTTTCATTTCATGCATGATTTTGTTAATTTTTGTTCTATTAGATGCTTTAATATTTTTTGTCCATTCTTTTTAGGTTGTTTAGTTTAGACATTAAACTTATAGATACAATTTAGTTCCCATTTTTAGAAATTAAATTTAGGTGCTTAGTGTAGGTGTGAACAACATGAACAAACTAGGGTTTTAGGTGATGACTTAGGAGAATCAATTCATTTCCCTTAGGACTTAGGGTTTGAATAGTTTAGCTATGGGACTATAGGGGCTATGGGTAGTTATTAGATCCCCTTAGAAAAGTCAGGATTCCCCTACTGCTATTAATGTACTGTATATATCTGATTGACTGGTGTGGTGTGCCCTCAGGGGATTATTGCTTGTATGTGCGGGTATTGGGATTGTCTGGGGATTTGGGAGAGCTGAAGACTTGAGAAGGGGAAGCCATTGGAGATCCAGAGATTGAAGTTCAACTTCCAGAGTTGAAGAGAAGATTCTTGCTAGCAGATGCTGAGGAGACTAGGGTTTAGGAGCTAGGCAGAGCTCTAGGTTAGAAAGTTTGTTTCTCAAACATGGATTGCCTTGTCTGCATCCATTCTTCTCTGTGATTCAGAGTCTCTCTAAGACACTCACCCCCTTCCTTTGGAAGGCTTGGTGATAGTGTCTAAGAGATAGAACTCTTGAGAGAAAATGTCTTTTGTGTTAGAAGCAGTCTGTTCACCACCCTTGGTAGTCAACTGATTGCTTAACACCCAATTCACTCTTGTGACTGATCCCTCATCCTGGAGGTTTGAACTTGAAGAAAAGCCATTGCAGATAGAAGACTGATGATCAAAGCCCTTACCTGAAGGCCATGAAGATGGAGATTTATGCTTGTTGAAGCCTGTAACTGATTGGAGATTACTTGGAGCCAGATGTTGATCCAGGGCTGCTGATGCTGTTTCTTTTGCTGTTGTATTTCATTACTGATGTATTGATTGGTTTTCTGGACTGTATTGTTTGCTGTTTACCCTGTTGGGTTGGAAGTGAAGCCTGTTCACTTTTGCCTATTGTTTTCTAGGTTCGAGGTTGAGTGGGACTCCCTTGCCTCGCTTGTATTGCTGCATCCATGCATTTTACCGTTTTACTGTATATATCTGATATTGTTTCTGTTTCTGCCTATCCCTTAGGATCTCTGTTTCTCTCTGCGCAGGAGAGGAGCATGATAGACACTAGGTCTTAACCCATGCATGATAACGTTAGGTTAGTTTGTTTCCCTTTCGCAACCGTAGGTTAGAGTTCCGTCTCTTTCTTTCTCAAAACAAACAGAAAAACACATAAAGATTTCAAACACAATAAAAGACACTTCTTCCGTAAAAGAATGTGAACTCACCAGAACGTCATTTTTGTCCGCTTGGACCAGTAATCAGAAACCCTTTTTCAGAAGGAATAAAATCAACCAAGGCAAGCTTGTGTCGTACGTGGCCCGAACTACGTTTGCTCTGATCTTTCATGCCGTGTGAAAGTACGTAGGCATAGGATGCGATATCCTAGCGAGCAACCTTCCCCTCCTTTCCCGTAGGTAGGCGAACTACGTTGACTCTGATTTCTCGTTCCAGGCGGGAATACGTAGGCATAAAGTGCGATACTTTGCCGAGTCATTTTTATTTTCATTTTATTTTCTTTTTAACCCTTGACCTATAGTTTAGATAGAATAACAATCCATACCCGAAAACAAGCGTGGATCCCGTCGAGTACGACGGACGTGAGGGGTGCTAATACCTTCCCCTTGCGTAACCGACTCCCGAATCCAGGTTTTGGTTGCGATGACCATACCTTTCCCGTGTTGTGCGAGGTTTACTCTGAGCGTTTCCTTTCCCTCCCGTGGGATAAATAACGCACGGTGGCGACTCTTCTATCAGCCGGCGCCGATTTTCGCAGTAGCGACAAAGGGGTCCTAATGACAGTGCTATGTTATTGTCAAATTGGAGCGCTGGTGTTGTACCCCAAAATTTGCCCAGCCTTTTCTTTACTTGGCTTATGTTTTCATTGCATTGCATATCATTGTTCATTTGCAGGGGATCAAGAGGTGTGCATAGCAAGAGAAGGTTTGTCAAGGGTTCCAAACAAGTTTAAGTGCTCATCAAGTCATTAGAAGCTGGTCAGAGCTCTTTGAGAAAGTGAGTGGATGTATATTGCTTATTTCCTATCTTGGAGGCTAATGAGGATCATCTGAGGATCACAAGTTCATGGATATGGATATGAGATGTTGTGAGGCTCATTGAGTGCTTTGAGAGCCATTGTGGAGCTTATGCAAGTTGTTACATCATGTGCAAGAGGTTGCAGTCAAAGGATTGCACACCTAGGGTTTCATCTGCCTAGTGCAAGATCCACTGAGGATTTGAGGGAGATTAAGACTTAGTTCTAAGTCTTTGGAGTCATGGAAAGTTGTGTTGAGGCATCTAAGATGTTATTTCAAGATCAATTCAAGAAGAATCAAGAGTGTGAGAAGTTACTAAATTAGGGTTTCAGAGGTTTGTCAGTGTAAAGTCCATTGTTTAGTGCCTAACGTCAAGACCACATATCTCAAGATACAAGTGTAATCTCACGTTGACATAAACATGAAACTTGTAGAGCATGTTCCTAGATTTAGTTTTAGTACTATAACTCATCCATTGGGTTTCTAGAACTCAAGTTATGATGCTGGCAAGTTAGAGGTCTCAGATGAATCATATTTTCAGTCAACAAAAGTCAACCAACTTCCAAGGCACTTTTGACCTAGAATCATGTTTCTCCTCAACTTTTTATGAACACGAAAGTTGTTCCTCATGGTCTTATATTTCCAAAAAGTCCTAGAAGTACTTCATATCATTTGTAGAACTCAAGTTATGAGGCTTGCAAGGCAAGGGTATTTTGGAAAAGTGAGATTATAGGTCATTTTCATTATAGGTCTTTGTCATCCACTAATGCACTTCAAATGAAACTTTTCCCAACATGAAAATTGCTTCAAATGGTATCATATTCATCCTAAAACATAAGTTTGTCATGTATTTGGCATGGATATGAAGATTGGTGAAGAAATTAGTTGGAAATTTGAACTTAAAGTCATGAATTAAATTGAATTGGTTTTAATTCATTTTCATGTCATGTTTGTGCTTACTTTGAGTCACAATATCACAACAAGAAGGATGTATAAGTTTGTTTTGGTACATGATGAAAAACACACGTGAAAATGCAAGTAACTTCAAGAAGAAGTTTCACATTCAATTTCCACCCTTGGATCAAGTTAAGGATCAATTTACATCCACATGATCAATACACACTCCCAACAACTGATTTGAATCAAAATCAAGGAAAATTGGAGGGAATTCACGTGTGCATGAAACTTGAATTTCCAATTTGGGCATTTTTGAATTGCACTCTAATCAGGCAAAATTGGGCCTCCAAACCATTCCATATCCATCATATAAAAGCTTCAGATTGAATTGGAGCTCTCATTCGTGCATTTTGGTGAAGAAAGAGCTCAATTACAGTTGGAGAATTCAAGAGAAAAGTGGAAATCATGAATTGAAATTGAAGCAGTTTCAAAGCAAATCAAAGCCATCATTACCTTCCTTGAACTTCATTGAGTGTTTATGCGCAATTTGGATCAAGCTTGAGCATAATTGAAGCCCCAACGGAGAGGCTCCGTTAGGTATTTTCTTTTCCAAATTTCTCACTCAATATGCATCCATTCCATGCCATTGTTGTTGTAAACTGAAGACCTACATGTGTAGGTAAAATCTGAATCATAATTGGTGATGTTTGTTGACATTTCAGTTGAGCATGTGAATTTTGTTTTGTTCCATTTGCTTTATTCTTGCATGATAAATGAAATTGGAGTGTAGATTCATGATCTACATAACGTGGCGATCATTTTGGTATAAGGTTTCTCAAGTTTTGGTGATTTTTTTGATTTGCAGCTCCGGTGGTATGACCAGAGAAGACGAGCGGAGAACAGTGCTTCATCGTCTGGTTCGCTTGTCTGTTTTGCTTGCATGGCTGCTATGTGGTGCGTTTGACTGTTTGACTGAACGGGATCAACATACTAGATGAGTTCTGACTGGCACGCGTGTGCTTTGACCAGCCAGGTCATTTAGTAAAGCGCAGCGTTTTGATGTTGCTGCTTTGAGTTTGGTTTTGGGCCTCGCTTGCTGTTTGCACCCCTCTCTTGAGGGAGCCAAATTGTTTTGCCTTGCCTGATTACTATTTGCACCGCTGGTCCATTTTAACTTTTTTTTTTATTTCTTTTTTTGTTCTGTTTTGATTTTAATTCATTAAAAATAATTCCAAATGTTATAAAATCCCCCAAAAATACTTTTAGGACATTTTGAGATGTCCTTTAATTTTATGAAATTTTTATTTTATTTTTTGGTTTATTTTTCAATTAAAATGGGATTTATCATTTGGAGTTGTTTTTTAATTGAATTTTAATTGAATTTTAATTGATCTTTCTTGTTTATGCTTTATTTTTTATTCAATCTTTTGATCAAATGAATGAGAATCATTCCTCATTTCAATAATGATTTGAATGATTTTTGAGGACACTTTTGCCCCTGGTTTGACCACTTTTGGTTTGACTTTTAAGTCATTTTGTTTGACCCTCGATTATTCCATTTTAACGTGGTACACCTTAGGGATTTATTTCTTTTGGTGGTGCTTTGATGGAACATTGCCCTTGTACTTTTGGCCTCTGGTTGCCAACATTTTAATGTTCATTTGAGATTTTATTTGGATTATTTGAGCCTTTTTCTTAATTCTGAGGTGACTTGCAAGTCAAGGCACCTCTAAGGGAGGTTCATACAAACACATGACCTAGTTTGAATGGGAATGACTTTTATGGATCCATTGAGCTCTCAATTCTTGTTGATTAATACTTCTAACATGTTGAGGTATTTGAATGCTCATTTTTAGGTCATAAACTTGTTTATTGCTTGTTGAGATTTGCATTTCTTTTAGGCTTTCCACTTGAAGTTCAAGTGTTGAATGTGCTTAAGACTTAGGTCTTTCTCCATGCCTATGCTTGCATTCTCTTTTGGTGCTTTTCCTTCTTTGGTTTATGTACCTTCTCCTCTCATCTTTGCTTCTGCCCCATGACCGTAGAGTCCCATTTGAGATGGTTTAGTCCCTCCTTTGGAGGTACTTGAAGCATATCATGAATGGTGATTCTTTGAGGACTTCTCTTGTATGTTCTTGCATGATCATTGAGTTTGTCTATGGTTGAGTTGCCCATTTGAGTTCCTTGCTGTCCTTACCTTGTCTCCCATTCTCTCATTTAAGCATGACTTTTCTCCTTTCTTTTGGTTTGCCTTAGGGCTTGTGGTTGATGACAAATGGTTGTAGGATTTATTCTCCCATTTCATCCCATTTTTGTGCACTTGCTTGATCTCTTTTGTGTGCATTATTTCTTTATTCTTCTTTGCATATCTCATATGCATGCTTGAGGTTGAGATGTGCTTGTGGAGGCTACTGCCCCACACTTTTTTCCTCCCTCACTTTCATTCTAATTGTGCATTATATGTTTGCATACTTGCATCTTCCTTATTTCATGCTTCTTTCTTCTTCTTTCTCCTTTGCCATGTTCCCTTAGGATCTCTAATATTCCTTGTTCAAGGTTTATTATGATAGACCTTAGGATTGAACCCATGCATGATAACATTAGGTAGAATTCCCTTTTATCCCAATCATAGGTGCACTTTGTATGAGAACATTAGGTTGAGTCTTAGTCTCCCTTTAGATTATCTCTCTCTTCTCATCTTTAAACACTTTCAAAACATATAATAAAGGTTAAGGATTGTTGTACGTTACGAGCCTTAAGTACTTGGGAAATGGTGATTGGGGGGGCCTCCTCTCAATTATCTAGAGTGTTTAGCGTATGTCCTTTGGACGATATGCGACGCATTCAGTCCTAGGTCATAGTCTTTAGTGCAACATGAATTAAAAACAATAATCAATGCACTTCTTCTCTAACAAACCTTTTTATCCTTCGGGATATTAATTTGGAAAACCTTTTTCATAAGGAGAGTGTTGTTAACTCTTGGTTCAACCGAAAACAAGTAACGCCTAAGTCTCCAATGGTCGAGCTGCATACACCTAACTGCTAGAACTAAGTTTTAACCCTACTCGGGCCTAAAACATTTTGAACCAACCGGTGTTCTTGTTAGCCCAAACTACATTTGCTCTGATTTCTCATACCAGATGAGAATATGTAGGCACAAGACGGCGATGTCTTGGCGAGCAACCTTCCCCCCTTTTCACCCGTAGTTAGCCAAACTACGTTGACTCTGACTTTCCTATTGCACGAGGGAATACGTAGGCATAGAGCGGGGATGCTCTATCAAGTCTCGTTTCTTTTCTTTTGTCCCTGAGCCGTAGCTTAGATATTAAACACCCTTTTAAATAGACAACAAAATGTGGATCCCGTTGAGTACGACGGACGTGAGGGGTGCTAACACCTTCCCCTTGCGTAACCGACTTCCGAACCCAAGATATGGTTGCAATGACCTGTCTTCTCCCTTTTAGTTAGGTTTTCTCTGATCGTTTCCTTTCCCTCTTATGGGATAAATAACGAATGGTGGCGACTCTTCTGTCATTGTCGGCCCCTCTTCGCAGCGATGCGACAGTTGGCAACTCTGCTAGGGAAAATTTAAATCTCTTATGCGAGTCAATCCTAGCGCTTGGTTGTTTATTTTGGGTGTATGTATATATGTGTTGTACTTTATTTTCCCACATTTACTTTCAGCATTGTATATATCAGTTTTGATGTGCTGTTGCGGGGAATGTTCCATTGAGAAATAAGCCGGACCCGGGCTTGAGTACAAACATAGCATTAGAAGTGGAATGTAGTGGTGAACCTGTATGTTTGGCATGCACTAGTTCCCATGAAATTCGCGCTCAGACAAGATTCTCTTTGATGATTTCTTTTCTGCCCCTTTGGGCTTGAAGGGATTTTGGATCTGAGGATTGTCGACTCTGGGAACCGATAATTTGTGATTCAGCTATGTAAGGCCGTTTCGGGAGATTATGATGCCAAACTAGAAATGGAGAACGTATCATCGTTTCTCAAAAGTCTGTGACGCTGATGAACGCATAGGATGCCGAACCTTGTCAGTGGATAGGTCTATACTGTCACAACTGCGAAAAACACCCGGCGGAAAATAGAAGAGTCGCCACCTTTTGTTATTTATCCCAAAGAGAGGGAAAGGAAACAATCGGAAAAACCTGACGCAAAGGGAAAGACAAGGTCATCGCAACCGAGTCTGGATTCAGGAGTCGTATACGCAAGGGAAAGGTATTAGCACCCCTCACGTCCGTCGTACTCGACGGGATCCACACATTGTTATCTATCTAAAAGGGTGATTATCTATCTACACTAAAGGTCAAGGGACAAAAGAAAAGAAAGGAAAGAGACTCGACAGAGCATCGCCGCTCTGTGCCTACGTATTCCCTCGTGCAATGGGAAAGTCAGAGTCAACGTAGTTCGGCTAACTACGAGAGAAAGGGGGAAGGTTGCTCGCCAAGACATCGCGTCTTGTGCCTACGTACTTTCATCTTGTATGAAAGATCAGAGCAAACGTAGTTCGGACTAAAAAGACCACAGGTTGGTTCAAAAGTTTTTAGGCACGAGTAAGGTTAACAAGTAGTTCTAGCAGTTGGTGTATGCAGCTCGACCATTAGAGACTTAGGCATTACCATTTGTGGTAGAACTAAAAGTTAACAACACTCTTTTATCTGAAAATATTTTCCTGATTAAGATCCCAAAGGATGAAAAAGGTTTGAGGTGTTTTTGTGTTTTTTAGAGAAGAAGTGTTTTAAATTTGAGTGTTCATAATGTATGTTGTACTAAAGTCTAATACCTAGGATCGAATGCGTCACATATCGTCCTAAGGACGTATACTAAACACTCTAGATAATTGAGAGGTAACCGCTTAATCACCATTTCCCAAGTACAAGGCTCATGGCACAACATCCATTATCTTTATTAAGTGTGTTAAGATTGTATGAAGATGAGAAGAGAAGAAAGGACCACTAATGGGAGACTAGTTCAATCCTAAAAGTTATCATGCAAAGTGGACTTAAAGTTGGGATACAAAAGGGAACTACCTAATGTTATCATGCATGGTTAAGCACCTAATGTCTATCATAAACTCAAAAGGTTAGAGAACTTATGGGGAGCATGGAAAAGAAAAGCAAAAGAAGAAGAAGAAGAAAGAACATAAAAATGCAAGAATGCAAACATAGAATGCACAAGTAGGATGAAAGTGAGGGAGGAAATATGTGTGGGGGCAGTAGCCTCCACAAGCTCATCTCAAACTCAAGCATGCATATGAGAATGCAATAAAATAAGAGAGAAATAAGTATACAAGATGAGATCCAACAACAAAGAAAAGCCACACAAAGATGCACCAAAAGTGGGATGAAATGACCTAAGTCAAACAACATCAACCACAAGTGTCAAAAGCCAAACCAAATGAAAAGAGAAGAAACTCAAAACCAAAGTGAGGATGAGAGGCTATATGAGGATAGTAAGGAACTCATAAAATGCACTCAACCACAAACATCACAACCAAAGTGCAAAAGAAAGCACAAAAGAGTCCTCATGGATTTATCATTTTAGGTATGCTTCAAGTACCTCCTAAGGAGGGACTAAGCCACCTTAAATGACACTCCAAGGTCATGGGACAGAATGGGATATGAGAGAAGAGAGATCAAAAGCAAAATCAAGCCAATCAAAGGAAAATGCAAGCATATACACCAAAGAAAGCAAGCATGCATCACTTAGAAACCCTAATTAAAACACCAAAAGAAACACACAAATGAACAAAAAAGGAACAATGTTATGACCTAAAATTAAGCAAGCATCAACCTTACCATGTTAGCAACATGAATCAAAAGGATTTGAGGGCTCAAAGGATCCAAAAATGTCATCTCCAAGACAAACTAGGTCAATGTGTATGTATGAACCTCCCTTTGGGGTAACTTGACTTGCAAGTTACCTCAAAATTAGGGAAATGATTAAAAAATGATCAAATAAAATGCACAAAGCACCTAAACATGTTGCCAAACAGAGGCCAGAAGATCACAATCAAAATCAATTCACAACACCACCAAAGAAATTGATTCACAAGGGTGTTTCATTGTGAATAAGGATTGTCGAGGGTCAAATGAAATGCAACAAAAGTCAACCCAAAAGTCAACCAAACAGGGGAAAAATGGACCTTAAAAATTCATCAACTCATCATGGACATGAGGATGAATTTTTAGTCATTGGATCAAAAGGAATGAGGAGAAACAAATCAAGGACTAAAACATGTCAAGAAAAAGTTCAATTAAAACACTTCCAATCCAACAATCCCATTTTAATTCAAAATGAATCCAAAAAGTAAAATAAAAATTTCTTAAAAATAATAGACATCTCAAAGTGTCCAGAAACTATTTTTGTGGAATTTTTGGATCACTGGAAGTATTTTATTTTATTTAAAATGCAAATAGAAGTAAAAAGAAAAATAAAACAAAATAAAATAAAACACGGTGCAAATAGTAACCAATAAACGTGTAAAAGCAAGCTGGGCCCAAACAAGGGGTGTCAATAACATGGAAAAGCCCAAGTCCAATCTGTAAATTAATGAAACGCACAGCTTCACATGATCGTGTGTGGTGAGTCAAACTAGGTGTACCATAGGTCTTAATCTGGACCGTGAAAACGAAAGTAAGCACATACAATGCACATCAGCATGCCACGTAATAAAAAACAATTCAAATATCCACCGAAAAACCAGACGGCGGCCGGAGCTTCCTCTGGTCGTCTTCTCCGTTCAAACGACCACTGTGAACAGTAACAACCACACAGGTTGAGAAAAAACGAACCAAACTCAAGAAATCTTACGTCCAAACTCATCTACGTTTCACGTAGATTCCATATCCAACAAGATCTAAACATAAAAACTCAAGATAAAGCCAAATCAAAGCTAACACGTTTTGAGCATTTACCAATAATCATCATAAATAGCAACCAAAATATACCAGAATCTAACTACACAATTCATAGGTCACAAATACAAGAAAATGGCGTGTAAACATGGCGTAAACAGAGAGCAATTTGGATTGAAAGAATACCTAGTGGAGGGCTTCCACTGAGCCTTGTTCTTTGATGAAGCTTAGAGAAAACCAACCAAAATCGTTCCACAATCCTCAAGGGAGCTTTAGATGAGCTTAATTCCTCTGGAAACTTGATGAAATGCCAAAAACGAATTTCACTTTTTCTTAAGCTTCACCAAGTGTGTTCTTGGGCAATTCTCCACCAAAATTCGTTCTGATGACATGTGAATGATCCTGAAGTTAAATATGATGGATATTGATCACTTTGAAGGCCAATTACAGCTTGCTTAGCCCAATTGGAAATCCAAAAGAATTGCACATGGAGCCTCCAAAATGCACAAGAAAATGGAGCTGTTAGGCTTGAAAATTTACTCATTCAGCTTACTGGGACCTCATATTGATCCAATGGATAGTATTCAAGCCTTGAATTGATCAAATGGTTGAGATTTGATTACCAATTTTTCACTTGAAATGGCAATTGAAAAACACATGAAAATGGTACCAAAACTAAAATCAAATGTGTGCATCTTGTTTGCTACATCTTTGTGACTCAAAAAATGCATAAGGTTGCCTTAAAATGTTTAAAAATCAATTAATTGCATTTTATGATTTTTAAGCTTTCTTCATGAAAAAGTATCACACCAATCCTTTAATCCAAGCCAAATCAATGGTTCCTTGATGTTTGGTTGAGAAATGACCCCATTAGGAGCAAATTTGATGTTGGAAAAATTTTCATTTGAAGTGTGCAAAGTGGTGAAATGGACCTATAATGAAAATAACCTGTAATCCTACTTTCCCAAAATACCCCTGCCTTGCAAGCCTCATAACTTGAGTTCTACAAATCAGATGAAGGACTTCTAGTACTCTTTGGAAAGCTAAGATCATGAGGAACAACTTTCATGTTTGGGTCAAAGTGAGCAGAAACATCCTTCTAGGTAAAAAGTGGCTTGGAAGCTAGTTGACTTTTGTTGACCAAAATCACATTCATATGAGGACCTGTAACTTGCCAGCGTCATTACTTGAGTTCTAGAAATCAGATGAATGACTTCTAGTACTCAAAAGAAATCTAGAAACATGCTCTACAAGTTTCATGTTAGGGTCAAGATGAGATGAGATTTGTATCTTAAGATAGGTGGTCTTGAAGTTGGGCACTAAACAGGGGATTTTACACTGAGAACCCTAATTTAGTAACTTCTCACCCTCTTGATTCTTCTTGATTTGATCTTGAAATGATATATTAGACATCTCAACACAACATTCCATGATCACAAAGACTTGGAATTGAGTTTTAATCTCCTTCAATTTCACAATTGACTGAGGGTTGACCAGATGAAAACTCTAGATGCACCACTCTTGATTGTGGCTTCTTCCACATGACACAACAACTTGAACAACCTCCAACATGGCTCTAAAAGCACTCCATGAGCTTTCTCAACACCCCCATATCCATAATCATGATTTCACAATCCTCTGATGATCTTCAACTGGTCTCCAAGTTAGGAGATATTCCACATAAATCCATCAACCCTTTCACAAGACTTTGACCACTTCTTAGTGACTTGATGACCATTCTTGCTTGAGTAAAACCCCCTTGCTTAGGCTCAACACTATGCGTAACCTCCTCTTGCTATGCAAAACCTCTTTATCCCCTGCTCAATGAACAATGCTATGCAATGCAAATGCTAGAAGAAAATGAAATGAAACATAAACCAAGTTAAGAAAAGGTTGGTCAAATTTTGGGGTGCAACATCTGCCCCTATTCAAGCGACTTCGACCTGACTGAGTGAAAAGCGAACGACTTTCACACTAACAAGGTAAAAGACGGTTGAATATTGTCGCTACTGCGAAAATTGAAGGCCGGCTGTGACAGAAGAGTCGCCACCATGTGTTATTTATCCCAAGAGAGGGAAATGAAACGCTCAGATAAAACCTAACGAAAAGAGGGATAAGACCGGTCATCGCAACCAAATCTCGGGCTCGGGAGTTAGTTACGCGAGGGGAAGGTGTTAGCACCCCTCACGTCCGTCGTACTCGACGGGATCCACGCTTGTTGTCTATCTAAAAGGGTGTTTAAACTATCTAACTACAGGCTTAAGAACAAAAGGAAAAGAAGTGACTCGGCAAAGCAACGGCGCTTCGTTCCTACGTATCTCATATGAAATGAGAAGTTAGAGTCAATGTAGTTCGCCTAACTACAGGTAAAAGGGGGGAAGGTTGCTCGCCACAACGTCGCGTCTTGTGCCTACGTACTCTCAACAGGTATGAGAGATCAGAGCGAACGTAGTTCGGGGTAACGAGGAACACAGGTTTGTTCAACAGTTTTAAACGAGTAGGGTTAACAATCAGTTCTAGCAGTTTGATGTATGCAGCTCGACCATAGGAGACTTAGGTGTTACTGTTTGCGGTAGAACTAAGGGTTAACAACACTCTTGTTATGAAAATGATTTCTCAAAGGTTAAAGGCCCCAAAGGGGAAAAAAGAGTTTGAATTATTGTTTTTGTGTTTTATAGAGAAGAAGTGTTTTTGGATTGGTTTGCAATTCGTATTGCACTAGAGACTATGACTTAGGAGTGAATGCGTCGCATATCACCCAAAGGGTGCTACACTAAACACTCAAGCCATTGAAGGGAGAACCTTCAACAACCATTTCCCAAATAGCTTAAGGCTCGTAACGTACAATACTCATTAACCTTTATTAGGTGTTTTGGATTGTTTAGGAGATGAGAAGAGAAAGACACAAACTAAGGGGAAACTAGACCCTAAAGTTGTCATGCACAATGCTCCTAAAGTTGGGATAAAAGGGATAAAACTATCCTAATGTTATCATACATGGTTAAGATCCTAATGTCTATCATAACCTCTCTTGAACAAGAGAGATTAGAGGTTCTAATGGAAAAGAGACAAAAGAGGAAACAAAAACAACATAAACATTGTAAGAATGAAAACATGGAATGAGGGAGGAAATTAGTGTGGGGCAGTAGCCTCCACATGCTCATCTCAACCTCAAACAACAATATGATATATGCAAGAAAAGAATGGATAAGGAAATGCACCAATGAAAACAAATAAGTGCGCTAAAATGGGATGACAAAGTGAGAATGGGAGGCTAATAAGTCTTAAGACAAAGTGAGAATGGGAGGCTAATATGAGGGCAGCAAGGACCTCATAAAATTCACTCAACCATGAGCATCACTAACCAAAACAAAGAAACATAAAGAAAACACCAAGAATTGTCCTCAAGAGTTTTTAAATGTGCAACCAAAGCTTGAAATAAATTTCCCAGAAAGTTTTTAAATCACTCAAGGAATGTGTTTGGATACTTAAAAGTGTTTGAAACTCAAGAAAAATGAAAAAACAAAATTCACTTTTTGCTCACTTTTTTTCAAGTGTTCTTGCTCAATTTCTCTCCAAATCTGAGTTATGAAGCTTTGGAAATGTTTTGGAGTTTATGTATGTTGGATTTTGATCAAAAGAAAGCCCAATGAAAGCTTCCTAAGCCCAAAACAATTTTGAAATTTTTCACACTTTTTCCACTTCAAAGGTACACGAATTTGCACTTTTTCAGGCTGTAAAGAGGCATAGCTCACTTGTACAATGTCAATGTTGATAAAAAAGGAGAGAATTTCTCCTTGGTTTGGCTTTGTGGTGTATCAAAAGCAAAAGCAAATGAATCACAAAGAAGTGCAAAGAGAAAACCAAGAAATGTCCTCAAGGATTCCATCACTTTAGGTAGGCTTCAAGTACCTCCAAAGGAGGGACCAAACCACCTTAAATGGCACTCCTATGCCATTGGACAGTAAGAGACATGAAATACAAGTTCTCAAAAGAAAAGGGCAAGTAAACCACAAGGAAATGCAAGCAAGTTCTCAAAGGAATGCAAGCATGTTTCAATATGAAACCCTAATTGGCAACTCAAAAGTAAACCCACAAAAGAACAAACTGAACACAATATAATGACCTAAAAATGAGCAAGCATCATCCTTAACATGTTAGCAACATGAAACAATAGGCATTGAGAGCTCAAAGGATCCAAAATTGTCATATCCAAATTAAACTAGGTCAAGATGTATGTGTGAACCTCCCTTTGGGTAACTTGTCTTGCAAGTTACTCTAAAAATAGGAAAATGATTCAAAAATTAATAAATAAAATGCTAGAAGCTCATAAACATGTTGGCAATCAGAGGCCAAAATATCTCAATCAAGGTTACTTCACAACATCACCATAGAAATTGATTCACAAGGGTGCCCCATTGTGAAGGAGGATTGTTTAGGGTCAAATGGAATGCATCAAAAGTCAACAAGTCAGGGGCAAAATGGTCCTCAAAAATTCCTCAACTCATCATTGATATGAGAATTGAATCTTATTCATTGGATCAAAGGGACATGATAGAAATAAATTAAAGAACATGACATGTTAAAAACTAAGCCAAATAAAACACTTCCCATGACTAATCCTATTTTTAAATGAAAATAAAATTATAAAATAAAATAAAAATATCCTAAATTAAGAGGACATCCCAAGGAATCCAAAACATATTTTTTTTGGATTTTTATAGTCATTGGAACTATTTTAAAAGAATTAATTTCTTAACAGCAACAAAATAAAATAAAAATGAAATAAAGAAAGTAAATGAAATTGTGTGTGACAAATAGCAACAGAACACCAGCCAAACGCGTGTGGGCCTCCCTGGGGGGTGCTGAAAGCGTGTCACTTAAGCCTAACAGCTTTAAATAAAATCTCAAAAAAGCTTCAATAATGGTTCAATGTGCAACCAAAGCTTGAAATAAATTGCCCAGAAAGTTTTTAAATCACTCAAGGAATGTGTTTTGATACTTAAAAGTGTTTGAAACTCAAGAAAAATGAAAAAAGAAAATTCACTTTTTGCTCACTTTTTTTCAAGTGTTCTTGCTCAATTTCTCTCCAAATCTGAGTTATGAAGCTTTGGAAATGTTTTGGAGTTTATGTATGTTGGATTTTGATCAAAAGGAAACCCAATGAAAGCTTCCTAAGCCCAAAACAATTTTGAAAATTTTCACAGTTTTTTCCACTTCACAGGTACACGAATGTGCACTTTTCTAGGCTGTAAAGAGGCATGGCTCACTTGTACAATGTCAATGTTGATCAAAAAGGAGAGAATTGCTCCTTGGTTTGGCTTTGTGGTGTGTTTTTGATATGTTACTTATTCTTGAAGAAATCTTGAAAATGACCACCAAGATGCATTCAAATTCCAAATCAAAAAGTGGCATTGTGTTTGAAATGTTATTGGTGCTCAAAAAATGCACAAAGTTCATCCAAAACGTTTCCAAATGAATTAATTGTGAATTTCACTTTTTAAAGCCTTTTTCATGGAAATTTCTTTAGGCATTTTTCAATCCAAGCTTCAACCATGGCATGAGATGGTTTGGTAATGCAAATGACCTCATTTGGAGAAACTTTGATGTTGGAAAGATTTTCATTTGAAGTGTGCAAAGTGGTGAAATGGACCTATAATGAAAATGACCTATAATCTCACTTTCCCAAAATACCCTTGCCTTGCAGGCTCCATATTTAGAGTTCTACACATCAGATGAAGGACTTCTAGGACTTTTTGGAAAGCTAAGA
This sequence comes from Lathyrus sativus, assembly GCA_963859935.3. Taxonomy (NCBI): domain Eukaryota; kingdom Viridiplantae; phylum Streptophyta; class Magnoliopsida; order Fabales; family Fabaceae; genus Lathyrus; species Lathyrus sativus. Next base: position 280,622,440 of record OZ012741.1, read on the forward strand.
ACATAAGGAACAACTTTCATGTTCATTATAAGTTTAGGAGAAACGTTCTTCTAGGTCAAAAATGTCTTGGAAATCAGTTGACTTTTGTAGACTGAAATCACATTCATCTGGGGACCTGTAACTAGTCAGCTTCATAACCAGAGTTCTATAAATCCAATGGAGGAATTCTAGTACTTTTTGGAAAGCTAAGATCATGCTCTACAAGTTTCATGTTGGGGCCAAGATGAGGTGAGACTTTCATCTTGAGATAAGTGGTCTTGAAGTTGAAGACTAAACAGGGGATTTTACACTGTCAAAGCTTAGAAACCCTAGCTCAGTAACTTATCACACTCTTGATTCTTAATGAATTGATCTTTAAATGATATCTAATGTGTCTCAAAACAATCTTCCATGATCACAAAGATGACACAGCTGATTTAAAGATGACACAGCTGATTCTTCCATGATATTTAATGAATTGAGTCTTAATCTCCTTCAATTTCACAGCTGATTTAGGATTGACCAGATGAAAACCCTTACTGCACCACCTTCAACTGTGGCTCTTCACACTTGGTATAATGACTTGATTGAGCTTCACAATAACCCTCAAGTCCTCCAATGAGCTTTAATGACAAACTCCATCCATAAACATGGACTTGTGGTCTTCAGATGACCTTTAAATGGCCTCCTAAACAAGAGATGAACCACATACACTTATCTGTTCTCAAAGGGCTTTGTCCCTCTTCTGATGATGATAACCACTTGATAATTTGAATAAGACCTCTTGATTAGGGTTAGAACCCTTGTCAAACACACATCACTTGATCCCCTGTAAATGCAAAATGATATGCAATGCAATATGCTAGAAACATAAACCAAGTAAAGAAAAGGTTGGGCAAATTTTGGGGCACAACAGCTGCCCCTATTCAAGTGACTTAGACCTGAATGGATGAAAAGCGAACGACTTTCAAACAATCAAGGTAAAAGACGGTTGAATACCCAAAGAACCCGGAAATTTGCCAACCATACTGCAAACAAAAAATCCCTGGAGATAACTGAATTGAAGAATACCCTGACTACGCCGTCAGACACCAGAATTAATTGAATAACAAATCCGACATCACTGCCAGGAAATCAAAGATGACACAAATCTGACATCACCGCTAGAAAATCAAAAGATAGACATAATTCTGACATCACCGCCAGCAAATCAAAGGTGTGACTTCGTCGTCGGAGAACTAACATCTAACTTCGTCGTTAGAGAACAAATATCTAACTTCACTGTCAAAAAACAACAATCTAACTTCGCCGTCAGAGAACTAACACCTAACTTCGTCGTCAGAGAACCAAACATTTGACCTCGCCATCAGAAAACCAACATCTAACTCCACCGTCAAAGAACAAAGAATCTGATCTCGCCATCAGAAAACCAAAGTATGACTTCTCCATCAGAGAACCAACATCTGACTTCACCGTCAGAGAACAAACATCTAAATTCGCCGTCAGAGAAACAAACAATCTGATCTCGCCATCAGAAAACGAACATCTGATCTCGCCATCAGAAAACCAAACATCTGATCTCGCCATCAGAACAACAGACATTTGACTTCGCCATCAGAAAAACAAAAAATCTGATCTCGCCATCAGAAAACAGACATCTGACTTCGCCATCATAAAAACAAACAATCTGATCTCGCCATCAGAAAACGAACATCTGATCTCGCCATCAGAAAACCAAACATCTGATCTCGCCATCAGAACAACAGACATCTGACTTCGCCATCAGAAAACCAAACATCTGACTTCACCATCAGAAAACCAAACATCTGACTTCGCCATCAGAAAACCAAACATCTAACTTCACCGTCAGAGAACAAACATCTAACTTCGTCGTCAGAGAAACAAACAATCTGATCTCGCCATCAGAAAATGAACATCTGATCTCGCCATCAGAAAACCAAACATCTGAAGGAAAGAGCTTCACAAACCGAAGTCCGCATGAGCAGGGATGACAATCACCTGCAGAATATACCTGAAAGCGAAGAGGTAACAACCTGGTTTATGTTTCAGAATGCATATGTTTGAAAATGGTGTAATGCTCCATACGAAATGGAAATGCTACGCATTTGGGTAGATGCTATGTACGCATGCAGATGCAACGGAACCACTTTAGCAAACTAAGTGCTAAAGAAAGGGAGCCCACTCCGCTGGGGGAAAGGACTAGAGATGTAGTGCAAACAGACTCGTACTGGGGATGCAAACCCTGGATTCACTCCACTGCTGGGGAATAATTCCACATCTATTCCTTAGGAATGACCCTACTCTGTTGGAGATAAACTTTCATATGTACTCAACATCTTGACCTGTTGGGGGGATCGACTCGACTGGAGACCTCAGTCTGTCATCTTGATTTATATGGGGAGTAATCATGCACATGTACTCCGCGGGGATTAGAAATGTGTATTGACCAACTGCTGGGGATAACCGTACACCTACGCGCGTACCACCATGCTGGGGCGAAGAAACCACTTTTAATTGATGGGGAACAAACTCCGGCTGGGGAGAACAACTCCATCCATACCTTCTTAGAGAGATGCCCCAAGGGTAACAAACCTGCAAGGGCAAACAAGATACTACACAACAAAGGTTATCTTGGTCATCATCCGTGACGTTCAGTTAAATCAAAGTTTTAACAGTTATTGGCCGAGGCCTACAAGTTTATGTATGTGCAAATTCATCAAAAACATCGGGCGTTTTTCACAAACAAATGCAAAAGCTGAAACAGCGTACACAAAGATTTTCTGAATAGTATGTTTTATCGATAAACGGCCTGAAAATAGGGAAATTTACAAAGGATGCAACTCCTGAAATGAGAAAGTTGCGCAAAGACAAAATAAGAAATGCAAAAGATTTACAAAATGTCAGCAATGTGGTGCAGACAACCACCATGGGACGAATCATCTATGACTTGTATGACTTTGATGCTTTTTCGATGCTTCGTCTTCGGAAGAGATTGACTTGACTAGGACTCTCGGGTCCTCCCATAATCCACTATGATCATGATGTCGTGCGCAGATCGCAGTTGTTTGCTTTCCAAATCCCTAACTTTTGCCTAAATCGCCCTTGCGGGTTTTCGATTCACCGGGATACCCATTTTTGCCAAAGTTGCCTTTTCAGGTTTTCAACTTTGCGGGTTTACATCTTTTTTCTTTTTATCCCTAACTTTTTCCCGAACCTATCCTTTTATGGTACGCCGGGATGCCCCATTTTTGCCTGGACTTTCTTTTTCTTTCCAGCGGGTCTCTTTAAGCAAAGTATTTTTTAACTGCGTCCGCATTCACAGGGGACGTGAAATATTCACCGTCCATAGTTGAAAGTAATAAAGCCCCTCCAGCGAAAACTTTTCTTACAATATACGGACCTTCGTAATTGGGAGTCCATTTGCCCCTGTGATCATTTTGTGGCGGGAGGATCCTCTTCAACACTAAATCACCTGCCTGAAAGCTTCGAGGATGTATCTTCTTATCGAAGGCTTTCTTCATTCTGCTTTGGTATAGACGACCGTATGCGATGAACGCCAACCTTTTCTCATCCATCAAACTGAGTTGATTCAACCTGTTCTTCACCCATTCTGCTTCATCCAGTTTTACATCAGCCAGAACTCTCAAGGAAGGTATCTCGACTTCCAGTGGCAGGACAACTTCCATACAATATACCAATGAGAAGGGAGTTGCCCCAGTTGAAGTACGCACCGAGGTGCGATACCCATGTAAAGCAAAGTGCAACATCTCGTGCCAATCTTTATAGGTTACAACCATCTTCTGTACTATCTTCTTGATGTTTTTCTTGGCCGCCTCGACTGCGCCATTCATCTTCGGACGATAGGGAGAAGAGTTATGATGCTCAATCTTGAAATTATGGCATAGCTCTTTCATCATCTTGTTATTCAGGTTAGATCCATTATCAGTAATGATCCTTTCAGGTATTCCATATCGGCAGATGATGTCCCTCTTGATGAATCGGGCTACAACTTGCTTGGTGACACTGGCATAAGAAGTTACTTCGACCCATTTGGTGAAATAGTTGATGGCCACTAGGATGAAACGATGTCCATTGGATGCAGTAGGCTCAATCTTTCCAATCATATCAATGCCCCACATGGAAAAGGGCCATGGAGAAGAAATGGCATTCAGAGGACAAGGTGGCACATGAATCTTGTCGGCATAAATTTGACACTTATGGCATTTCTTCGCGAATTTGAAACAGTCTGACTCCATCGTGAGCCAATAATACCAAGCTCACAATATCTTTCGAGACATGGCATGTCCGCCTGCATGCGTACCAAAAGTACCCTCGTGGACTCCCTCCATAAGCAAGTTTGCTTCTTTTTCATCCACACACCTCATCGACACTAAATCATGATTTCTTCTATAAAGCACACCATCCTGATTCAGACAAAAATTGCCAGACAATCTCCTTAGAGTCTTCTTATCGCGACTAGATGCCCCAGTCGGATACTCTTGGTTCTTAAGGAAGTTCTGGATGTCGAAATACCACAGCTTGCCATCGGAGGCTTCCTCAATGGCGAATATGAAAGCGGGTCTATCAAGTCGGGAGATAACTATTCGGGGAGCTTCATTCCAAAAATTAACTTTGTACATCAAAGACAACGTTGCCAGAGCGTCTGCCATTTGATTTTATGCTCGCGGTACATGATGAAACTTCACCTTGTCGAAGAAAGGTAACAACCTCCTTGCATAATTCATGTAAGGAATCAAATTAGGTTGACGAGTTTCCCATTCTCCTTCGATTTGATTCACAACTAGCGCTGAATCGCCATATACATCGAGATTCTTGATCCTCAAATCAATAGCTTCTTCGAGACCCATGATACACACTTCATACTCAGCCTCATTATTGGTGACCGGAAACGTCAATCTGGCAGTGAATGGGATGTGAGACCCATGGGGTGTTGTAATGAATGCCCCAATTCCACTTCCATATGAATTGACTGCGCCGTCAAATATCAACTTCCATTGGGAGCTGAGTTCAGGACCTTCGTCTGGTAACGGTTCATCACAATCTTTCATCTTGAGGAACATAATGTCTTCGTCAGGAAAATCAAACTTCATCGGCTGATAGTCTTCGATAGGCTGTTCGGCAAGGTACTATGATAGAACACTTCCTTTGATGGCCTTCTAAGAAACATATTGAATGTCATACTCTGGCAGTACCATTTGCTGTTGCACCCCAAATTTTGACCCCTTAGATCCTCATCATCATTTTAGTATCATATTCACTTGATTAACTAATCTTAACCCATTTTCAGTTTATCTTTGTTAAGATGCAGATGAATTAAGGTTTCGTACCGTCAAAATCGAGATTTCGGTGGTCTGATCAATCAATGTTTTGGATTGATTCAACTTCAAATAAGTCTCCACATCATCAAGAATACAACATTGGATCAAGTATGGATTCAATTTGAGGTGGTCACCCGGGGATTGAGAACAGTGCAATTTAAGGTACCCGATTAGGGTTTTCGACGAGAAAAAGTCAACTGTAGTTTGAATTTTGGTTTAAAATATGCTTCAATGGTGGGATCTTGGTCCATTATGTTCCTATGGCTTAGTAAATTCCATCCAAGGAGTTTCAAGTCCTCAGAACACCTAGAGCCCCAACGGTCGACTCAGTAGGCACCGATTGATCGAACGGTTGACCGAAAAGTCAACTCTTAAATAATAAGGAATTTGACTTCAAGGTGTGAATCAAAAATGTTCCTTATATCATATTACAACTCCCCGTAAAATTTCATGACCACTGGATCAAGGGTTAAGAAGTAATTGCAAAAATCGGGAGTTAGGGTTTCGAAAGGGGCAAGACCATAACTCCTCAACCACACATCCAAATGAAGTGGTTCAAATCTCATTGGAAAGCTCTTGACAAATCCTACAAAAGCCTCAAAGTGGTCCATGGTCAAAAAATGCATAGAATTAGAGTTATGACAAGATTCATTTGAAGAAGGCAAATAACTTAGAAAAAATTCTAAGTTATTTAGCCTTTTTAAGTGGTTTTTTCAGCAACTTGGAAGGGTTTTTCAACCTAGTTCCATCAAGAATTTGGAAATTCCCAAAACATGAAAGTTATAGATCTGCTTAAGAGATTTCCAAATTATGGTAGAACTCCTCAATAGCATGTTTGAGCAGGAAGTTATGCACCATAGGAGTTGGGCCTGTCAACACTTGAGACCATACTCCAACACTTCCCAAAAATCAGTTTTTCACAACTTGAGATCTCCTCAACCCTTGGATCATGATTCAACATAATATTCAGATGTGTAGAGAAAAGGAAATGCCGAAAATGTAAGATTTGGAGAGAGAGAGAGAGAGGGTAGGTTGCAACTTGGCATTATTATATTCAAATGTAAGAAGGAGAGAGAAACTTTTCATGCTAGAACTGTTGCAACTGGCTCACTCTACCTTCATAGATCACCTCAGTCACTTCATGTCCATCTTCACTTGAGTTTTCTGATCTCCTTTGAACTATGGAGCTGATAGGAGAAGATTTGGTAAGATTCATTTGAAAAATCTCATGAAACTCCCTCAAAAAGTGGTAAAAGACCAAGGCTGCCCTCACTCTTGTTTGTCTATAAATAGAGGCCTCTTCTATGAGTTTAGACACACCAGAGAAATCTCAAAAAACCAGGGAAACCATAGCACTCATTCTCCTCTCATTCCTTAAGAATCTCAAAAATCTCAAAATCCCCATTTTCACCAAAAAGCTGTCTTGAGCAAAACTCTGCTCAAGACCAGTTCTATGATTTCTAAGCCTCTCAAAATCATCCAGACAATCCCTAAATATGGTGTAGAAGGTGTCCATACCCTCAAACCTCTCAAAAATACCATTTTTCAAAAAGTCAACTTTCACACCAAGAAAGTTTGACCACTATACTCAAAATTTGCCAAATCCTTGTCTAGGCTTGTTCTTGCTATTTTAATCATCCATACACCTCACATATATCATATTACAACTGTCCAAAGCATTGAAGATCAGTGGTGAAGCTCATTTCTCCAACTATCTTGAAATTTGGTTTGTTGCTTCAAGAGGAAGCAAACTTCATCTCTTTGCAAAGGAAGGAGTATCTCTGGGTTTCTAAGCTTTTTAGCTTTCTCAAGGCTTGTCTACAAGAGGTATGTGATATTTAAACTCCTCATTAATCATACATTATCATGTATTGTCATTTTGTGGTGATTTTTGTGAAAACATACCATGGCTGCCCCATTGAGGTTCTTTGTCAAGAACTCTAGTTTCCATGATCATGATGCTTGTTTTGTTAATATTTTGTCATTTTTAAATGATATGTGGATGATATGTTACAAGTTGTTACTTTAATGTCATGCTTAACTTGTTTGTGAAGATTTTGGACGTGTGGTAGATTTAGGATCCAACTTTGAAATAATGATATGCTTGCCCAAGGCTTTTTAGACCTAGCTTAGTAGTGATGTTTGGATCAACTTGTAAGTTGCTCATAGATCCCCCTTGCCCTTGATCATGTTTGAATCAATGTGGCCCTTGTTTTCACATTGTGATATTTTCATGTCTTTCTTGCCTATCATTGCTATAAAGTAGTTTTTGAGTGGTTATGCTTGCTATTTCTGGTGCCTCAAGTCTTGGGTTAATGTTTGATCTTGATTCATAATGTATGTCTTGGTGGAGATGTGAAAGATATGAATTTTGCTATTTGGGCTGTCTTGAAGTCTTGTTTAACTTTGCTGTCAAATTGGAATCAACATGTCATTTTTGGCTTGGTGTGCTTTTGCTTGACTTTATGTTTAGAGACTCATTGGTTTAACTATTTTAAGAATGTGTATGATGTTTTTGTGCTCAAAATCTTCCTAAGTGTTCAAACTGCCTTATCATGCCTCACTTGCATTTTTTCAAAACATCATTGATACCACCAACACATCATTTTCTGTTTCAGTCAATTCCTGCATGATTTATGTGCATGGAATCACAGCCCTATTGATTTGAAATTTGTGTGTGATGTTATTTATCTCAAACTGTCATGAAATCACCTGCTGCTACATTAGCTCACTAAGACTGTTTTACATTTCAACAAATATACCAAACTTTGTTCCAATTGCTATAAGCTTGTTTTCAATGCATGATTGCTTTCCTCATCATATTTATGATGTGTGTGGATCATCATTTTGGCTTGAAATCTTATCTTTTGAAAATTCACCCACTGCCCTCATCAAGACAGTTCCATATTACCAAAATTGGCCAATTTCTGTTTTGATTGGAATGTGTTAATTTGTTGAACTTAATCTCATCCATCATCATGTATATGAGGTGTGTGATTGTTTATTTTGGTTTGAAACCTCATCATTCAAAAATTCACCTGCTGAACCATCCATTACCAAACTGTTTTGTATTTCCTCTAACATGCCAATTGTTGATTTAATTGAAGTGTGCCTAAGTTTTGAATTCAATATCATCTATCATTACATTTATGTTGTGTGTGCATCATTGTGTGGCATACAACTCATCATCTTGAAATATACCTGTTTGCATTGGCAATTTGTTCCAAAAAACTGTTTTCACATGTTATACCACCAAACCACCTTGAAATTTGCCACATTTGTGACTGTCATGAGAAGTATGCCTTGAGTTTGATGTGTTGAATTTCTGTTTTTGATACATGCTTGATTTAAAGATGATGCTGTTGTAACTTTGGATTCGGATGAGTGCTAGTTTGATATCCTTGAGGTTGTGAATGCTAGGATCTAGTTGGTTGGTTGGAGTCAGGTTTATGCATGTTCAGTCTAGGCCTAAAATTTGGATAATACAATGCTTGGCTCTTTTTACTTAGATTTGATGAGGGGTAAACAATTCTTGATCTGTGCAAGTTGGTGATATTGATTGAGGATAGTGTGTCTTGGATTTGCATTCAAAATAGGATTGTGACAGGATTGCTATCATGAGATTTTTATGAATTGTCATAAGCCTCATTTTCTCGTGGACCCCTAGTGAGGCTATTTTGTTTTGGTTATTTGCTAGGGGAGCTTTGTGTCATATGTGTACCTCAGTTCTGGTGTAGAACTTTGGATTAGTTTTTTTTTTCTAGCTCACTGACTGAATGTAAGTGTTGTCTTTGCTGGCACAAGTTTTTTATCTTGCTGGTAAGCATGTCTGCTGTTATTGTTTTTTCCATAGGCATTTGATGATTAGGGTAGAGTGCACCAGGCCTGTTGCATTGTTGTTTGCATGCTGTCACAGGTTTGTAAGCCTGCTTTTGAGTTTGATTTTGGATTGATGTTGGATTTGGACATTATCATGTTAGAAATCTTTTTGAGTTTGTAAACTCATCATTGCCATAGGTTGGTGAGCTTGTCCTTGTGATTTAATTTGGACTGAGGTTTAGGTAGTACCATTTATGCCAAGACTTCTAGTATACATTGCCTGCTGGTCAGATTTGGTATTTGTTGCTATGTACCACTTCATCAAACTTGCATTTAACAGTCATGGTGTGTTTTCATAACTAAATTTGTTTAGAGTTAACAACTTCTTTAAAAAAGGAAGGGGGATATTGAGGTGGTTGTGGGATATCTTAACTTTGCAAAGGTCAGAATTAATTGGCATTGAATTGGCCAAAATGTTGCTGTTATGAGATTCATAGCAAAACTGTTATAGCTGCCTTGGTTTATCCACTGTTGCCAACTATGTATGTTAGTTTCCTTTGGCATTTTGATAACAATCCTTTAGTACCCTTTAGTGCTAGGTTCATGTCTTTAGACTGGTAAATTTAGGCTGTTAGGTTGTAATTGATTGGTAATTTGGATTTAGGCATTTTCAGGTTATAATCCAATTGCTGTCAATATTTGAGTTTGTTAGCTCAAAGGCATTTTCTGCCAAGTTTAGATACTCAGGCCTGCTGTAGAAGTGGGTGACAGTCTGCATCCATTATTTGTTGTGGTCTGGTATTTTTTCTTCATACTCCTGTTCAGCTGCCCCTTGAGTCACTTTGTTGCAATTTGGATTTATATGGTCGTAGCTGCTAAGACTTGGACTTCATGCTCAAGGTCTCAAGGAATTTGGTTTGGTTATCATGTGGTAGGTCTGTTATTGCCCAACAACCTTGCATTTTTTAAGTCATGTTTGCAACAACATATCATCTCATTGGTGTTGTGTGGATTTGGATGCAGCTAGTCATTCACTTGTGGTTTCATTGATCAGCTGAGTTTTTCCTTTGAATTTAATCATTGAGGAATGCATTTAAAATTTGAACAGACCCTCACTTGTATCTATTTGCATTTGGTTTGATCTAAGTTTTCTCATATGCATCTCAAAACATCCATTTGCGTGTTCATTCAAATTTTATGATGTGTGTATCATTTCATTACATGGTTGTTACCATCTTAATCCTCATCAAAAGTTAATCAGTTTTGACTAAAATATCGTGAAAAATGGTTAAGATTTGAAGATATTGAGAGCGAACCGCATTTTCGTATTTCACTTTTTCTGCCTTGGTACTTTTCCCAGCTATGTACTTGGTTAGGTATATGTATTTTCAGGGGTGGCTAAGTACACAGATGTATAGCCACCCCAGTGGTAGAAGCATGCGCCTTAAGTCACTTATCTTGTCCATGGTCCTTGGTTCGATCCCTGGTTGGGACATTTTTTGGCATTTTATTTCTTTTACCAAGTTTCAGTATTTTTTTCTCTATCTTTTCCTTTCCATGATCACACGCGCGCAGGTGTCCAGGTGGTAAGTCTTAAGTTGGTAAACAAGAGGGCATGGGTTCAACCCCTCCCATGGCCATTTTATTTTATTGCTTGTTTATTTTATTTTATTTTATAAAATTCAACAAATCATAACTTTTGCGTGCTGTATCATTTTTAACCCGTTCTTTTTTCAATTTTCTCATTGTGATGTATAGTTTTATTTAATGGATCGTAATCTCATATTTGTTTGTTGTTACATTGCTTTTTTCCCTGCTTGTTAGTACATCTGTTCCTAGGTTGTTACCGTATGTTTCGATTAAATTTCCTCCATACCATGATTATTTTATCTTGTAAGATTTAGTGATACTTGACTTCTTTATGTTTGTTAACATGTTGAGATTTCACTTTCTTGTTGGTTGTTACCATGAGTTATAATTCCTCCTAAATTATGAGGTTAAACTTATTTACCTGTGTTTGATTATCATCTATGCACATTGTGGTTACATTTGTCATACCTTGAACTTATAACATGTTCACTTTCAAATTGTGATTTGTTCATGTGGTTGTTACCTTCATCATGTTTCAATCTTTGTTAAGATATGTCCTCAATCTTTGTTAAGATATGCTTCAATCTTTGTTAAATCGGTTGTAACCATTGGTATTATTTGAAGTATCTGCTTATTGTAATATGCATGCTTACTTGATTGTAATCTTATTTTATCCTGCTTTGTTAAGTTTATTTCCCCAAAGTGATGAAACTCTTTAGTTCTCATCCAAGTTGCCTCATCTTTTCCCTTCCAAAGGAAAGTCTCTCTATTGACCTTTGGGTTATAGATAGCTCATTAAACTCATAGGTCTGGATAGAACCTTCTCCCCCTTTTGGTCTGGATAGAACCAATAGGATTTAAATCATAGGTCTGGATAAAACCTTCCTCCCCTGTTGGTCTGGATAGAACCAATAGGACTTAAACTCATAGGTCTGGATAGAACCTTCTCCCTCTTTTGGTATGGAAAGAACCAATTGATCCTTATTCTGTAGTTCGAGCCCCGAACTACGACCGCTCTGATTTCTCATTGGATAATGAGAATACGTAGGCGCAAGATGTGATATCTTGACGAGAAAGCTTCCCCCTTCTTCCTCCTTTTGGTCTGGATAGAACCAATTGGTCTCACAACGTAGAACTTTAGGATAAAGTTAGGTTAACTCTATGTAAGAATCATGGAAATGATTACTTACTCCCCTTTATTGAGTGTTTAACATAGATCTAGACAGTTTTGTGAAACTCTACACAAGCATGGATATGTTTGTTCCCCTTTGAACCTTGATCATAATCAAGTGTTCTTCATCCCTAGTGAGGTGAACTACGATTGCTCTGATTCTATCCTAGTTAGGATACGTAGGAAGAGGACGCGACGTCTTTGCGAGCAAGCTTAGAAACTATCTTTAGGTTTTAACCTGCACCTTTACCCAATCCAAAACCTTAGCAAACATTTACCCAACTTAGGATGCAATCAAACAAAAGGTTCCTGTAGAGGACTACAGATGTTTAGGATGTGAGATACCTACCCTATGCATAACCAACCCCCGATCCCCGAATCTCTTAGCGTTGTTGTTACATCGTGCAAAACGTTCTTTCTTTATTTAGACCTTTCCTTTGGATAAATTAAAGTCCGGTTGTAATTTAAGAATTAAGATTCAAGTTAATCAATAGCTTGGTATCACGATTCTCACCGCAACAGAAATGGCGACTTCATTGGGGAGACTTACTTAACTTGAGGGTTTAGCCTATTTTGTTTAATTGCATGCTATATTTGTAAATATTTGCTTAACATGTATATTTGTCAATATTTGTTTGATTGTTGGGTATTGGGTGTTTTGAGTGGTGAGACGGTCCTATACCCGGACTTGAGTGAAATTATGATAGGATGGTGGTATATTCAAGAAGGCTTATAGGGAGTTGATTCCCGACCAAGCTAACTTGAGAAACCACCTGTTGCACCCCAAATTTTGACCCCTTATATTCTCATTATCATTTTAGGAGCATACTCATGAACTGTCTAACCTTAATCCAGTGCAAGTCTGTTTTTGTCAAATTGCAGATGAATCAGGGTCTCGTGCAGTCAAAATCAAAACTTTAGGGTTTGTGATTAGTCAATGTTTTGGGCTCATTCAAATAGGAAACAAGTTCAAGGATATTACATAATGTCAATTAAGAAGCCAATGTGAGGTTGTTACCCCAGAATTCAGAGCAGTACATTTCAGAGCACCCGATTAGGGTTTTTAACTAGTAAAAGTCAACTGTGGTTTGACTTTGATGTTGGAAGGTGTTGTAATGGTGGTATTGGGGTCCATGAAGTTCATGTAGCTTATTAAAGTTCATCCAAGAAGTTTCAAAGTCTTAGGAGGTCCAGAATGTCAACAGGCGACTCGGTAATCACCGATCGGTCGTACGGTTGACCGAAAAGTCAACTCTCTAAATTTTATGAATTGGACTTCAAGTTGTGAAACAAAGTTGTTCCTTATGTCATATTGGACTTGCGTATCAATTTTTATGACCATTGGATCAAGGATGAAGGAGTAATCGAGAAATCGGGAAATTAGGCTTTTGAAAAGGGCTAAACCATAACTCCTTAACCACACATCGAATTGAGTTGGTTCAAAGCTCATTTGGAAGCTCTTGACAAGTCCTACAAAAGTCCCTAAGTGGTCCATGATCAGAAAATCCATAGATTTTGAGTTATGGTCAAATTCATTTCAAGAAGGGAAAAAGACTTAGGAAAATTTCACTTTTTAAGCTCATTTTTAGCAACTTTGGAGGGCTTTTTGGCCAAGTTACTTTGAGAAATTGAAACTCATTAAAACATGAATGTTTTAGAGCTATGTGAGGGCTTTCTAAATTGTACTAGAACATCTCAAGAGGAGTTATTAGCAGAAAGTTACATGTGTTCAAAGTTAAGGGTTTCACATAATAGTCCCACATTGGCCAAATTTTCAAAGTGACCTACTTCACTAAATCTGCCAATTTTTCTTGATCCAACCTGTTATGTGTAACATATTAGAGGTGTATAGCATGAAACAATAGCAAGTTATGCAGAAATATCAGAAAAACCAAGTTTGAAGCCCATTGCCATACAAGTGGGCAAGTTGCCAAAGTTGAATTTTCCAAGCATGAGGTGGAAAGTAAGGCTGCACCAGCCCCTCCCCTATGGCTTCTAGCCTGCAAACAACATCAGAAATCAGTAGGAAATGTTGACAAAAGAGCCTTGCATCAGAACCGATGGGAAAACCCTCCCTTGGAGGTTTTCTCCAAAATATCCCAGCATTACTTCATGGTGAAGAAAGCTCCAAAGCAAGCACCTCAAGTCATTTTCCTATAAAAAGAGGATTCATTCACCTCATTTGGGACAATTGATCTGCTAGAAACAAAAGAACACTTCTGTCATTACCATTTCCTCACTTTGCATCAAAGTCTCCAAAATCACCAAAGTTCACAAAAACACCTAAAATTGGTCATGAAGTGAATTCTGTCCAAAATCAATTCTACCCTTTCAAACACTTCAACCACCCTCCACACAACTTCTAAATGACATATAGAAGGTGTATAATCCATTGAACCATCAAGTAACCTCAAAAATCAAAAAGTCAAACTTGTTCCTACCATACTTTGACCAAAAGCTACAAAAAAACACCAAACCTTGTTCTAAGCACATTCTTGGCACTCCAATCACTCTAACACCTTACAAATGACATTTCTCAACTGTCCAAGCTATTAGCAACCATTGGAGACTCATATTTTCTCATTTGGCATCACAAGTGCATTGTTGTTCAAAAGTGAAGTTAAAGTTCAAGGCAAAGAAGTGAGTTAGAGATCTCTGGTTTTCTTAGCTGTTTCAGCTTGTTCAAAAGGGTCATCAAGAGGTATGTTACTTGTACACAATGCCTCTTGCATCATTTTTCATGTCTTTGCAATTTTGAGCATTAGTTGAAATTTGAGCTATGGATTTTGGTGATTCTTCATGACACTTGCTTCTTGATGAGTATAAGATTATGATGAGCCTTAACATGTGTGTTGAACTTATTCATGTCAATTTTTAAGTGTGGTTATGTTGAACTTGCTGATATGCTACCAAAACAGTTTTGGAATGAAATTGCTAGTTTGTGATTTCTTACTTTTGCTTGAGTTTAGATGCTTTTTTCTGCTATTGGATTTTAGGGCATTTTGATACACTTATGCTCATGAATGTTGTCCTTAGCCTAGAATCTTAGCACCAGATCCCATTATCTTTGTTTTTTGGTTTGTGTTTGTTTTGACATAAAGCAAAACTGTTGAGTTAAATTGGTGGCTGTTGGTTTTACTACAACATTCTCTTAAAAAACTGCCAGTATTGGATTTTGTACTAGGCTTAGCATTTTGTCAATATGGGGATTATGGTTAGCATTGATGAAAGATTGTTCTTGGTAGGAGAAGTTGATTATGCCTAGGCACCAGTTTGCAAGCTTTTGGCTATTCAAAGTAAGGGAAAAAGGGGGGAATTTGCCAACCTGAGTTTTTTTTTCTTCTGGAAATCACAGTGAGATGCATCAACTGATGTTAGTAACAGCTGCAGTACAAGGCTTTTGCTTTAAGCTTTTGAAAAGCAATGTTTTTTTTTAACTGTGCAAACTTGGCAACCTTTATGTATTGCAGCTGGATCTACCTAGTGCTCATGCTCACCCACAGTATCTTGTTAGTATGTGTATGTCATGATACAAAACTGTTGTTTAAAACATCCTTGGCAAGTCAGACCTCTTTCTTTTCTTTTTGGCAGCAGTCTGATTTTGATGGAAACATGATCACGGTAGCATTTAGAAAGAAAATCACCCCATTCTGCTACATCACTACTGTCAAAATTCAAAAAGTGGAAATTCATTTTTCATCATAAGTATTGAAAGTCAGCTATTATGATTTGAGCATTTTTAGAATCACATTTGAAAGTTGTCTATATGCTTGCTTTGGTTTGTTTGTGTGTAAAAGTGGATTCTCATGTTTGTCATTAAAATTCAAGCAGCACTACTGCTACATTTGTAAACAACCAGTTTCCACCACCTCATGGGATACAAGCCTATGCAATGAATGTGTATGTTGGAGATAGATTTGAAACTGTTATGATTTGAGTTCACACATCATCATCATGTTATGGCAAAATGTTGTTTTCTTTGGACTGATATTTGATTTTCATCTGCTGTCAAAATTTAAAAAACAGTTGGAATACTTATTTTTGCATAGGCATTGAAAACCAATCTTTTCTCCTTTGAGCATGTTTGAATGAGCATTTGAAAAGTGTGTGTATGCTTGCATTGGACTGTTGGTGCATAAATTGAGAAACTCATGTTCATACCAAAAATCACAAAAGCCACTCACATTACCATTTTTACCTAAGATGTTCTTTTCACCAAAGCCACATATGTACACTTCATGTCCATCATTTTTGAATTGTTAGTATCATTTTGGGATTAAGAAAACACACTGTCATGAATTTCACCTTTCAAAATGCACACTTTCCACAAATTTGACACTTACCACACCATGGTTATTTTCTGTTTGTACCAAGTTGGTGTGAGGGGATGGAATCATTGCACATGATATGTATGAGTTGTGTGTATGTTTACCTTGGTTTGAAAATGTTTGAATTATGTGGAAAATCTCAAAATGCATCTCCTAACATCAACTTGCAGCAGCCATCGAGTTTTTCATCACAGTGAGAATTCTATAAAACTGAGACCACCATCATCTTCCTTGTTTGATTCTACCCCGTTTCCATATAAATTTTGTTTCGTTTCGATAAGCGGTTAGGAAGTTACGACATAAAACGTATTTACTTTGTTCATGTAATTTTGCCCAGCTTTTGAACCATGTTACCCTTATTAATTATTAGGGGTGGCTTCATCAATGGATGTATAGCCACCCCAGTGGTAAGACCATGCGCCTTTCATGCCTAGTACTTGAGTTCGACCCCTGAGGAGGGCAACTCTTTTGTACAATTTTGTGATTTTTTTACCAAAATTTCAAAAATTCGTATCTCACTCGTTTTTCATTGTTTTTCGTCCGTTCTTTTTTCGTTGTGTTCATATTTATGTGTAATTCCATGCCATGTCTTTATTTTTATGGTTTGCATATTTTATCACTTACTTTGATTATGTGCAAGTTGTGCGCGTTTTCGTGATCGTTTGTATAGTTGCAGATGAATTCTAAATGTTTCCTGTTAATATTTTTCTTGAAACTTGCTTGAATCCATGTCCATACATGTTAGTTAACATGATAGGGTTTCTTTCTTGGTTGTTACCATTTTCATCTGTTAATTTTCACTAAGTGCGAACTGTCGTCACAGTATCGGTTTTTTCCATCTGTTAACTGTTATCATCATGTTTCATTCTCACCATTTCTCATTATTTACTTGGCTGTCACCATGAATATGCTTTACCTTGATTGTCATCTTGTTTAGCATTTATTTTCTTTTCCCCCCAAGTGATGAGGCTCGTTAGCTTTCATCCGGTTATTTCCCCAGTTCCCCTCCAAAGGAAGGT
Organism: Lathyrus sativus; assembly: GCA_963859935.3. Classification (NCBI taxonomy): domain Eukaryota; kingdom Viridiplantae; phylum Streptophyta; class Magnoliopsida; order Fabales; family Fabaceae; genus Lathyrus; species Lathyrus sativus. Next base: position 280,639,706 of record OZ012741.1, read on the forward strand.
CTGTCCTCTTGACCCTCAATGTCTTGGACAATTCAATCACCCTCTCTTGACTTTGTTAAGTCACCTTACCCCTAGCTTAGAAGCCTTTAGAATTTGCTTTGAGTCTAAAAAACCCACTTGTACTAGGAGCGTTCTTCAACTAGAACCCTAGGAAAGAGTTCGTCAACTCTGCGTAAGAATCATCGTCATGATTTCTTACTTCCCCCCTTTATTACAACTTAGATTAGGGAGTTTTGTCAAACTCCACACAAACATTGTCATGTTTGTTCCCCCTTTGAATCTTGATCGTCATCAAGTGTTCTTTCCCTCGTGAGGTGAACTACGATTGCTCTGATTCTATCCTAGTCAGGATACGTAGGCAGAAGATGCGACGTCTTTGCGAGCAAACTTAGAAAACTAATTAGGCCTTTATTTATCTTTATCTATCCCAAAACCATAGCACAATTCACAAACTTATCAATCAATCAAACAAAAGATTCCTGTAGAGTACTACAGATATTTAGGGTACTAATACCTTCCCTAGATATAACAAACCCCCGATCCCCGAATCTCTTAAGCGTTGTCGTTACATCGCGAAAACGGTTTTTCTCTCTTTAGACCTATCCTTTGGATAAAATAAATTCCGGTTGTAAAAGAAATAAGATTCAAGTTAATTAATAGCTTGATATCCAATTTTCACCGCAACAGAAATGGCGACTTCACTGGGGAGGATCTTTATTTTGAGGGTTTAGCCTATCTTGTTTGAATACTTGCTTATTTGTGAATACTTGTAAATATGTGCATATGTGCTCTGTTGGTTCTTGGGAACTTTGAATGGTGAGACAACACTATACCCGTGTTTAAGCGTACTTATGATAGGACGGTGGTATATTCAAGGAGACTTATAGGGAGTTGATTCCCGACCAAGTTAACTTGAGAAAACCTCCATTCAGTAGAGGCCCTTCTGAGAGTTAGTATTGTTGATCGAGTATTCGTGAAAACAATGCTACTTTCTACATGGGAGCCCGTGATACTGAGGACCTTTAGATTACCTTTTCCCCCACTATGGCTTTTTTAGGATGTAGTGCGATGACTATAAGGAAGTAATTCCAAAGTAGTTGATACGCGATACTACACTTGGACGAGACTCTCTTGAGAATATTATCGTCCACCAAGTATTTGGGAAATTGATAATATCCGAAAGATGGGTCGAGGACTCCGGTAACTCTTTTAGAACCTTGTTCTGCAGTTGTGGAAACCTTAGTACATACCTTTGGGGAGGGTAGACCTTGATTCCTTACTCATGATTCTCCAAACCAAAATCTTTATCTGTTTATCCATGTGTATATGTGAATCTGTGCTTACCTGTGTTTGTGCATTCATGCATTCATGAACATCATATCATAAAAGTTTCATGGAACTCAGATCTCTTGTTTGTAAACATTAGGATCATCATGGACAGTGGAAAAAAGAAAACTATGAAGTACACTTACAAAAGTCCTAACTTGGTTGACATAGAGAGATTGAGCACCTCGATAACAGATACAGAAGGATTCAAGAGCAGGTACGAGAACTTATTGTCATTGTTGAGGGTAAAAAGGAAGATGGATCTGGGACTTCTCTCCACACTCCTCCAGTTTTATGATCCACTCTATCATTGTTTCACTTTTCCTGATTATTAGCTGGTACCTACACTTGAGGAATATTCTTGCTTGATTGGTTTACCTATTCTTGAAGACTCTCCTTTTCCAATCATGGAGAAGGACCCTAAGGAAGAAGAAATTGCTAAAGCAACGCGTTTAGGATTGGTAGATATTCAGAAAAATATGGTTACTAAAGGAGGAGTCTTTGGTTTGACTACAGAGTTCTTGTTCGGAAAGGCACAATATTATGCTGATCACTTGAGTATGGATACATTCGAAGCTATTCTTGCCTTGCTCATTTATGGAATCTTCTTGTTTCCAAGCTTTGATAACTTTGTGGATCTCAATGCCATCAAGATATTCTTGAAGAAAAACCCTGTGCCTACTTTACTAGCTGACGCATATCATTCGGTTCACTTGAGAAATCTACATAAAGGAGGAATGATTGTCTGTTGTGTCCTGTTGTTCTATAAGTGGTTTATTTCTCACTTACCTAAAGCTCATGCTTTTTGGAAGGAAGGTTGGTGGTCTCAGAAGATTATGGCTCTTACTCATTTGGATATTGATTGGTACAGCCGTAGTTACGATGGGATAAAAATCATTGACAGTTGTGGAAGCTTTGGTAACGTACCTCTTCTAGGTACAAGTGGAGGGATCAGTTATAGCCCTGTTCTCGCTCGCCGTCAGCTTGGATATCCTTTGAAGGACAAACCAAACAGCGCTCATGTGGAGAATATTTTCTTTAAAGGAGAATCAGAATTGAAGGGGGAAATTCTAAAAGCTTGGGGACATGTACACAAGAAAGGAAAGGAAGACTTAGGGAAACCTAATTGCGTCTCTCTCGAGCCTTATCTCCAATGGGTCCGAAAGAGAGTTATTCAGCTGAAGATGCCTTATTCTCAGCAGAAACCCATGGCTTTAGAGGAAGAGCACACAATGATCTTCATGTCTGAAGAGGAGAAGTTAAAAGTTGCTTTGAGGAAATCACAACAAACTGAAGTAGCCTGGAAATATAAGTACCAAGTAGCCATGGAAGAGAATGAAGAACTCCGTAGACAACTGCAGGTGAAGAATGAAGAAATGGTTTCTTATAAGAAGAGGAAGACACAGGAAGGCTTACCTTCTTCCAGCTCTCAGCCAACTCCATGGAAACTGGTCGTGGACAAACTCGTTCTCGAGAAGACTCAGATGCAAGAAGAAATCAAGAAACTCAAAGCAAAAGAAGACTTCTATTTAGAATACTGTCAGCCTTATATTTAGGACTTTTGTAAAATGTACTAGATGCTTTGTAATGCAATCTTGAAAATTAATGAAATGAAATGATGTTTTGATCTGAGTTCCATGAAACCTTCGCATTTGCATTTTCATTAATTAATCATTCAAGGAACTAAAGATTGTTTTGCAGATATTATAGAGATGGATTCTGGAAAGAAAGAAGAGGTTGTGTTCCGAAGACCAAGATTAGAGAACTTGAAGAAACTGGTAAGTTTAGTAGAAGACCCCGAGGCATTCAGAGAAAGACATGGGAACATGTTGTCGTTGCTAGAAGTTCAAGTGTATGAAGAGATGTTATCCGCACTTGTGCAATTCTATGATTCAACCTATCATTGTTTCACGTTTCCAAATTATCAGTTGCTACCAACTTTGGAAGAGTATTCCGCCATGATGGGAGTAGGCATTACTCCTAGCCCATTTTCTGGAAGGGAAGGGACTCCTAATGAAAGAGCAATTGCAGAGGCCGCGTATTTGGAGTTGGACGAAGTACGATCTCATATGGGTTCTAAAGGAGGGTTGTATGGATTTTCAGCTATGTTCCTATATGAAAAAGCTCAGAGCTATGCCTTGTCAAAAAATACTGAAGCATTTGAGGCCATCCTGGTTTTACTCATTTACGGACTATTCTTGTTCCCAACTGCTAGTGATTTTGCGGACGCAGATGCGATCAATCTTTTCTTGATCAAAAATCCTGTACCTACCTTGTTGCCTGACACTTACTTTACCCTCCACCGAAGGAACCGTTATGGGGTTGGACGAATTGAATGTTGTACCGTTCTCCTGCATAAGTGGTTTATTTCGCACTTGTCAGAAATTCCAGCCATCTGGGATAAGCAAAATGGACTCTCATGGACAGAAAAGCTGTTATTGCTCAAACACTCAGATATTAAGTGGTATGATCCTATGTACGGAGGAATTTCCATGATCCAAAGCTGTGGAGATTTCCCGAATGTACCGCTCATCAGCGTCAATGGTTGCATCAGCTATAATCCTATTCTGGCTCGTCGACAGTTGGGGCACCCCATGGAAGATGAACCAGATCCAGACTTTTTGAGAAGATTTTACTTGGAGGAAGGGAAGAATCACGCTTATAGGGCTCGAATTGCGTATGCTTGGCGTTATGTCCACACAAGAGGAGTAACTGCCCTAGGCCCCCACGACACTACTGTTTCAGAATCTTACCTGTCATGGGTAAGAGAAGCGGCAATGAAGATGTTCTATACTCGCTTTGAGCCTGACTCACCCAAGCCTACTCTCGTAGAAGAATTGAAAGCTGCTTTGGCAAAAGCTGAGAAAGAAGGAAAAACTTGGAGAGATAAGTATTTCAAGGCTATGCAAGAGAAGGAAGAGCTTCAAGAATTGATCCGTCAAGGTGGGAAGAGAAGTCAGCCAGAAGACGAAGGGCCATCCAACCAGAAGATTTAGAATCCTTTTGCTTTCTATTTCATTTCATCATGTATTTTGTATTAAAGACTTGTATTTCAGTTCCAGATTTGTTGTTGTAAAACTTTCAGTTGTTAATCTATGAAGACTTTGAATTTGCTTATCTCCCCATTGTTATAATTTTTGCAAATATTTCTTTGGATTCCTTGAATGATTAACTTTGCATTGTTACATTTTTACATTCATAAGCATTGCATGTGCATGTTCTTGTGTTGTGTCTCATCTCACTGTCTTGTTTCCAGAGAGAAAGAATTACACTGAACCGCCAACGTCGATACAACACCCGAGCCCAAGCTTGCTTAAGGATGGAAGAACAGAACTTAGATGTAGACAAAATCGACAATGAACTCGGAGAGCTCCGAGGAGGTATGGGGAAGATTATGGAAGCATTGCAAGCTATCCGCGCACAGTTGGACACTCAGGCCACCGTTATCTCTGAAATCACTGCAGATCCAATACCGACGGCTGTTACTATTGCAAACGTGACAACTTATGAGTTACCTCCAGGCTCTGTACCTCCACCAAGAATCACTCAGTAGACAGTTTCCCTAGGGGGAGAAGTTCCTCAGGCAATTCCTACATATACTCCAGCTGCTGTACAGATTCAGGCACGCCCTGTGTTCCACAATCCTCCACCCGTGTATGAAGGTCTTGATGGGGATGAAGAAGAGAGTGGGTTACATGACAAATTGAAAGAAAGTGTTGAAACTATAGGAAGAAAGGTCCGAGCAATGGAAGGGAACGATATCTTTGGTACTGACGCCAAAGATATGTGTCTAGTATCCGGATTGGTGATTCCACCCAAGTTTAAAGTCCCAAATTTCGATCAATATTCTGGTGCAACCTGTCCTCGCACACATCTAATCATGTATTATCGAAGAATGGATGCGCACGTTGAAAACGACAAGTTAATGATCCACTGTTTCCAAGATAGTTTAAAAGGGGCTCCGGCCAAGTGGTATTTAAGTTTGGACCAATCGAGGATTCACAATTTCCAAGACCTGGCTGACGCTTTTACTAAGCACTATAAGTACAACATGGATATGGCCCCGGATAGAAGACAATTGTTAAGCATGTCACAGAAAAGTGCAGAATCATTTAAAGAGTACGCGCAACGGTGGAGAGAGACAGCATCTCAGGTGGAACCTCCTCTGAATGAAAAAGAATTAACAGACTGGTTTGTTGACACAGTAAGACCAGAGTTTTATGAAAAAATGATCAGTAGTGTGTCTGCAAGTTTTTCTGATATCGTAGCCGTGGGAGTAAGAGTAGAGTTGGGAATGAAGAGTGGGAAGGTAGCCAACAGTACCAGTAGTTTCAGTAACAGCAATGTCAAGAAGGTTAGTAGTGGTTTTCACAAAAAGAGAGAAGGTGAGACAAATGCAATAATGGGAAGAAGGAATCGTCTTTTGAGACCGCCATATCAGCATTACCAGCAGCCTCAACAAGGGTTTTTCCAGCAAGTTCAACCAAATTATGCTCAGCAAATTCAGCAACAGCGACCAATATATCCGGTACAGTATGCCCAACAACAATATGTGGCAGCTGTAGCCCCAGCATTTAACCATCCTGTCCCAGGTTATCAGTCAGGGCAGCCAGCGCCCGCATATCATCCCAATCAACAAGGGTATCAACGAGCGCCCAATGCTCCACCCTATCAATAAAACCATCAACAGAGAGTTCAACAACCCAGACAGAATTATCAAAACCGGAGGCCAACCACAAAACCTCCACTTCCACAAATACCAATGACATACACAGAATTATACCCTTCTTTAGTTCACCAAGGTTTGATAACAACAAGACCACTGAATCCAGATAAAACATCTCCCCATTACAACCCAAATGCTCACTATGCTTTTCACGAAGGTGCCGCTGGCCACGACCTAGAGGGGTGCTTTGCGTTGAAACATCTTATGAGAGAATTGATGGAGAAGAAAATCTTGTCTTTTGATGATGTACCACCCAATGTTAAAAGTAATCCACTACCAAACCACTGAGGGGTTAATGCCATAGAAGAGTCAGAGGAGAAGATAATTGATAATGTGTCAAAAATCAGAACGCCGCTGAAGACATTACATGAGAAGTTGTCAAAAGCAGGGCTACTGGGAAGTATTCATAATAACTGTGAAGAATGTTCGGATAATTCCAGTGGGTGTGATGTGATACGGAAAGATGTACAAAGATTTATGAATGAGGGGACATTGCAAGTGTGTGGTAAGGTAAGGAAAGAAGAAGTTTCTGTGATTGAGCCAGTTTTCGATTTGTCCAGGAAAAGAGAGAAAGTTCCAGTATTCAACAAAAGTGCGAGGCCCGTCTTCAACAGAGCTGCTATCGGTCAACCTCGGCCAATTGTGATCCAAAAGCCGAGACCATTTCCTTATGATAATACAAGAGTTGTTCCATGGAAATACGACGTAACCGTAGTAGACCAAGAATCAAGAAGGGTTGTTCAGATAGATGATCAGGCGGATGTAACAAATATTGTCGGTACTAGCAAGATGACCCGTAGCGGTCGGATCTATCAACCGAAAGTAGCGGTTACGGTTCCCAAAGAAGTTATTCATGCCGTGGTAACAAGAGACAGAGAAACTCCGAGCACAGAAGAAGGAAATGATGAGGAATTTTTAAGAATTATTCGAAGAAGTGATTACAAAGTGATAGATCAGCTTCATCAGACGCCATCAAAAATATCAATCTTGTCGCTCTTGATAAATTCTCCGGCTAACAGGGAAGCATTACAGAAAGTATTGAGACAAGCTCATGTAACAAAAGATATTTCTCTCGGTCAGTTTGATTCAGTAGTGGCCAACATCACAGCATGCAACACGTTGAGTTTCAGTGATGCTGAGTTGCCAAAAGAAAGACGTAATCATAACCGTGCGCTGCACATCTCTATCAAATGCCAAGAAGACACTCTGGCCCGAGTACTGGTCGACACAGGATCCACATTAAATGTACTACCCGCAAGGTCACTCACCAGATTAGCATATGCTGGGGCAGAGATGAAGCCAACATCATTGATTGTAAAAGCTTTCGACGATTCGAGAAGAACGATTATTGGTGAAGTAGAGTTACCAATTTTGGTGGGACCCCATGAATTCAACATTGTGTTTCAAGTAATGGACATTAATCCGGCTTACAGTTGTTTCTTAGGACGTCCTTGGATCCATGAAGCTGGGGAAGTAACTTCAACCCTGCATCAGAGAATGAAGTTCGTGGTAAATGATAAACTGGTAATTGTACATGGTGAAGAAGAACTAATGGTTAGCAATCTATCATCATTTCGGTACATTGAAGCAGATGAAGACGCACTAGAGACTTCGTTTCAGGCACTAGAAATAGCCAATGCAGTGATATTAGAGGAAACGGTGGTGAAGAGTGGTCCGTCCTTTACATCCGCTCAGAGCGTTAAGTCGATACTAGAAGAAGGCATTCCTGCAGGTTGGGGAGAGATTATCAAAGTCAAACCGAAGATGGATCGCCAGGGGTTGGGTTACAAACCAACTCATGATGAAGCACCAACACATGACAAAGGGCGTCCCAAAACTATAAAAGAAGTATTCATCAGCGGAGGTTTCCAAGTCAGTGTTGTGGAAGAAGATTTTAAAGATGAAGACCTAGAGCATTTAGTATATCATTGCAACACTGCCTTGAGCAACTGAGAAGCTATTGAGATCCCTTTGGTTTTTCCTGAGTCAAAGTAATTTGTTTGTCTTTCTTTTCTCGTTTTGTTTTAAATCTCCATAGCCATGCCCAAGGCTATAGGAATGTTTTGTAAGGGCCCCATGCTTTCAAAGAAAATCAATGAAAATGAACTATTTTGTTAATTTCTTTGTGTTATTTCCTTTACTGCTTTTGCTTTCATTTTAAAACGAAAAATGGAAATCTTAAAAAACCAAAACATTCTTTCTCTGTTATGTGCTGCATTTATCTTTGTGTGCTTTAATAAAATTAAGCCATTCCCACCGGCAGCAATTTTCAAAACCCCTTTGAATCCTGTGACCATGCATTTCCTCCTGACCTTGATTCACCAATTTACCAAGCTGAAGACGAGGATGAATACTATGAAATTCCTGATGAACTGGTAAGATTGGCCCAAAAAGAGGATGCAGAGCTTCAACCCTATAAGGAACAGGTAGAAGTTATCAACCTTGGTACCGAAGAAGATAGGAAAGAGGTCAAAATTGGGGCAAGTCTAGGGGCAGAAGTCAAACAGCAACTAGAAGAACTCTTGAAAGAATATGTGGATGTATTTGCTTGGTCCTACCAGGATATGCCGGGTCTAGACACTGATATAGTAGTTCACAAATTACCACTTCGACCAGAATGCCCACCGGTTAAGCAAAAGCTTCGAAGAACCAGACCCGACCTGGCTCTTAAAATTCGGGATGAGGTGAAAAAGCAGATAGACGCAAGTTTCTTAGCAGTCTCCAAAGACCCTGAGTGGGTAGCTAACATTGTTCCTGTGCCGAAGAAAGATGGGAAAGTTAGGATGTGCGTGGATTATCGAGATCTAAATAAGGCCAGTCCAAAGGATGACTTTCCACTGCCACATATTGACACCTTGGTAGACAATACAACCCGTTTTGAAGTATTCTCTTTTATGGATGGTTTCTCCGGGTACAATCAAATCAAAATGGACCCAGATGACATGGAGAAGACCACATTCATCACTCCTTGGGGAACCTATTGTTACAAAGTTATGCCGTTTGGGTTGAAAAACGCAGGTGCTACATATCAAAGGGCCATGGTAACTTTATTTCATGATATGATGCACAAAGAGATAGAGGTATATGTTGATGATATGATAGCCAAATCTCAAAACGAGGAGGACCATTTGGAACATCTTTTGAAATTGTTCAAGAGACTCAGAAAATATCAATTGAGACTGAACCCAACCAAGTGTACCTTTGGGGTAAGATCTGGGAAATTACTCGATTTCATTGTCAGTCACTGAGGGATTGAAGTAGATCCAGACAAAGTCCGAGCCATTCAAGACATGCCAGCTCCACAAACGGAAAAGCAAGTCAGAGGTTTTCTTGGAAGACTGAATTACATATCCAGATTTATTTCCAATATGACTCCTACTTGCGAGCCCATTTTCAAATTGTTACGCAAAGACTAGACGGTTGTTTGGAATTCTGATTGTCAGCAAGCATTTGATAAAATCAAAGGTTACCTACAAGAGCCTCCAATCTTAATACCTCCGGTTCCAGTAAGACCTCTCTTCATGTATTTAACAGTGCTTGAGAATTCAAATGGGTTGTGTGTTAGGCCAACAGGACGAATCTGGACGAAAAGAACATGCGATCTATTATTTGGGCAAGAAGTTTACTGATTGTGAAAGCAGTTATTCGCTTCTGGAGAAAACTTGTTGTGCTTTGGCATGGGCTGCTAAACGTTTGAGGCAGTACATGATTTGTCATACCACTTTGTTGATTTCAAAAATGGATCCAATAAATATATTTTCGAGAAGCCTGCTCAGACTGGAAGACTTGTCCGTTGGCATATGTTGTTATCCGAGTATGACATCCAGTACGTAGCTCAGAAGTCTATCAAGGGTAGTGTTTTGTCGGAATATCTTGCAGATCAACCAGTGGAAGAATATGAGCCTCTCAAATTTGATTTCCCAGATGAAGACATTATGTTGGTAAAAGATTGTGAAGAGCCAAGTTCTGATGAGATCCAGCCAGAAGGTCTTTGGTGGAAAATGATGTTCGATGGTTCCTCCAACTACAGTGGGCACGGTGTAGGCGTCGTTTTAATGAATCCGGAAGGTGGTTACACTCCATTCACAGCCAGATTGGATTTTGAATGTACAAACAATAATGCTGAATATGAAGCTTGCATTCTCGGACTCGAGGCAGCTATTGACCTCAAAATCAAACTTCTTGAAGTCAGTGGGGATTCAGCTTTGGTCATTTATCAGGTTACTGGAGAATGGGAAACTAGACATGAAAACTTGATTCCTTATAGAGCCTATATTGTCAAAATGATGGAATATTTCGATGAAATCACTTTCAAGCATATCACGAGATCTGAAAATCATATTGCCGATGCCCTAGCCATGCTAGCCTCGATGTGGAAAGTCAGGGATGTCAATGACGCCACTCTCATCAAAATTGAACGCAAGACTGAAACCGCCTACTGTCAAATGATTGAAGAAGAGGCTGATGATAAACCATGGTTCTATGACATAAAGAATTACCTGTTGAAACAAGAGTACCCAACAGATGCTACGTCACTCGACAAGAAAACTCTGAGACGATTAGAATCCAAGTTCTTTCTCAGCAACAATGTGCTTTACAAAAGAAATCATGATATGGTTCTGCTTAGATGTGTTGACCGACGAGAAGCAGAGTTGTTAATACAAGATGTTCACGAAGGAATGTTCGGCACTCATGCCAATGGATACGCTATGTCTAAAAAGATTTTGAGAGCTGGTTATTACTGGTTGACCTTGGAAACTGACTGTATTCAATATGCCAGAAAGTGTCACAAGTGTTTGATTTATGCAGACAAGATGCATGTACCTCCAACATTGCTAAATGTGTTGTCATTACCATGGCCTTTTTCTATGTGGGGCATCGATATGATCGGGGCAATTGAACCAAAAGCTTCTAATGGACACCGATTTATTCTGGTTGCTATTGACTACTTCACGAAGTGGGTTGAAGCTGCATCTTACACTAATGTTACTCGGCAAGTGGTGGCCCGTTTCATAAAAAAGGAAATTATCTGTCGTTACGGGATTCCAAGCCGAATCATAACGGACAATGGTACCAATTTGAACAACAAAGTCATGAAAGAGTTGTGCAATGACTTCAAAATTGAACATTACAATTCTTCTCCCTATCGTCCCAAAATGAATGGAGCTGTAGAAGCTGCAAATAAAAACATCAAAAAGATCCTGCAGAAGATGGTGAAAACTTACAAAGATTGGCATGAGATGCTGCCATTCGCCTTGCATGGATACAGAACGTCCGTCCGCACTTCAACAGGGGAAACCCCTTTTTCTTTGGTATATGGAATGGATGCGGTACTCCCTATTGAGGTCGAGATACCGTCTTTGAGAGTCATAATGGAAACTAAGCTTAAAGAAGCAGAATGGGTAAGAGAAAGGTTTGATCAGCTGAATCTTATCGACGAAAAGCGCATGTCTGCAATGTGTCATGGTCAATTGTATCAAAAAAAGATTAAAAGAGCTTTTGACAAGAAGGTCCGTGTCCGGGAATTCCGAGAAGGGGAGCTTGTACTAAAGAAAATCTTACCAGTTCATAAGGACGCCCGAGGGAAGTGGATGCCTAATTATGATGGCCCGTTTGTTGTAAAGACAGTATTCTCAGGAGGCTCGCTAATTCTCACAACTATGGACGGGGAGCAGCTGACTTATCCAGTGAATTCTGATGTAGTACGAAAATATTACGCCTAAAAAGAACCCGATAAGTCGAGAACTCACAAGAACGGCTTATGCAAAAGTTAGGGTTAAAGAAAAAAGAAGAAAAAGAAAAAAGAAAAATAAAAGCTCGCTAAGTTGAAAACCTGAAAGGGCGACTTAGGCAAAAATGAGCGTCCCGGTGGATTGAAAACCCAAAAGGGCGGTCCAGGCAAAAGTTAGGGACAAAGGCGTTTCACTGCATCAGAAGAGTTGTCACTACTTCAAAAGGTTGTCACCATTGCAGAAGATTGAACAGGAGATCCACTTCCAACTGCTCTCGTCAGAAGCAAGGATTTGGGGGATTTTAGTCTTTAGGAATGGATGGTCATGGGATTCAATGTAACCTTATTCATGTTGCCATTTTTTCACTTGTAAAATCTCTATGGAATTTTGTCATTTGCAAGATTTCATTCTTGAATAAAATTAGTGTTGAGCCATTCTTTCCTTTGCAAAATTATCTTTTCCTTTATTTTCTTGTTATGCAAAATATTGTTCGTTGATCAAACGATAGTTTTTGAAAGCGTTAAGGTCAAATTATTTGAATAAAACTTGAAAAGATTGACAAACGTAAAAAACTCCAGCTCATGGAAAGTCAAGGAAAATCATACTTCCCCGAAACCTCAGGGTAGCGAAGGCTTTGATATGCAATTCGATTACGTTCCCCATTGAAATGTAAACAGGTCGAACTACTGATTCTCCTTTGGTCATGTGTAGACTGTTTTCTCAAGGAACCTCTTATGATGATATAAGGATTGGTCCCTGTCACACCCTCATTTTCACCGTTAGCCTTTTATACCCTACATTCGGCATTCATACATCATTCTATTGTGTATCGAGCATGCGGGTTCACAAGGTACGAACTAGGCCATTTGGTTGTAACTTGTCTATTTTCGGACTACATGAAAAAAGGTTCATCACCTAAGGTTTGATCTGAGGAAAAATTCTACTCATGAAAATTTTGGCAAGGGGAAGTTACTTGACAAAATACAAGGATATTCAAGATAAATATTAATAGACATGAATGCTAGGCCAAATCCAAAGCTCCTTCATACATGTTTATTTTTTATGGCATAAGTGGAGTGCAAATTATTAAGGCATGAATCAAGATCATCAATGCATAATTCAAGATTTCATTTTTAAGCACATGAGGGAATCCATCATCCAAAATTCAAGATTCATGAATGGAGATAAAAATAATACTAAGAGGGATTTTGTGACATTACAATCATGTAATTTGTTACAAAAATTCCAACTCTAGATAATGTTTAGAAATTAATCTATTTCTAAATCTTCATTCAAGTCTTTAATCAAATCTATGATATGGTACTCTTCATACTACACCATTTTTTTCATGTGCTACATTATGCTCACAAACATCCAAGAAATATGCAAGAATTAAATCAACATTGGAATGTTTATGGGCCAAGATTATGCATGTTCAATCATAGGCAAAACAGCCCCATGCAAGAGTTGAAGAATTACTACATGTCACAAAATCAAGAGGACAACATGTACTATGTTACAAGATCATTTTTTATGTCACAAAGTCAAGGAAATAGCATGCAAATGATATATTTACTTGCTAAATATCAGTTTGCAAATGCTGTCAAAGAGTGGTAACAATTGGCTACATGGCAAGATACAAAGCAATACCATCCAAGAGACTAATGGGCAAAAAGAGGGATAGTAGTATAGTATGCTACAGCAGAAAAATGCAGCAAGTCATACTAGAAATAGAAGGGAAAAGTGGGGCTGCACAAAAGGAAGAAAAAGGCATTGCCAAGAATGGAAAGTTGGTGATGAAAAGGTGTGCAAAGTGTGTGGCTTTAGGACAGCAGAAAAAGTTGACATAAAAGGTGGAAAATGGGCTGCAAGCAAGCATAGAAAACATAGTATTCCTTACTATTAAAACAGAACACAACACAAGAAGCAAGCGGAGTAGAGACTACACATAGAGAGCAAAGAGTAAGAGCAAAAAACCAGAAAATAGTTAGCAAGAAACCCCCAAAAAACAGAAAAAAAGAGAGTGAGATAGAGACACAAGAGGATCATTGAGAAACCAAACCTTCACAACATAGAGTGAAGATGGGAGAGCACATCCAACAAAGGTCATTGGAGTACTTGCAAGAAGGATAGAAAGCTCTTGGTATCCATTTCTTCAAATCTTTCTCCTTTTATTCTTTGCTTTTATATTCATTTCATTCACTCTTTTACGTGTTGTTGAACTATATATCATGTAAGATCCCCTAAGGGACTAAGAAACCATCCTCAAGGAACCACAAAAACGAAACGAAAACATAAAAAAAAATGTGAGATTTCGACCTGGACCAGCAACACGGGCCGTGTCACACGACACGGCCGACCGTGTCACGCTACTGTATGAAGTTTTTTTCCCCAGGCCTTGCAACACGGGCCATATCACACAACACGGCCGGGCGTGTTGCATCACTGTTTCAACTTTTTTCACCCGTGTCACACCACTGTTTCCTCCATATTTTTTTACCGGTTTTACCTTAAAAAATTTTTTTTCAAAGAGTCCGTTTTTTTTGTGTGTCTCGATTTTTTTGAGCCGTGTGGCTTATGTTTGTATGATGTTTGTATGTGAATATTGTTATGGCCCTTGTTGACCTTTGTTTCCAAAAACTATTTTTAAAAGTAAACTCTCGATTTTATCGAGCCATTTTTGACCATGTAAGTCGGATGCCTTGTGCACCGCCATCGACCTAAATCGCATCACTTCAAATATCTTTACAAGCAATAAATCTTGATCCAACGTCAAGTGTTTCTCTTTTCGCATAAAAATACAAAAAAAACACAATAAAATATATGATTGGAATTATGCACCATGAACTTTAAAGTGGTGGAGAAGGAATGAGAATGGAACCCTCCTACACTCATTCCGAATGTTTCGAATACAAGGCGCTCGACTTGGTTATTCGAGACATTCATCTCTATCCAAAGTCTTTTGTATAATCCTAGTCAAGAACACATTTTCTTCAAAAAAAAACTAAAAACAACATCAACTCATCAAACTATTTTTGCCTTAGGGCGTCAATCCAAAAAAACCTTTTTCAAGGTATAAAATCAACCAACAAACAACAATTTCATAAAGCCTCCGAACTACGGAGCTCTGATTCTTCACTTCTTTTAAGTGAGGATACGTAGGCACAAGGGCCACAATCCTTGGCGAGCATTAAAATAAATAAACCAATCCCTCTTTTCCTTAAACAAGCAAACTTTTAGAATAAAACACCCATTCACGCGAAATAACCTAGGAGGTTCCCATCGAGTACGATGGATGCGAGGGGGTGCTAATACCTTCCCCTTGCATAACTGACTCCCGAACCCTAAGACTTGGTTGCGATGACCACGCTCTTTTCCCAAAGGTTTTATCGCTATTTCCCTTTCCCCCCGTGGGATAAATAAAATCCGGTGGCGACTCTGTGTCATTTTTCGCGTAGCAACAGTCCCCAGTAGAATATTTCTGAGCATTGTGTTTTGAATTTACTTTGTCATCTCTGAATAACTTGTTTAAAAGTTCTGTTCCCCTATTTGAGAGTGGATCTATTTGTCAAAGAATGCATACACCTTTTCAGCCAGGGTTCAGTGTGATTCATTCGGTCCCTCGAGTTCAGTGTGCCATCTCCTGATTCCCCGTTAATGTCTAAATCGCTGCTAGTGAATTTTTGTTTAAAGTCCTGTTGTAACGGGCATTGTTTTAAAAGCCAATCGTCATTGGTATTCTTTTGGGTCGTCATCCTATTTTCCTTTGAACCAGTCGTAACTGGCATTGTCTTAAATTCCACTCGTCGGTATCCTTGTTTCGGTCGTCACCACCTTTTTTCCTTTAAAATCCCCAGTCGTAACTGGTAGTGTTCGAAATCCAATCGTCATTGGTATTCTCTTGGGTCGTTACCCTATCTTTTTCTTTAAACCAGTCGTAACAGGCGTTGTCTTAACCCCACTCGTCATTACCTTTTGGTTCGGTTGTTGCCAACCTTTCCCTCTGAAGTCTAGTCGTAACTAGCAAATCCCCTGTGAAATCTAGTCGTTACTAAGTGATTTCCGTTTAAAGTCCAGTCGTAACTGGCAGATGTTCGAAACCCAATTGTCATTGGTATCTTATTGGTCGTTACCAACCTTCCCCATGGAAGTCCAGTCGTAATTGGCGTTACTAAAAATCCAATCTTTACTGGTATATTTTAGTTTGGTTGTTACCAACTTCCCCAGCTAAAGCCTAGTAGCTTGTTAGCATTCTCACATGTTTTGGTCGTCACCATGTTTTCTTTTGAAGACCAGTCGTAATTGGCATCGCCTAAAAATCCAATCGTCATTGGTACCCTGACTTGATCGTCACCATATGCTCCTTTAAGTCCAGTAGTTACTGGCATTACTTGAAATTTGGTTGTCACCAATTTCCCCAGTCGAAGTCTTGCATTACCAATTGGAGTTAAAACTTCATTTGTTATTATCTCAGGTTGGTCGTTACCATTACCTCCAGGAAGTCTAGTGGTTACTAGCACTGCCTAAGTCATCTGTTTAAAACTGGGTGACATCATTATCCCCAGTGACACCTTTCCCCCAGACAAGTCTCGGAGATCTAGTTGTCACTAGTATTTCCCATCATGTTTTGTCTTTGTTCTTGTCCATTCCTGAAGATCCCGTTTAAACTCTTCACTATAGGAAGTCCTCATCTGATCATCCCCAGTGAGGTTCATGTTGTAAGTTCCCCAGTAAAAAGTCGCTCGTGTCCCTGGTAGAAATCTACCTTGTTCCCCGATGAAGTGTTTGCTTTTCCCAGTAAGATTGTCATCTTCGTTAGACTTTGTGCGCCCTCATTTTTCTCCCCGTTATCACTAGTCATGATTGAACTATTGATTGTTATACCTCGTGATTCCCCAGTGTCGGATCCACAATGCCAGGTCCTCGCGAGTAGTTACTCGTTGTTTTGTTTTTCTGTCTGTTGCATATGTCTTGCATCCAAGCATCATAAAGCATCATTTAGAATTCATGACACATCATGACCTGTCCTTTTGCATATCATCGAATCTAAGGAACAAAATTTTCGGTTTTTCTATATTTAAATACCTTTCACTGCGATTCTACGAGGATTGTCATCTCTCAGTTCCATCTAGTGAAGATATTTAAATAGGGGCAACTGTTGCACCCTAAATTTTGACCCCTTAGATTCTCATTATCATTTTAGGAGCATACTCATGAACTGTCTAACCTTAATCCAGTGCAAGTCTATTTTTGTCAAATTGCAGATGAATCAGGGTCTCGTGTAGTCAAAATCAAAACTTCAGGGTTTGTGATTAGTCAATGTTTTGGGCTCATTCAAATAGGAAACAAGGTCAAGGATATTACATAATGTCAATTGAGAAGCCAATGTGAGGTTGTTACCCCAGAATTCAGAGTAGTACATTTCAGAGCACCCGATTAGGGTTTTTCACTAGTAAAAGTCAACTGTGGTTTGACTTTGATGTTGGAAGGTTTTGTAATGGTGGTATTGGGGTCCATGAAGTTCATGTAGCTTATTAAAGTTCATCCAAGAAGTTTCAAAGTCTCAGGAGGTCCAGAATGTCAACAGGCGACTCGATAATCACCGATCGGTCGTACGGTTGACCGAAAAGTCAACTCTCCAAATTTTATGAATTGGACTTCAAGTTGTGAAACAAAGTTGTTCCTTATATCATATTGGACTTGGATATAAATTTTCATGACCATTGGATCAAGGATGAAGGAGTAATCGAGAAATCGGGAAATTAGGGTTTTGAAAAGGGCTAAACCATAACTCCTTAACCACACATCCAATTGAGTTGATTCAAATCTCATTTAGAAGCTCTTGACAAGTCCTACAAAAGTCCGTAAGTGGTCCATGATCAGAAAATGCATAGATTTTGAGTTATGGTCAAATTCATTTCAAGGGAAAAGGACTTGGGAAAATTTCACTTTTTAAGCTCATTTTTAGCAACTTTGGAGGGCTTTTTGGCCAAGTTACTTTGAGAAATTGAAACTAATGAAAACATGAATGTTTTAGAGCTATGTGAGGGCTTTCTAAATTGTACTAGAACATCTCAAGAGGAGTTATGAGCAGAAAGTTACACGTGTTCAAAGTTAAGGGTTTCACATAATAGTCCCACATTGGCCAAATTTTCAAAGTGACCTACTTCACTAAATCTGCCAATTTTTCTTGATCCAACCTGTTATGTGTAACATATTAGAGGTGTATAGCATGAAACAAGAGCAATTTATGCAGAAATATCACAAAAACCAAGTTTGAAGCCCATTGTCATACAAGTGGGCAAGTTGCCAAAGTTGAATTTTCCAAGCATGAGGTGGAAAGTAAGGCTGCACCAGCCCCTCCCCTATGGCTTCTAGCCTGTAAACAACATCAGAAATCAGTAGGAAATGTTGACAAAAGAGCCTTGCATCAGAACCAATGGGAAAACCCTCCAAGGGAGGTTTTCTCCAACATATCCCAACATTACTTCATGGTGAAGAAAGCTCCAAAGCAAGCACCTCAAGTCATTTTCCTATAAAAAGAGGATTCATTCACCTCATTTGGGACAATTGATCTGCTAGAAACAAAAGAACACTTCTGTCATTACCATTTCCTCACTTTGCATCAAAATCTCCAAAATCACCAAAGTTCACAAAAACACCTAAAATTGGTCATGAAGTGAATTCTGTCCAAAATCAATTCTACCCTTTCAAACACTTCAACCAACCTCCACACAACTTCTAAATGACATATATAAGGTGTATAATCCATTGAACCATCAAAAAACCTCAAAAATCAAAAATTCAAACTTGTTCCTACCATACTTTGACCAAAAGCTACAAAAAACACCAAACCTTGTTCTAAGCACATTCTTGGCACTCCAATCACTCTAACACCTTACAAATGACATTTCTCAACTGTCCAAGCTATTAGCAACCATTAGAGACTCATATTTTCTCATTTGGCATCACAAGTGCATTGTTGTTCAAAAGTGAAGTTAAAGTTCAAGGCAAAGAAGTGAGTTAGAGATCTCTGGTTTTCTTAGCTGTTTCAGCTTGTTCAAAAGGGTCATCAAGAGGTATGTTACTTGTACACAATGCCTCTTGCATCATTTTTCATGTCTTTGCAATTTTGAGCATTATGTTGAAATTTGAGCTATGGATTTTGGTGATTCTTCATGACACTTGCTTCTTGATGAGTATAAGATTATGATGAGCCTTAACATGTGTGTTGAACTTATTCATGTCAAGTTTTAAGTATGGTTATGTTGAACTTGCTGATATGCTACCAAAACAGTTTTGGAATGAAATTGCTAGTTTGTGATTTCTTACTTTTGCTTGAGTTTAGATGCTTTTTGCTGCTATTGGATTTTAGGGCATTTTGATACACTTATGCTCATGAATGTTGTCCTTAGCCTAGAATCTTAGCACCAGATCCCATTATCTTTGTTTTTTGGTTTGTGTTAGTTTTGACATAAAGCAAAACTGTTGAGTTAAATTGGTGGCTGTTGGTTTTACTGCAACATTCTCTTAAAAAACTGCCAGTATTGGATTTTGTACTAGGCTTAGCATTTTGTCAATATGGGGATTATGGTTAGCATTGATGAAAGATTGTTCTTGGTAGAAGAAGTTGATTATGCCTAGGCACCAGTTTGCAAGCTTTTGGCTGTTCAAAGTAAGGGAAAAGGGGGGAATTTGCCAACCTGAGTTTTTTTTCTTCTGGAAATCACAGTGAGATGCATCAGCTGATGTTAGTAACAGCTGTAGTACAAGGCTTTTGCTTTAAGCTTTTGAAAAGCAATGTTTTTTTTAACTGTGCAAACTTGGCAACCTTTATGTATTGCAGCTGGATCTACCTAGTGCTCATGCTCACCCACAATATCTTGTTAGTATGTGTATGTCATGATACAAAACTGTTGTTTAAAACATCCTTGGCAAGTCAGACCTCTTTCTTTTCTTTTTGGCAGCAGTCTGATTTTGATGGAAACATGATCACAGTAGCATTTAGAAAGAAAATCACCCCATTCTGCTACATCACTACTGTCAAAATTCAAAAAGTGGAAATTCATTTTTCATCATAAGTATTGAAAGTCAGCTATTATGATTTGAGCATGTTTAGAATCACATTTGAAAGTTGTCTATATGCTTGCTTTGGTTTGTTTGTGTGTAAAAGTGGATTCTCATGTTTGTCATTAAAATTCAAGCAGCACTACTACTACATTTGTAAACAGCCAGTTTCCACCACCTCATGGGATACAAGCCTATGCAATGAATGTGTATGTTGGAGATAGATTTGAAACTGTTATGATTTGAGTTCACACATCATCATCATGTTATGGCAAAATGTTGTTTTCTTTGGACTGATATTTGATTTTCATCTGCTGTCAAAATTTAAAAAACAGTTGGAATACTTATTTTTGCATAGGCATTGAAAACCAGTCTTTTCTCCTTTGAGCATGTTTGAATGAGCATTTGAAAAGTGTGTGTATGCTTGCATTGGACTGTTGGTGCATAAATTGAGAAACTCATGTTCATACAAAAATCACAAAAGCCACTCACATTACCATTTTTACCTAAGATGTTCTTTTCACCAAAGCCACATATGTACACTTCATGTCCATCATTTTTGAATTGTTAGTATCATTTTGGGATTAAGAAAACACACTGTCATGAATTTCACCTTTCAAAATGCACACTTTCCACAAATTTGACACTTACCACACCATGGTTATTTTCTGTTTGTACCAAGTTGGTGTGAGGGGATGGAATCATTGCACATGATATGTATGAGCTGTGTGTATGTTTACCTTGGTTTGAAAATGTTTGAATTATGCGGAAAATCTCAAAATGCATCTCCTAACATCAACTTGCAGCAGCCATCGATTTTTTATCACTGTGAGAATTCTAAAAAACTGAGACCACCATCATCTTCCTTGTTTGATTCTACCCGATTTCCATATAAATTTTGTTTCGTTTCGATAAGCGGTTAGGAAGTTACGGCATAAAACGTATTTACTTTGTTCATGTAATTTTTCCCAGCTTTTGAACCATGTTACCCTTATTAATTATTAGGGGTGGCTTCATCAATGGATGTATAGCCACCCCAGTGGTAATACCATGCGCCTTACATGCCTAGCACCTGAGTTCGACCCCTGAGGAGGGCAACTCTTTTGTACAATTTTGTGATTTTTTTACCAAAACTTCAAAAATTCGTATCTCACTCGTTTTTCATCCGTTCTTTTTTCGTTGTGTTCATATTTATGTGTACTTCCATGCCATGTCTTTATTTTTATGGTTTTCATATTTTATCACTTACTTTGATTATGTGCAAGTTGTGCGCGTTTTCGCGATCGTTTGTATAGTTGCAGATGAATTTCTAAATGTTTCCTGTTAGTATTTTTCTTGAAACTTGCTTGAATACATGTCCATACATGTTAGTTAACATGCTAGGGTTTCTTTCTTGGTTGTTACCATTTTCATCTGTTAATTTTCACTAAGTGCGAACTGTCGTCACAGTATCGGTCTTTTCCATCTGTTAATTGTTATCATCATGTTTCATTCTCACCATTTCTCATTATTTACTTGGTTGTCACCATGAATATGCTTTACCTTGATTGTCATCTTGTTTAGCATTTATTTTCTTTTCCCCCCAAGTGATGAGGCTCGTTAGCTTTCATCCGGTTATTTCCCCAGTTCCCCTCCAAAGGAAGGTCTGTCCTCTTGACCCTCAATGTCTTGGACAATTCAATCACCCTCTCTTGACTTTGTTAAGTCACCTTACCCCTATCTTAGAAGCCTTTAGAATTTGCTTTGAGTCTAAGAAACCTACCTGTACTAGGAGCGTTCTTCAACTAGAACCCTAGGAAAGAGTTCGTCAACTCTGCGTAAGAATCATCATCATGATTTCTTACTTCCCCCCTTTATTACAACTTAGATTAGGGAGTTTTGTCAAACTCCACACAAACATTTTCATGTTTGTTCCCCCTTTGAATCTTGATCATCATCAAGTGTTCTTTCCCTCGTGAGGTGAACTACGATTGCTCTGATTCTATCCTAGTCAGGATACGTAGGCAGAAGATGCGACGTCTTTGCGAGCAAACTTAGAAAACTACTTAGGCATTTATTTATCTTTATCTATCCCAAAACCATAGCACAATTCACAAACTTATCAATCAATCAAACAAAAGGTTCTTGTAGAGTACTGCAGATATTTAGGGTGCTAATACCTTCCCTAGATATAACTAACCCCCGATCCCCGAATCTCTTAAGCATTGTCGTTACATCGCGAAAAAGGTTTTTCTCTCTTTAGACCTATCCTTTGGATAAAATAAAGTCCGGTTGTAAAAGAAATAAGATTCAAGTTAATTAATAGCTTGATATCCAATTTTCACCGCAACACCACCGCTCAGTGTAGGCCCTCTTGAAATTTTAGTATTGTTGATCTAGTATTCGTGAAAATAATGCTACTTTCGACGAAGGAGACCATGACACTGTGAACTTTTAGAATACATGCTACCCCACTTTGGCCTTGTTAGGACGTAGTGCGATGGCTATAAGTAAGTATTTCTGAAATAGTTGATACGCGATACTACACTCAGACGAGACTCTCTTGAGAATATTATCGATTACCAAGTGATTTGGGAAGTTGATAATATCCGAAAGATGGGTTGTTGACCCTGGGAACTTTGTTAAGAACCCGTTCGGCAGGTACAAATCAGCTCATAGTATAAATCCTTAAGGGATGGGTGGACCTTTGAGTCCTTGATTTGATCTTGAGCCTAGGAGGTCTTTGTGTATGCATTGTATTTGTGAATACTTGCCATCATGTTACGTGTGCATCATCCCATCATATCACCATAAGCATATCATGTTGCAACTAGTTTTGTAAAACTAAGTCGATCTCTGGTATTTTTAAAAGTTGTAACTTTTCCAACGATTGATGAAATGATGGTTTTTAACCTAATCAAACTTCTGAGTTTTGTAAAACCAGTTGCGCTTTTGCACTTGCATCAGCATTTTGCATATCATTCTTCATCGCGTCGGTCCTTTGGTTCATTCTGTGTTATGTTGATATCAGAGGGAGAGAGTATATCACAAAAGCTAGCATTCAAAGGGATGGATCACCTTGAGCAGGAAAACCAAGCCCTCCGGGAAGAAGTTGCTCGTTTGAAGAGTAACATCAAAGCTTTCGCTACTATCATCAGGGATATAATGGATACTCGAGAACAGGAAAACCAGAAGCTCAGTGACGAGCTAGAGAGGGTAAAACGTGCCAAGAGGAGTCTGACAAATTTTATCAAAGATTTGATCTTGTCCTAGCGACAGGAAGGATTAGCTTCGTCCACCAATTAGCCATATGGTGGGTCTCTGAGTATTCCTATACCTTATGCGAGGTTGCTCCCCCTACTTTTGCAGAATGGTTTAGTTCAAAAGGAATTTCCACCCGTTCTTCCTCCGGGCCACCAAAGTTATTTCACCGTTGACGCTTTCTGCGCCTTCCACCATGGAGCGCCAGGTCATGATATTGAGGAATGCTACATCCTCAAGAATAAGGTGAAAGAGATGATTGAAGCTGGAATCATATCTTTCGAGATATGCGAACCTCGAGTACACATCAACCTTCTGCTTGACGAAGAAGCAACTCCATCCCTGCATAGGGTGGACTAAGGAAGAAGGCCCCTGATAATTGCTTTTTCCTTGTTTTGTTAAACAATTTCAATTCCCTAAAGCTGGCAGCTGTAGACTGTTTCAGCATTTTGTTGTGTCTTCTTTGCATTCGAATTGCTTGTAAGCTGTTGTTTATTTAAATTGGCAATATTTAATGAAATGTTGGTGCATCTTTTGATTAAGTCCATTCGTTTCACTCTTTCTTTTTTCTTTCATTGTTATGAAATACGAAAAATGAAAAAATTTCTTTTGTTTACTAAACTGTTGTTTAAAACAAAGATTGAGAAGGATGATTAAAATTATATCCATAACTGCTGTTGATATGCTTTCAATTTAACTTTGCCGATGATGTAAGGCATTGTTTCAATCCCTAAACACTGGAGAAATAAGGAAGATAATCCCTCGTCAACCCCTTCGATCCTAGAAGTAGGAGTTTTCTTTCTTTACAAAAACAAAACCTTAAATCTCAAACCTGGGGCGGGTAGTTCTCAGTTAACTTGAAGATATGTGCATACAAGACACTTTTCATATAAAGGTGGTGCACTCAGGTTTTCCTTTGTACACAACAAAGTGTCGAAGATGCTTTTCAGCATAAAAGAAGATGATGGTTCACCGAATCCTTTAAACCAGGTAGTCACCCCCTTTCTCGAAAGAAAAAAGAAAAGTGAAAAAAGAAAAAAGCCCGCTAAGTCGAAACCTATGAAGGAGACTTAGGCAAAAATGGGGCATCCCATTGACTGTATATTCGAACAAAGAAGTTCAGACAAAAGTCAGGGATAACAAAAGAGAGGAATGTTGTAAGAGTTATCACTCTTAAAAATCCTCAAATAGAAAAAAGCTATCAAATACTGTAAGGGAGTTGTGACTACCTTAGGTTTGTAAACCATCACCAACTATCATCAGTTCAATTCTTAAGTCTGTAAGAACCTAAATGTGTAGTTAACTGAGCGTAGGATTGGAGTTCATCATGTTGAGTGGGTGGGACAAATAACTTTGAGCCTTTATCCTTTGTTTCATAAACCATGAACCAAGCCACGTTACAACCCTTAAAAGACCTAATTGAGGTAAGGTTGTTTTGAAAGCATATTACAACAAGGTTGGATAACTTGACTCCTAATGATCTTTGTTAATTATATGTGTTCATCACTTTATCCATCATTTGTAAAATGATTGGATCACTTTCACTTTGATCACTTGATCACTCCACTGTGTGTGTTTCATCAAAAATGTTTTCAAAAGATTGAATGAATTTTACATTGAAAATTGCCAATTTTTAATGAACATCATTGCGTGCAAAATAATCCAATATCAAAGGAATCCCAACAAGCGCTGTCAGCTAGGGAATTTGACTTGATAAAGGAAGCTCATCCTAGGGCAATCAATTTGAAGGATTTGTTAATCATTTGTTACAACGTACAACTAATCAGAGCCGACCAGGTCGAGACCGGATGAAGCTCTCAATGAACTGTTTAGGCTGGGGCAGATCTTTTGCAGTTACCAGCCAGCAGGGGCAAGTTTGTTCCCCAGTCGTCACTTCCGTAGTCTGAAGACTTTGTTGTATAAATACCATTAAACTGGGGCAATCACGTCGAGATTTGAAAATCTCTCTAAGTGTTTGAAGACATTGAACCATCTTTATGCCGTTTCTTTTGTAAAAGCATCCTTATGACTTCTTCTCACAGACTGTGTAATCTTGGGCAGACAAAGTTGAAGACTACTTGTCGCAAGAGCCGTTGCTCACTTGAAAATGACTATTATCATAAGGGGGCATAAATGTTTTGTTCTCATGATGCCCTTTGTCAGCTCTCCAGTTAAGTTGTCACTTCGGTTGATCTGGGAATCTCTCGATATGGTTTTCATCCAACAAAGAATTCAAACTCATGATGGCAATCCAAGTGAAGTCATGATGTTGTGTCCTAAAGAAGATTACTCTCTCCCAAAGAAGGTGGTAACCTTGAAGTGGAATTGTTCTTCATGATCATCCCTTTGATGTCCAATCTTGGTAAAGTTTGGTTGGGTCTCCGTGTCGAGATGTTTATTTCATCTCCTGTTTTGTTTTGTCTGTTTCGTCAGCATAAACGTAAGCATGGCATAAAGCATAGCATCCGTGCTTCGTTGCTATCTCTGGTTGTTACCTGCTCCTGTTTCACTTTGGTTACCTCCTCAGTGATTGGGTGTGTTGTCTCTCTCTAATAGAGTTGTCAGCCTTTAAGCATAAAATGTCCATCCTTTATCAATTCCCCACAGAGTTTAATCCTCGTGAATGATGGTTGCTTCAGTTATCTTTTTCCATGATTGGATAAGGTGAGTCACCATTCGAGTTCATTTCTCAATGGTTGGAGTCTTGTTTAACAGTTTCTTTCTAGCTTAGTTCTGGATTGAACTTTGGTCCCTGTCGGTCGCCGAACCTACCAGGACGTGCATTTATTTTGCACTATCTATCAAGAAGAACATCTTACATTGCAATATAGGTGAGTGGCAATCTCTTGGGAGAAGCTTAACCTTCATCAACGATAAATGGCAGTCTCTTCGGAGAAGTTTAATCGTCTTCAACGATAAGTGGCAGTCTCTTCGGAGAAGTTTAATCGTCCTCAACGATGAATGGTAGTCTCTTCGGAGAAGTTTAATCGTATTCAGCGATAAATGGCAGTCTCTTCGAAGAAGTTTAATCGTCATCAATAGGTGAGTGGCAGTCTCTTGGGAGAAGCTTAACCTTCATCAACGATACATGGCAGTCTCTTCGGAGAAGTTTAATTGTATTCAGCGATAAATGGCAGTCTCTTAGGAGAAGTTTAATCATCGTCAACGGTGAGTGGAAATATCTTGGGAGAAGCTTAACCTTTATCAACGATAAATGGCAGTCTCTTCGGAGATGTTTAATCGTCTTCAACGGTGAGTGGCAATCTCTTCGGAGAAGCTTAACCTTCATCAACGATAAATGGCAGTCTCTTCGGGGAAGTTTAATCGTCTTCAGTGGTGAGTGGCAATCTCTTGGGAGAAGCTTAACCTTCATCAACGATAAATGGCAGTCTCTTCGGAGAAGTTTAATCGTCTTCAGTGATAAATGGCAGTCTCTTTGGAGAAGTTTAATCGTCTTCAACAAATAAGTGGCAATCTCTTTAGAGAAGCTTATCATTCTTCAACGATAAATGGCAGTCTCATTTGAGAAGTTTATCTCAAGGATGTCGATGCACGGTTGTGACCAGCATTGTTTAAAAATCTAGTGGATACTAGTATAAGTAATTTGGTGGTGACCAATCATATTTCAAGTAAGGCCCGTTGGTAACTGGCATTATGAAAATCCATGGACAACGAATACTGACAATTTGGTTGTGTATCATTCCAAACTAAGTCAAGATGGTTTCCATCCCAAGCTCAGGTTTCGTACCTTTGGAGATGTATTGTTTGATTCCAAGCACAGGTTTCGTACCTTTGGAGATGTTTGTTTCTATCCCGAGCACAGGTTGTGTACCTTTGGAGATAGATGTTTGTTGCCATCCCAAGCTCAGGTTCCGTGCCTTTGAAGATGTATTGTTTGATTTCAAGCACAGGTTTCGTACCTTTGGAGATGTATTGTTTGATTCCAAGCACAGGTTTCGTACCTTTGGAGATGTTTGTTTCTATCCCGAGCACAGGTTGTGTACCTTTGGAGATAGATGTTTGTTGCCATCCCAAGCACAGATTTTGTACCTTTGGAGATGTATTGTTTGATTCCAAGCACAGGTTTCGTACCTTTGGAGATGTTTGTTTTTTATCCCGAGCACAGGTTGTGTACCTTTGGAGATAGATGTTTGTTGCCATCCCAAGCTCAGGTTTCGTACCTTTGGAGATGTATTGTTTGATTCCAAGCACAGGTTTCGTACCTTTGGAGATGTTTGTTTCTATCCCGAGAGCAGGTTGTGTACCTTTGGAGATAGATCTTTGTTGCCATCCCGAGCACAGGTTGTGTACCTTTGGATATGTGTACTTTGGATCCCAAGTTCAGAAATTCCCAGAGACTAAAGTGGTTGCATTTGCGTGAAGTGTTCTATATCCTAATGTATTGAGGATGTTCAAATTTCGTTCCTAATGTTTTGAGGATCTTCGTCCAATCCTAATGTGTTTAGGATTGTTGTCTCTTCTATATCCTAATGTGTTGAGGGTTGTTTCTCTTCTATATCCTAATGTGTTGAGGGTGGTGTTTCGTATCCTAATGTATTAAGGATGTTCAACTTTCGCTCCTAATGTTTTAAGGGTCTTCATCCAATCCTAATGTGTTGAGGATTGTTGTCTCTTCTATATCCTAATGTGTTGAGGGTTGTGTCTCTTCCATATCCTAACGTATTAAGGATGTTCAGCTTCCATTCCTAATGTATTGAGGATGTTTTTGTTCCTAAGGTATTAAGGGATATATTTGTGCTTCCTGGTCATCACCAAACTCTTTGAAAGTCCGGTAGATACTGGTATTGCTTGAAAGCTAATCGTTACAAGTTGATTGTTACCAACTCCCCCAGCCGAAGTCCTGTGTTTTATCAATGTTGTTTGGAATTCCCAATTGAAATTGGAACTTCAACTTGGTTGTCACCATATCCCCAGTAAGTCTAGTGGAAACTAGCTCTGTTTGAAGATATTTGTTGTCCCGGTCATCACCAGTCTCCCCAGTTGAAACTTTTGATTTTCTAGTCGAGTCTCGGAGAATTAGTGCATACTAATTTCCCTGGCGTGTCCGGTCTTGTTTCTAACCTTTTCCTGAAGATCCTGTTTGAACTCTTCGTTATAGGAAGTTTTCTCATCTGGTTATCCCCAGTGGGATTCGTGTCTTCGTTCCGTCTTTTCCCCGGTGAAGCTTTGCTTCCCCGGTGGATTTATTTCCCCAGCGAAGTTTTCCCAAGTGGGTTTCTTCCCCAGTGAGGTTTACGTTTCTTTTCTTTCGTTTCCCCAGTGAAGAATCGCTTTCTTCCCCGGTGGGCTTCCTCATCTGGTTGTCCCCAGTGAGGTTCGTATCTCCTTTCCCCAATGAAGATGTGTCTTCCTTGGTAGAATTTGTGTCCCCTGCATGAAATATTTCCTTGAACGAGCATCTTTGGTCATGATTGAACTATCTTGCTTACTTCACCTAGAATCTTTCCCCAGTGTGTTGAGTTCCTCATGAGTGGTTACTCGTTGTATTGCCGTTCTTTTATATTTGTTCGCGCGTCTACATCTGTCTTGCATTTAAGCATCATTTAGATTCATGGCATATTTGCATTCTTCCTTTTTCATACCGTCGGATCTAAGTGACAAAATTTCTAGTTTGCTATATTTAAATACCTTTCACTGCGATTCTATGAGGATTGTCATCTCTCATCACCATCTAGTGAAGATATTTAAATAGGGGCATCTGTTGCATCTGAAATTTTGACCCCTTAGATCCTAATCATCATTGTAGGATCATATTCACTTGATTAACTAACCTTAACCCATTTTCAGTTTATCTTTGTTAAGATGCAGATGAATTAGGGTTCCGTACCGTCAAAATCGAGATTTTTGTGGTCGGATCAATCAATGTTTTGGATTGATTCAACTTCAAATAAGTCTCCACATCATCAAGAATACAACATTGGATCAAGTAGGGATTCAATTTGAGGTGGTCACCTGGGGATTGAGAACAGTGCAATTTAAGGTACCCGATTAGGGTTTTCGACGAGAAAAAGTCAACTGTAGTTTGACTTTTGTTTTAAAGAATGCTTCAATGGCGGGATCTTGGTCCATTAAGTTCCTATGGCTTAGTGAAGTCCATCCAAGGAGTTTCAAGTCCTCAGAACACCCGGAGCCCCAACGGTCGACTCGGTAGGCACCGATTGATCGAATGGTTGACCGAAAAGTCAACTCTTCAACAATAAGGAATTTGACTTCAAGGTGTGATTCAAAAATGTTCCTTATATTATATTACACCTCCCCATAAAATTTCATGACCATTGGATCAAGGGTTAAGAAGTAATTGCAAAAATCAAGAATTAGGGTTTCGAAAGGGGCAAGACCATAACTCCTAAACCACACATCCAAATGAAGTGGTTCAAAGCTCATTGGAAAGCTCTTGGCAAATCCCACAAAATCCTCAAAGTGGTCCATGCTCAAAAAATGCATAGAATTGGAGTTATGACAAGATTCATTTGAAGAAGGGAAATAACTTAGAAAAATCAGTTTGAGCAGGAAGTTATGCACCATAGAAGTTGGGCCTGTCAACACTTGAGACCATACTCCAACACTTTCCAAAAATCAGTTTTTCACAACTTGAGATCTCCTCAGACCTTGGATCATGATTCAACATAATATTCAGATGTGTAGAAAAAAGGAAATGCAGAAAATGTAAGATTTGGAGAGAGAGAGAGGGTAGGTTGCAACTTGGCATTATTATATTCAAATGTAAGAAGGAGAGAGAAACTTTTCATGCTAGAACTGTTGCAGCTGGCTCACTCTACCTTCATAGATCACCTCAGTCACTTCATGTCCATCTCCACTTGAGTTTTCTGATCTCCTTTGAACTATGGAGCTGATAGGAGAAGATTTGGTAGGATTCATTTGAAAAATCTCATGAAACTCTTTCCAAAAGTGGTAAAAGACCAAGGCTGCCCTCACTCTTGTTTGGCTATAAATAAAGGCCTCTTCTATGAGTTTAGACCTACCAGAGCAATCTCAAAAAACCAGAGAAACCATAGCTCTCATTCTCCTCTCATTCCTTAAGAATCTAAAAAATCTCAAAATCCCCATTTTCACCAAAAAGCTGTCTTGAGCAAAACTCTGCTCAAGACCAGTTCTATCATTTCTAAGCCTCTCAAAATCATCCACACAATCCCTAAATATGGTGTAGAAGGTGTCCATACCCTCAAACCTCTCAAAAATACCATTTTTCAAAAAGTCAACTTTCACACCAAGAAAGTTTGACCACTATACTCAAAATTTGCCAAATCCTTGTATAGGCTTGTTCTTGCTATTTTAATCATCCATACACCTCACATATATCATATTACAACTGTCCAAAGCATTGAAGATCAGTGGTGAAACTCATTTCTCCAACTGTCTTGAAATTTGGTCTGTTGCTTCAAGAGGAAGCAAGCTTCATCTCTTTGCAAAGGAAGGAGTATCTCTGGGTTTCTAAGCTTTTTAGCTTGCTCAAGGCTTGTCTACAAGAGGTATGTGATATTCAAACTCCTCATTAATCATATATTATCATGTATTGTCATTTTGTGGTGATTTTTGTGAAAACATACCATGGCTGCCCCATTGAGGTTCTTTGTCAAGAACTCTAGTTTCCATGATCACGATGCTTGTTTTGTTAATATTTTGTCATTTGTAAATGATATGTGGATGATATGTTACAAGTTGTTACTTTAATGTCAGGCTTAACTTGTTTGTGAAGATTTTGGCCATGTGGTAGATTTAGGATCCAACTTTGAAATAATGATATGCTTGCCCTAGGCTTGTTAGACCTAGCTTAGTAGTGATGTTTGGCTCAACTTGTAAGTTGCTCATAGATCCCCCCTTGCCCTTGGTCATGTTTGAATCAATGTGGCCCTTGTTTTCACATTGTGATATTTTCATGTCTTTCTTGCCTATCATTGCTATGAAGTGGTTTTTGAGTGGTTATGCTTGCTATTTCTGGTGCCTCAAGTCTTGGTTTAATGTTTGATCTTGATTCATGATGTATGTCTTGGTGGAGATGTGAAAGATATGAATTTTTCTATTTGGGTTGTCTTGAAGTATTGTTTAACTTTGCTGTCAAATTGGAATCAACATGTCATTTTTGGCTTGGTGTGCTTTTGCTTGACTTTATGTTTAGAGACTCATTGGTTTACCTATTTTAAGAATGTGTATGATGTTTTTGTGCTTAAAATCTTCCTAAGTGTTTAAACTGCCTTATCATGCCTCACTTGCATTTTTTCAAAACATCATTGATACCACCAACACATCATTTTCTGTTTCAGTCAATTCCTACATGATTTATGTGCATGGAATCACTGCCCTATTGATTTGAAATTTGTGTGTGATGTTATTTATCTCAAACTGTCATGAAATCACCTGCTGCTACATTAGCTCACTAAGACTGTTTTACATTTCAACAAATATACCAAACTTTGTTCCAATTGCTATAAGCTTGTTTTCAATGTATGATTGCTTTCCTTATCATATTTATGATGTGTGTGGATCATTATTTTGGCTTGAAATCTTATCTTTTGAAAATTGACCCACTGCCCTCATCAAGACAGTTCCATATTACCAAAATTGGCCAATTTCTGTTTTGATTGGAATGTGTTAATTTGTTGAACTTAATCTCATCCATCATCATGTATCTGAGGTATGTGATTGTTTATTTTGGTTTGAAACCTCATCATTCAAAAATTCACCTGCTGAACCATCCATTACCAAACTGTTTTGCATTTCCTCTAACATGCCAATTGTTGATTTAATTGAAGTGTGCCTAAGTTTTGAATTAAATCTCATCTGTCATTACATTTATGTTGTGTTTGTTCATCATTGTGTGGCATAAAACTCATCATCTTGAAATATACCTGTTTGCATTGGCAATTTGTTCCAAAAAACTGTTTTCACATGTTATACCACCAAACCACCTTGAAATCTGCCACAGTTGTGACTGTCATGAGAAGTATGCCTTGCGTTTGATGTGTTGAATTTCTGTTTTTGATACATGCTTGATTTAATGATGATGTTGTTGTAACTTTGGATTCAAATGAGTGCTAGTTTGATATCCTTGAGGTTGTGACTGCTAGGATCTAGTTGGTTGGTTGGAGTCAGGTTTAAGCATGTTCAGTCTAGGCCTAAAATTTGGATAATACAATGCTTGGCTCTTTTTACTTAGATTTGATGAGGGGTAAACAATTCTTGATCTGTGCAAGTTGGTGATATTGATTGAGGGTAGTGTGTCTTGGATTTGCATTCAAAATAGGATTGTGACAGGATTGCTATCATGAGATTTTTAAGAACTGTCATAAGCCTCATTTTCACTTGGACCCCTTGTGAGGCTATTTTGTTTTGGTTATCTGCTACGGGAGCTTTGTGTCATCTGTGTACCTCAGTTCTGGTGTAGAACTTTGGATTAGTTTTTTTTTTCTAGCTCACTGACTGAATGTAAGTGTTGTCTTTGCTGGCACAAGTTTTTTATCTTGCTGGTAAGCATGTCTGCTGTTATTGTTTTTTTCCATAGGCATTTGATGATTAGGGTAGACTGCACCAGGCCTGTTGCATTGTTGTTTTGCCTGCTGTCACAGGTTTGTAAGCCTGCTTTTGAGTTTGATTTTGGATTGATGTTGGATTTGGACATTATCATGTTAGAAATCTTTTTGAGTTTGTAAACTAATCATTGCCATAGGTTGGTGAGCTTGTTCTTGTGATTTAATTTGGACTGAGGTTTAGGTAGTACCATTTATGCCAAGACTGCTAGTATACATTGCCTGCTGGTCAGATTTGGTATTTGCTGCTATGTACCACTTCATCAAACTTGCATTTAACAGTCATGGTGTGTTTTCATAACTAAATTTGTTTAGAGTTAACAACTTCTTTAAAAAAGGAAGGGGGATATTGAGGTGGTTGTGGGATATCTTAACTTTGCAAAGGTCTGAATTAATTGGCATTGAATTGGCCAAAATGTTGCTGTCATGAGATTCATAGCAAAATTGTTATAGCTGCCTTGATTTATCCACTGTTGCCAACTCTGTATGTTAGTTTCCTTTGGTATTTTGATAACAATGCTTTAGTACCCTTTAGTGCTAGGTTCATGTCTTTAGACTGGTAACTTTAGGCTGTTAGGTTGTAATTGATTGGTAATTTGGATTTAGGCATTTTCAGGTTATAATCCAATTGCTGTCAATATTTGAGTTTGTTAGCTCAAAGGCATTTTCTGCCAAGTTTAGATACTCAGGCCTGCTGTAGAAGTGGGTGACAGTCTGCATCCATTATTTGTTTTGGTCTGGTGTTTTTTCTTCATACTCCTGTTCAGCTGCCCCTTGAGTCACTTTGTTGCAATTTGGATTTATATGGTTGTAGCTGCTAAGACTTGGACTTCATGCTTAAGGTTTTGATCTCAAGGCATTTGGTTTGGTTATCATGTGGCAGGTCTGTTATTGCCCAACAGCCTTGCATTTTTTAAGTCATGTTTGCAATAACATATCATCTCATTGGTGTTGTGTGGATTTGGATGCAGCTAGTCATTCACTTGTGGTTTCATTGATCAACTGAGTTTTTCCTTTGAATTTAATCATTGAGGAATGCATTTAAAATTTGAACAGACCCTCACTTGTATCTATTTGCATTTGGTTTGATCTAAGTTTTCTCATATGCATCTCAAAACATCCATTTGCGTGTTCATTCAAATTTTATGATGTGTGTATCATTTCATTACATGGTTGTTACCATCTTAATCCTCATCAAAAGTTAATCAGTTTTGACTAAAATATCGTGAAAAATGGTTAAGATTTGAAGATATTGAGAGCGAACCGCATTTTCGTATTTCACTTTTTCTGCCTTGGTACTTTTCCCAACTATGTACTTGGTTAGGTATATGTATTTTCAGGGGTGGCTAAGTACACGGATGTATAGCCACCCCAGTGGTAGAAGCATGCGCCTTAAGTCACTTATCTTGTCCATGGTCCTTGGTTCGATCCCTAGTTGGGACATTTTTTGGCATTTTATTTCTTTTACCAAGTTTCATTATTTTTTTCTCTATCTTTTCCTTTCCTTGATCACACGCGTGCAGGTGGCCAGGTGGTAAGTCTTGAGTTGGTAAACAAGAGGGCATGGGTTCAACCCCTCCCATGGCCATTTTATTTTATTGCTTGTTTATTTTATTTTTTATAAAATTCAACAAATCATAACTTTTGCGTGCTGTATCATTTTTAACCCGTTCTTTTTGCAATTTTATCATTGTGATGTATAGTTTTATTTAATGGATCGTAATCTCATATTTGTTTGTTGTTAAATTGCTTTTTTCCCTACTTGTTAGTAGATATGTTCCTAGGTTGTTACCGTATGTTTCGATTAAATTTCCTCCATACCATGATTATTTTATCTTGTAAGATTTAGTGATACTTGACTTCTTTATGTTTGTTAACATGTTGAGATTTCACTTTCTTGTTGGTTGTTACCATGAGTTATAATTCCTCCTAAGTTATGAGGTTAAACTTATTTACCTGTGTTTGTTTATCATCTATGCACATTGTGGTTACATTTGTCATACCTTGAACTTATAACATGTTCACTTTCAAATTGTGATTTGTTCATGTGGTTGTTACCTTCATCATGTTTCAATCTTTGTTAAGATATATCCTCAATCTTTGTTAAGATATGCTTCAATCTTTGTTAAATCGGTTGTAACCATTGGTATTATTTGAAGTATCTGCTTATTGTAATATGCATGCTTACTTGATTGTAATCTTATTTTATCCTGCTTTGTTAAGTTTATTTCCTCAAAGTGATGAAACTCT
Source organism: Lathyrus sativus (assembly GCA_963859935.3). Classification (NCBI taxonomy): domain Eukaryota; kingdom Viridiplantae; phylum Streptophyta; class Magnoliopsida; order Fabales; family Fabaceae; genus Lathyrus; species Lathyrus sativus. The sequence goes on from OZ012741.1 coordinate 280,674,613, forward strand.
TTAGTTCTCATCCAAGTTGCCTCATTTTTTCCCTTCCAAAGGAAAGTCTCTCTATTGACCTTTGGGTCATAGATAACTCATTAAACTCATAGGTCTGGATAGAACCTTCTCCCCCTTTTGGTCTGGATAGAACCAATAGGATTTAAATCATAGGTCTGGATAGAACCTTCCTCCCCTGTTGGTCTGGATAGAACCAATAGGACTTAAACTCATAGGTCTGGATAGAACCTTCTCCCTCTTTTGGTCTTGAAAGAACCAATTGATCCTTATTCTGTAGTTCGAGCCCCGAACTACGACCGCTCTGATTTCTCATTGGATAATGAGAATACGTAGGTACAAGATGCGATATCTTGACGAGCCACCTTCCCCCTTCTTCCTCCTTTTGTTCTGGATAGAACCAATTGGTCTCACAACGTAGAACTTTAGGATAGAGTTTGGTTAACTCTATGTAAGAATCATGGAAATGATTACTTTCTCCCCTTTCTTGAGTGTTTAACATAGATCTAGACAGTTTTGTGAAACTCTACACAAGCATGGATATGTTTGTTCCCCTTTGAACCTTGATCATAATCAATTGTTCTTCATCCCTAGTGAGGTGAACTACGATTGCTCTGATTCTATCCTAGTTAGGATACGTAGGCAGAGGATGTGACGTCTTTGCGAGCAAGCTTAGAAACTATCTTTAGGTTTTAACCTGCGCCTTTACCCAATCCCAAACCTTAGCAAACATTTACCCAACTTAGCATGCAATCAAACAAAAGGTTCCTGTAGAGGACTACAAATGTTTAGGATTTGAGATACCTACCTTATGCATAACCAACCCCCGATCCCCGAATCTCTTAGCGTTGTTGTTACATCACACGAAATGTTCTTTCTTTCTTTAGACCTTTCCTTTGGATAAATTAAAGTTCGGTTGTAATTTAAGAATTAAGATTCAAGTTAATCAATAGCTTGGTATCACGATTCTCACTGCAACATTTGCCATATGGCAATTCTTCCTGAGAGCGCTTGTTTTTCAAAGACATACTTGATCGGATCCATCTTTGAAATCAGCATGGTTGTATGGTTAAGCATGTACTGTCTTAAACGTTTGGCGGCCCAAGCGAATACACAACATGTTTTCTCGAGCATTGAGTAACGGGACTCACAATCTGTGAACTTTTTACTCAGATAATAGATAGCATGCTCTTTTCTTCCAGTCTCGTCGTGTTGACCGAGGACACAACCCATACTTTTCTCAAGAACTATTAAGTACATAATCAAAGGTCTTCCAGCCACTGGAGGTATCAGTATTGGAGGTTCTTGCAAATACTCTTTTATTTTCTCAAACACGTTCTGACAATTCTCATTCCAAACGACCGCCTGATCTTTCTTTAATAATTTAAACAATGGTTCACAAGTGGTTGTGAGGTGAGATATGAACCGATCAATGTAGTTCAATCTACCTAAGAAACCACGAATTTGTTTCTCGGTCTTCGGTGCTGGCATTTCTTGAATTGCCTTGATCTTTGCGGGATCAACCTCAATACCTTTCTCACTGACAATAAACCCCAATAACTTTCCTGATCATACGCCGAACGTACACTTGTTTGGATTCAGCCTTAGTTTGAACTTTCTCAATCTCTCAAACAACTTTAGAAGATTCACCAGATGCTCCTCTACTTTCTGGGACTTTGCAATCATATCGTCGACATAAACCTCAATCTCATGATGAATCATGTCGTGAAAGAGGGTCACCATTGCTCGTTGATAAGTTGCCCCTGCGTTCTTCTAACCAAAAGGCATTACCTTATAGCAAAACGTCCCTCAAGGTGTGATGAAAGTCGTTTTCTCCATATCCTCTGGTGCCATCTTAATTTGATTGTACCCGAAAAAACCATCCATAAAAGAAAACATTGAGTATTGTGCGGTGTTATCAACGAGCACGTCAATATGGGGGAGCGGAAAATCATCTTTTGGGCTTGCTCTATTCAGGTCCCTATAATCAACACACATCCTGACCTTGCCATCCTTCTTAGGCATAGGTACGATGTTGGCGACCCACGGAGGGTAGTTTGTCACGGCAAGAAATCCGACATCTAATTGCTTTTGAACTTCCTCCTTGATCTTCACTGCCATATCAGGCCTGGTTCTTCTCAATTTTTGTTTAACAGGATGACAACCTTCTCGAAGAGGTAGGTGATGGACCACGATATCTGTGTCGAGTCCAGGCATATCTTCATATGACCAAGCAAAAACATCTTTATACTCTTGGAGTAACTCAACCAGCCTCTGCTTGACATCATTTTGTAGCGCCACCCCTATTCTGACTTCCTTCTTATCCTCCTCAGTTCCTAGATTGATGACTTCAACTTCCTCCTGATGAGACATAATGACCTTCTCTTCTTGTCTCAACAGCCTAGCAAGCTCCTCGGGTAGGTCTTCGTCTTCGTCAATCTCTCCCTCTGCTTGAAAGATCGGATTGTCAAAGTCACAACAGGTCATAGACGAGTCTGAGTCGATGGTATCTGAAATGTGTAACTGTTCACGTGTCAGTTGGACAAATTCCTCGATGGACCAATTGCATAGCTTATGTCCCTGAATGCTCGGCTTGATCCATGCGTCCATGTCACAATCACTATCTCCGTCTTCGTTGTCAGATACATCATTGATCCTCTCGAAATTGACTCCTCCCGGTGTAAACCCAACTGGCCCCTTGAACCTTGGCGCGCTTTGTGAGAACGAAGAAGACGGACGATATCCTAAGTCGAACTTGTCTTGCTTGTTAGGAATATCCAGCACTTGACCCCAACCCTGGGTTGCCCCTGCCTGAACTGCCGCTTGAGCCCCTTTGAATGAAGACATGGCCACTACTGGTTCTTTGATTATGGCGGGAGACTTATCTTTAATCTGAACCCCTTCGAAAACCTGACACAAAGTCTCATGAATCTCGCCATCTACTTCAACATACTTGAAAGATGACAGGTGACTGATCATTATATCCTCCTCCCCACAGACGGTCACAACACTGCCCCCAACCATATACTTCAGCTTTTGATGCAATGTAGAAGTAACGGCGCCAGGAGAATGTATCCATGGACGACCTAGTAGACAGCTGTAAGCAGGCTGAATGTCCATGATGTAAAATACCGCCTCAAACACCTCTGGGCCCACTTGGATAGGCAGCGTTATTTCTCCAAAAACAGATCTTCGGGTTCCATCAAAGGCTCGCATAACCAAGTCACTTGGTGTACAGTAAAGACCCTGATGATCTATCTTCATTAAAGCTTTCTTGGGAAGCACATTCAAGGACGAACCTGTGTCAACAAGGACATGTGACATTACAATTCCTCAGCACTCCAATGAAATATGTAACGCCAGGTTGTGCTTCCTACCCTTTGGCGTTAAGTCCAAATCGGTAAATCCCAGACCGTTTCCCGCGTTTACATGTGCCACAACTCCTTCGAGTTGATTAACCGATATTTCATGTGGCACGTAAGCAGTGCTTAAAACCTTCAATAACGCATTTAGATGCGCTTCTGAACACATTAGCAATGATAGTATGGAGATCTTAGAAGGAGTTTGTTGCAGATGATCGACTATCTTGTAGTCGCTTTTTCTAATCAACTTCATGAACTCTTCCATATCCTTTGCTAGAGATTCCTTCCCCACCACCTGAGGAGTTTCCTCTACTAACTTGCCTTTTCCTTTATCAGATTTCTCCGCCACCACCTCGGGCGGTGCAAAGATTCTACCACTTCTCGTAATCCCTCCAGATCCAACAAGATTATCAACTGAATCAACAGGTAGGCTTTCCAGTTCTACCTTCTGCCCATTACAGTACACCTCGGCTCCATAATTCCATGGGATAGCCTTAGTACTTTCATATGGCACAGGGCCTGCCTTAGTGATGGTGATGGTAGGTGGCCTTGGAGGCACTGGAATAATAATCATTTTGTATGGGATTGAAATTGTTGCGACTTCATCTTGCTCTTCAACAGTTACCTCAACAAGCTTCTTCTCTGCAGTTCGGTCAAATTGCAAGGTTCCTTCATCCATCAGGCTTTGGATATATCTTCTCAAATCTTCACACCCCTCGGGATGGCTTAAACAATTGTCACACCCTTCATTTCATCCTGGGAACACTCCCCCCTTCAACAATTTCTCCTTCACAAAGCCTAAAGGTGTTTTTAGCTCGTTCACGTCAGCTACCAGATCCAACCCTTCCTCAATCAGAACAGCACCAACCCCAGCAGGCCCATGATTTGGCATAGGGTTTTGCACCACATTTGGCGCATCATGTGAAAAGTCTACTACTTTACTATCGATCAAATCTTGCAGCTTATTTTTGAAAGCTTTGCAGTTGTCAATGGTATGACCGGGTGCCCCAGAGTGGAACTCGCATCGTGCATTTATATCAAAGTCGGGCGGTGGTGTGCCTATTAAAGGGGTCATAGTCCTCTTTTGAACCAACTGCAATTGCAACAATGCTTGAAGTACTTGAGAATATGGCATTGGCGGTGGGTCAAACACTCTCTCTGTCATCCTGGGCCGTGCTGGGTACCTTCTATACCCTTGTTGATTCTGTTGAGGTGGCTGTTGTTGCCGTTGTTGTTGTTGTTGTTGTTGTGGTTGTCGTGGTATGGGGATCGTAACACTTGCGACCTGTTGTTGATATTGGTTGTGAGGTTGATTCCTCCATCTTCCTTGGAAGCCCGAAACTGAATTGGTTTCTCCTTCACGCCTTCTATTGCCAAAGACCTTCTTTCCTCCTCCTCCAGCTGCGGATCCTTCGCCCGCCTGAATATTCCCAATCTTAATGCCATTCTCAATGTGTTCTCCCATAAGTATCATGTCGGAGAAACTGTCGGTCATACAGTTGAGCAACATCTCGTAATACATACCAGAGAAAGTTCCCACGAAAAGATCCATTAGCTCACGTTCCACCATCGGTCGCTGCACCTTAGCTGCAAGCTCCCGCCACCTTTGGGCATACTCTTTAAAGCACTCGCTACTTTTCTGAGAAAGATTTTGAAGTTGGACCCTGTTGGGAGCAAGGTCACTATTATATTGGTAGTGCTTCAGGAAAGCCTCTGCCAAGCTTTTCCAACTATTGACCTGAGCAGGTTCCAATCCCATGTACCATTCGAGTGACGGTCCACACAAACTGTCCTGAAAGAAATGCATTAACATCTTCTCATCACTTGAATACATCGACATTCTCCGATAGTATGATCGCACGTGAACCCTTGGGCAGGTGTCCCCTTTATATTTGTCAAAAGTGGGAGCCTTGAATTTGTGTGGCACTCTCAAGTCAGGCACCAACCCTAGATTAGCCATATCTAACCCCATAGAGTTTTGATTGGTAAAGTTCTTCATTTGTTCCTCCAACAATTTAAACCTTCGATCAGCTTCTGCGGGCATCTCAACACCCATACCCTTCATAGAGAATACATCGTCTTGATGATCTTCATTCCAGCGATGGTCTCCATTGTTACAATCAGCAAAAGTTGGACCATAAGCATTTCGATTAATTATAGGGCCATACCCATTGTTTCCAAGACCGTTGTTGATATTTCCTGGACCAAATCCCACGTTGTAGGAACCAACACCATTATTGCTAGCGTTACCGAAACCATTGTTACCCAATCCAATGTTTGCGTCGACATTGTCGAAACCAGTATTTCCAATCCCTGTATATTCATTGCCTCCACCAACATTTCCGTTGGTTTCGACGTTTCCATTACCATTTCCCGTCACGTTCCCATTCCCAGTACCATTACCATTGCCATTCCGGCCAGCATTGGGGATGATCACAGGTATACCATTATTAGCATTCAGATTCTCAACATGAGGTGGGTTGGTAGCTATGCCACCATGTAAAACTCCATCGTTGTCAACCCGTGCAATCAAAGGTTGCACTAAAGTTTGAAGCTGATCTTGCCCCTTGGCGATGTTTTGCATGACTTCCATAAATTGAGTCATCCTGTCCTTCATCTCTTACATCTCAATCTGCATTTGCTCTTCCATTTGTTCCATGATCCTTCTTTGATTTGGTCTAGTCGCGTACCGGTGAGTTGTTTTATCAGCAATCCTGGAGCACACTAAAAAAAAACAGGAGATAACAAAACAATTCCAATGCACCTGCAATGCGAAAAATGCTAAAATGCAAACATGTAAATATGCGGCAGGGAGATTTTCCCCCTCGATTCTAGTTTCCAGAAGAAACATCAATGATAAAGAAAAAGCCCTCTAGACAAGCGAACAAAATGATAACTCTTCATATAATAACAAGCCAACAGGCAGTGTGCATACACATCAACTGAGTACGAAGTAGGAATGACCTCAGCCAACAAGCCTGGCAATGGTCAATACATATACGAAACTAACAAGATACAAAGAAAGACAGTCAAGCTGGACGACGAGTCCGGAAATCCACAAGCAACTTCACTGTCTTAGGATGACCAGGCCTGGAGAGTAAGCCATGTATGAGTTGCTCCCTCAGACTGATAACGGACTGTACACCCTCAGCATGCTCCTAACAAGATCCTCTTCCAAAGCACGCATCGAGCTTGCACCTCTTGGAATCAGCTTTCAACTTGCACTGCTTTAATTCTGAAATGACTTCGTTCAACCTGTTTTGAACATTACGCCTGAGGGATCCCTCAATTGCAATCTTCTCATCCTTGGTATTGAGCTGTTTCTTCAACTGATCGATCTGTTGTCTAAGTTTGTCCTTGCGCTCTTTGTTGTTAGTGAGCGTAGCATTCCACAATGAGTCAGCCCTAGAGAGCTCTAAGTAAGCTTTTTCCAAATTCTCCTTCTTGGTAGCAAGCACCTTATAGACGGAGTTCAAATCCTGGTCTGCGTGTTCCTGATCCTTGGTCTGCTTCGTCAGGTCTGTACCTAGTTTGTTGACAAGTGCAGTTTGCCTTTTGAAAGAATGAATAGCCTCAATCCTGTCGCTTTGGACTTGAAAGATTTCTTTCTCTAATTCTTTGTTGACTCTCTTTAAATCTTCTTTCTCACGCAACAGTTGGTTGTACTTCTGAATATCCACAGTAGCGGGCTTTTCAATAGGATGCAAAGGTGCCGCTGAAGGAAATGGCATTAGAAAATTAGCAGTTCTATCTTTGATCCATACCACGTAAGGGTCATAAGCTTGATTGTTGTTCTTTCCTAACAATATCTTACATCGCCTGTGAACGTTACACCATGCATACTCCAACCTAACCAACATGTCAGCTTCCAGCAAGCTTGTGAGATACAGAGATTCCTGTATCTCTTCTTCCTCAGGAGGACTCTTCAAGGCGTATCCAAGCTGTCTAATCAACAAAGAAGGGTTATAGTTAATACAACACTTCCTTCCAACCAACGGGACGTTCGGAAAACCTCTGCAGCTATAGATGATCTCAGTGCCAAGTATATCATGATCAAACCACACAATATTCTTCGCAGATAAACCCATCAACCTCACAGACCATTCTGAGGTGCTTGCAGGAGCAACAAAAGGACCTGTTTTCGAAAGGTGACCGAGGAACCACATATACAACAGGGGTACACAGCAAGACACGTTCTTACCCCTCCGCTTCTCGTTCTTATAATGGATAGAGTGATAAACATCTCCCAATAAAGTAGGCATTGGATTCTCCGAAGCAAGGATAAAGAAAGCATCTGAATCCACAAAGTCTGGCAAATTTGGAAACAAGATAATACCATAAATGCATAGGGCCAAAATGGCGTTGAACACACTCCAACAACCGTCTTTTGCGAACTGCAGAGCTTTGTCAACTAGAAATGGTAGAGGAAACCCATATACTCCATTTAGCTTAGTCAATCTTCCTGATAACTCTGAGACGTCCAGATTTAGAACTGCAGCAAGTCTAACTAGATTAGGCTCATCATCGTCATGGTAAAAGGGCATCTGATCCAATATGGGAACTCCTAGCAATACAAAATACTCTTCCAAAGTTGGCGCTAGAATGTAATCAGGGAAAACAAAACATCTCAACTGATGGTCGTAAAACTGTAAAAGAGCGTATAAACCATTCAACTCGAACACCGAAGGTCTGCATACCACACTGAGTAACTTCCCATAAGATTCTTTGAATTCTTCTCTCACTTTCTGATTTGTTGACGCAACCAATCTCAACAGGGAACTGATATCAGGAGAAGGGAATTTGTATGCAACTGTCTTCTTTAGATGCTCCATGTCAAGGAAGGAATAAGATCACTAGAACCGGGGAGGAAAAAATACACCTGTAACATAGATACACGTTAATGAAATGCAAATGAAAATGCAAAATGCATATGCAACAGGAGATCAAGATTGTTGTGATGTAGTTTGAGACGAGCGGAGCTTCGCTTTAGACATAACCGAACACTGTCATTGGGACCCCCTCGATATCAAGAACTGTAAAGAACTGGGTAGTATGAAAGCTAGAGTTTTCCTGCACCCCCATCCCTCTCACAGGTAAGGACCTATCGATGACAAGGTTTGGCATCCTATGCGTTCATCAGCGTCACAGACTTTCAAGAAATGATGATACGGGTACCAGGGAAGGTGTGGCATCATCATCTCTTGAAGCGGCCTCACTTAGTTGAATCCCAAATGATCGGTTCCCAGAGTCGACAATCCTCAGGTTCAAAATTCCTTTGAGCCCAAAGAGCCAGAAAGAAAATCGTCAAATAGAATCTCGTCTGAGCGCGAATTTCATGGCTAGCTGGTGCATGCAAAGCATACAGGCTCACCACTAATCTCCACTTCTAATTCTAAGTCTATACTCAAGCCTAGGTCTGGCTTATCTCTCAATGAATCAAATCCCTCCCATAACAGCACAGAAATATGATATCATGCGGGAAATAAATGCGGGAAAGTAAATGCAGAAAGATAAAGCACATATGTACAACACCCAAAAAAGAAAAACAAACAAGCGCTAGGATTGACTCGCATAGGGGTTGTTCCTGTCCCCAGCAGAGTTGCCAGCTGTCGCTACTGCGAAAAACGAAGGCCGACTGTGACAGAAGAGTCGCCACCGTGCGTTATTTATCCCAAGAGAGGGAAAGGAAACACTTAGAGAAAACCTAATGAAAAGAGGGATAAGACCGGTCATCGCAACCAAATCTCGGGTTCGGGGAGTCGGTTACGCGAGGGGAAGGTGTTAGCACCCCTCACGTCCGTCGTACTCGACGGGATCCACGCTTGTTGTCTATCTAAAAGGGTGTTTAAACTATCTAACTACAGGCTTAAGGAAAAAAGGAAAAGAAGTGACTCGGCAAAGCAACGACGCTTTGTGCCTATGTATCTCAACTGAAATAAGAAGTCAGAGTCAACGTAGTTCGCCTAACTACGGGTAAAAGGGGGGAAGGTTGCTCGCCAAGACATCGCGTCTTGTGCCTACGTACTCTCAACAGGTATGAGAGATCAGAGCGAACGTAGTTCGGGGTAATGGGGAACACAACTTTGTTCAACAGTTTTAAACGAGTAGGGTTAACAATCAGTTCTAGCAGTTTGATGTATGCAGCTCAACCATGGGAGACTTAGGCGTTACCGTTTGCGATAGAACTAAGGGTTAACAACACTCTTGTTATGAAAATGATTTCTCAAAGGTTAAAGGCCCCAAAGGGAAAAAAAGAGTTTGAATGATTGTTTTTGTGTTTTTTAGAGAAGAAGTGTTTTTGAATTGGTTTGCAATTCGTATTGCACTAGAGACTATGACTTAGGAGTGAATGTGTTGCATATCACCCAAAGGGTGCTACACTAAACACTCAAGCCATTGAAGGGAGACCCTTCAACAACCATTTCCCAAATAGCTTAAGGCTCATAACATACAATACTCATTAACCTTTATTAGGTGTTTTGGATTGTTTAGGAGATGAGAAGAGAAAGACACAAACTAAGGGGAAACTGGACCTTAAAGTTGTCATGCACAATGCTCCTAAAGTTGGGATAAAATGGATGAAACTATCCTAATGTTATCATACATGGTTAAGATCCTAATGTATATCATAACCTCTCTTGAAAAAGAGGAAACAAAAACAACATAAACATTGTAAGAATGCAAACATGGAATGAGGGAGGAAATTAGTGTGGGGAAGTAGCCTCCACATGCTCATCTCAACCTCAAACAACATTATGATATATGCAAGAAAAGAATGGATAAGGAAATGCACCAATGAAAACAAAAAAGTGCGCTAAAATGGGATGAAATGGCCTAAACCAAACAACATCAACCGTAAGGCACAAAATCAAACACAAGTGAAAGGTAAATAAGTCTTAAGACAAAGTGAGAATGGGAGGCTAATATGAGGGCAGCAAGCGTGTCACTTAAATATTTGAAACTCAAGAAAAATGAAAAAACAAAATTCAATTTTTGCTCACTTTTTTTCAAGTGTTCTTGCTCAATTTCTCTCCAAATCTGTGTTCTGAAGCTTTGGAAATGTTTTGGAGTTTATGTATGTTGGATTTTGATCAAAATAAAGCCCAATGAAAGCTTCCTAAGCCCAAAACAATTTTGAAATTTTTCACACTTTTTCCACTTCAAAGGTACACGAATTTGCACTTTTCCAGGCTATAAAGAGGCATGGCTCACTTGTACAATGTCAATCTTGATCAAAAAGGAGAGAATTGCTCCTTGGTTTGGCTTTGTGGTGTATCAAAAGCAAAAGCAAATGAATCACAAAGAAGTTCAAAGAGAAAACCAAGAAATGTCCTCAAGGATTCCGTCACTTTAGGTAGGCTTCAAGTACCTCCAAAGGAGGGACCAAACCACCTTAAATGGCACTCCTATGCCATTAGAAAGTAAGATACATGAAATACAAGTTCTAAAAAGAAAAGGGCAAGTAAACCACAAGGAAATGCAAGCAAGTTCTCAAAGGAATGCAAGCATGTTTCAATATGAAACCCTAATTGGCAACTCAAAAGTAAACCCACAAAAGAACAAACTAAACAAAATATAATGACCTAAAAATGAGCAAGCATCATCCTTAACATGTTAGCAACATGAAACAATAGGCATTGAGAGCTCAAAGGATCCAAAATTGTCATGTCCAAGTTAAACTAGGTCAAGATGTATGTGTGAACCTCCCTTTGGGTAACTTGTCTTGCAAGTTACTCTAAAAATACGAAAATGATTCAAAAATTAATAAATAAAATGCTAGAAGCTCATAAGCATGTTGGCAATCAGAGGCCAAAAGATCTCAATCAAGGCCACTTCACAACATCACCGTAGAAATTGATTCACAAGGGTGCCCCATTGTGAAGGAGGATTGTTTAGGGTCAAATGAAATGCATCAAAAGTCAACTTAAAATTCAACAAGTCAGGGGCAAAATGGTCCTAAAAAATTCCTCAACTCATCATTGATATGAGAATTGAATCTTATTCATTGGATCAAAGGGACGTGATAGAAATAAATTAAAGAACATGACATGTTAAAAACTAAGACAAATAAAACACTTCCCCTGACTAATCCTATTTTTAAATTAAAATAAAATTATAAAATAAAATAAAAATATCCTATATTAAGAGGACATCCCAAGGAATCCAAAACATATTTTTGTGGATTTTTATAATCGTTGGAACTATTTTAAAAGAATTAATTTCTTAACAGCAACAAAATAAAATAAAAATGAAATAAAGAAAGTAAATGAAATTGTGTGTGACAAATAGCAACAGAACACCAGCCATACGCGTGTGGGCCTTCCTGGAGGGGTGCTGAAAGCGTGTCACTTAAGCCAAATAGCTTTAAATAAAATCTCAAAAAAGCTTCAATAATGGTTAAATGTGCAACCAAAGCTTGAACTAAATTTCCCAGAAAGTTTTTAAATCACTCAAGGAATGTGTTTGGATACTTAAAATTGTTTGAAACTCAAGAAAAATGAAAAAACAAAATTCACTTTTTGCTCACTTTTTTTCAATTCTTCTTGCTCAATTTTCCTCCAAATCTGAGTTATGAAGTTTTGGAAATCTTTTGGAGTTTATGTATGTTTGATTTTGATCAAAAGAAAGCCCAATGAAAGCTTCCTAAGCCCAAAACAATTTTGAAATTTTTCACACTTTTCCACTTCAAAGGTACACGAATTTGCACTTTTCCAGGCTGTAAAGAGGCATGGCTCACTTGTACAATGTCAATGTTGATAAAAAAGGAGAGAATTTCTCCTTGGTTTGGCTTTGTGGTGTATCAAAAGCAAAAGCAAATGAATCACAAAGAAGTGCAAAGAGAAAACCAAGAAATGTCCTCAAGGATTCCATCACTTTAGGTAGGCTTCAAGTACCTCCAAAGGAGGGACCAAACCACCTTAAATGGCACTCCTATGCCATTGGACAGTAAGATACATGAAATACAAGTTCTCAAAAGAAAAGGGCAAGTAAACCACAAGGAAATGCAAGCAAGTTCTCAAAGGAATGCAAGCATGTTTCAATATGAAACCCTAATTGGCAACTCAAAAGTAAACCCACAAAAGAACAAACTAAACACAATATAATGACCTAAAAATGAGCAAGCATCATCCTTAACATGTTAGCAACATGAAACAATAGGCATTGAGAGCTCAAAGGATCCAAAATTGTCATATCCAAGTTAAACTAGGTCAAGATGTACGTGTGAACCTCCCTTTGGGTAACTTGTCTTGCAAGTTACTCTAAAAATAGGAAAGTGATTCAAAAATTAATAAATAAAATGCTAGAAGCTCATAAACATGTTGGCAATCAGAGGCCAAAAGATCTTAATCAAGGCCACTTCACAACATCACCGTAGAAATTGATTCACAAGGGTGCCCCATTGTGAAGGAGGATTGTTTAGGGTCAAATGAAATGCATCAAAAGTCAACAAGTCATGGGAAAAATGGTCCTAAAAAATTCCTCAACTCATCATTGATATGAGAATTAAATCTTATTCATTGGATCAAAGGGACATGATAGAAATAAATTAAAGAACAGGACATGTTAAAAACTAAGCCAAATACAACACTTCCCATGACTAATCCTATTTTTCAATGAAAATAAAATTATAAAATAAGAAAAAAATATCCTAAATTAAGAGGACATCCCAAGGAATCCAAAACATATTTTGTGGATTTTTATAGTAGTTTGAACTATTTTAAAAGAATTAATTTCTTAATAGCAACAAAATAAAATAAAAATGAAATAAAGAAAGTAAATGAAATTGTGTGTGACAAATAGCAACAGAACACCAGCCAAACGCGTGTGGGCCTCCCTGGGGGGGTGCTGAAAGCGTGTCACTTAAGCCCAACAGCTTTAAATAAAATCTCAAAAAAGCTTCAATAATGGTTCAATGTGCAACCAAAGCTTGAAATAAATTGCCCAGAAAGTTTTCAAATCACTCAAGGAATGTGTTTGGATACTTTAAAGTGTTTGAAACTCAAGAAAAATGAAAAAACAAAATTCACTTTTTGCTCCCTTTTTTTCAAGTGTTCTTGCTCAATTTTACTCCAAATCTGAGTTATGAAGTTTTGGAAATGTTTTGGAGTTTATGTATGTTGGATTTTGATCCAAAGAAAGCCCAATGAAAGCTTCCTAAGCCCAAAACAATTTTGAAATTTTTCACACTTTTTCCACTTCAAAGGTACACGAATTTGCACTTTTCCAGGCTGTAAAGAGGCATGGCTCACTTGTACAATGTCAATGTTGATAAAAAAGGAGAGAATTTCTCCTTGGTTTGGCTTTGTGGTGTATCAAAAGCAAAAGCAAATGAATCACAAAGAAGTGCAAAGAGAAAACCAAGAAATGTCCTCAAGGATTCCATCACTTTAGGTAGGCTTCAAGTACCTCAAAAGGAGGGACCAAACCACCTTAAATGACACTCCTATGCCATTGGACAGTAAGATACATGAAATAAAAGTTCTCAAAAGAAAAGGGCAAGTAAACCACAAGGAAATGCAAGCAAGTTCTCAAAGGAATGCAAGCATGTTTCAATATGAAACCCTAATTGGCAACTCAAAAGTAAACCCACAAAAGAACAAACTAAACACAATATAATGACCTAAAAATGAGCAAGCATCATCCTTAACATGTTAGCAACATTAAACAATAGGCATTGAGAGCTCAAAGGATCCAAAATTGTCATATCCAAGTTAAACTAGGTCAAGATGTATGTGTGAACCTCCCTTTGGGTAACATGTCTTGCAAGTTACTCTAAAAATAGGAAAGTGATTCAAAAATTAATAAATAAAATGCTAGAAGCTCATAAACATGTTGGCAATCAGAGGCCAAAAGATCTTAATCAAGGCCACTTCACAACATCACCGTAGAAATTGATTCACAAGGGTGCCCCATTGTGAAGGAGGATTGTTTAGGGTCAAATGAAATGCATCAAAAGTCAACAAGTCATGGGAAAAATGGTCCTAAAAAATTCCTCAACTCATCATTGATATGAGAATTAAATCTTATTCATTGGATCAAAGGGACATGATAGAAATAAATTAAAGAACAGGACATGTTAAAAACTAAGCCAAATACAACACTTCCCATGACTAATCCTCTTTTTCAATGAAAATAAAATTATAAAATAAGAAAAAAGTATCCTAAATTAAGAGGACATCCCAAGGAATCCAAAACATATTTTGTGGATTTTTATAGTAGTTTGAACTATTTTAAAAGAATTAATTTCTTAATAGCAACAAAATAAAATAAAAATGAAATAAAGAAAGTAAATGAAATTGTGTGTGACAAATAGCAACAGAACACCAGCCAAACGCGTGTGGGCCTCCCCTGGAAGGGTGCTGATAGTGTGTCACTTAAGCCAAATAGCTTTAAATAAAATCTCAAAAAGGCTTCAATAATGGTTCAATGTGCAACCAAAGCTTGAAATAAATTGCCCAGAAAGTTTTTAAAGGAATGTGTTTGGATACTTAAAAGTGTTTGAAACTCAAGAAAAATGAAAAAACGAAATTCACTTTTTGCTCACTTTTTTTCAAGTGTTCTTGCTCAATTTCTCTCCAAATCTGAGTTATGAAGCTTTGGAAATGTTTTGGAGTTTATGTATGTTGGATTTTGATCAAAAGAAAGCCCAATGAAAGCTTCCTAAGCCCAAAACAATTTTGAAAATTTTCAAACTTTTACGACTTCAAAGGTACACGAATTTGCACTTTTCCAGGCTATAAAGAGGCATGGCTCACTTGTACAATGTCAATGTTGATAAAAAAGGAGAGAATTTCTCCTTGGTTTGGCTTTGTGGTGTATCAAAAGCAAAAGCAAATGAATCACAAAGAAGTGCAAAGAGAAAACCAAGAAATGTCCTCAAGGATTCCATCACTTTAGGTAGGCTTCAAGTACCTCCAAAGGAGGGACCAAACCACCTTAAATGGCACTCCTATGCCATTGGACAGTAAGAGACATGAAATACAAGTTCTCAAAAGAAAAGGGCAAGTAAACCACAAGGAAATGCAAGAACGTTCTCAAAGGAATGCAAGCATGTTTCAATATGAAACCCTAATTGGAAACTCAAAAGTAAACCCACAAAAGAACAAACTAAACACAATATAATGACCTAAAAATGAGCAAGCATCATCCTTAACATGTTATCAACATGAAACAATAGGCATTGAGAGCTCAAAGGATCCAAATTGTCATATACAGGTTAAACTAGGTCAAGATGTATGTGTGAACTTCCCTTTGGGTAACTTGTCTTGCAAGTTACTCTAAAATTAGGAAAATGATTCAAAAATTATTAAATAAAATGCTAGAAGCTCATAAATATGTTGGCAATCAGAGGCCAAAAGATCTTAATCAAGTTCACTTCACAACATCACCATAGAAATTGATTCACAAGGGTGCCCCATTTTGAAGGAGGATTGTTTAGGGTCAAATGAAACGAATCAATTCAACAAGTCAGGGGCAAAATGGTCCTAAAAAATTCCTCAACTCATCATTGATATGAGAATTGAATCTTATTCATTGGATCAAAGGGACGTGATAGAAAAAAATTAAAGAACATGACATGTTAAAAACAAAGCCAAATAAAACACTTCCCATGACTAATCCTATTTTTAAATGAAAATAAAATTATAAAATAAGAAAAAAATATCCTAAATTAAGAGGACATCCCAAGGAATCCAAAACATATTTTTGTGGATTTTTATAGTAGTTTGAACTATTTTAAAAGAATTAATTTCTTAATAGCAACAAAATAAAATAAAAATGAAATAAAGAAAGTAAATGAAATTGTGTGTGACAAATAGCAACAGAACACCAGCCAAACGCGTGTGGGCCTCCCTGGGGGGGTGCTGAAAGCGTGTCACTTAAGCCCAACAGCTTTAAATAAAATCTCAAAAAAGCTTCAATAATGGTTCAATGTGCAACCAAAGCTTGAAATAAATTGCCCAGAAAGTTTTCAAATCACTCAAGGAATGTGTTTGGATACTTAAAAGTGTTTGAAACTCAAGAAAAATGAAAAAACAAAATTCACTTTTTGCTCCCTTTTTTTCAAGTGTTCTTGCTCAATTTTTCTCCTAATCTGAGTTATGAAGTTTTGGAAATGTTTTGGAGTTTATGTATGTTGGATTTTGATCCAAAGAAAGCCCAATGAAAGCTTCCTAAGCCCAAAACAATTTTGAAATTTTTCACACTTTTTCCACTTCAAAGGTACACGAATTTGCACTTTTCCAGGCTGTAAAGAGGCATGGCTCACTTGTACAATGTCAATGTTGATAAAAAAGGAGAGAATTTCTCCTTGGTTTGGCTTTGTGGTGTATCAAAAGCAAAAGCAAATGAATCACAAAGAAGTGCAAAGAGAAAACCAAGAAATGTCCTCAAGGATTCCATCACTTTAGGTAGGCTTCAAGTACCTCCAAAGGAGGGACCAAACCACCTTAAATGGCACTCCTATGCCATTGGACAGTAAGATACATGAAATACAAGTTCTCAAAAGAAAAGGGCAAGTAAACCACAAGGAAATGCAAGCAAATTCTCAAAGGAATGCAAGCATGTTTCAATATGAAACCCTAATTGGCAACTCAAAAGTAAACCCACAAAAGAAGAAACTAAACACAATATAATGACCTAAAAATGAGCAAGCATCATCCTTAACATGTTAGCAACATGAAACAATAGGCATTGATAGCTCAAAGGATCCAAAATTGTCATATCAGAGTTAAACTAGGTCAAGATGTATGTGTGAACCTCCCATTGGGTAACTTGTCTTGCAAGTTACTCTAAAAATAGGAAAGTGATTCAAAAATTAATAAATAAAATGCTAGAAGCTCATAAACATGTTGGCAATCAGAGGCCAAAAGATCTTAATCAAGGCCACTTCACAACATCACCGTAGAAATTGATTCACAAGGGTGCCCCATTGTGAAGGAGGATTGTTTAGGGTCAAATGAAATGCATCAAAAGTCAACAAGTCAGGGGCAAAATGGTCCTCAAAAATTCCTCAACTCATCATTGATATGAGAATTGAATCTTATTCATTGGGTCAAAGGGACATGATAGAAATAAATTAAAGAACATGACATGTTAAAAACTAAGCCAAATACAACACTTCCCATGACTAATCCTATTTTTCAATGAAAATAAAATTATAAAATAAAATAAAAATATCCTAAATTAAGAGGACATCCCAAGGAATCCAAAACATATTTTTGTGAATTTTTATAGTCGTTTGAACTATTTTAAAAGAATTAATTTCTTAACAGCAACAAAATAAAATAAAAATGAAATAAAGAAAGTAAATGAAATTGTGTGTGACAAATAGCAACAGAACACCAGCCAAACGCGTGTGGGCCTCCCTGGGGGGGTGCTGAAAGCGTGTCGCTTAAGCCCAACAGCTTTAAATAAAATCTCAAAAAAGCTTCAATAATGGTTCAATGTGCAACCAAAGCTTGAAATAAATTGCCGAGAAAGTTTTCAAATCACTCAAGGAATGTGTTTGGATACTTAAAAGTGTTTGAAACTCAAGAAAAATGAAAAAACAAAATTCACTTTTTGCTCCCTTTTTTTCAAGTGTTCTTGCTCAATTTTTCTCCAAATCTGAGTTATGAAGTTTTGGAAATGTTTTGGAGTTTATGTATGTTGGATTTTGATCCAAAGAAAGCCCAATGAAAGCTTCCTAAGCCCAAAACAATTTTGAAATTTTTCACACTTTTTCCACTTCAAAGGTACACGAATTTGCACTTTTCCAGGCTGTAAAGAGGCATGGCTCACTTGTACAATGTCAATGTTGATAAAAAAGGAGAGAATTTCTCCTTGGTTTGGCTTTGTGGTGTATCAAAAGCAAAAGCAAATGAATCACAAAGAAGTGCAAAGAGAAAACCAAGAAATGTCCTCAAGGATTCCATCACTTTAGGTAGGCTTCAAGTACCTCAAAAGGAGGGACCAAACCACCTTAAATGGCACTCCTATGCCATTGGACAGTAAGATACATGAAATACAAGTTCTCAAAAGAAAAGGGCAAGTAAACCACAAGGAAATGCAAGCAAGTTCTCAAAGGAATGCAAGCATGTTTCAATATGAAACCCTAATTGGCAACTCAAAAGTAAACCCACAAAAGAAGAAACTAAACACAATATAATGACCTAAAAATGAGCAAGCATCATCCTTAACATGTTAGCAACATGAAACAATAGGCATTGAGAGCTCAAAGGATCCAAAATTGTCATATCCAAGTTAAACTAGGTCAAGATGTATGTGTGAACCTCCCTTTGGGTAACTTGTCTTGCAAGTTACTCTAAAAATAGGAAAGTGATTCAAAAATTAATAAATAAAATGCTAGAAGCTCATAAACATGTTGGCAATCAGAGGCCAAAAGATCTTAATCAAGGCCACTTCACAACAGCACCGTAGAAATTGATTCACAAGGGTGCCCCATTGTGAAGGAGGATTGTTTAGGGTCAAATGAAATGCATCAAAAGTCAACTGAAAAGTCAACAAGTCATGGGAAAAATGGTCCTAAAAAACTCCTCAACTCATCATTGATATGAGAATTAAATCTTATTCATTGGATCAAAGGGACATGATAGAAATAAATTAAAGAACAGGACATGTTAAAAACTAAGCTAAATACAACACTTCCCATGACTAATCCTATTTTTCAATGAAAATAAAATTATAAAATAAGAAAAAAATATCCTAAATTAAGAGGACATCCCAAGGAATCCAAAACATATTTTGTGGATTTTTATAGTAGTTTGAACTATTTTAAAAGAATTAATTTCTTAATAGCAACAAAATAAAATAAAAATGAAATAAAGAAAGTAAATGAAATTGTGTGTGACAAATAGCAACAGAACACCAGCCAAACGCGTGTGGGCCTCCCTGGGGGGGTGCTGAAAGCGTGTCACTTAAGCCCAACAACTTTAAATAAAATCTCAAAAAAGCTTTAATAATGGTTCAATGTGCAACCAAAGTTTGAAATAAATTGCCCAGAAAGTTTTTAAATCACTCAAGAAATGTATTTGGATACATAAAGTGTTTGTAACTAAAGAAAAATGAAAAAACAAAATTCACTTTTTGCTCACTTTTTTTCAAGTGTTCCTGCTCAATTTCTCTCCAAATCTGAGTTATGAAGCTTTGGAAATGTTTTGGAGTTTATGTATGTTTGATTTTGATCAACAGAAAGTCCAATGAAAGCTTCCTAAGCCCAAAACAATTTTGAAATTTTTCACACTTTTTCCACTTCAAAGGTACACGAATTTGCACTTTTCCAGGCTGTAAAGAGGCATGGCTCACTTGTACAATGTCAATGTTGATCAAAAAGGAGAGAATTGCTCCTTCGTTTGGCTTTGTGGTGTATCAAAAGCAAAAGCAAATGAGTCACAAAGAAGTGCAAAGAGAAAACCAAGAAATGTCCTCAAGGATTCCATCACTTTAGGTAGGCATCAAGTACCTCCAAAGGAGGGACCAAACCACCTTAAATGGCACTCCTATGCCATTGGGCAGTAAGAGACATGAAATACAAGTTCTCAAAAGAAAAGGGCAAGTAAACCACAAGGAAATGCAAGCAAGTTCTCAAAGGAATGCAAGCATGTTTCAATATGAAACCCTAATTGGCAACTCAAAAGTAAACCCACAAAAGAACAAACTAAACACAATATAATGACCTAAAAATGAGCAAGCATCAACCTTAACATGTTAGAAACATGAAACAATAGGCATTGAGAGCTAAAAGGATCCAAAATTATCATATCCAAGTTAAACTAGGTCAAGATGTATGTGTGAACCTCCCTTTGGGTAACTTGTCTTGCAAGTTACTCTAAAAATAGGAAAATGATTCAAAAATTAATAAATAAAATGCTAGAATCTCATAAACATGTTGGCAATCAGAGGCCAAAAGATATCAATCAAGGTCACTTCACAACATCACAATAGAAATTGATTCACAAGGGTGCCCCATTGTGAAGGAGGATTGTTTAGGGTCAAATGAAATGCATCAAAAGTCAACTCAAAAGTCAACAAGTCAGGGGAAAAATGGTCCTCAAAAATTCCTCAACTCATCATTGATATAAGAATTGAATCTTATTCATTGGATCAAAGGGACATGATAGAAATAAATTAAAGAACATGACATGTTAAAAACAAAGCCAAATAAAACACTTCCCATGACTAATCCTATTTTTAAATGAAAATAAAATTATAAAATAAAATAAAAATATCTTAAATTAAGAGGACATTCCAAGGAATCCAAAACATATTTTTGTGGATTTTTATAGTCATTGGAACTATTTTAAAAGAATTAATTTCTTAACAGCAACAAAATAAAATAAAAATGAAATAAAGAAAGTAAATGAAGTTGTGTGTGACAAATAGCAACAGAACACCAGCCAAACGCGTGTGGACCTCCCTAGGGGGGGGTGCTGAAAGCGTGTCACTTAAGCCCAACAGCTTTAAATAAAATCTCAAACAAGCTTCAATAATGGTTCAATGTGCAACCAAAGCTTGAAATAAATTGCCCAGAAAGTTTTTAAATCACTCAAGGAATGTGTTTGGATACTTAAAAGTGTTTGAAACTCAAGAAAAACGAAAAAACAAAATTCACTTTTTGCTCACTTTTTTTTCAAGTGTTCTTGCTCAATTTCTCTCCAAATCTGAGTTATGAAGCTTCAGAAATGTTTTGGAGTTTATGTATGTTGGATTTTGATCAAAAGAAAGCACAATGAAAGCTTCCTAAGCCCAAAACAATTTGGAAATTTTTCACACTTTTTCCACTTCAAAGGTACACGAATTTGCACTTTTCCATGCTGTAAATAGGCATGGCTCACTTGTACAATGCCAATGTTGATCAAAAAGGAGAGAATTTCTCCTTGGTTTTGCTTTGTGGTGTATCAAAAGACAAAGCATATGAATCACAAAGAAGTGCAAATAGAAAACCAAGAAATGTCCTCAAGGATTCCATCACTTTAGGTAGGCTTCAAGTACCTCCAAAGGAGGGACCAAACCACCTTAAATGGTACTCCTATGCCATTGGACAGTAAGAGACATAAAATACAAGTTCTCAAAAGAAAAGGGCAAGTAAACCACAAGGAAATGCAAGCAAGTTGTCAAAGGAATGCAAGCATGTTTCAATATGAAACCCTAATTGGCAACTCAAATGTAAACCCACAAAAGAACAAACTAAACACAATATAATGACCTAAAAATGAGCAAGCTTCATCCTTAACATGTTAGCAACATGAAACAATAGGAATTGAGAGCTCAAAGGATCCAAAATTGTCATATCCAAGTTAAACTAGGTCAAGATGTATGCGTGAACCTCCCATTGGGTACTTGTTTTGCAAGTTACTCTAAAAATAGGAAAATGATTCAAAAATTAATAAATAAAATGCTAGAACTCATAAACATGTTAGCAATCAGAGGCCAAAAGATCTCAATCAAGGTCACTTCACAACATCATCATACAAATTGATTCACAAGGGTGCCCCATTGTGAAGGAGGATTGTTTAGGGTCAAATGAAATGCATCAAAAGTCAACTCAAAAGTCAACAAGTCAGAGTAAAATGGTCCTCAAAAATTCCTCAACTCATCATTGATATGAGAATTGAATCTTATTCATTGGATCAAAGGTACATGATAGAAATAAATTAAAAAACATGACATGTTAAAAACTAAGCCAAACAAAACACTTCCCTTGACTAATCCTATTTTTAAATGAAATAAAATTATAAAATAAAATAAAAATATCATAAATTAAGAGGACATCCCAAGGAATCCAAAACATATTTTTGTGGATTTTTATAGTCATTGAAACTATATTAAAAGAATTAATTTCTTAACAGCAACAAAATAAAATAAAAATGAAATAAAGAAAGTAAATGAAATTGTGTGTGACAAATAGCAACAGAACACAACCCAAACGCGTGTGGGCCTCCCTGGGGGGGTACTGAAAGTGTGTCACTTAAGCCCAAAAACTTTAAAAAAAATCTCAAAAAAGCTTCAATAATGGTTCAATGTGCAACCGAAGCTTGAAATAAATTGCCCAGAAAGTTTTTAAATCACTCAAGGAATGTGTTTGGATACTTAAAAGTGTTTGAAACTCAAGAAAAATGAAAAAACAAAATTCACTTTTTTCTCACTTTTTTTCAAGTGTTCTTGCTTAATTTCTCTCCAAATCTGAGTTATGAAGCTTTGGAAATGTTTTGGAGTTTATGTATGTTGGATTTTGATCAAAAGAAAGCCCAATGAAAGCTTCCTAAGCCCAAAACAATTTTGAAAATTTTCACACTTTTTCCACTTCAAAGGTACACGAATTTGCACTTTTCCAGGCTGCAAAGAGGCATGGCTCACTTGTACAATGCCAATGTTGATAAAAAAGGAGAGAATTGCTCCTTGGTTTGGCTTTGTGGTGTATCAAAAGCAAAAGCAAATGAATCACAAAGAAGTGCAAAGAGAAAACCAAGAAATGTCCTCAAGGATTCCATCACTTTAGGTAGGCTTCAAGTACCTCCAAAGGAGGGACCAAACCACCTCAAATGGGACTCCTATGCCATTGGACAGTAAGAGACATAAAATACAAGTTCTCAAAAGAAAAGGGCAAGTAAACCACAAGGAAATGCAAGCAAGTTCTCAAAGGAATGCAAGCATGTTTCAATATGAAACACTAATTGGAAACTCAAATGTAAACCCACAAAAGAACAAACTAAACACAATATAATGACCTAAAAATGAGCAAGCATCATCCTTAACATGTTAGCAACATTAAACAATAGGCATTGAGAGCTCAAAGGATCCAAAATTGTCATATCCAATTTAAACTAGGTCAAGATGTATGCGTGAACCTCCCTTTGGGTACTTGTTTTGCAAGTTACTCTAAAAATAGGAAAATGATTCAAAAATTAATAAATAAAATGCTAGAAGCTTATAAACATGTTGGCAATCAGAGGCCAAAAGATCTCAATCAAGGCCACTTCACAACATCACCATAGAAATTGAATCACAAGGGTGCCCCATTGTGAAGGAGGATTGTTTAGGATCAAATGAAATGCATCAAAAGTCAACTCAAAAGTCAACAAGTCAGGGGAAGAATGGTCCTAAAAAATTCCTCAACTCATCATTGATATGAGAATTGAATCTTATTCATTGGATCAAAGGGACATGATAGAAATAAATTAAAGAACATGACATGTTAAAAACTAAGCCAAATAAAACACTTCCCTTGACTAATCCTATTTTTAAATGAAAATAAAATTATAAAATAAAATAAAAATATCCTAAATTAAGAGGACATCCCAAGGAATCCAAAACATTTTTTTGTGGATTTTTATAGTCATTGGAACTATATTAAAAGAATTAATTTCTTAACAGCAACAAAATAAAATAAAGAAAATAAATGAAATTTTGTGTGACAAATAGCAACAGAACACAAGCCAAACGCATGTGGGCCTCCCTGGGGGGGTGCTGAAAGTGTGTCACTTAAGCCCAACAACTTTAAATAAAATCTCAAAAAAGCTTCAATAATGGTTCAATGTGCAACCAAAGCTTGAAATAAATTGCCCAGAAAGTTTTTAAATCACTCAAGGAATGTGTTTGGATACTTAAAAGTGTTTGAAACTCAAGAAAAATGAAAAAACAAAATTCACTTTTTGCTCACTTTTTTTCAAGTGTTCTTGCTTAATTTCTCTCCAAATCTGAGTTATGAAGCTTTGGAAATGTTTTGGAGTTTATGTATGTTGGATTTTGATCAAAAGAAAGCCCAATGAAGGCTTCCTAAGGCCAAAACAATTTTCAAATATTTCACACTTTTTCCACTTCAAAGGTAAACGAATTTGCACTTTTGCAGGCTGTAAAGAGGCATGGCTCACTTGTACAATGCCAATGTTGATCAAAAAGGAGATAATTGCTCCTTGGTTTGGCTTTGTGGTGTATCAAAAGCAAAAGCAAATGAATCACAAAGAAGTGCAGAGAGAAAACCAAGAAATGTCCTGAAGGATTCCATCACTTTAGGTAGACTTCATTTACCTCCAAAGGAGGGACCAAACCACCTTAAATGGCACTCCTATGCCGTTGGACAGTAAGAGACATGAAATACAAGTTCTCAAAAGAAAAGGGCAAGTAAACCACAAGGAAATGCAAGCAAGTTCTCAAAGGAATGCAAGCATGTTTCAATATGAAACCCTAATTGGGAACTCAAAAGTAAACCCACAAAAGAATAAACTAAACACAATATAATGACCTAAAAATGAGCAAGCATCATCCTTAACATGTTAGCAACATGAAACAATAGGAATTGAGAGCTCAAAGGATCCAAAATTGTCATATACAAGTTAAACTAGGTCAAGATGTATGTGTGAACCTCCCTTTGGGTAACTTGTTGTGCAAGTTACTCTAAAAATAGGAAAATGATTCAAAAATTAATAAATAAAATGCTAGAACTCATAAACATGTTAGCAATCAGAGGCCAAAAGATCTCAATCAAGGTCACTTCACAACATCATCATACAAATTGATTCACAAGGGTGCCCCATTGTGAAGGAGGATTGTTTAGGGTCAAATGAAATGCATCAAAAGTCAACTCAAAAGTCAACAAGTCAGGGGCAAAATGGTCCTCAAAAATTCCTCAACTCATCATTGATATGAGAATTGAATCTTATTCATTGGATCAAAGGGACATGATAGAAATAAATTAAAAAACATGACATGTTAAAAACTAAGCCAAACAAAACACTTCCCTTGACTAATCCTATTTTTAAATGAAATAAAATTATAAAATAAAATAAAAATATCCTAAATTAAGAGGACATCCCAAGGAATCCAAAACATATTTTTGTGGATTTTTATAGTCATTGGAACTATATTAAAAGAATTAATTTCTTAACAGCAACAAAATAAAATAAAAATGAAATAAAGAAAGTAAATGAAATTGTGTGTGACAAATAGCAACAGAACACAACCCAAACGCGTGTGGGCCTCCCTGGGGGGGTACTGAAAGTGTGTCACTTAAGCCCAAAAACTTTAAAAAAAATCTCAAAAAAGCTTCAATAATGGTTCAATGTGCAACCGAAGCTTGAAATAAATTGCCCAGAAAGTTTTTAAATCACTCAAGGAATGTGTTTGGATATTTAAAAGTGTTTGAAACTCAAGAAAAATGAAAAAACAAAATTCACTTTTTGCTCACTTTTTTTCAAGTGTTCTTGCTTAATTTCTCTCCAAATCTGAGTTATGAAGCTTTGGAAATGTTTTGGAGTTTATGTATGTTGGATTTTGATCAAAAGAAAGCCCAATGAAAGCTTCCTAAGCCCAAAACAATTTTGAAAATTTTCACACTTTTTCCACTTCAAAGGTACACGAATTTGCACTTTTCCAGGCTGCAAAGAGGCATGGCTCACTTGTACAATGCCAATGTTGATAAAAAAGGAGATAATTGCTCCTTGGTTTGGCTTTGTGGTGTATCAAAAGCAAAAGCAAATGAATCACAAAGAAGTGCAAAGAGAAAACCAAGAAATGTCCTCAAGGATTCCATCACTTTAGGTAGGCTTCAAGTACCTCCAAAGGAGGGACCAAAACACCTTAAATGGGACTCCTATGCCATTGGACAGTAAGATACATAAAATACAAGTTCTCAAAAGAAAAGGGCAAGTAAACCACAAGGAAATGCAAGCAAGTTCTCAAAGGAATGCAAGCATGTTTCAATATGAAACACTAATTGGAAACTCAAATGTAAACCCACAAAAGAACAAACTAAACACAATATAATGACCTAAAAATGAGCAAGCATCATCCTTAACATGTTAGCAACATTAAACAATAGGCATTGAGAGCTCAAAGGATCCAAAATTGTCATATCCAATTTAAACTAGGTCAAGATGTATGCGTGAACCTCCCTTTGGGTACTTGTTTTGCAAGTTACTTTAAAAATAGGAAAATGATTCAAAAATTAATAAATAAAATGCTAGAAGCTTATAAGCATGTTGGCAATCAGAGGCCAAAAGATCTCAATCAAGGCCACTTCACAACATCACCATAGAAATTGATTCACAAGGGTGCCCCATTGTGAAGGAGGATTGTTTAGGATCAAATGAAATGCATCAAAAGTCAACTCAAAAGTCAACAAGTCAGGGGCAAAATGGTCCTAAAAAATTCCTCAACTCATCATTGATATGAGAATTGAATCTTATTCATTGGATCAAAGGGACATGATAGAAATAAATTAAAGAACATGACATGTTAAAAACTAAGCCAAATAAAACACTTCCCTTGACTAATCCTATTTTTAAATGAAAATAAAATTATAAAATAAAATAAAAATATCCTAAATTAAGAGGACATCCCAAGGAATCCAAAACATTTTTTTGTGGATTTTTATAGTCATTGGAACTATATTAAAAGAATTAATTTCTTAACAGCAACAAAATAAAATAAAGAAAATAAATGAAATTTTGTGTGACAAATAGCAACAGAACACAAGCCAAACGCATGTGGGCCTCCCTGGGGGGGTGCTGAAAGTGTGTCACTTAAGCCCAACAACTTTAAATAAAATCTCAAAAAAGCTTCAATAATGGTTCAATGTGCAACCAAAGCTTGAAATAAATTGCCCAGAAAGTTTTTAAATCACTCAAGGAATGTGTTTGGATACTTAAAAGTGTTTGAAACTCAAGAAAAATGAAAAAACAAAATTCACTTTTTGCTCACTTTTTTTCAAGTGTTCTTGCTCAATTTCTCTCCAAATCTGAGTTATGAAGCTTTGGAAATGTTTTGGAGTTTATGTATGTTGGATTTTGATCAAAAGAAAGCCCAATGAAGGCTTCCTAAGGCCAAAACAATTTTCAAATTTTTCACACTTTTTCCACTTCAAAGGTACACG
This sequence comes from Lathyrus sativus, assembly GCA_963859935.3. NCBI lineage: Eukaryota > Viridiplantae > Streptophyta > Magnoliopsida > Fabales > Fabaceae > Lathyrus > Lathyrus sativus. The sequence continues at coordinate 280,701,841 of OZ012741.1, forward strand.
AATTTGCACTTTTGCAGGCTGTAAAGAGGCATGGCTCACTTGTACAATGCCAATGTTGATCAAAAAGGAGATAATTGATCCTTGGTTTGGCTTTGTGGTGTATCAAAAGCAAAAGCAAATGAATCACAAAGAAGTGCAAAGAGAAAACCAATAAATGTTCTCAAGGATTCCATCACTTTAGGTAGGCTTCAAATACCTCCAAAGGAGGGACCAAACCACCTTAAATGGCACTCCTATGGCATTCGATAGTAAGAGACATGAAATACAAGTTCTCAAAATAAAAGGGCAAGTAAACCACAAGGAAATGCAAGCAAGTTCTCAAAGGGAAGCAAGCATGTTTCAATATGAAGCCCTAATTGGGAACTCAAAAGTAAACCCACAAAAGAACAAACTAAACACAATATAATGACCTAAAAATGAGCAAGCATCATCCTTAACATGTTAGCAACATGAAACAATAGGCATTGAGAGCTCAAAGGATCCAAAATTGTCATATCCAAGTTAAACTAGGTCAAGATGTATGTGTGAACCTCCCTTTGGGTAACTTGTCTTGCAAGTTACTCTAAAAATAGGAAAATGATTCAAAAATTAATAAATAAAATGTTAGAAGCTCATAAACATGTTGGCAATCAGAGGCCAAAAGATCTCAATCAAGGTCACTTCACAACGTCACCATACAAATTGATTCACAAGGGTGCCCCATTGTGAAGGAGGATTGTTTAGGGTCAAATGAAATGCATCAAAAGTCAACTGAAAAGTCAACAAGTCAGGGGCAAAATGGTCCTCAAAAATTCCTCAACTCATCATTGATATGAGAATTGAATCTTATTCATTGGATCAAAGGGACATGATAGAAATAAATTAAAGAACATTACATGTTAAAAACTAAGCCAAATAAAACACTTCCCATGACTAATCCTATTTTTAAATGAAAATAAAATTATAAAATAAAATAAAAATATCTTAAATTAAGAGGACATCCCAAGGAATCCAAAACATATTGTTGTGGATTTTTATAGTCATTAGAACTATTTTAAAAGAACTAATTTCTTAACAGCAACAAAATAAAATAAAAATGAAATAAATAAAGTAAATGAAATTGTGTGTGAAAAATAGCAATAGAACACCAGCCAAACGCGTGTGGGCCTCCATGGGGGGGTGCTGAAAGCGTGTCACTTAAGCCCAACAGCTTTAAATAAAATCTCAAAAAAGCTTCAAATAACGGTTCAATGTGCAACCAAAGCTTGAAATAAATTGCCCAGAAAGTTTTTAAATCACTCAAGGAATGTGTTTGGATACTTAAAAGTGTTTGAAACTCAAGAAAAATGAAAAAACCAAATTCACTTTTTGCTCACTTTTTTTCAAGTGTTCTTGCTCAATTTCTCTCCAAATCTGAGTTATGAAACTTTGGAAATGTTTTGGAGTTTATGTATGTTGGATTTTGATCAAAAGAAAGCCCAATGAAAGCTTCCTAAGCCCAAAACAATTTTGAAAATTTTCCCACTTTTTCCACTTCAAAGGTACACGAATTTGCACTTTTCCAGGCTGCAAAGAGGCATGGCTCACTTGTACAATGCCAATGTTGATAAAAAAGGAGATAATTGCTCCTTGGTTTGGCTTTGTGGTGTATCAAAAGCAAAAGCAAATGAATCACAAAGAAGTGCAAAGAGAAAACCAAGAAATGTCCTCAAGGATTCCATCACTTTAGGTAGGCTTCAAGTACCTCCAAAGGAGGGACCAAACCACCTTAAATGGGACTCCTATGCCATTGGACAGTAAGAGACATAAAATACAAGTTCTCAAAAGAAAAGGGCAAGTAAACCACAAGGAAATGCAAGCAAGTTCTCAAAGGAATGCAAGCATGTTTCAATATGAAACACTAATTGGAAACTCGAATGTAAACCCACAAAAGAACAAACTAAACACAATATAATGACCTAAAAATGAGCAAGCATCATCCTTAACATGTTAGCAACATTAAACAATAGGCATTGAGAGCTCAAAGGATCCAAAATTGTCATATCCAATTTAAACTAGGTCAAGATGTATGCGTGAACCTCCCTTTGGGTACTTGTTTTGCAAGTTACTTTAAAAATAGGAAAATGATTCAAAAATTAATAAATAAAATGCTAGAAGCTTATAAACATGTTGGCAATCAGAGGCCAAAAGATCTCAATCAAGGCCACTTCACAACATCACCATAGAAATTGATTCACAAGGGTGCCCCATTGTGAAGGAGGATTATTTAGGATCAAATGAAATGCATCAAAAGTCAACTCAAAAGTCAACAAGTCAGGGGCAAAATGGTCCTAAAAAATTCCTCAACTCATCATTGATATGAGAGTTGAATCTTATTCATTGGATCAAAGGGACATGATAGAAATAAATTAAAGAACATGACATGTTAAAAACTAAGCCAAATAAAACACTTCCCTTGACTAATCCTATTTTTAAATGAAAATAAAATTATAAAATAAAATAAAAATATCCTAAATTAAGAGGACATCCCAAGGAATCCAAAACATTTTTTTGTGGATTTTTATAGTCATTGGAACTATATTAAAAGAATTAATTTCTTAACAGCAACAAAATAAAATAAAGAAAATAAATGAAATTTTGTGTGACAAATAGCAACAGAACACAAGCCAAACGCATGTGGGCCTCCCTGGGGGGGTGCTGAAAGTGTGTCACTTAAGCCCAACAACTTTAAATAAAATCTCAAAAAAGCTTCAATAATGGTTCAATGTGCAACCAAAGCTTGAAATAAATTGCCCAGAAAGTTTTTAAATCACTCAAGGAATGTGTTTGGATACTTAAAAGTGTTTGAAACTCAAGAAAAATGAAAAAACAAAATTCACTTTTTGCTCACTTTTTTTCAAGTGTTCTTGCTCAATTTCTCTCCAAATCTGAGTTATGAAGCTTTGGAAATGTTTTGGAGTTTATGTATGTTGGATTTTGATCAAAAGAAAGCCCAATGAAGGCTTCCTAAGGCCAAAACAATTTTCAAATTTTTCACACTTTTTCCACTTCAAAGGTACACGAATTTGCACTTTTGCAGGCTGTAAAGAGGCATGGCTCACTTGTACAATGCCAATGTTGATCAAAAAGGAGATAATTGCTCCTTGGTTTGGCTTTGTGGTGTATCAAAAGCAAAAGCAAATGAATCACAAAGAAGTGCAGAGAGAAAACCAAGAAATGTCCTGAAGGATTCCATCACTTTAGGTAGACTTCATTTACCTCCAAAGGAGGGACCAAACCACCTGAAATGGCACTCCTATGCCGTTGGACAGTAAGAGACATGAAATACAAGTTCTCAAAAGAAAAGGGCAAGTAAACCACAAGGAAATGCAAGCAAGTTCTCAAAGGAATGCAAGCATGTTTCAATATGAAGCCCTAATTGGCAACTCAAAAGTAAACCCACAAAAGAACAAACTAAACACAATATAATGACCTAAAAATGAGCAAGCATCATCCTTAACATGTTAGCAACATGAAACAATAGGAATTGAGAGCTCAAAGGATCCAAAATTGTCATATACAAGTTAAACTAGGTCAAGATGTATGTGTGAACCTCCCTTTGGGTAACTTGTTGTGCAAGTTACTCTAAAAATAGGAAAATGATTCAAAAATTAATAAATAAAATGCTAGAACTCATAAACGTGTTAGCAATCAGAGGCCAAAAGATCTCAATCAAGGTCACTTCACAACATCATCATACAAATTGATTCACAAGGGTGCCCCATTGTGAAGGAGGATTGTTTAGGGTCAAATGAAATGCATCAAAAGTCAACTCAAAAGTCAACAAGTCAGGGGCAAAATGGTCCTCAAAAATTCCTCAGCTCATCATTGATATGAGAATTGAATCTTATTCATTGGATCAAAGGGACATGATAGAAATAAATTAAAAAACATGACATGTTAAAAACTAAGCCAAACAAAACACTTCCCTTGACTAATCCTACTTTTAAATGAAATAAAATTATAAAATAAAATAAAAATATCCTAAATTAAGAGGACATCCCAAGGAATCCAAAACATATTTTTGTGGATTTTTATAGTCATTGGAACTATATTAAAAGAATTAATTTCATAACAGCAAAAAAATAAAATAAAAATGAAATAAAGAAAGTAAATGAAATTGTGTGTGACAAATAGCAACAGAAGACCAGCCAAACGCGTGTGGGCCTCCCTGGGGGGTGCTGAAAGCGTGTCACTTAAGCCCAACAGCTTTAAATAAAATCAGAAAAAAGCTCCAATAATGGTTCAATGTGCAACCAAAGCTTGAAATAAATTGCCCAGAAAGTTTTTAAATCACTCAAGGAATGTGGTTGGATACTTAAAAGTGTTTGAAACTCAAGAAAAATGAAAAAACAAAATTCACTTTTTGCTCACTTTTTTTGAAGTGTTCTTGCTCAATTTCTCTCCAAATCTTAGTTATGAAGCTTTGGAAATGTTTTGGAGTTTATGTATGTTGGATTTTGATTAAAACAAAGCCCAATGAAAGATTCCTAAGCCCAAAACAATTTTGAAAATTTTCACACTTTTTCCACTTCAAAGGTACACGAATTTGCACTTCTCCAGGCTGTAAAGAGGCATGGCTCACTTGTACAATGTCAATGTTGATAAAAAAGGAGAGAATTGCTCCTTGGTTTGACTTTGTGGTGTATCAAAAGCAAAAGCAAATGAATCACAAAGAAGTGCAAAGAGAAAACCAATAAATGTTCTCAAGGATTCCATCACTTTAGGTAGGCTTCAAATACCTCCAAAGGAGGGACCAAACCACCTTAAATGGCACTCCTATGGCATTCGATAGTAAGAGACATGAAATACAAGTTCTCAAAATAAAAGGGCAAGTAAACCACAAGGAAATGCAAGCAAGTTCTCAAAGGGAAGCAAGCATGTTTCAATATGAAGCCCTAATTGGGAACTCAAAAGTAAACCCACAAAAGAACAAACTAAACACAATATAATGACCTAAAAATGAGCAAGCATCATCCTTAACATGTTAGCAACATGAAACAATAGGCATTGAGAGCTCAAAGGATCCAAAATTGTCATATCCAAGTTAAACTAGGTCAAGATGTATGTGTGAACCTCCCTTTGGGTAACTTGTCTTGCAAGTTACTCTAAAAATAGGAAAATGATTCAAAAATTAATAAATAAAATGTTAGAAGCTCATAAACATGTTGGCAATCAGAGGCCAAAAGATCTCAATCAAGGTCACTTCACAACGTCACCATACAAATTGATTCACAAGGGTGCCCCATTGTGAAGGAGGATTGTTTAGGGTCAAATGAAATGCATCAAAAGTCAACTGAAAAGTCAACAAGTCAGGGGCAAAATGGTCCTCAAAAATTCCTCAACTCATCATTGATATGAGAATTGAATCTTATTCATTGGATCAAAGGGACATGATAGAAATAAATTAAAGAACATTACATGTTAAAAACTAAGCCAAATAAAACACTTCCCATGACTAATCCTATTTTTAAATGAAAATAAAATTATAAAATAAAATAAAAATATCTTAAATTAAGAGGACATCCCAAGGAATCCAAAACATATTGTTGTGGATTTTTATAGTCATTAGAACTATTTTAAAAGAACTAATTTCTTAACAGCAACAAAATAAAATAAAAATGAAATAAATAAAGTAAATGAAATTGTGTGTGAAAAATAGCAATAGAACACCAGCCAAACGCGTGTGGGCCTCCATGGGGGGGTGCTGAAAGCGTGTCACTTAAGCCCAACAGCTTTAAATAAAATCTCAAAAAAGCTTCAAATAACGGTTCAATGTGCAACCAAAGCTTGAAATAAATTGCCCAGAAAGTTTTTAAATCACTCAAGGAATGTGTTTGGATACTTAAAAGTGTTTGAAACTCAAGAAAAATGAAAAAACCAAATTCACTTTTTGCTCACTTTTTTTCAAGTGTTCTTGCTCAATTTCTCTCCAAATCTGAGTTATGAAACTTTGGAAATGTTTTGGAGTTTATGTATGTTGGATTTTGATCAAAAGAAAGCCCAATGAAAGCTTCCTAAGCCCAAAACAATTTTGAAAATTTTCACACTTTTTCCACTTCAAAGGTACACAAATTTGCACTTTTCCAGGCTTTAAAGAGGCATGGCTCACTTGTACAATGTCAATGTTGATAAAAAAGGAGAGAATTGCTCCTTGGTTTGACTTTGTGGTGTATCAAAAGCAAAAGCAAATGAATCACAAAGAAGTGCAAAGAGAAAACCAAGAAATGTCCTCAAGGATTCCATCACTTTAGGTAGGCTTCAAGTACCTCCAAAGGAGGGACCAAACCACCTTAAATGGCACTGCTATGCCATTCGACAGTAAGAGACATGAAATACAAGTTCTCAAAATAAAAGGGCAAGTAAACCACAAGGAAATGCAAGCAAGTTCTCAAAGGAATGCAAGCATGTTTCATTATGAAGCCCTAATTGGCAACTCAAAAGTAAACCCACAATAGAACAAACTAAACACAATATAATGACCTAAAAATGAGCAAGCATCATCCTTAACATGTTAGAAACATGAAACAATAGGCATTGAGAGCTCAAAGGATCCAAAATTGTCATATCCAAGTTAAACTAGGTCAAGATGTATGTGTGAACCTCCCTTTGGGTAACTTGTCTTGCAAGTTACTCTAAAAATAGGAAAATGATTCAAAAATTAATGAATAAAATGCTAGAAGCTCATAAACATGTTGGCAATCAGAGGCCAAAAGATCTCAATCAAGGTCACTTCACAACATCACCATAGAAATTGATTCACAAGGGTGCCCCATTGTGAAGGAGGATTGTTTATGGTCAAATGAAATGCATCAAAAGTCAACTTAAAAGTCAACAAGTCAGGGGCAAAATGGTCCTCAAAAATTCCTCAACTCATCATTGATATGAGAATTGAAACTTATTCATTGGATCAAAGGGACATGATAGAAATAAATTAAAGAACATGACATGTTAAAAACAAAGCCAAATAAAACACTTCCCATGACTAATCCTATTTTTAAATGAAAATAAAATAATAAAATAAATATCTTAACAACAACAAAATAAAATAAAATAAATATCTTAGCAGCAACAAAATAAAATAAAAATGAAATAAAGAAAGTAAATGAAATTGTGTGTGACAAATAGCAACAGAACACCAGCCAAACGCGTGTGGGCCTCCCTGGGGGTGCTGAAAGCGTGTCACTAAGCCCAACATCTTTAAATAAAATCTCAAAAAAGCTTCAATAATGGTTCAATGTGCAACCAAAGCTGGAAATAAATTGCCCAGAAAGTGTTTAAATCACTCAAGGAATGTGTTTGGATACTTAAAAGTGTTTGAAACTCAAGAAAAATGAAAAAACAAAATTCACTTTTTGCTCACTTTTTTTCAAGTGTTCTTGCTCAATTTCTCTCCAAATCTGAGTTATGAAGCTTTGGAAATGTTTTGGAGTTTATGTATGTTGGAATTTGATCAAAAGAAAGCCCAATGAAAGCTTCCTAAGCCCAAAACAATTTTGAAAATTTTCACACTTTTTCCACTTTAAAGGTACACGAATTTGCACTTTTCCAGGCTGTAAAGAGGCATGGCTCACTTGTACAATGTCAATGGTGATCAAAAAGGAGAGAAATGCTCCTTGGTTTGGCTTTGTGGTGTGTTTTTGATATGTTACTTATTCTTGAAGAAATCTTGAAAATGGCCACCAAGATGCATTCAAATTACAAATCAAAAAGTGGCATTGTGTTTGAAATGTTATTGGTGCTCAAAAAATGCACAAAGTTGATCCAAAATGTTTCCAAATGAATTAATTGTGAATTTCACTTTTTAAAGCCTTTTTCATGGAAATTTCTTTAGGCATTTTTTAATCCTAGCTTCAACCATGGCATGAGATGGTTTGGTAATGCAAATGACCTCATTTGGAGCAACTTTGATGTTGGAAAGATTTTCATTCGAAGTGTGCAAAGTGGTGAAATGGACCTATAATGAAAATGACCTATAATCTCACTTTCCCAAAATACCCTTGCCTTGCAAGCTCCATATTTAGAGTTCTACACATCATATGAAGGACTTCTAGGACGTTTTGGAAATCTAAGATCATAAGGAACAACTTCCATGTTCATTAGAAGTTGAGGAGAAACATTCTTCTAGGTCAAAAATGTCTTGGAAGTTAGTTGACTTTTGTTGACTGAAATCACATTCATCTGGGGACCTGTAACTTGTCAGCTTCATAACCAGAGTTCTATAAATCCAATGGAGGACTTCTAGTACTTTTTGGAAAGCTAAGATCATGCTCTACAAGTTTAATGTTGGGGCCAAGATGAGGTGAGACTTGCATCTTGAGATAAGTGGTCTTGAAGTTGAAGACTAAATAGGGGATTTTACACTGTCAAAGCTTAGAAACCCTAGCTCAGTAACTTCTCACACTCTTGATTCTTGATGAATTGATCTTGAAATGATATCTAATGTGTCTCAACATAATCTTCCATGATCACAAAGACTTTGAATTTAGTCTTAATCTCCTTCAATTTCACAGTTTATTTAGGATTGACCAGATGAAAACCCTAACTGCACCACCTTCAACTGTGGCTCTTCACACTTGGTATAATGACTTGATTGAGCTTAACAATAACCCTCAAGGCCTCCAATGAGCTTTAATGACAAAATCCATCCATAAACATGGACTTGTGGTCTTCAGATGACCTTCAAATGGCCTCCTAAACAGGAGATGAACCACATACACTTATCTGTTCTCAAAGGGCTTTGTCCCTCTTCTGATGATGATAACCACTTGATAATTTGAATAAGACCTCTTGATTAGGCTGAGAACCCTTTTCAAACTCCTCTTGTTAAAGACACATCTCTTGATCCCCTGTAAATGCAAAATGATATGCAATGCAATATGCTAGAAACATAAACCAAGTAAAGAAAAGGTTGGGCAAATTTTGGGGTACAACAAATACCAACAAATCCGAAAATTTGCCAACCCCAGAAATCTCCAGAGATAACTGAACTAAACACAATAATAATCCACTGGGAAGTACACTGACCAAAAGTCAGTACTAACCACAAACTACCAACCAAAAGTTGGGATCACCGAAATACCAAACAAAATCGCATCCACGCTATCAACCAAAAGTTGAAATCACCAGACAACCACAAGTTACCAACCAAAAATTGGGATAACACTCCACAGGAGAAACCAAAGACTACCAACCAAAGTTGAAACCACATCCACAAAAACTTACCAACCCAAAAGTTGGAAATAAACGAAGCTACCAACCAAAAGTTGGAATTGAAGCAAAGGATATCAACCAAAAATTGGAACAACATCACCAAAATCTCACCAACCAAAAGTTGGAATCAAACAAACTCTGACAGGTCACTAATTACCAACCAAAAGTTGGAACACCAAAATCCAGGAACAGAAATCTACCAACCAAAAGTTGGAATAACGACTCAACCCAGGAACAGAGGAGAACTACCAACCAAGATTTGGGATAAAGCCAACAAAGCTTCAGACCCACTGGGGACTACCAACCAAAAGTTGGAACAACGCCAACCAGCAACAGACTACCAACCAAAAGTGGGAATAACGAATGCAGGGGATAAAATACAACCAAAAGTTGGGAAGCAGGGCTACTAACCAAAAGTTAGGATCGCTGGAGATACTTGAACAAAGCTGACTCCTTCACAGAAAACTACCAACCAAAAGTTGGAATGGTCACAAAAGCAGACTACCAACCAAAAGTTGGAATGATCAACAAAGGAAAACCACCAACCAAAAGTTGGAATAACGTCGACAAAGAGAGACTACCAACCAAAAGTTGGAATAATGTCCGGAATTACCAACCAAAAGTTGGAATGAAAAGGCTACTAACCAAAAGTTAGGATTGCCGGAACCGTTGAATGAAAATGAACTGACTGCAACAAAGACTACCAACCAAAAGTTGGAATAATCAACTTTACTAAGGAAAACCAGGATTACCAACCAAAAGTTGGAATAACAATCCAAACGCCAATAGGCCACTAACTAAAAGTTGGAATGAAACAACAATACCAACCAAAAGTTGGAATGAACCTTGCCGGGAAACCAGGGATTACCAACCAAAAGTTAGGATATACGTACCCGAAATAGACTATGCTAGGAATTATCAACCAAAAGTTGACATATAATATCCAACATACGCAAGCGACATAATCAACTGACTCACGACTTGCGAAGAAAGCTCCAATAGGAAAAAACAGGTTTAAACAAACGACTCTGTAGAGGAGAAACCAATAACACAAAGATCTCCTGAATTCAAAATCCTCAGCCCTCAGAGGCAAACGACACCAAAGGTAACGAACCTGGCTTATGCTTCAGATGCATATATTTGAAATGGCGTAATGCTCCATACGAAATGGAAATGATACAGATTTGGGTAGATGCTATGCACGCATGCAGATGCAACGAAACTGAATCAGCAAAATAAATGCTAGAGATATAGAATACACCCTGTTGGGGGAACAACCTACTCATGCCAATAAAAATTGGACTTATGCCAAGGGACAGGCCCTTGCTGGCCTCCTGCAAAGAAAATACCGAGGTAACAACATTCTTCCATCCTGCTGGGGAAAAGAGAACAAATCTGCTGAGGAAACCACCCTCTTCCCACTTGCTGGAGATTGCACCGTCGGGGGACGAATCTACCCAGACCGTAGATTACTCAGTGGGAAGAAAATCTAATCATATCTCACTGGGGAGTGCCTCCGAACATGCGCTCTGCGGGGATTGAATGTGCACCAACTGCTGAGGGAAAGCACAAAAATATACAAAAGTGTACAGAAATGTTGACAATGTGGCACAGACAAACACCATGAGTTGATCCCTCTATGACTCACCTGACCTTGATGCTTTCTCGATGCTTCATCTTCAGAAGAGATTGATTCGGATAAACGGCTCTCAGGTTCTCCCAATCCACTAAGCAACGAAGTTCCAACGCAGACCGCAGTCATTTGCTTTTCAATCCCTAACTTTTGCCTGAACCGCCCTTTCGGGTTTTCGATTCACCGGGATACCCATTTTTTCCAAAGTCACCTTCTCAGGTTTTCGACTTTGCGGGTTTACATCTTTTTCATTTTTATCCCTAATTTTTGCCCGAACCCATTCTTTTTTTTATGGTTCGCCGGGATGCCCCTTTTTTGCCTGGACTTTTCTTTTTGTTTCCAGCGGGTCTCTTTTAAGCAAAGTATTTTTTAACTGCGTCTGTGTTCACATGGGATGTAAAATCCTCGCCATCCATGGTGGATAACAACAAAGCTCCTCCGGAGAAGACCTTTCGAATGTCATATGGACCTTCATAGTTGGGAGTCCATTTGCCCCTGAGATTTGCTTGTGGTGGGAGAATCTTTTTCAACACAAGATTGCCCGTCTGAAAGCTTCGAGGGCGCACCTTCTTGTCGAAAGCTTTCTTCATTCGACTCTGATACAGCCGACCGTATGCGATAGACGCTAGCCTCTTCTCATCCATCAGGATAAGTTGATTCAATCTGTTCTTTATCCATTCCGCCTCATCAAGCTTGACGTCGACCAGAACTCTTAAAGAAGGAATCTCGACCTCCAATGGTTGGACAACATCCATACCATATACCAGCGAGAAAGGAGTTGCCCCAGTTGATGTGCGTATCGTCGTACGATAACCGTGAAGAGCAAAGGGCAACATCTCATGCTAATCTTTGTAAGTGACAACCATCTTTTGCATTATCTTCTTAATATTCTTGTTGGCTGCTTCAACAACGCCATTCATCTTCGGATGATAGGGCGATGAGTTATGATGCTCGATTTTGAAATTTTGGCACAATTCCTTCATCATCTTGTTGTTCAGATTCGAATCATTGTCAGTAATGATTCGCTCGGATATTCCATATCTACAGATGATGTCCTTCTTTATGAACCGGGCTACGACTTGCTTTATGACATTGGTGTACGAGGCCGCTTCAACCCATTTGGTGAAGTAATCAATGGCAACCAAGATGGAACAATGACCATTGGATGTGGTTGGTTCAATCTTGCCAATCATGTCAATGCCCCACATGGAGAAAGGCCACGGGGACGCCATAACATTCATTGGGCATGGCGGTACATGAATTTTGTTTGCATAAATCTGGCATTTATGGCATTTCTTTACAAATTTGAAACAATCTGACTCCATGGTTAGCCAATAATACCCTGATCGTAATAGTTTCCGAGACATGGCATGCCCGCCGGCATGTGTACCAAAAGTACCTTCGCGGACCTCTTCCATAAGCAATGTTGCTTCCTTTTCATCCACACATCTTAACAACACCAAATCATGGTTTCTTCTGTAAAGCACACCATCCAGGTTTAGATAAAAGTTACCAGACAACCTCCTCAGCATCTTCTTATCTTGAGTCGAAGCCCCTGGCGGATACTCCTGCTTCTTGAGGATGTTCTGTATATCATAAAACCACGGCTTGCCATCAGCAGCCTCGTCAATGGAGAATACGAAAGTGGGCCTATCCAGGCAAGAAATGACTATTCTTGGAGCATCATTCCAAAAATTCATTTTATACATCGAAGATAGTGTTGCCAAAGCATCTACCATCTGATTCTCTGCTCGCGGCACATGGTGAAACTCTACCTTGTCAAAGAAGGGTATTAACCTCCTTGCATAATGTCGCTTCCGCGAAAATAAGGTGCCAGCAAAACAGAAGAGTCGCCACCTTTCGTTATTTATTCCTCAGAGCGGGAAAGGAAACGATCGGAAAAACCTGACGAAAAGGTATAAGACAAGGTCATCACAACCATTGTCTGGGTTCGGGAGTCGGTTACGCAAGGGGAAGGTATTAGCACCCCTCACGTCCATCGTACTCGATGGGATCCACGCTTGTTGTGCTTATCTGACAGGTTGGTTTTATCTATCTACCTATCAAGGCTGGCTAGAAAAAGAAAAGAAATGACTCGGCAAAGCGTCACACTTTATGCCTACGTATTCTCAACAGAGAACGAGAAATCAGAGTCAACGTGGTTCGCCTACATTGACAATACGTCAGTATTGTGCCTACATACTCTCAACAGGTATGAGAGATCAGAGCTTAGGTAGTTCGGGATAATACGGATTACAGAAATTCAGATTCATCTGTTTTTCGAGTAGGGTTAACAAACAGTTCCAGCAGTTTGGTGTACGCAGCTCGACCCTTGGAGACTTAGGCGTTACCGTTTGCGGTAGAACTGGGAGTTAACAACACTCTTTTTCTTCAGAAAAGCTTCCTTTGAATTATGGGCCCACGGGGCAAAAAGGTTTGAAGTTTGTTTTCTGTCTTTTACGGAAGAACTGTTTTTTAGTTGTCTATAGTTTGTACAGAACTAGAGACTATGACTTGGGAACAAATGCGTCGCATATCGTCCAAAGGACGTATACTAAACATTCTAGACGATTGAGAGGAGGCCGCTCAATTATCATTACCCATGTAGCTTAAGGCTCGTAACACGCTTATACTAACTTGCCTTTATTATGTTTTTTACTGTTGTTTGAGATGAGAAGAGAGAACAGGCTCAACTAAGGGGAGACTATCAAGTCCTAATGTTGTCATGCCAAGGATTCATCCTATGGTTGAAGTTTGAAACAGGGATCTCCTAGAAGTTATCATGCATAGGTTTCAACCTAAAGTTCTACTCATCACTTCCTTATCAAAGGAAGTGAGATTCCTAGGGGATCATGTCAATGATAAACAGAAACAGATAAAGCATCAGCTTAAACAGTAAACAGTAAATGACTATAAAATGCATGCAATGCAAGTGAGGGAGGAAATGTGTGTGGGGGCATCAGCCTCCACAAGCTCATCTCAACCTCAAGCCAAGTATGAGTATCTGCAATCATAAAGGAAAATAAAATTCCATCAAGCAAATCACAAACCACACAGGCAAGGGAGCAGAGCTCTACCGAATACCAGTAAGCAAAGCCATACAGTAAAAATACAAGCAGAGGGAGCAACTCAACCTCTAGTGCAATCATGCTCCTAGATTAAAACAATTTAATCATGAACTTATTCTAATTCATCAAGAAAATCACACAAGTCACATCAATACATTTGCACAGAAAGCAAACAGACAGGAAAGAAAGCAAATCAACAGCTTCCACAGCCTCACAGCAAAGCAATCTTCTGACAGCAGTTCAGTCCTCAGTCTGTAACTGTTCCTCAAGTCCATCATATTCAAGAGAATGAAAGGTACTCCATCTTCAAGCCTCAATCTTCAATAGGCTCCACCAAGAATGAAGAGAATCAATAAGATGATTGTTTGATAATGGGAAGCAGACAGGAAACCAAAGGAATCATATCTGACACTCAACCAGTCATCAGAGAAAGGCATCCTCAAAAGTTCTACTCATTGTAAATGTCACACATCCCTCCAATGGAGAGATGAGACTTTAACATGAGGACTTTGAATCATAGGATAATAATGGAATGGGAACAAAACCAACCATTACTTGAAGAAATATCTATTTCTAAAGCTCTCTCCTAAAGCCCTAATTTCCTAAGCTACACAAAGCTAACAAAAAGGAAGGGAAAACTACAATCCAAGCTCCACCAGCCACTTCACACAAGCCTCATCATGTCCATGATATCTTCCAATGAGATCCAGAAGCCCACTATGCAAGGAAGCCCAACTTTGAGTCCATTCCACATCAATCACCAAAATTGAAACACCAAATGAACAAACAACTAGAATATTCTATCAAAAATACCAAAACTCATTCTAAAAATATGATTATTTTTCTATGGGAACATGAATTCACTAATAACCTATAGTTAAAAAATCAGGACCTAATTCAATCTCTAAGTCCTCCAATAAAATCTTGAGTTGAAAGGTATCACTAAAGAGATCCACTAAAAATCACTCCTAAACAACTATACTAAAAGCATTTTTAAAATCATTTAAAAATCATGATAAAAATCACAAGGCAACCTAAATATGTATATAACAACAATAAAAAGGAATTAAAATTTTATCCCATGCTAAAAGTCATCAATGAAATCAATCAAAAGGAAAGGCTATGTTATGAACATGTTAAGACTAGCCTAAGTATTAATTCAATCTAAAAAACCAAAACTAATTCTAAAATCCTAAGAAAATTTCTAGGGAACCTAAGCATGTTAGGTATCTATAGTAGAAAAACCAGAGCCTAAAACTATGTTTAAAGGCACTAAAGAAAAAACACACAAAAAATGGTCAAAAGGGAAATCAAGTAGGGAAACCTCTAAAGATCTAGTTCAAAACAGAACTTAAAGCTACCTAAAAATTAGCCTAAAAATTTATGGGAGTTCCTTAATATGTCTATAACAAACCAGCAAAGAGTTATGTACAAATCCTATACGAAACTCCAGAACCAAAATCGGCAAGAAACTATGCAGTTTTTGACATTTTATTATCCAACTAAAGCAGAAAAACGAAATCAAATTGAAATTTAAACGAAACTAAAATCCAATTGCGCACAAAGATCATAGACATGATAAGGATCATCCCAGAATTTTCTCATATTTTTCTAAGTATTTTTTTCTATTTTATATGAATTAAAATCAAACAGCACACAA
The DNA here is from genome assembly GCA_963859935.3 of Lathyrus sativus. Taxonomy (NCBI): domain Eukaryota; kingdom Viridiplantae; phylum Streptophyta; class Magnoliopsida; order Fabales; family Fabaceae; genus Lathyrus; species Lathyrus sativus. Next base: position 280,717,433 of record OZ012741.1, read on the forward strand.
AATAGAGTTTCAATGCCATTAAAAAACAACAATCAAATGGTTAAATTAAATCGGAAAACCAACCTACGGATCGGAGATTTGATCCGGTGATCGTTGATCAAGTGAATTTGCAAAGATCCGAACAATATTTGACGGAAAACTTCAAGATCCACAATAATTCTTGCAAGAAGATGAAGATCGAACACTTCGAATCCGAATTGCTCTGAATAAATGCTTCCAACTTACGCTCCAATATCCAACTTCAATTTGCATGAAAATTGATTAGGAATCTTGATCCGATAATGATGATGAGTGGAGGTTTATGCTCAAGATTCCATTTATTTCAATGAAAAATCAATGGATCCAATGACAAGGAGCTATGGGTGAGGGTTTGGAGAATGAAGAAAATTGAGAGAATTGAGAGAGTGAGAGAATTCTTGAAAATGAAAAATGAAAATTGTGAGGAGTGTTTTTCTTTTGGTTTAGAGTAGATCACTTAAGTACTCCTTAGGCTTGGATCCCAAGGTAAGGTTTGGACTTTGGCTTGTGAAAGTTGGTTTGGAGCTTAATGGTATGATTTTGGGATATGTAGCTTATTCATGAAGTCACAAATTGGAACACCATGAACCAAGCCCCAAATGAAAATTCTAATAATGCCAAAGTGTTTAGAATATCATTTCCAATCAAATTGAGTACAAATTTGGCTTGAAATCATTCAATTACCAATTGTTTTGAATTTTCACCTTTTAATTCATTAAAATGGCCTTTATATGCACTTTCTTCAACCAATGCTTGATATAATCCATATCAATGGACACCTGATACTTGGCTAAGCTAAAAACATCATTTTTAGCAACTTTCATGTTGAACAAAAATCCATTTGAGGCTTGCAAGATGGTGAAATTGACTTATGATTCCAAATGACCTGTAATGTCCAAATACCCGAAATACCCTTGACTTGTCAAAGCCATAACTTGAGTTCTACACATCCAATCATGGACTTCTATTACTCTTTAGAAAGCTAAGAGAATAAGGAACAACATTCATGTTGAACAAAAGTTCATACGAATCGTCCTTCTAGGGCAAACGTGTCATGCAAGTTGGGTAACTTTCAAGCTCCAAATTCACATGCCTCAGATGACCTGTAACTTGTCTGGCTCATAACTTGAGTTATATAATCCCTACCAAGGACTTCTAGTACTCAAATTAAAGCTAAGATCATGCTATACAACAATCATGTTAGGGTCAAGATGATATGACAATCATATCTTGAGTTAAATAGTCTTGAAGTCAGGGGTCAAACTAGGGGATTTTACACTGTCAAGTCTTAGAAACACTAGCCTGAAACTTCTCAAACTCTTCAATCATGACGAGTTAACCTTGGAATCATCCTTATAACATCTCAATGTATCAATCCATGATAACATGGCTCTTGAATTAGGTCTTAACCTCCTTCAAATCCTCAGTTGACTTAGGGTTGACCCAGTCAAACCCTAGCTGCACCAATCATGGCTGAGGCTTCTTATTCTTGCACAATGACCTGTCTAGGCCTCAAAGTGATCTTCAACGCTTCTCATGAGCTCTCTCAAGACCTCAAGTCTAACTTCATGGCTTCAGAATCATCTGATGACTTCCCACAACTCTCAAGTTAGGAGACACACCTTCTTGGTTTCAACCACTCTTTCTGAGGATCTTTTAACTTCTCTGACAAAGATATCAACCCTTGAACACTTGAATAACCTTCTTATCTAGCCTTGTATAGCTCTTGATTGGTAATTATACCTCTTGATCTCCTGCATACATGTCAATGAAATGCAAATGATAATGCTAATGTGAATGAAATGAAACATAAGCTAGGTAAAGAAAAGTTGGGCAAATTTTGGGGTGCAACAGCTGCCCCTATTCAAACGGCTTGGACTTGACTGGGTGAAAAGAGAACGGCTCTCAAATAATCAAGGTAAAAGGCGGTTGAATACCAATAAACCCGGAAATTTGCCAACTGCGCAAGTACACGGTACTCTGATGGGGACAAATCTTCGGAAACTGAAACAATAGCTGCACGACAACTAGCTAGAGAATTAATGATCTGAACCTCCGTCAAGATGATTCTCTGATTTATCTGATATCATTGCATCCTCAAATCATCGAGGGATCACTGGTTACACGGTAATTAGTGATTTGCTAACCGCACGGGTAAACAATACTTGGATTGGTAGGAACATCTTCAAAACCGAGCATGCCAATTGCATGGCAACTCTGCTGGGGGAATTGGTCACACGGTAATTGGTGAATGGCCTATTCTCAAATCTCCGTCAGGATGATCATCTGATTTTGCTGTAGATCTTCGTCCTCAAGTCATCAAAGGATCATCGGTTACACGGTAATTGGTAATGGATAGCTGGATTCCTTATCGTCGCCTATGGACTCATCATGTCGCTAGGAACGTCGACAACATCCTTGTCGGACTTCATCAGTAAGTCAATAAGGGATCCCCGGTTATTCGGTAACTGGTGAATGATGGCTGATTTTGCCGTCGGGCATTCCGCGTTAGCTGGAAGAGCTGCTTCGGCCTCGCAGTCGGACTTCATCAGTAAGTCCTGAAATGGGATCTTTAGTCATTCCTGGGTCAATAGGGATATAAAATCTTCTGCCGTTAGGCACTCCACATCAGCTGAGATAACTGCTTCAGCATTGCAGTTGGACTTCCTCAGTAAGTCAGGGAATTTGGCACTACTGCCATACTTCAATCATCAAGTCTTCAACGGAAATTTCAACTTCTCCGTTCAAACCTGCTGGGGATGACACATCTCCATTGGGGATTTTGGATAACTATCAAGTAACTCTGTTTCGGGTGATTCAGAAATCATTCTAGACAAATAAACTCTACTGAGGGAATCAAGAATCATCTTGAACAATAAACTCCACTGGGGACTTCAAGAATCACCCTGAACCAATAACTATGCTTGAGATTTCATGAATCATCCTGAGCAAACACTCTGCCGGGAATTCTAAGCATCAATTTGAGCAACCAACTCTGGCGACTTCACCGGGGATTTTTAAGAATCATCTTAAGCACACAACTTCGCTGGGGAATTCAATAATCATCTTGAGCAAACCATTCTGCGGAGGAACACCTGCAAAACAAGAACGGTAACGACCTACCTCATGTTTCATATGCATATGTTTAACTATGGCGCAATGCTTCACACAGTTGAAATGCTACGCGTTTTTAGGGTAAATGCTATGCAATCATGCAAGATGCTACGACGCCATCAGCAAAATAAATGCTGAAGGCAGAATCCTCCTATCAAGGAGAAGGAACCACTCTGGTGGAGAGGAGGAATCATCCTGCCGAGGAGAAGAAGTCACACCAATCTCAATTGGACTCCGCCAAGGGAAATGATATTCAGTCGACTGCTGCAGGGGAACAAAGTTCTACAAGAACCTGAACCCGCTCAACCAGGTATTCAAACCACAAACTGCTGAGGAAACGATATCAGTTGCAGAAATAAACTGCACAGCCTTCGCCGCAAAACTTTTTGGGAGATAACGACTCCGATGGGGAAAAACAGCCTCAGCTATTCAACACTCTACTAGGGAAAACCAATCATGGCCTCAACGGCTTCCAAGGACTCGACTCTCGTGGGGAACTACAAACTCGGCTGAGGAGGGTAACCGGATGCTGGCATCACTCCTATATGCCGGGGAAAATACAACTCTGTGGGGGACTTTCAATTCCGCTGGAGACTTCAGTCTGCACTATCAAGGGCTGAACACTTGTGAATAGTCTCCTACGAGAAACTGCACCCTGACCCAGTGCTAGGGAAATAAACCCAAATCCTCTTGTTAGGGAAAACTTCGATCCTAAACCGTTGGGAATGTACAATCAATCTGTCGGGGATGGCTACACTCTGCCGGGGACATCAATCTCGCCCTGCTGAGGATAATCTTGACCCTACTATGATAAAGGACAAGTGCAATCTCAACTTGCTGCAACCTCAAACAGCTGAGGAGAGTCAATCTTAACTATACATCTCTGTTGAAGAAAATTTCCTGATTTAACAACATCACCCCCTAAGGGAATGTAGAACACAAATCATGGAGAACCGAGACCATTCGAGCCTCGTGTCAGGGAACGTGATAGCAATGTCACCGGGAATATCGAGCCAGGTACAATTAGGATTTTTCTAGTTTAGGGATAGGTTTATGGTGATAGGGATTTATTTCTGGTTACCAACAAAAGTGGATTTGAAGGGGACATACTAGACGGGAACTAGCATTCGAGGGTAGACTACCAGACGAGATCTGGTGGCAAAAGGGTTTAAGTTGTTAGATGAGAACCGACTTCTAGGTTTTGGATATCAGACGGGAACTGATTTCTGGTTTGCCAGACGAGAACTGGGCTTTAAAACTGCGTTAGCCAGACAAGAACTGGTTAAACAGTGGGTCGAGGAAAAGGTGACCAGACGGGAACTGGTTTAAAAGCTGACACGCACCAGACGAGAACTGGTATTCTAAGAAAGGTGGACCAGGCGAGAACTGGTTACCTGTTTTCCAGACAAAGACTGGGCTTTGGAGGTTTTCCAGGCGGGAACTGGGCTTTGGAGGTTTGCCAGGCGAGAACTGGGCTTTGGAGGTTTTCCAGGCGAGAACTGGGCTTTGGAGGTTTGCCAGGCGAGAACTGGGCTTTTGAAATGACCTTGGTTACACGGTAAGTAACAAGTTTAGGCTGTAGGATAACAATCCAATGGCAGCAAGACTTCTTCAGAAGGTTCAGGTTTTTTGGTAGGGTAATGACACGATTCCCCGACACTCAACTCTTGCTGGGGTGAACAAACTCGTTTGAACAACTTGCCCCAGTGCAATTCAACTTGCCCCAATCTGAGTCTTGGGAAAATTTATTCTGAACAGAAAGAAGCTTGCCATGAGGCGACCTCGAGATGGCTTGGCCCGACATTTGTGCAATGGAGGATTCATCCTCAACTAACCAACTCTCAGCATGGTTAGTTTCAATATACTTCTGAAGTAGCTTGCCCCTGAACGAGCGTTGAGCGACTTAACCTGCCCTGATTGAACACTGGAGGGATCGGCCCTCAAATCACAGGAGTTCTGGATACCTGCCCCTGATTGGGTCTCGAGAAGATTCACTTCTGATCAACTGCTTCTTGAACAAATTGTCCTGTAATCAACAGATCCTTCAGGACTTGTCCTCGGACTGACTGATTCCAAACTCACTGGAAGTCAATGCCCCAAATTCACAGGGCTTCGCAGTATACCATTTTGATCCAGACTACTAACAATTCAGTCCTGATTGACTATTCCCTGTTGGAATTCCTTCATATCAACTACTGAACTGCAATTAAAATTGTCTATTCACGAATGGTAATTTTAATGCAGTGTTCATGCAGATTTCGAAAAAAGAGTGTTGTCACTCATTTACGTGTCATGATAGTGAGTGACGAATGAACCAACAGTTCAAATGTAGTGCTAATTTGATCAGTGAAAAATACAACAAGGATATGATTAGCAAATCATGTAGGAGTCAGGTTACTCAACCTTATCGTAATGCGCTTTCAGAATAAACCCTGCCTCAATTAGGTCTTTTAAGGGTTGTATCGTGGTCGGGTTCACGGTTCGTGAAACAAAGGATATTGGGCTCAAGTCATGATTCGTACCCACCCCTTCTACGTGATGATCTCCGATCCTAATGTTCAGTTAACCTAGCACGAGCGCTCGCCTCTACGAGGAATGTTAGGAACAATGGTTAAGGAACTTGCCAGGTTTACAGAGTGATAGATACTCCTCTTTCATTTTCGGTGTCTGTATCCACACGACTTTGTCCTTGTTTGAGGATTTTTCTATTGAGATCCTTTCATTTTATTCTTTTGATTCCCTAATTTTTGCCTGGACTGACTCTTTTAAGTTCTTTTTGATTTCTTTTGAAGTCCAGCGGGATGCCCTGGTTTTTTCCTAAGTATTTGCTTTCCAGCTTTTCTTTTCTTTTTACTTAGCGGGCTCTCTCTTTTTTCTTTTTCTTTTGCTTGGAACAAGTCGTGTGAATCTGGTTGTCTTGCTTGCTTCGAAAGGGTTATAACTGTCTCACTCCTGATTGGTGAGGTTAAACCATTGCGGTTGACGAGGTACGACCTCTTGAGAGGAATAAACTGTGATTGGTCCTCGAATGGAGACACTCCTCTATAAGGCTTGAATGCTCGGTCAAGCTAACTGACGACTACCCTACTCCGGGTTAAGATGAGAGGGTTTAAAAGTTCGAAAGAAACTCCTACTTCTCGGCTCGAAGTGGTTAACTAGGAACTAACTCCTTATATCTCCAGTGTTAAGGGGATTTGAAACAATGCATGTACATCATAGGCAGGGTTTTATCCGAAAGCATACGATCCTCGGTTATGAGTATTCAGTTTCGTCATCCTCCCTCCAATCTTTACTAATCATAGTGATAAAGTGGAGTAAATAAAATGCAAGTGTCAGTGCAATGCAATAAATGAGTGACATCGACATGATTAATTCAGAAAAATGCATAGTCCCTTTATCAATATTACCATTCGAAACAAACAATGTTTAACAGCAAGTAGTAACTAACAGAAAGGGAACTACAAATGCAAATGATAAAAAGTCTGAGGACTGCCAATGTTGAGGACGTCTGCCTGTCTGAACCACTGGCTTATGGAAATAAACCTCTGAATCTGCGAGCTCAGACAGCTGAGAGGTTGTCATGCACAACCAAAACTCCTTTTGGAAAGGAAATGCACCCTTTGTCGATTAACTGTTGCACTTTTTCCTGAAAAGCTTTGCAATCTTCAGTTGAATGCCCCGGGGATCCACCATGGTATCCACACTGAGCATGGGGATTATACCCAGGAGGATAAGGCTCTGGCACGGGCTTAAGAGCTTTAGGTTCCACCAAAGAATTCTAAATCAAATGTGGCAGAATCTGGCTATACGACACAGGCACCAAATGAGAAGGAGCATTCCTTCATTCCAAGTTGTTACGAGGTCGGTTCTGATTCTAACGCTGATTCTGGTAACCTCAGCCACGGGCTCGTGGATTTGCAAGAGGAGCGACATAAGGTTCCCGATGTGGTGCCCTAGGCACAGTTGTCTATCCAGAATAACGAGACACAGAGGATACCAACCGCTGAGAAGACGAAGAACCAATAGACTTCACCAATTCGTCTTGAGGATACCCAACATCTGTCATGACTGCATTGACCATAATTTCATCTTCAGTTTGAAAGCTACAGAGAGATTCGGTTTCACCAGCCTGACTGCTCGAAACATTCTGAATTCTTCATGTCTTTACACCATACTCGATGCGCTCTCCTGCCCTTACCAATTCAGAGAAATTTGGTGCAACTCCAAGCATTCTTTCGAAGTATGGGCTCTGCAAGGATTTTACAAACATGCCTTTTAACTCTCGGTTTAGAAGCGGTGGTTGCACTGTAGCAGCAAATTCTCTCCATCTCTGAACATACTTCATGAAAGGTTCATTGTTCTCTTGAGACAATTCTTGCAGCTGCATGCGACTAGGAACCATGTCTAGGTTATAGTCGTACTGTTTCAGAAAAGCATTGGCTAAATCCACCCATGATTGGATCTGATTACTCTCTAACTGCATATACCAACTCAGAGATGCCCCAATTAGACTGTCCTGAAAGCAGTGAATCATCAACTTGTCGTTGTGCACAAATGAAGTCATTCTTCGGCAGAACATCACCAAATGTTGCTTCGGGCAACTATCTCCTTTGTACTTTTCAAACCTCGGCGCTCTGAACTTCGGAGGTAACACTAGGCCAGAAACCAGACACATGTCTGCAGCATTGGGGTTAACAGCATCTTTAACTTCCAAGGCTTTGAATCTTTCATCCAACGCACGAAACCTTTTAGCATGCACGAGAGCTAATGGGTCTTCAGTCTTTGCTCTCGGGACCTCTCTTCGGGAATTTGGCACAGGGAAAACAACACCCTGATAGTCTGAGGTATCAATAGAAGGAGAGCGTTCACTTCGGACAACAAACTGCTCATGTAGATCTCGGTGTTCAACAGAAGGCTGTACAAGTCGAGTTGCAGTAAGGTTGTTCACTTGCGGAAATTCTTCATCAAGCATAGAACCATACAAAGGATTGGACGTCATAGTGAAACCTGACAAGGTATCAAAAAATTGGAAGTTGCTCTCTGACATAACTACTAACAACTTTCAACTGACTTCACTACTTGATCCTGCTCAAATCTGCTTCAACCCCTAGGTCGTCTTCTAACAATCAACCCTTGCTCAGACCAAACACCGGAGAATCACCCTCTGAAGCAAAACAAAGGCTAGATAAGAGCTCTGGCTAGCTGGAGAATGATATGAAATATGATGGAAAGATGATTATGCAAATGTAATGCAAGATGCAGCAAACACGGGATCACATCCCCCACAAAGCTCTGATTTGTGATGCGCTGCTGACGGGATAAGTTTGCTCTGATGAGAGAAAACCAAAATACCGGGTAGGCTGGAAGTCAAGTTTCCTGCGAAAACCCTCCCACTCACGGGTGTGGACCTAAACTGACACAGGTTCGGCATCCTATGCGGTCATCAGCGTCACAGACTTTCAAGAACGATGATACGATACCCAGAAGGTGTGGCATCATCATCTCTTGAAGCGGCCTCACTTAGCTGAATCCCAAATGATCGGTCCCTAGAGTCGACAATCCTCCAAACCAAAAACCCCTCAAGCCCAAAGGGCTGGAAAAGAAGTCAACCGGGAGAACCTCGTCTGAGCGTGGATTTCATGAGACACTAGTACCTGCAAAGCAGGCACGCACCCACTAATTTCCACAACTAATGCTAAGTACACTCAAGTTTGGGTCTGGCTTTTCACTCATCAGAATGCCCCTCCCACAACAGCATAGATAATCATATCATACTGAAAATAAAATGCGGGAAATAAAAGGCGATAAATAAACACAACCCAACAGGTAAACACGCAAGCGCTAGGATTAACTCTCGTACAGGGACGTTGGATCCCCATATTGACTCGCATAAGGGACGTTGGATCCCCAGGAAACTATCAAGTCCCCACCAGAGTCGCCAGCTGTCGCTTCCGCAAGAATAAGGTGCCGGCAAAACAGAAGAGTCGCCACCTTTCGTTATTTATCCCTCAGAGCGGGAAAGGAAACGATCGGAAAAACCTGACGAAAAGGTATAAGACAAGGTCATCGCAACCATTGTCTGGGTTCAGGAGTCGGTTACACAAGGGGAAGGTATTAGCACCCCTCACGTCCATCGTACTCGATGGGATCCACGCTTGTTGTGCTTATCTGACGGGTTGGTTTTATCTATCTACCTATCAAGGCTGGCTTGAAAAAGAAAAGAAATGACTCGGCAAAGCGTCGCACTTTATTCCTACGTATTCTCATCAGAGAACGAGAAATCAGAGTCATCATAGTTCGCCTAACTACGGGTTACGGGGAAGGTGGCTCGCCAATACGTTAGTATTGTGCCTACGTACTCTCAACAGGTATGAGAGATCAGAGCTTACGTATTTCGGGATAATACGGATTACGGGAATTCAGATTCATCTGTTTTTTCGAGTAGGGTTAACAAACAGTTCCAGCAGTTTGGTGTACGCAGCTCGACCCTTGGAGACTTAGGCGTTACCGTTTGCGGTAGAACTGGGAGTTAACAACACTCTTTTCTTCAAAAAAGATTCCTTTGAATTATGGGCCCACGGGGCAAAAAGGTTTGAAGTTTGTTTTCTGTCTTTTATGGAAGAACTGTTTTTTAGTTGTCTGTAGTTTGTACAGCACTAGAGACTATGACCTGGGAACGAATGCGTCGCATATCGTCCAAAGGACGTATACTAAACATTCTAGATGATTGAGAGGAGGCCGCTCAATTATCATTACCCAAGTAGCTTAAGGCTCGTAACGCGCTTATACTAACTTGCCTTTATTACGTTTTTTACTGTTGTTTGATATGAGAAGAGAGAACAGGCTCAACTAAGGTTAGACTATCAAGTCCTAATGTTGTCATGCCAAGGATTCATCCTATGGTTGAAATTTGAAACAGGGATCTCTAAGAAGTTATCATGCATAGGTTTCAACCTAAAGTTTTATTCATCACTTCCTTATCAAAGGAAGTGAGATTCCTAGGGGATCATGTCAATGATAAACAGAAACAGATAAAGCATCAGCTTAAACAGTAAACAATAAACGACTGTAAAATGCATGCAATGCAAGTGAGGGAGGAAATGTGTGTGGGGCATCAGCCTCCACAAGCTCATATCAACCTCAAGCGAAGTATGAGTAGCTGCAATCATAAAGGAAAATAAAATGCCATCAAGCAAATCACAAACCACACAGGCAAGGGAGCAGAGCTCTACCGAATACCAGCAAGCAAAGCCATACAGTAAAAATACAAGCAGAGGGAACAACTCAACCTCTAGTGAAATCATGCTCCTAGCTTAAAACAATTTAATCATGAACTTATTCTAATGCATCAAGCAAATCACATAAGTAACATCAATACATTTGCACAGAAAACAAACAGACATGAAAGAAAGCAAATCAACAGCTTCCACAGCCTCACAGCAAAGCAATCTTCTGACAACAGTTCAGTCCTCAGTCTATAACTGTTCCTCAAGTCCATCATCTTCAAGAGAATGAAAGGTACTCCATCTTCAAGCCTCAATATTCAATAGGCTCCACCAAGAATGAAGAGAATCAATAAGATGATTGTTTGATAATGGGAAGCAGACAGGAAACCAAAGGAATCATATCTGACACTCAACCAGTCATCAGAGAAAGGCATCCTCAAAAGTTCTACTCATTGTAAATGTCACAAATCCCTCCAAAGGAGAGATTAGACTTTAACATGAGGACTTTGAATCATAGGATAAGAATGGAATGGGAACAAAACCAACCATTACTTGAAGAAATATCTATTTCTTAAGCTTTCTCCTAAAGCCCTAATTTCCTAAGCTACACAAAGCTAACAAAAAGGAAGGGAAAACTCCTACCCAAGCTCCACCAGCCACTTCACACAAGCCTCATCATGTCCATGATATCTTCCAATGATATCCAGAAGCCCACTATGCAAGGAAGCCCAACTTTGAGTCCATTCCACATCAATCACCAAAATTGAAACACCAAATGAACAAACAAGTAGAATATTCTATCAAAAATACCAAAACAAATTCTAAAAATATGATTATTTTTCTATGGTAACATGCATTCACTAATAACCTATAGTTAAGAAATAAGGACCTAATTCAATCTCTAAGTCCTCCAATAAAATCCTAAGTTGAAAGGTATCACTAAAGAGATCCACTAAAAATCACTCCTAAACAACTATACTAAAAGCATTTTTAAAATCATTTAAAAATCATGATAAAAATTACAAGGCAACCTCAATATGTATATAAAAACAATAAAAAGGAATGAAAAGTTTATCCCATGCTAAAAGTCATCAATGAAATCAATCAAAAGGAAAGGCTATGTTATGAACATGTTAAGACTAGCCTAAGTATTAATTCAATCTAAAAAACCAAAACTAATTTTAAAATCCTAAGAAAATTTCTAGGGGAACCTAAGCATATTAGGTATCTATAGTAGAAAAAGCAGAGCCTAAAACTATGCTAAAAGGCACTAAAGAGATCACACACCAAAAATGGTCAAAAGGGAAATCAAAAAGCCTAAAGCTGCCTAAAAATTAACCTAAAAATTTCTGGGAGTTCCTTAATATGTCTATAACAAACCAGCAAAGAATTATGTCCAAATTCTATACCAAACTCTAGAACAAAAATCGGCAAGAAACTATGCAGTTTTTGACATTTTATTATCCAACTAAAGGAGAAAAACGAAATCAAATTGAAAATTAAACGAAACTAAAATCCAATTGCGCACAAAGATCATAGACATGATAAGGATCATCCCAGAATTTTCTCATATTTTTCTAAGTATTTTTTCTATTTTATATGAATTAAAATCAAAAAGCACACAAAACAGAATTTTAATGCCATTAAAAAACAACAATCAAATGGTTAAATTAAATCGGAAAACCAACCTACAGATCAGAGATTTGATCCGGTGATTGTTGATCAAGTGAATTTGCAAAGATCCGAACAAGATTTGACGGAAAACTTCAAGATCCACAATAATTCTTGCAAGAAGATGAAGATCGAACACTTCGAATCCGAATTGCTCCGAATAAATGCTTCCAACTTACGCTCCAATATCCAACTTCAATTTGCACGAAAATTGATTATGAATCTTGATCCGATAATGATGATGAGTGGAGGTTTATGCTCAAGATTCCATTGATTTCAATAAAAAAATCAATGGATCCAATGACAAGGAGCTATGGGTGAGGGTTTGGAGAATGAAGAAAATTGAGAGAATTGAGAGAGTGAGAGAATTCTTGAAAATGAAAAATGAAAATTGTGAGGAGTTTTTTTCTTTTGGTTTAGAGTAGATCACTTAAGTACTCCTTAGGCTTGGATCCCAAGGTAAGGTTTGGACTTTGGCTTGTGAAAGTTGGTTTGGAGCTTAATGGTATGATTTTGGGATATGTAGCTTATTCATGAAGTCACAAATTGGAACACCATGAACCAAGCCCCAAATGAAAATTCTAATAATACCAAAGTGTTTAGAATATCATTTCCAATCAAAATGAGTACAAATTTGGCTTGAAATCATTCAATTACCAATTGTTTTGAATTTTCACCTTTTAATTCATTAAAATGGCCTTTATATGCACTTTCTTCAACCAATGCTTGATATAATCCATATCAATGGACACTTGATACTTGGCTAAGCTAAAAACATCATTTTTAGCAACTTTCATGTTGAACAAAAATCCATTTGAGGCTTGCAAGATGGTGAAATTGACTTATGATTCAAAATGACCTGTAATGTCCAAATACCCGAAATACCCTTGACTTGTCAAAGCCATAACTTGAGTTCTACACATCCAATCATGGACTTCTAGTACTATTTAGAAAGCTAAGAGAATAAGGAACAAGATTCATGTTGAACAAGAGTTCGTAGGAAACATCCTTCTAGGGCAAAAGTGTCATGCAAGTTGGGTAACTTTCAAGCTCCAAATTCACATGCCTTAGATGACCTGTAACTTGTCTGGCTCATAACTTGAGTTCTATAATCCCTATCAAGGACTTCTAGTACTCAAATTAAATATAAGATCATGCTATAAAACAATCATGTTGGGGTCAAGACGATATGACTATCATATCTTGAGTTAAATAGTCATGAAGTCAGGGGTCAAACTAGGGGATTTTACACTGTCAAGTCTTAGAAATCCTAGCCTGAAACTTCTCAAACTCTTCAATCATGATGATTTAACCTTGGAATCATCCTTATAACATCTCAATGCATCAGTCTATGATCACATGGCTCTTGAATTAGGTCTCAACCTCGTTCAAATCCTCAATTGACTTAGGGTTGACCCAGTCAAACCCTAGCTGCACCAATCATGGCTGAGGCTTCTTATTCTTGCACAATGACCTGTCTAGGCCTCAAAGTGATCTTCAACGCTTCTAATGAGCTCTCTCAAGACCTCAAGTCTAACTTCATGGCTTCAGAATCATCTGATGACTTCCCACAACTCTCAAGTTAGGAGACACACCTTCTTGGTTTCAACCATTCTTTCTGAGGATCTTTTAACTTCTCTGACAAAGATATCAACCCTTGAACACTTGAATAACCTTCTTAGCTAGCCTTGTATAGCTCTTGATTGGTAATTATACCTTTTGATCTCCTGCATACATGTCAATGAAATGCAAATGATAATGCTAATGTGAATGAAATGAAACATAAGCTAGGTAAAGAAAAGTTGGGCAAATTTTGGGGTGCAACACATAATCTTTGTAAGGAATTAGATTCGGCTGACGAGTTTCCCACTCTCCCATGATATGATTAACCACTAGCACTGAATCGCCATACACATCCAAATTCTTGATTCTCAAATCAATAGCCTCTTTTAGACCCATGATGCACGCTTCGTACTCGACTTCATTATTAATGCAAGGGAACATCAACCTGGAAGTGAACAGGATATGAGTACCATGAGGAGTTGTAATAATTTCCCCAATTCCACTACCGTAGGAGTTGACAGCGCCGTCGAATATCATCTGCCATTGAGAACCTTTCTCTGGACCTTCGTCTGGCAATGACTCTTCGCAGTCTTTCGCTTTGAGGTACATGATATCCTCGTCAGGAAATTCAAATTTCAGTAGTTGATAGTCTTCGATTGGCTGTTCAGCAAGGTACTCTGACAGAACACTTCCCTTGATGGCTTTCTGGGAAACATATTGTAAATCGTACTCTGTCAGTACCATCTGCCACCAGGCAATTCTTCCTGAGAGCGCTTGCTTCTCGAGGACATACTTGATCGGATCCATCTTCGAAATCAGCATGGTTGTATGATTAAGCATATATTGCCTGAAACATTTGGTAACCCAAGCAAGTGCGCAACACGTTTTCTCGAGCATTGAGTAACGGGACTCACAGTCTGTGAACTTTTTACTCAGGTAATAGCTCGCATGCTCCTTTCTTCCAGTGTCGTCGTGTTAACCGAGAACACAACTCATACTGTTCTCAAGAACCGTTAAGTACATGATTAAAGGCCTTCCAGCTACTGGGGGTATCAATATCGGAGGCTCCTGCAAGTATTCTTTTATCTTATCAAATGCCTTTTGACAATTTTCATTCCAGACAACCGCCTGATCTTTCTTTAGAAATTTAAACATTGGTTCACACGTGGCCGTGAGATGAGATATAAACCGAGCAATTTAGTTCAATCTCCCCAGGAAACCACGGACTTCCTTTTCTGTTTTCGGCGCTGGCATATCTTGTATAGCTTTTATCTTTGCAGGATTGACCTTGATTCCTTTTTCACTGACAATGAACCCCAATAACTTTCCGGACTGAACTCCAAAAGTGCACTTATTTGGATTCAACCTCAATCTGAACTTCCTGAGCCTCTCAAACAGCTTCAACAAGTTGAACAAATGCTCCTCCTTTGTTTGCGACTTTGATATCATGTCATCAACATAGACCTCGATCTTATGATGAATCATATCATGAAACAAAGTGACCATAGCCCGCTGGTAAGTTGCCCCTGCGTTTTTCAACCCAAAAGGAATTACCTTGTAACAGAACGTCCCCCACAGTGTAATGAACGTCATCTTCTCCATATCTTCCGGTGCCATCTTTATCTGATTATACCCGGAAAAACCATCCATGAAGGAAAATACAGAGTATTGAGCAGTATTGTCAACCAATACGTCGATGTGAGGGAGCGAGAAGTCATCCTTTGGGCTCGCGTTATTCAAATCTCTGTAATCTACGCACATTCATACCTTACCTTCCTTTTTAGGTACATGCACGATGTTGGCAACCCACAGAGGGTAAGTGGTTACGGATAAAAATCCAGCGTTCAACTGTTTCTGAACTTCTTCTTTGATTTTTACAGCCATATCTGGTCTTGTCCTTCTAAGCTTCTGCTTGACCAGCGGACATTCCTCACGCAACGGCAAGCGATGAACAACTATGTCGGTGTCAAGCCTGGGTATATCTTTGTACGACCAAGCAAAGATGTCACTATACTCTCGAAGCATCTCGATCAATCTTTGCTTGATGTCACTCTGTAGCGCAGCCCCTATCCGAACATTTCTGACAACTTCTTCAGAACCCAGATTGATAACCTCGATTTCCTCCTGATGAGGTAGAATGATCTTCTCTTCTTGTTTCAAGAGTCTAGCTAGCTCTTCAGGCAGGTCTTCATCTTCATCAATCTCTTCTTCAGCTTGATATATCGGTTGATCAAAGTCGAAGCGAGTCATATGAGGTTTTGAATCGGTGTCATCTGCAATAGGAATCCTGCAATAAAAATGGTTAAATGTTTCAAACGATATGCAAACGAGTACAAACCACATTTCCATTTTATTGTGAAAAATAAAAATAAGAAAGACAAAGATCACAACATTTGAATGAGAAAAACACCCTTTGATTAATTGATAAAGCAATGTTCAAACATAAACAATAAGGCCCTAAAATAAAATACCGATATGCTCCGGGTAGAATATAGGGTAGTACAATAATCGGAAAAAACAAAGCATTATTGTTCTGTTGTCACTTGAACGAATTCTTCAATAGACCAGTTGCACAGGCTCTGTCCTGGAGTGCACGGCTTGATCCAGGCATCCATATCACAATCACTATCTCCCTCTTCATCTGACACAACATTGATATTTTCAAAGATAACTCCCCCCTTAGTGAACTGCACAAGTCCTTTATAGTGCGGTGCACTTTGCAAGGATGAAGAAGATGATGGGCAGTACCCTAAACAAAATCTGCCTTGCTTATGGGGAATCTCCAATACCTGGCCCCATCCTTGCGCTGCCTTAGTCTGTACCACTGCCTGGGCTTCTTTAAAAGAAGACACAGCCACTTCCGGCACTTTGCTCACAACAGAAGATTTGTCTTTAATCTTGACTGTTTCAAAAGCCTGACAAAGGGTTTCATGAATCTCTCCATCCACCTCAACATACATGAAGGATGATAAGTGACTGACCATTATATCCTCTTCCCTGCACACTGTAACAATGCTACCGCCAACCATATACTTTAGCTTTTGATGCAGCATGGAGGTCACAGCTTCTGTTGAATGAATCCAAGGGCGGTCTAATAAACAACTGTAGGTTGGCTGGATATCCATAATGTAAAACACTGCATCAAACACTTCCGGTCCCACCTGAATGGGCAATGTCACTTCTCTGAACACGGATCTTCGGGTACCATCAAAAGCGTGCACCACCAAATCACTTGGTGTGTAAATCAATCCCTGCGTGTCCAACTTCATTAGGGCTTTCTTCGGAAGTACGTTCAAGGATGATCCCGTATCCACAAGTACATGAGATATAACAGCCCCTCGGCATTCTAATGATATGTGCAACGCACAGTATGGTTCCTGCCCCTTGGCGTCAAATCCAAGTCTGTAAACCCCAAGCCGTTACCTGCATTTACGTGCGCAACAACCCCTTCGAGTTGATTAACCGAAATTTCTTGTGGCACGTAAGCAGTATTCAGTATTCTCAACAGTGCATTCCTATGCGCTTCAGAACAAAGTAACAATGACAAGATAGGTATCTTAGAAGGAGTTTACTACAAATGATCGACTATCTTGTAGTCACTTTTTCGTATCAACCTCATAAACTCTTCCGCGTCTTTTAACAAAGATTCCTTCTCCCCAGACTGAGAAGTTTCGTCTACCACCGATCTCTTCCCCTTGTCAACCTTATCCATAATCACTTCAGGTGACGAAAAGACCCGGCCACTGCGGGTAATGCCTCCTGCTCCCACAAGATTATCTACTGAATTTGCAGGGGGACCATTCAAATCTAGTTTCTGGCCGTTGCAACACACTCCAGCTCCGTAATTCCACGGAATAGTCTTGGTGCTTTCAAACGGTACGGGACCTGCTTTAGTTATGGTTATTGTTGGTGGTTTTGGCACATAAATAGTAACAATTTTGTACGGAATGGAGATTGTTACAATCTCATCCCTTTCTTCAGCCACCAACTCTCCAGACTCTCTTCCAACAGACCGGTCAAATTGCAAAACTCCACTATCCATCATCTCTTGCATACATCTTTTCAACTGCCCACTATCGCTACTGCGAAAATCGGTTCCGGCTAAACAGAAGAGTCGCCACCGTGCGTTATTTATCCCAGAGGAGGGAAAGGAAACGCTCGAAGTAAACCTACCGCAAAGACGGGAAAGGAATGGTCATCGCAACCAAATCCTGGATTCGGGAGTCGGTTACGCAAGGGGAAGGTATTAGCACCCCTCACGTCCGTCGTACTCGATGGGATCCACGCTTGTTTTCTTGTACGGATTGTTATTCTATCTACTCTAAAGGTCTGGGTGTAAAATAAAATAAAATGACTCGGCAAAGTATCGCACTTTATGCCTACGTATTCCCGTTTGGAACGAGAAATCAGAGTCAACGTAGTTCGCCTACCTACAGGGAAGGAGGAGAAGGTTGCTCGCTAGGATATCGCATCCTATGCCTACGTACTTTCATACAGCATGAAAGATCAGAGCAAACGTAGTTCGGGCCACGGAAGACACAAGCTTGTCTGACTGGTTTTTTTATCTCCTTATGAAAGGGTTTTTCCTGATTAAGAGCCCAAGCAGACAAAAATGACGTTTTGATTGGTTTCCAGTCTTTTACGCAAGAACTGTTTTTTTATGATGTTTGCAATCTCTGACGCACTAGAGACTATGATTTGAGAGTGACTACATCGTATGTCACCCTAAGGGTAACACACTAAGTAATCAGATTACTGAAGAGTGACCTTCCAGCAACCTTTCTCAAATAGCTTAAGGCTCGTAGCGTACGACATCGATTATCCTTATTACTGCGTTTTGACTTGTTCTGAGATAGAAGAGAAAGAAATTCTAAAAAACCTAGGGTTTGAAAGGGGAATCAAAACTACCCTAATGTTATCATGCATGGATTACCACCTAATGTCTGTCATAATTCCCTCCTGCGCAGAGGAAATCAGAGATCCTAGGGGATAAACGGAAAAGAAACAGCAGATATACAGTAAACAGTAAAATGCATGAGATGCAGCAATACAAGCGAGGCAAGGGAATCCCACTCAACCTCGAACCTGGGAAAACAACAGGCAAAGTGAAACAGCTTCACCTCAAACCTAAGGGAAAATCAACTGACAATACAGCAAAGAAAACCACACCCAACACCAGCTCAGACAGCAACACCAGCTCTTACAACAAGCAGTTCAAACAGCACCAGCTCTGGCAGCTACAGATGATTAATAGCAAAAGGTTGACAGTGACAACTTCAAGCAAGATCCCATCTTCACTTTCAAGCTTCAGATAAGCTCTTATCTCCAATAATCTTCAGCTTTAGCAAACACTGAGCCCAAACAACAACAGCTTCAAACAACAGTATAACCCTAGTCTTCAACAGATATTCGGCTTGGACAGGCACAAGATTCATCTTCTCCAGTCATCAATGAACTTCTTATCTTCAATAGGTCTTCAACTCTTCAATGCAGACACTCATAGGAGAGAATCAACTAAAAGATGAAGTTGGAATGTTAAGAGACTTAGTGAAAACCTAGGGAAATCACCAAGATCTTATCATAGCAAGGGAGATGTATCCTCAAGGTTCTACCCAATCAAAGCATGCTCTACATCCCTCCTAAGCAGAGATGGATCTCTTTTAGGGACCTTATGTCATAGGATGGAATAGAGGCACAAGAAGCTCTCTATGTTTGACAGAAGAAACCAGTCTACTCTAGAGCTCTCCCTATATCTCCTATCTCCTAAGCCTTCAGAAGCAATCTTCAAGCACAAGAAAATTCAAGCTCCAAGCATCATTATTTGTCTTCAATCATCTCCAAGGTCTTTATATACTCTTCAAGCCAAGCACAAGCCCCAACACCCAAAGAAGAGGCCCAAAACCCATCAAACCAAACAATATCCCAAGAGGGAAACACACCAATATCAACCAACTTGCAAAAAATCAGATAAAATGGAAATACTCAACATAAAATCCTAGATTAATTTTAAGGGACCCTAGCTATGTACCCTATACTCCACATAATCCCCAAGGCCTAAATCAAACTAAAAACCCAAGAACTATGTGTTGAAATGCACCTATGTCAAGTTGAAACCCTAATTCTAGCACACTTGCTTCACACCTCTTAAAAACGATTAAATTTAAGTCACAAAAATGTGACAAATATCTAGGGGGAACCTAATACTCTAATCTAACCATAGCAAAAATAATTACATCAAAATGTGAAATAAAATGACCATACTAAATTCAGCAAATAACATATACCAAATGAAAATGAAATAAATGCCACAAAATGTAAAAATGCACCAGAAAATAAAAAAATGCATGAAATTCCAATTTTATTCTTTTATAATTTTCTTGATGTCTTAAGGAAAATGGGAAAAAAACTCCCAATTAAAAATGACCATTTTTCAATTATTTATGATTTTCCAAAGAACTTAAAATAAATGTGTGAAAATATAAGAAAATATGAGAAAATGGAAAAGCTGCGTGTTGAATAGCAATTAAAAACAATGCAAACCCAGAAATGGGCTCATAAGGGGGTGCTAATAGGAAAGCGCACTAGGCCCAGTTATCCATCAGAAAATAAAATGAAAATAACTAGAAAAAAGAAAAATCCACGGTATGAATAACAACTGAGATCAGTGCATTTTTGGATGGGCCATCACTAAGGGGTGTGGTTATCAATTCATCACTTAAGCCCAAAGCTTCAACTTAAATGATACGATGCGTTTTGATCACTCTTCAGACTCTCTCACAAAATGAATCACGCGTGGCCGTTGGATCTTGATTTGAGTCAAAGTCTTCATCTAATCCATGGGCTTCTAAGTCATCTTTAACCTTTAAACCTTCTTGGAGGGAAAAGCCATGGATGAACAGAGTGATCAACTTCATCTTCCTCAATTTATATTCCCTCAATTCTCCATCAAAAATCACAAATGAAAACCCTAACTCACTCCATTTTTCACCAGCAATTCAACCATGGTAATTAAACACATTGAAACATCTTCCTCCTCAAAACACGATTGAATCCTCAGAAATTACTCAAGAATGGAATCTCACCAAACCTAAAATTGAGTGGCCTAAACTCTTCACCCCTTCACCCTGATCAATTCTAGCTATCAAACTAAGATTCTAACACAAGATTCATCAAGATAATTGCATGAACAGAAATTGCATCACTCCACTAATTGTCTCTAAATCAACCCTAATGCTACCAGAAAGCTTCATACACTAACCTACATTGAATCTAGCTATTCAAAACCAATTGAAACTACCTAAATCAAGCCATGGAGTGAAGTTTTCATACCTGCAAATTTGAGATGAACAGAGTGATCAAAGCTTCAAGATAAGCTTCAATACTTTCCAGACACCTTCACCAACAACAAATCAAGCTTCTGTATGCAAAGAGATGAATTGAAATGGCTTGGATTCTTGAATTCGATCTTGAGTTGCAGGTTGAAAATTTCAAAGGCTATCACACGATTCTCCACCAATCTTGCTATGGATTATATCTGAAATCATCCACCAGTGCTAGAGCAAGCTTCTGAGATCAAAAGAAGGGATTGAAAGTGGTTGTAACTGTGTAACAGAATTTGATTTGCAAATGGGAAAGTGAAAATGAAATCTCTCCAATCTCCCTCAATTCTCTCCAACTATTGCTCTGAATCTCTTCACAAGTATATATAGAATGCATTTGAAGACCCTAGAAAGTTCTAGATTGATCCAATGAGAAACTCAACTTCTCATGTCATGAGATCTCATGTCATGCTATGCACTCATACCAGCTCATGTAGCAGCTGCAATTCTACTCAATTCTGATCCAAATTGTCTTCTAATGAGATATTGGATGTGTTAGGATGGAAGGGAGCCTTGGTTATGCCTTGAAGTGTGGTTTTGCAATTGTGCCTTATGAATCAAGTAGCCCATTTACAAAGCAAGTCATAAAAATAACCCTCAATTCAAAATTGTGGCAATGTCAATGTTCTCAAAATGCATTTTACAATCAGAATTGGGTTTGTAGATCAAAAACCCCAATTTTCAACTTTGGTTCATTTAAATTTCACCTTCATTTTAGGCCATTTTGGTGACTTTATGAAGCAAGCCATTACAAACTCTCATGACCTCTTATCTAGCCTAAAAACATCATTTTGAACACATCTCATGTTGAACATTTTTCCATTTGAGGAGTGGAAGATGGAGATTTTGACCTATGTTGAAAAATGACCTGTAATTCAACTTTCCCAAAATACCCCTGGATTGCCAAGACCATAACTTGAGTTCTACAAATCCTCTTGAGGACTTCTAATACTCAAATTAAATCTAAGATCAAGATCTAAAACTCTTATGTTGGCCAAGAATCCATTTGAAAACTCCTTGATGGGCAAAAATTGCTTGGAAGTCAAGTGACTTTCACAGATAAATTTCAGTGTCCTCTGGGGACCCATAACTTGCAAGAACCATAACTTGAGTCCTAAAAATCTTATTGAAGACTTATAGTACTCAAATTAAAGCTAAGATAAAGATCTACAAGTTTCATGTTGACCAAGAATTCATTTGAAGCTTGCATTTTGACTTATCTGGCTTGGAAGTTAGACCTAAATCAGGGGATTTTACACTAAAACCCTAATTTGGTAACTCCTCTTCTTTTTTATTCCTTTTGATTTCTCCTTGGCACAACACCGCAATTGTATCCACATATCAATTCATGAATCCCACATCCTCCAATTAAGCCTTGATGCTCTTCAATCACTCAGTTGACCTAGGGTTGACCTAGGGTTGACCCAGATGAAACCTTAGTTGATTGCACCTCAACTGTGGCTCTTGTACTTGTATCAATGACTTGTCTCATCTTCAAAATGACCTTCTAGATCTTCCATGATATTTATACACATTCCATACCCTCAGTCATGACTAACAAATTCATTCAACTCCCCAAGATTAGGAGAGAAATCCACTGGTTGACCCTTAAACTTTTCAAAGCTTCAACTCTTTCTTGATTACTTGGATGGTCTTGAGCTTGAATAAAATCCCTAGCTAGACTTCTTCTCTTGATAGACACCTTGATCCCTTGTTGGATGACTTGTTATGCTATGCTATGCAAATGATTAGACTATGTACATGACTTATTATGCAAATGACAATGCAATTGAAACATAAACTAGGTGAAATAGGTTGAGCAAATTTTAGGGTGCAACAGCTGCCCCTATTCAAACGGCTTGGACCCGACTGGGTGAAGAGAGAACGGCCTTCAAACATTCGAGGTACGAGACGGTTGAATACTAAGAGCCCAGAAATTTTCCAAACGCAGAAATAAACTGCACCACTGCTTGGGGAACACCATTCATCAATTGAACTTGACTGTTATGGTAACAAATGATCAACCACCTGATACAAATCTGATTTCAACACTATTTGCCTGAGCGGCACCAAACTTGTCAATATAGGAATAATCTGGACGACTTCACTAGGGAAGTACTTCTGTCAACAAACATGACTCTGCCAACGATACAGGGAAATAACTCTGCCACCACTACGGGAAAATAACACCGCCATCGCTACGGGTAATGCTCCGCCACCACTACGGGAAAATAACACCGCCATCGCTACGGGTAATGCTCCGCCACCACTACGGGAAAATAACACCGCCATTGCAATGGGTAATACTCTGCCATCACTACAGGAAAATAACACCGCCATCGCTACGGGTAATACTCTGCCATCGCTACAGGAAAATAAAACCGCCATCGCTACGGGTAATACTCTGCCATCGCTACAGGAAAATAACACCGCCGTCGCTACGGGTAATACTCTGTCATCACTACAGGAAAATAACTCCGCCATCGCTACGGGTAATACTCTGCCATCGCTACAGGAAAATAACACTGCCATCGCTACGGGTAACACTCCGCCATCACTATGGGAAATAACACCGCCATCGCTACGGGTAATATTCTGCCATAACACCGCCATCGCTACGGGAAAATAACACCGCCATCGCTACGGGTAACACTCCGCCATCACTACGGGAAAATAACACCGCCATCGCTACGGGTAATATTCTGTTTACAGCTTCTCTGCCTATCTTTGCAGTAGCTAACTCCATCAATCACATGGGTAACATAATACGAGTCTAATCCTCAAACTTTTAGTGCGGACATGGCAGCAAATTGAGAGGGACTCTACTGGGGATTTTCTGAAATCACACTGCCAGATACCTACTTCGACATAGGCGGCAACTTCCAAAAATTGATTCACGAAGTCTTTTGATAACGACATAACAACAATCTTGAAGAAATACTCCGTTGGAGGGGTAAGAGAAACTTAACCAAGCATCTCTGCGGGGAATAATGACAAGCCGAACATTGTCACCACATGTCTCATGCTGAGGCTTTTAATATTTGGTAATTGATCTGAGTGAGAGCTCTCTCCACCTGCAAGGGACATAGCACTTGAAAACCAAAGGTTAACCAACCGGGTTTATGTTTCAAAATGCGTATGTTTGAGAATGGCGTAATGCTCCGTACAGCATGGATATGCTACGCGCTTTTGGGGTAGATGCAAATATGACACTATATGCAAATGTGAATGCAGGCCCAAGCTGCTGGGGAAACCCTGACAAGCTTGCTTCAACACGGCTGTTGAGAGCAAATACCACCATGTTGGGGATGAACGGGTATCATAAAATCCTCTGGAAAAATAAATGTCGGACATACAACCAACTCCACCGGGGAGAGATTAAACTTCGATTTCCACTGGGAGGAATGAACATCCTCGGTTGGGGAGAGGAACTCAGCTGGGGGAAGAAGCGACTCAGTCGGGGAAACATGAATCTTCTGGGGAAACGCACTGTCTGGGCATAGCTTACAAACTCGGAGCTACCACTCCGCTGGGGATAATCATCCTGACGAAAGCATGATGACCTGCGGGAAGAAAACCATCTTCTATGGGAATAATCCTTCTGAACCAACTATGACTTGGCTAAACTCTGCGGGAATTCTCCCAGCTGGGGATTGATCGTTCACATACTCGACTCTCTGGGGAGTGCAACCTCTGCAGGGGATACTGATTTTGACTGGCTGGGGATATCCTCGGGGGATAAGCTGCGACTAGCTGGGGAAATTGATCTCTTCGGTAAGGGACAAAGTCATCTCAACTTTGGAAGATGATATGCGACCTGCATGGGGATAGACGTCGCACAAAGTCAAGTCTTTCACCACGAACCTCCGGATGGGGGCCACAAGCTCTGATTGTCCGCTTTAAAGGCGAGAACCCTACAAAACACAATCGAGACAAGACAAATCTATACAACCAAATCTATTCGGGTTAGCGTCCGTGACATTACTTCAGTCAATTCGAAGTTTTAGCAATTATTGACAAGGGCCAGCAAAGTTATGCACATGCAAGTTCATCGGAACATTGGCGTTCTCCACATATAAAACAGTAACACACAAACATCAAGTACTAAATAACATGTTTTATTAATAACAGGCCTCTGAATAGGAAAAGTTTTGTACATCGGATGCAACTCCTGAAAAGAGGAAGTTACGCACACACACATACATATATGCACAAGAAGCATAAAAATACAAATACAACTCGAATTTGTACACATGTCGGCAATGTGGTGCAGACAAACATCGTGAGCTGATCCTCCTATGACTCGCCTGACTCTATCGCTTTCTCGGTATTCAGGTTTTGGAAGAGATTGTGTTGGATAAACGATCCCTCAGGTGTTCCCAAACCACTAAGCAGTGATGTATCATATCCGGACCGCAGTCATTTGCTTTTTCAATCCCTAACTTTTGCGTGAACCTCCCTTTGCGGGTTTTTAACTCACCGGGATACCCTTTTTTGCCAAAGTCGCCCAATGCAGGTTTTCGACTTCGCGGGTGTACATTTTTTCAATTTTATCCCTAACTTTTGCCCGAACCTTTTATTCTGTTTTTGGTTCGCCAGGATGCCCCATTTTTGCCTGGACTCTCTTTTTTCTGTCCAGCGGGTCAATTTTAAGCAAAGTATTTTTTAACTGCGTCCGAATTCATAGGCGACGTAAAGTCTTCACCGTCCATGGTGGACAACAACAATGCTCCTCCTAAGAAGACTTTTCAGACAACGTATGGCCCTTTGTAATTAGGGTTCCACTTGCCCCTGTGATCTGTTTGTGGCGGGAGAATCCTTTTCAGCACAAGGTCGCCCGTCTGAAAGCTTCGAGGGTGTATCTTCTTATTGTACGCTTTCTTCATCCGGCTCTGGTACAGCCGACCGTATGCTAGAGAAGCTAGCCTCTTCTCATCCATTAAGCTGAGTTGATTCAGTCTATCTTTAACCCATTCTGCCTCGTCAAGTTGGACATCTCGTAAAACCCTCAAGGAAGGAATCTCGACCTCCAGCGGTAACACTGCCTCCATTCCGTATACCAATAAAAAAGGGGTTGCCCCGGTTGATGTGCGTACCATCGTACGATAACCGTGCAAAGCGAAAGGTAGCATCTCATGCTAGTCCTTGTAGGTCACCACCATCTTCTGAACAATCTTCTTTATGTTCTTATTGGCCGCTTCGACAGCGCCATTCATCTTGGGTCGGTAAGGAGAAGAGTTGTGATGTTCAATCTTAAAATTCTGGCACAACTCTTTCATCATCTTGTTATTCAAATTCGAACCGTTGTCGGTGATAATCCGCTCAGGGATTCCATATCTGCAGATAATATCTCGTTTGATAAATCTGGCGACCACTTGCTTGGTGACATTGGCATATGATGCTGCTTCCACCCACTTGGTGAAGTAATCAATTGCCACCAAAATGAACCGATGTCCGTTGGATGTCGTAGGCTCGATCTTCCCGATCATATCTATTCCCCACATCGAGAATGGCCACGGTGATGACATCACATTTAGAGGACTTGGGGGTACATGGACCTTGTCCGCATAAATTTGGCATTTATGACACCTCTTTGCAAACTTGAAACAGTCTGTTTCACTAGTTAGCCAGTAATAACCTGCCCGCAGCAGTTTTCTCGTCATAGCATGCCCACCAGCATGTGTACCAAACGTACCCTCATGTATCTCTTCCATGAGCAACTTTGCCTCTTTCTCATCTACACAACGTAGCAACACCAAGTCGTGGTTTCTTTTGTATAGGACACCGTCAGGATTCAAATAGAAATTGCCAGCCAATCTCCTGAGAGTCTTCTGATCTCGACTAGGTGCCCCAGCCGGATACTCCTTGTTCTTCAGGAAATTCTGGATGTCAAAGTACCAGGGTTTACCATCGGGAGCCTCGTCAATGGCAAATATGAATGTAGGCCTGTCAAGCCGAGAGATAACAATCCGGGGAGCCTCGTTCCAGAAGTTAACTTTATACATCAAAGACAACGTCGCCAGGGCGTCAGCCATTTGATTTTCTGCTCGCGGCACATGATGCAATTCCACCTTGTCAAAGAAAGGCAACAATCTCCTTGCATAATTCATATATGGTATCAAATTGGGCTGACGTGTCTCCCATTCTCCTTTAATCTGGTTCACCACTAGAGCTGAGTCTCCGTATACATCCAGATGCTTGATTCGCAAATCAATGGCTTCTTCCAGACCCATGATGCAAGCCTCATATTCAGCTTCATTATTGGTAATCGGAAAGTTCAATCGAGCAGTAAATGGGATATGCGACCCCTGAGGAGTAGTAATAATCGCACCTATTCCGCTACCATAGGAATTTACAGCTCCATCAAATATTAACTGCCATTTGGAACCCAATTCTGGTCCTTCGTCCGGCAACGGTTCTTCACAATCTTTCATCTTTAGGTACATGATATCCTCGTCAGGAAAATCAAACCTCATCGATTGGTAGTCCTCCACAAGCTGCTCCGCAAGGTATTCTGACAAAATGCTACCTTTAATAGCCTTTTGCGAGACATACTGAATATCATATTCGGTTAACACCATCTGCCATCGAGCAATTCTTCCGGAGAGCGCTTTCTTCTCAAACACGTATTTGATTGGATCCATCTTTGAAATTAGCAGGGTTGTATGATTTAGCATGTATTGCCTCAAACGTTTGGCGGCCCAGGCTAGCGCACAACACGTTTTCTCAAGCATTGAGTATCTTGACTCACAGTCTCTGAACTTCTTACTCAAATAGTAGATTGCATGCTCTTTACGCCCTGTCTCATCATGTTGACCGAGAACACAACCCATACTTTCCTCAAGAACTGTCAAATACATAATCAACGGTCTCCCGGCCACTGGGGGTATCAAAACAGGAGGTTCCTGCAAGTATTCTTTTATCTTGTCGAACGCCTTTTGACAATTTTCATTCCAGGCCACAACCTGGTCCTTCTTTAACAGCTTGAATAATGGCTCGCATGTTGCGGTTAAGTGAGATATAAACCGGGCGATATAGTTCAACCTTCCTAAAAACCCGCGCACTTCTTTTTCTGTTTTAGGCGTCGGCATTTCTTGTATTGCTTTTATTTTTGCAGGATCAACCTCTATCCCTTTTTCACTCACGATAAACCCCAGCAGTTTACCCGATCTCACCCCGAAGGTGCACTTGTTAGGGTTCAGTCTCAGCCTGAACTTCCTAAGCCTCTTGAACAATTTTAGCAGATTAACCAAATGCTCCTCCTCCGTCTGGGATTTGACAATCATATCATCAACATAAACCTCGATCTCTTTATGCATCATGTCATGAAAGAGAGTCGTCATTGCACGCTGATATGTTGCCCCAACATTCTTTAATCCAAATGGCATCACTTTGTAGCAAAATGTTCCCCAGGGAGTAATGAAAGTAGTCTTCTCCATGTCTTCTGGCGCCATTTTGATCTGATTATAGCCCGAGAAGCCATCCATGAAGGAGAATACGGAGAATTGAGCAGTGTTATCAACCAGCACATCGATGTGAGGAAGATGAAAGTCATCTTTCGGGCTCGCCCTGTTCAAGTCACGGTAGTCTACGCACATTCTCACCTTACCGTCTTTCTTTGGCGCTGGTACAATATTAGCGACCCATGAGGGATATTTTGTAACAGCTAGGAAACCAGCATCCCACTGTTTTTGAACTTCCTCCTTAATCTTCACAGCCATGTCCGGTGTAGTTCTTCGGAGCTTCTGCTTAACCGGCGGGCATTCTTCTTTTAATGGCAGACGATGAACAACCATATCCGTATCCAGCCCAGGCATGTCCTGACCAAGCAAAAATATCACTGTACTCTTTGAGCATCTCAACCAACCTCTGCTTGATGTCACTTTGCAGCGCAGCCCCTATACGGATGTTTTTCTCGACCCCTTCCGACCCCAAATTGACGATCTCGATGACCTCCTCATGAGGCAGAATGATTCTTTCTTCTTGTTTCAATAACCAAGTCAGCTCTTCTGGCACTTCGCCATCTTCGACAATCTCTTCCTCAGCCTGAAATACCGGGTGCTCGAAGTCGAAATGAGTCATAGGCGGTTCATAGATGTCATCTAAAATAGTAATCCTGCAAAGGAAATGGTTAAATGCTTCAAAACGTGTACAAAGCAGATAACCTCGTTGCCATTTTATTGTAAAAATAAAAACAGGAAAAACAGGGATCACAACATTTGTATATGAAAAAACGCCTTTATTCATGATTAAACAATGTAATGCACATAACCAAATGGCCCTAACAAAATCACTATGCCCCGGGTAGGACACATGATTATTCAACAATTAAGAAAACAAATCATTACTGTTTAGTTGTCACAGGAACAGTTTCCTGGATAGACCAATTGCAGAGACTTTGTCCTGGCACGCCTGGCTTGATCCACGCGTCCATATCGCAGTCGCTATCTCCTTCTTCAGAATCGGAAATGGCATTGATAGTCTCGAAGCTCACTCTGCTTGGTGTGATGGTTATCGTCCCTCTGAACTTGGACGCTCCTGAAGAGGATGCTGATGACGAAGGATGATATCCAAGCCCGAACCTGTCGTTCTTCACGGGAATTTCCAACACCTGACCCCAACCCTTGGTTTCGCCTGCCTGCACTAGAGCCTGAGCCTCTTTATAAGATGACATTGCCACATCTGATATCTTGGGTACTGGAGCCTTGTCTTTAATCTTTAGCCCTTCAAATGCTTGACAGGGTGTCTCGTGGAGTTCGCCATCGACCTCCACATATCTGAATGAAGACAGATGGCTAACCAGAATATCTTCTTCTCCACAAACGGTGACGACACTATCCCCCACCATATACTTCAATTTTTGGTGCAACATGGATGTGACTGCCCCGACGGCATGAATCCATGGGCGCCCAAGAAGACAACTATACACTGGCTGGATGTCCATTATATAGAATTTCGTTTCAAAAATTTCCGACCCCATCTGCAATGGTAATGTTATTGATCCGAAAACTGACCTCCGTGTACCATCAAATGCCCTGACCACCAAGTCACTAGGCGTGCAGAGAATACCCCTGATATCCAATTTCATCATTGCTTTCCTCAGTAGCACATTCAGGGAAGACCCCGTGTCTACTAAAACATGGGACATGACCATGCCCCTGCATTCAACTGAGACGTGCAACGCCATATTATGCCCTCTTCCCTTCGGGGTCAAATCAAAATCTGTAAAGCCCAAACTGTGCCCTGCAGTAACATGCGCCATCACCCCTTCTAACTGATTAACCGAAACATCTTGAGGAACGAATGACGTGTCTAGGATCTTCAGCAAAGCGTTCCGATGGGCCTCGAAACATAATAGCAGTGACAAGATCGAGATCTTTGATGGCGTTTGCTGGAGGTGTTCCACGATTTTGTAATCACTTTTACGGATGAGCCTCATAAACTCCTCCACATCCTTAAGTGACGTTTCCTTTTCCTTTATCTGCGAGGGGCCACTCTCGTCTACCTTGGCTTTCCCCTTTGCCAATCTTTCTGCCTCTACCTCAGGCAATGTGAAGATTCTTCCGCTTCTGGTCATACCTCCTGTTCCAACAACATTATCTACAACCCCAGCTGGTTGTTTATTTACTTCAATTTTCTCACCATCGCAATATACCTCCAACCCGTAAGTCCATGGCACTACTTTAGTACTTTCAAAAGGGACCGGTCCTGCTTTGGTGATAGTGATCGTCGGCCGCCTGGCGGGCGCCGTTATTGTTATTGTTTTCCTTAGAATTTTTACCGTCGCAACATCGTTCCGCTCATCACACAATGCCTCTACAGGCTCTTCAACTGCGGTTCTATCAAACTGCAATGTTCCTTCATCCATCATAGCCTGGATACCCTGTTTCAACTCATTACAACCCTCTGGCTGTATCCAACAATCCAAGAAAAATTCATCACATCCCGGGAATACACCCCCTTTTAACAACCTGCTTTTGATCTCACCCACCGGTGTCTTTAGCTCATTGACATCCGTCACTAGATTCAAATTCTCCTCGGTCAGGATGGCGTTTGCCCCGTGATTGGGCATAGGCTATTGTACTATATTTGGACCTGCCGGTCCAAAGTTAATAGCTTTGCTGTCCAACAAGTCTTGGAATTTATGTTTAAATGCATGAAAGCCTTCAATATCATGTCCGGGCGCCCCGGAGTGAAAATCACAGTGCTTACCAGCATCATAGCCAAACGGAGGAGTGCCCGTTAACGGCGCCATGGTCCTTTTCTCGACCAACTTTAATCCTAACAATGTTTGAAGCAGTTTGGCATATGTTGAGGGCGGCGTTTCAAATACTCGCCTGGGCTTGCCCTCTAGGAGTCTGCGTTGGGCAGGGTGTTGCCTTTGTTGTTGCTGCTACTGCGGCTGCTGTTGTTGTTGTTGTTGTGGAAAAGGGATGGTAACACTAGCGACCTGTTGATGCTGAGCATACTGACTTCGTCCTCTGCCCCGGCCCCTGCCGCCAAACACGACACTAGTATCACCTTGCCGTCTACCACCGAATGCTTTTCTTGTACCTCCGGCGGGGGTAGACTCTCCTGCGTGGAATCTTCCAACCTTAATCCCGTCTTCGACCATCTCGCCCATAAGAATCAAATCTGAAAAACTGCTCAACGAAACATTAAACAATTTTTCGTAATATATCCCCGTAAATGTCCCAATGAACATACTATTCATTTCTCTTTCAGCCAATGGAGGATGTACTCTTGCTGCCATATCGTGCCATCTCTGTGCATACTCTTTAAAGCTTTCCTCTTTCTTCTGCGACAAACCTTGCAATTGAACTCGGTTCGGGGCCAGATCACTGTTATATTTATAATGCAGGATGAAAGCATCCGCCAATTGCTTCCAGGTTTTGATTTGAGCGGGCTCCAACCCCATGTACCACTCGAGTGATGGTCCTGATAGGCTGTCTTGAAAGAAATGCATAAGCATCCTTTCGTCATCTGAATACACAGACATCCTTCTGTAATAAGCGCGGACATGCACCTTAGGGCAAGTGTCCCCCTTATATTTTTCGAAAGTGGGGGCTTTGAATTTCAGCGATACCTTCAGCCCAGGCACCAAGCCCATAGTAGTCATGTCTAGTCCGGTAGAATTCTGATTAGCCATACCCTTCATTTGTTCTTCAAGCATTTTAATCCTCTGAGTATTGTCAACGGGTCCCTCAAATCCCATGCCTCTTCCAGAAAAGGCGTCCTCTTGACAGTCTTCGCCCCAGTTCACATTTTCGTTTCCGTACCCGTTATAACCAATGATGCGACCAAACCCTTGCTGATTAGTCATGGGACCTCGTCCCCCATTACCATAACCTTGATCGACCCTAACAGGCCCGAAACCAGTGTTGACAGGAATCAATCCAACACCATTTCCACCATAACCTTGGTTAGCGTTACCAAAACCGTCATAGCCGAAACCTTGAGTGTTGAAGCCTAACTTTCTGCCCTGATTGCCGTACTCAATCCCCTGGTCATTATAGCCGAATCCATTGTTACCAAAACCATTACCGCCATTGTAGTTACCACCGCCCAGATTGGCATCTCCAAATCCAACATTGTTAACAACAGTCTCATTTCCATTCCCGGCGTTGCCATTGCCAGCTCCAGCGTCATTGTTTACAACCACAACAGGTGGAGTCACCACAGGAGGAACCACAGGCGTAGGGGGCCCATCCTCATGAAGAGTTTCGACATGCACAGAGTTGTGGTCATTGTTGCCGTTCCCATTAGCCCGCGTCAGCAGCGGCTGCACCAAAGTTTGGAGATTCTCCTGGCCTTTAGCAATGCTCTCCATGGCCTGCATGAACAGGTTCAACTTCTCGCGAATTTCCTGCATCTCCACTTGGACTTGATCCATGATTCTCTTGCAATTGTTTCGGGTTGAGTAGTGGTGAACTCTTGGTTCGTCAATCCTGGAAACCTGCAGATGCAGGAAATAAGATACAGATTCGAGAATACCAGTCATGCAATATGAATGCAAATGCAATTATGTAAATATGCTACAGGTTATATTCCCCCTGATTCTAGTTTCGGAGAGAAATCCATCATGACAATGGAGTCCCTATCCAGCAAGCAAGGAAATCAGAAAATCCTCATATATAAGCAAATGCCAATAGGTTGAGTACAAGAGCACAATTGAATACAACTGAAGAGACCTCGGCCAACAAGCCTGGCGATGGTCCAAATACAAGTACAAATGACAAAGGCAAGATAAATCAGGCCAACTGGCATGCTCTGACGTCCTCCAATATCCTCATCGTCTCTGAGTGCCCTAGTCGGGAGATCAGCTCCTGTATCAGTAAAGCATGCCGCTCGGTAGTGGATCTCAGCTTTTCGACATCGTCCTGGTAGGTTCCTTCGCCAGAACTCTCGTCAAATCTGTACCTCTTGGAACTGGGCTTCTCTTCATAACCTCTCGGTTTCTCGTCAATGTCACTTACTCTGATCTCAGCAGCGCTCCTAAGTGATGTCTCTTCAGCAATCTTTGTGTCTTGGGCTCTAATCTGTGCCTCTAGTATGGCAATCTGCAGCTTCAGTTCATCTTCGCGCTCCTTCCGCTTGGTAAGCATGGCATTCCACAAAGGTTCCCACTTGCTGAGACGGGCGTAAGCCTTGCTTAGAAGTTCCTTCTTGGAAGTAAGCACCTTGCTGACACCGTTCAAGGCTATTCCCACTTTTTCTTTCTTGTTGGTCTCTTCCGTCAGCTCCGATCCCAACCTGTTAATCAACTCAGTCTATTCCTTCACAGTGGAGGTGGCTTTATTCTTCTCACGACGTAACTGGAAGATCTCCTTCTCTAACTCCTCATTGGCTTTCTTCAGTTCCTCGTTTTCAGCCAACAATTTGTTATACTTCTCACTCTCTTCCAAAGCAGGTATCTCAATCATGGGAAGATACAGGGGTTCCACAGCGGGATAAGGCATCAAAGAAGTACTAGCTCTCTCGCGGACCCATGCCAAATAAGGATCATAAGCTCTGTTGTTGCTCTTACCGAGCAAAGCCTTCCCTTTCCTATGGATGTTAGCCCATGCATGTCTCAATCTGATCAAAACAGCTGTGTCTAGTAAGCCCGTGAGATACAGAGATTCCTGTATCTCCTTCTTAATAGGAGCGTCCCTCAAAGCGTAACCGAACTGTCTTACCAGCAATGAAGGGTTATAGTTGATACAGCCTTTCCGTCCGATTAGGGGGACATTCGGGAAGCCGCTGCAACCATATATAATGTCAGTACCAAGCATACTCCGATCAAACCAAATGACGTTCTCAGCAGACAACCCCATCAACCTGGAAGACCAATCCAAAGTATCAACAGCATCCACAAAAGGTCATGTCTTCGGAAGATGCCCCTGGAACCACCTGTACAGGAGGGGCAGACAGCAGGAAACATTCTTGCCACGACTGTTGCACCCCAAACTTTGACCAACATTTATTTACCTAGCTTGTGTTCATCAAGAGGTATGAGTACCAATCAAGAGTACCAATCAAGACTTTGAAGCTAGCCAAGAAGGTTGTTCAAATGTTCAAAGGTTGATATCTTTGTCAGAGAAGTTAAGAGATCCTCAGAAAGGTTGGCTGAAACCAAGGTTGTGTGCCTCCTAACTTGAGAGTTGTGGGAGCTCCTCAGATGTTTCTGAAGCTATGAGGATGGACTTGAAGCTTTGAGAGAGCTTATGAGATGTCTTGAAAGCCATCATAAATCCTAGAGAGGCCATTGTACAAATATAAGAAGACTCAGCCATGAGTGGTGTAATTAGGGTTTGACTGGGTCAACCCTAGGTCTACTGATGACTTGGAGAGGGTTGAGACCTAATCCAAGAACCATGTGATCATGGATTGATGCATTGAGATGCTATAAGGATGATTCCAAGGTCAACTCATCATGATTGAGGAGTTTGAGAAGTTTCAAGCTAGGGTTTCTAAGGCTTGACAGTGTAAAATCCCCTAGTTTGACCCTTATCTTCAAGGCAGTTTAGCTCAAGATGTGATTGTCATCTCATCTTACCCCCAACATGAATGTTGTAGAGCTTGTTCTTAGCTTTAATTTGAGTACTAGAAGTCCTTGATAGGATTTGTAGAGATCAAGTTATGACTTTGACAAGTTACAGGTCATCTGAGGTATGTGAATCTGGGTCCTTGAAAGTCACCCAACTTGCATCCAACATTTTCCCAAGAATGATGATTCCTATAAACTTTTGGTCAACATGAATGTCGTTCCTCATCTTCTTAGCTTTCTAGAGAGTACTAGAAGTCCTTGATAGGATTTGTAGAACTCAAGTTATGGCTTTGACAAGTCAAGGGCATTTTGGTCATTTGGAGATTATAGGTCATTTCAAGCATAAGGCCATATCTCCTATTTCCAAGCTTCAAATGGAAAAATCTTCAACATAAAACTTTCTTAGAATGATGTTTTAAGGCTAGTAGGGAGGTCATGAGATGTTGAAAAGGCTTGTGGCAAAAAGTGATAAAAATGACCTAAAATGGAGGCATAAGTTAAATAAGTTGAAGTTGGAAATTGAAATTTCCAAGTTACACATCCAAACCATGGCATATAATAGGTCATTTTGACTCCAAAGAACATTTTAGAAACAATGTTTCAGCCACATTTTTGAGTTGAGGCTTAAATCATAGACTTGCTTTGGAAAATGGTTGCTTGCATCTTAAGGTACAAAGGCAAAACACAAGGAAAGGTAATGTACAAGCTTGCTAAGTATCTTAACACATCCCATATCTCATCTAAGGAGAATTTCAAGTCAGAATTGGTTGTTGCAAGAGGCTTGGCATGAGATGATGCATGAGATGAGATGAAGACATAAACTCATGACATGAGAATCCCAATTTCTTATTGGATGGTTCCAGATGGTTCTAGAGAGGTCCAATGCATTCTATATATGATTTAGAACTTGCTCAGATGCAAGGTTGGTGAGAGATTAGAGAGAAGAGTGAGATAGCCATTTCAATTGCTTCCATTGCAAGTTGAAATCAAATTCCACATTCTGATCCATTTCCATTGCTTCTTTCAATCCAAACACATTCCATTGATCACACTGAAGCTGTGCATACCAAATTGAGAGCAAAACCATGGAGAATTGAGGAGATAGCTTTTGGATTTTGAAGGTTGCAAGTCATAATCGGTTTTGGAGATTCAGGCTTTCTTGGTCCAATCTTTTGCAAATAGTAGCAAGATCATCATTCAAGGATTGATTCTGAAGAGTTTGAGAGCTTGAAGTGGAGGATTACCCTATCTGTGAATCAAGATTTGACAGGTTAGTAACTTTTCTTCTACACCATGATTTAAGCATGATTAGGTAGAATTGTTAGGTTAGAATGGTTAGAGACAATTAGGTAATGGATTCTGGGAAGTTTGAGATCAATTGGTGAAGTTTCAGTTGATGACACCATTTTTGTTTGGACCAAGAACACGAGTTATGGTGAGCTATAGCATGAGTTTGATATCAAGAATTAACCAGTGTGAGGTGGTGATCATTCTGAGGTAATTAATTTCAAGAATTGTTAGAACTGAAGTTTGAGCATATCTTTGATCTTGGATCGGGTTTGGAGATTTAGGGTGATTCAATGGATTTTAAGGCTGTGGTTGTAATCAGCATGGAATTCTGACAGATTAGGGTTTTGAATTTTAGTTTTTCATGGAGAATTGGTGAGGTTCGAATTGGAGAGGGTGAGCTTGAAGCTCTGAACTTCCATGGCTGTTCTTCCCTCAAAGTACCATTCAAATGAAGAAGACAATGCCATGGCCGTTTGATCATGTGTAGACCTTTGACTGAGTGGGGATCGTGTGGCTGATATTCCATTTCGCGTATGAAGAGAAGTCTGAAGACACCATGAAACGCGGCGTTTCATTAAACCTGAGGGTTTGGGCTTTAGTTGGTAATTGATATTCACACCCCAAGTCATGGCCCATTGAGATTTCTAACTGAATTTTGTTACTAACTGCACCGTATGTTTTTCTTTTTCTTTATGATTTTCAATTGATTTTCTGATTAAATAATTGGGCCCAGCGCTTATGTTGTTTGCACCCCCATTTTAAGCCCATCTGCATTTTGAACTGAACATAATTGCTATTCACACCAAGCATTTCTCATTTTAATTTCTTTTTCTCCATATTAATTTAACCTTTGAAAAATCATAATAAATAGAAAAATGAGGATTTTTGCATGGGGATTTTTGCTCCCATTTTATGTTAATGTCTAGAAAATTATAAAATCAAAATATTTGCATTTCATGCATTTTTAATATTTTTTGTGTATTTTCTCTTTTAATAGCTTTTAATTCCATTTATGTTGATGCATAGACTTGTAGAATTTTGTTTAGCTAGTTCTCTTTGAATTTTTAGGCCATTCTTTTTAGGATAGTTATATTAGGACTTTATCTCCCCTCTGGATTTATTCCATAATTTTGTGATTAATGTTTGAGTAGTTTTGCTTAGATGACTTTAGGTTGTATAGAATTAGGTCAATCCTTAACACAGGTCTACAATAACACTAGAATTTTGGGTTTCTAGGTCAAGTTAGATATTGGGACATATAGGGTATTAAGGGTAGGTACATAGGATCCCCTAGAAATTATAATAGATTTTAATATGATAGTATACTATTTTAAATTGATTTTTGTAGTTGATTGTTGTTTGTGTTGCCCTTGTGGGCCTGTATTTTTGTTTGCCTTGCTCTGTGAGTTTTTGTTTGGCTTGGTGGGCTTGGTCTTGCTTTGAGGAGAATGGAGGAGCATAGTAGAAGACTTGGAGATTGAATAAGGAGCTTGAGAGCTTGAGGCCTTGTTTGTTTTGTTGTTGTTTTAGGGTTAGGGATTAGGAAGAGCTTAGACTTAGTTGATTCCTTTCTCAAACATGGATGGTATCTTTCATCTCCATACTTCCCCATGATTCAAGGTCCTTACATGGTATTCACCTCCCTCCTTTGGAGGGATAAGTGATGGTACCTAGGAGGTAGAACCTTTGAGGGAACCCTTCTTTTGATGTTGAACCCTTATAGGTCACCTTTGGTGGTCAATAAGCAGTTTAATGTCCCCAGCTTATCCAGTTAAGTGATTTCCTCTGGTTTGAGTATCTTGAGAGATGTTGGGCTTGAGTGTGAATATGAAGACTTCATTGCAGAGTATGGAAGAGGTTGATTCCTTGAGCATTGCCATTGTAGCTGAAGCTTGAAGAGCAACAAGAGTGTTGCACCCCAAAATTTGACCAACAATTATTCATCCATCAAGTGTTTGAAGGTTGATACCTTCATCAGAAAGTTCAGGAGATCCTCAGAGCAACTGGTTGAAACCAAGGTTGTGTGCCTCATAGCTTGAGAGTTATGGGAGCCCCTCAGATGATTCTAAGACTTTGAAGAATAGACTTGAAGCTTTGAGAAAGCCTATGAGATGTATTGAAAGCCCTCATGAAGCCCAAAGAAGTCATTGTGCAAGAATCCAGAAGATTCAGCCATGAATGGTAGGATTAGGGTTTTGACTGGGTCAACCCTAAGTCAACTGAAGATTTGGAGAAGGTTGAGACCTAATCCAAGGGCCATGAGATCATGGAATGATACATGGAGATGCTATAAAGATGATTCCTAGACCAACTCATCATGATTGAAGAGTTTGAGAAGTTTTGAGTTAGGGTTTCCAAGGATTGACAGTGGAAAAAACCCTAATTTGATCCCTATCTTCCAGGCAGTTTTAGCTCAAGATGTGATTGATATCTCATCTTCCCCACAACATGAATGTTGTAGAGCTTGTTCTTAGCTTTAATTTGAGTGGTAGAAGTCCTTGATAGGATGTGCAGAGCTCAAGTTATGGTTTTGACAAATTACAGGTCAGCTGAGGTGTGTGAATCTGGGTCCTTGAAAGTCACCCAACTTGCAGACAACTTTTGCCCTAGTAGGATGATTCCTATGGTTTCTTGGTCAACATGAATGTTGAAGAGAATCTTCTTAGCTTTCTAGATAGTACTATAAGTCCTTGATAGGATTTGTAGAACTCAACTTATGGTTTGAACAAGACAGGGGTATTTTGGTCATTTGGTGATTATAGGTCATTTTAAGCAAAGGCCATATCTCCTATTTCCAAGCCTCAAATGAAAAAACTCAAAACATCAAAGTTGTTCAAAATGGGATTTTAAGCTTAGGAAAGAGGTCATGAGTTGTTGAAAGAGCTTGTAGCAAGGATTTTCATGATTGGGTAAAAATGACCTAAAAATGGCTTATAAGTAAAAAAAGTTGAAATGGAATTTTGGTTTAGGAGATGTACAAATCCAAAATGGGTCATCCAATATGTCATTTTGACTCCAAACATTATTTTAAAAACAATGGTTCAAGTAGAATTTTGATTTGAGGTCTCAAAATGGAGGTTGCTTTGTAATTTTCATTCTTGCATAATAAGGCAACTTGAGAAACTTCACATGAGGCAAAACCAAGGCATGTTTTTCACTCATTCCTTCTCAATATCTCTTGTAAGGAGATTTTAAAGCCAAATTGACAAGCTTAAGGCATGAGATAAGGGATATACAATGTATCATTTCATGAGAAATTCCATAACATTCTAGCACTTTCCATGAGTTTCTAGACTCTTCTTTTGATTGTTATAAGAAGGATGAATCACCATGAGATCAAGGTTGGTGAAAGTTGCTGAGTTCATTAGGGAGAGTGAGAGAGAAAGTGCCATTGCAAGGTTTCTTCAAAATCAAGCAAGCTTCAATTTCTTCTTCTACAAGCCTCATCCATCTCAATTCTTGCAAACAGAAAGGTGTCCATCATTGGAGGAGCATTTGGAGAAGATTTCAAGCCTTGAGTCAAGCTCTAGCACCACTCACCATTGATCTTTAGCAGGTTGGTAACTTGATCCATAAGTCCTTATTTAGGTGCATTCTGTTAGAATTTTAGGTGGAAAGATAGCATGCTAGGTTAGAGGAAGGTTTTCTGAAAGTTTGAGAGGGATCCATGGAGTTTCGTGGCAGGGTACCAATTCTTGCAAGATTGATAATAGGCTGTTCATGGAGTTTTAATGGATATGGTATAGTTTAGAATGGCTAGGGTAGCATGGAGAACAAGTTTATATCATTAGATTGAAGCTCTATCATGTTGGATCTCAGAGAATCATGGTGGAACCCAAACGTTCGTGTGTTCTGTTAGGGTGATATGAGGGGTTTCAGGGAAAACTATTGGTATAGTCGTGTTCATGGTGATCATTAGCACAAGTTTGCTCTTGGAAGTTTTGGATTTCATTGAGGGATCAGAGAGAACGAGTTGATGGAAACTCTGGCATGGAGTTAGGGTTTCTGAAAACCCTAGGGTGTGTTTGGAGAAGACGAGCTCGTCACCGTTGGATTAGCCTGGATGTTTGACTTCTTCATCTGATCGCACGGTTCCAATTAAATCTCAGAAACGGAGGGAAATTATAAAACCAAAACGCAGCGTTTGGTTTAATGACGAGTTCTGGGCTTGATGGAAATTTGATGTTCACACCCCACCCTGAGGCCCAATCCAGATTTCAACGTGAAAAACATGTTGTTTACACCGTATCCTTTTCATTTTCTGGTGATTTTTTCTTTTTATTTTTTTGAGCGCATGGGCCTACCAGATTACTAAGCGCACCCCCAGGTTCTCAGCCCATCATGGATATCAACTGGGCGCAGTTACTTTCCTCACCCCCCATCCCCTTTTCTTATATTTTTCTTATTTTATTTCTTTTAATTTTCTTGCATGTTATAAAATCCATATAAAATAGAAAACTTAATATTTTTCACTTCTTGTTTTTTTCACATATTCATAATCATGTCTAGAAAAATTTAAATTAATAAAACTCCATTTTATTTTTCTTTTAATATTTTTAGCATATTTTCTACGTAAATAGTATTTTTTAATTGATTTAGTTGATACTTAATTTTGTATAATTTCTTTTAGGACTTTCCCTTAGGATTTTTGAGCCATTCTTTTTGGAATAATTAGATATTGAATCATAGATCATATAGGATTTAATTCACAATTTGTAGATTAAAATTTGATATAGTTTGCTTATTTGACATTTAGGTGCTCAATTAGGGTTTTAGGTTGTATAAGTAGATATGAACGATTTTGTTTTGGGGTCTTATAGGTCAAATTAGTACATGGGGAATATATGGGTTAAGGGTAAGTATGTATAGAGTCCCCTAGAATTTTGCTAGAATATTGTTTGGTGTTTTAGTATTTTTAATTGATTTTTGAATGTATGGTTAGTATGTGTGTTGCTTGAAGGCATAGTTTGTATTGTTTTGTTTTCTTTTCTTCTCCTTTGAGTGTGTGAGCCTTGAAGATTGAGTTGAAGACCTTGTGGATCATCATTGAAGACTTTGAAGACCTTGAGGTGGAGCTATGGTTGGCTTTTGTTGTTTTGTTTATAGGATCATAAGTGCATAGGCAGAGCTTTAGATAGAATAACTCCATTTCAATAAACAAGGAGTGTCTTGTTCACCTCCTTCCTTCTCCATGACATGAAGTCCCTTAAGGGTGTTCACCTCTCTCCTTTGGAGGGATTAGTGACCTTGCCCTATGAGGTAGAACTTTGAGAGAGCCTTTCCATTTGATGTTAAGTTCTCAATGGCATCCTTTGGAAGTCAGTGAGCACTCTAACATCCTCACCTCATCTTGTTGACTGAATCTTGTTTGATGGAGCATTTGGATTGTTGAAGATAGCAAGGAAGAGTATTGAAGATGTGCAGAAGAGGATGATAGAAGACTTGATTGAAGATCTAAAAGCCATTGAAGATAGAAGTTGAAGCTTTGAAGAGGATGAATCCTTGAAGACTGTTGAAGTCTGAAGACTTTGTGAAGATCAAGTTGATACTTGAAGATCCCTGAAGATAGTGAAGCCTGAAGGTGGAGCTGATCAAAGAAGCTGAAGCTTAAAGGGAGAAGATGAGTTGATACTCATGTTGTAGGGTTGGCACCTGGAAAGCAAGGGATCTCTGAAGTCTGAAGACTGAGTTGCTGCTGGAGGAGCTGAGGCTTTTCTTCTGTTTTTCTTTTCTGTATTGTGTGTTTTGTCTGATTTGTCTGTTGCATTAGATTAAGTCCATCTAGAATAAGTTCAGTCTAAGAGCATGATTGCATTAGAGGATGAGTTGCTCCATCTGTTTGTATTGTTATTGCTTGGCTTTGCTTGCGGGTATTCGGTAGAGCCCAGCTCCCTTGCCCATGTGTTTATTTTGCCTGATGGCATTTTCATTTCTTTTATCTGCATGATTGCAGTTTACTGTTTATTGCTTGATAGCATATTGTTTATTTTTCAGTATGATTATTGTTATTTCATGACTGGCTTGAGGTTGAGATGAGCTTGTGGAGGCTGAAGCCCCACACACATTTCCTCCCTCACTTGCATTGCATGCATTTTACTGTTAAAGCTGAAGCTTTTGTCTATTTTGGTGTATCATTGACATGATCCCTTAGGACTCTCATTTCCTTTGATAAGGATTTGATGATAGACTTTTAGGTTGAAACCTATGCATAACAACTTCTAGGAGTTCCCTGTTCAAACCTCAACCATAGGATGAATCCATGGCATGATAACAGTAGGACTTGATAGTCTCCCTCCTAGTTGGGCCTGTTCT
Source organism: Lathyrus sativus (assembly GCA_963859935.3). Classification (NCBI taxonomy): domain Eukaryota; kingdom Viridiplantae; phylum Streptophyta; class Magnoliopsida; order Fabales; family Fabaceae; genus Lathyrus; species Lathyrus sativus. The sequence continues at coordinate 280,760,035 of OZ012741.1, forward strand.
CTTCTCATCTCAAAACAGTTTAAGATACAGTAATCATGAATGATTTCTTTCGTACGTTACGAGCCTTAATTTATCTGAGAAAAGATTGTGGGAGAGTTCCTTTTCCCCAGTCTGGATATTTAGTATGGTACCCTTTGGGTGACATGCGACGCATTCACTCTCAGGTCATAGTCTCTAGTGCGGTTGAAATCGCAAACACAATAAAAAACACTTCTTTCGTAAACAGGAAATAAACCGTAGTTTCCCGAACTACGTGAGCTCTGATCTCTCATGCCTGTTGAGAGTACGTAGGCACAAGATGGCGAAGTCTTGGCGAGCTACCTTCCCCCATAACCCTTCGTAGGCCGAACTACGTTGACTCTGATTTCTCATTCTCTGATGAGAATACGTAGGCATAAAGTGCGACGCTTTGCCGAGTCATTTTTCTTTTCTTTTTCAGCCAGCCTTGATAGGTAGATAGATTATAACCAACCCGTCCAAGTAAACAAACAAGCGAGGATCCCGTCGAGTACGACGGACGTGAGGGGTGCTAATACCTTCCCCTTGCGTAACCGACTCCGGAACCCAGGCAATGGTTGCGACGACCTTGTCTTACCCTTTTTTCGTCAGGTTTTTCCGATCGTTTCCTTTCCCGCTCTGAGGGATAAATAACGAAAGGTGGCGACTCTTCTGTCATGCCGGCACCTTATTTTCGCGCGAGCGACAGCTGGAGACTCTGCTGGGGACTTGATAGTTTCCTAGGGATCCAACGTCCCGAAAGCGAGTCAGTTTTGGGATCCAACGTCCCTTAAGAGAGTCAATCCTACCGCTTGTGTGTTTGCTTGTTGGGTTGCGTTTATTTATCGCATTTTTTTACTTCTCGCACTTTATTTCCCGCATTTTATATTCAGTATAATATGATTATTTGTGCTGTTGTGGGACGGGAGTTCTGATGAGTGAGAAGCCAGACCCAGGCTTGAGTGCACCATAGACTTAGAGTGGAAATTAGTGGGTGCATGCTTGCTTTGCAGGCACTAGTGTCTCATGAAATCCACGCTCAGACGAGGTTCATCCGGTTGGCTTCACTTTCAACCCTTTGGGTTGAGACGGTTGCTGGTTTGGTGGATTGTCGACTCTGGGGACCGATCATTTGTGATTCAGCTAAGTGAGGCCTCTTCAAGACTTGATGATGCCACTCCTTCTGGGAATCGTATCGTCAGTTTTGAAAGTCTGTGACGCTGAGGAACGCATAGGATGTCGTACCTTGAGTCAGTTTAGGTCCATACCTGTGAGTGGGATTGGGTTTATTGCAGGAAACTTTGGCCTTCAGACTACCTGGTTTTCTTGACAGTGAATCAGTTATGTTGGTACCAGGGTTTCTCTGTTGCAGACTCGTCTGTTCTTGATAGAGCAAGTTTATGATCAGGGGATCTTATCATCGGGTGTATGTCTGTTCTTGATAGAGCAGGTTTGATCAGTGTATTGTCATCAGCGGTTTGTTCTTGATAGGGCAGATTTTGAGTGGGGTCTGAAGATCTCATCAGCAGCTGTGTGTTTGTTCTTGATAGGGCAGATTTTGATTTGGGGTCTGAAGACTTCATCAGCAGATATCTCCTGATCATGCACCCGGGGTCCTTATTATCAGGCACTTATTCTTGACAGAGCGGAATTTTGATCTCGGTCCTGTCAGATTGTTATTCTTAGCAGATCAGATTAGTGGTCTTACGCCGGGGTTTTCTTCTCATCAGTGATTGTTGATACAGAATCTCCATAGCCGCTATCCGGATATATTATTGCATGCCTGCATTTTGCATTAGATTGCATGTTCATCTGCATTCCATTAACGTGTGTCTATGTTGCAGGTACCGTTTCCCCGATCTCGGATTTCTCGCCTTCTGCTGTTATTATGGCCTCTCTCAGGAAGACTGTTGCGTATAAATTCCCAACCCCTGATGTGTCGAAGCTGACTGGTTTGATAGTCCTGGCAGGGGATTCTGTGAAGGATAGGTCCAGGAAGTCTTATGGCAGGTTGCTTAGTCTGGTTTGCAAACCTTCTACGTCCGAGTTGAATGGGTTACATGCTCTTCTGCAGTTTTATGACCCTCCCTTGAGGTGTTTCACTTTTCATGACTTCGTTCTCGCGCCGACGTTGGAAGAGTATGCTGATATGCTGGGTGTGCCTATCAAAAGGCAGATGCCTTTTGTCCACATGGATGCTGAGCCTGATCTGGCTAGTTTAGCTTCCTCACTCCATTTGAGCGCTTCTGAGTTAGTGGTGATGAGCTGGAACAAGGTCCCAGGGTTCTCCCTACAGTTTCTGATAGCTAAGACTCAGCAGTGTGCTAAGGACAAATGTTGGGACGCATTCAATGCCATCCTTGCTCTATGTATATATGGCATTGTCCTGTTCCCCAACATGCCGGATTTCGTGGACTTTGATGCATTCCACATCTTCGCCTCAGGGAATCCAGTCTGTAATACCCCAAATTTTACCCTTACATTTAGTCAGGCATTTCGCATATCATCTCATATGAACATTTGCTAACCACTAACAAGTCACGGAGGTGTCTGTTTTGCAGATTTGGTCCCAGGGGTATTTTGGTCGTTTCACGCAAATTCTGCTAATTTCTTGAAAACGGGCTGTTATTACGTTCTGAGGCATCTATTTGCCATTTGGGTCAAGGTGCCGGTATGTTTTGTCAGAAATATGATTGGATTCGGGGGCCGTGCTTTGTTTGATTCTGAAACATTTCCAAACAGTTTTGTTTCCTTTTATAAAGTTGGGTTGAAAAGGAAATGGATACTGTTAAGGTTATTTTGAGAAATGATGTGATCAACGAGGTTTTAATGTGAATTTGTTTGGATATAACCATATGGCGGGATATCATTTATAAAAGGCCAAGGAGAGGTTAAGTTTTAATAGTTGTGAGCTTTTATTCATGAATGTTCATAAGCTACAAATCAAAGTTGAATTTAAATAATTTATGGATGATTATTCATGGATATGTAAATTCATAATTGAGAAAATAGAAATGAATATCTACTGGATTTTATTTCATAAACATCTAGAATTACAAGTTGAAATGGAAGTAATTTTTGGATTTTATTCATGATGATCTTTCATTTACAAAAGGATTATACATTTACAATGAGTATCTACTCTAGGTCCTAAAGTCCTAAAAAGAGAAAAAACTACAAGTTTCTTCATTGGTCCTCCCTTGAGTTCTTCACGCAACTCTTGATCACCTGCACATCAAAGCAAAACAAACCACAGGAAAAGAGGTTAGAAGATAGTTTGACACTCTCAGAACATTATCATCATCGAGTGTCGGGAGGGCACGACTAAAGCCGCATCCTACTCCCGTTACCAATCTGAGCCATCGGCGTCAGATCAGGTAGTTATTGTTCTTATCATAAGGGACATCCGAGAGATAGAGAAAATAAAAGAAGTGAGGCTGATTCGTTTTGCCGCGATTGGATTTCCAGACTGATACAAGAATAAGGCAACATAGGCAAGTTTTGACTCAGACCCGGATGCCGGCAGGTCCGAGTCACCTTGGTTTCAAACTTCCAACATCTGAAAAAACATAAGCATCATCAGAACTAAAACAAAACTAGGAAGGGGCTCGCGCCAATACAGGTATGAATAGCCACCAAAGGAAACAAATTTGTACCAAACAGAATGAAAATCAAGTCCACAGCAGAACAAGAGAAACCAAAATATGGTATCAAGCTGCATCAGTTCAGACAGAACAGAGAAATGAGACACAAAACAAGCTACGTCGAAATTACATAGGACAAGGTATCAAAAAGTCTCAGCAGCATCAGTAAAGGTAAGGCCCCGTCCGAACCAGTTTCAACGGCACGCAACACATGAAGCCCTGTTATCAGACAACAATAGCCAACAACAATAATCTGAATGTCAGGCCATCAAACTTGGTTCAAGATCAAAGCAGATAAGTTATAATGTTAGCAGCAGCTCTGAGGTCAAACAAGTAAGAAAAGCCAATCAAACCAAATCAGAGCTAAACTGCATCAAGCAATTAGTGTCTCAACACAAACTATCGATCATCAGGGAAGTACACCAGCAACATCAACATCTGCAAAGCAACATCCAAAGGTTTCAGCATCAGGCATCACGAAAAACATAAGAATGGGACTACTGCTAAAATGTCACAGAAAAATCTATCTGCTGGAAATCTAAACTAAGCCCTCAAGACGAGTCACAAACATCCTAGAAAAACAGACGTTTGCAAGCTAAGAATCATCAGCAGCGAGACAGGAATGACCACACTAAACTGAACGTCGAAATGAATCCACAAGTTTAATCACAATACAGGGATTCACGCCACAATCACGCATGAGATACCAGGCCAGCCACTCAGTTCAAACTGCATAAAAACAATGGACAACGAAGAAGTTCAAAGTTACGTCAGCCCTCAGCTAATCATCATCGGGCATAAGTGTTCGCGTGGCTGGGAGAGCCACGGCCGGAGCCGCTACTACTTCCCTACCAAACACCGAACTATGGGACATACGGTAATTGTTGTTCACGCCAAAGGTCGTTACCACTAAAGCATCCAAATCACATGACTCAGACCCTAAGGTCATCATCGCCGATACCCTTCACTCGGCCGCTCTAACTTAAGTCGAAGCGTCAGTATCTGCTCTCTGAAAGAAGAAGAGGAAAAGCTAACTGCACCAGGAAATCAAAACAAATCAGTACAGACTACTAAAATTGAATCAAATCGAAAGCGCATCAGCATAGTCCAGATTGAATTCAAGCAGAACAAATGAACTAATCCAGATATCAATCAGATCAAATAAATTCAGAGGTAATCCAAATGATCAAACAAAGCCGAAGCTGGAAATGGAAAGTTTCGAGTCAAATGCATCAGGAAATATCTCCATTGGAACCAATCTGAATCGATTTGAGTCAATCTGAATCAATCAGACAAGTCAATAAAACAAGTCAGCCAAAAACGAATCAGTATAGAACAATCAAGCAAATTAATGAAATCCAATCGAATCAGAAGATCATATCAGCACAAAACCCCAATCAGGTTCCAAAAGAAGAAACAAGATCCTAATCGTATCATATTTGAATTCAATCTGGAAAAACCCAAACAAAATCGAATCAAATAATATCACTATAGAATCAAATCTCCGTTTAAGGCCCAGAAAGAGAGATAAAAAGAAACTATAAAAAGGGGGAATACAACCTGATGCAGAGGGAGGTGGAAAACCCTAGAACGCGACCGCGAAAGAGAAGTTCGAAGTCATCAAAGCCTATACATAATCAGTCGAGGGGAGTTCACCAGCGCCGCCTAATACGCGACGGGCAAACTCACTCCGAGCTCAGATTACCATCATCATCGCCCTTCAAATTCTCCTCAAAGCCCCACCGTAAAATGTAAGACACCGTGCGTTTCATCTCATGCATTTGTTTCTGTTTCAGGCGAAAGAAAGGTAGCAAAGAGGACCGGAAGAGAGCATCGAGGAAGAAGAAAGAGAAGAGAAACGATAATATGAGAAGAAGAGAAACGATGCGCGCCGTTAGGGTTCTGGGGGGGGAACCCTAATCCCCTTCCAATTTGTGATCCGCTTGGGTTGGGTCCGGAAGTGATACCCGACCCAACCCTCTTTTGTTTTATCTATTTTATATTTTATTTGTTTTATTAATTTTTATTATTTTTAAATTTTTATTAAAACCTTTTTTCTAACTAAATATTAAACATTTGTTTTTAAAAAAAAAATAATATAATTTAAACCTTTTTTTAAAAAATCTAGCTTAAACCCTTTTAAAAAAAATGATAACATAAAAAAAAAAATAAAAAATAAAAACTTTTTTAGATAGTTAAATTAAACTATTTTTTAAAAAATTAAACTTAATCTTTTTTTTTATTTAAACATCTTTTTTAACTTATTACGTATAAACAATAAAAAAAAAACTCTCCAATCTTGCACTTTTGTCTCATAATTCATCCATTGACTGTCTGATTCTGTTTATTAACAGTGTTTCCTCGTTTTGCAGCTTGTTACGCTGCCAGTAGTTATTTTTGTGTATTTTTAATTCAAATTTTCATTATCATATTGTATCTGCTCCTATCATGTAATCTCGCGAATCCTAATAATCGCGCTTTAATTTCTGCCTTTAAATTTCTGCTTACATGGTTAAATTATGACATTATCTCTCTGTTTGCATGATTCAGTTATCTCATGCGTTTACCACTGTTTCTGTCGCACTACACACACCCGAGGGTTAGGTCTAACCGTTTGGCCGCCGCGCCAATAGTCCTCAACTTCAAACCCTTTCACCTTGCAAACCCTAAATTTTCCACAAGCACCTCGCCGCAGGCAAGATTACAATTTTACCCTTAGCATTAGGTCAAAGAGCCGTCGCGCTCATTTTAGGGTTTCCCGCCGTGGAATCCCTAACTTAACCTAATTTAACCCTAATTACAACTTAACAATTCAACGTAGAGATTCGGAGTTTTTACACTCCGCGTAAGCGTGTCCTTAAGATGCGTTTATTCCCCTTGAGACCTTGACCACAGTCAAGAAGCCTCTAACCTCCCGTTTGAGGGGAACTACGATTACTCTGATTCCACTCCCGTAAGGATACGTAGGCACAGGATGCGATGTCTTGCCGAGTAAACTTAGAATTAACCCCTTAGGTCTCTTTTCTCACTTTTAATCTTTTGTACATATACCTTAAGCAAATAAATAAAGCAAATAGTAAACATTTGAACAAAAGGTTCCTGTAGAGTACTACAGAAGTTTAGGGTGCTAATACCTTCCCTAAATTTAACCAACCCCCGAACCCTAGATCTTTCCCCGCATTGTGTTTACGATGCAAAAATAGGTTTTCCCTCTTTTGACCTTTTCCTTCGGATAAATCAAAGAGCGGTTGTGAATTGAATTGCGATTCAAACTCATTAATAGTTTGTGATCCTATTTCCACCGCAACAGAAAATGGCGACTTCACTGGGGATATTCTTTAACTTTTGAGGGTTATCCCTAACTTGTTCATATTTATTACTATCTGTGTTATTATTCATTCGCAGGTATATATTTGTGCTTTGATTGTGGGACTGTTCCTTGTGCGGTGAGATGTGTCCTACACCCGGATCTAGTGTACCTTAGGTAAATGGCAATAGACCAAGGAAACTGTACGACGTATATCGATGCGGTTGATCTGGTGGCCATAGTTAGTGCGACTTCTTGGTTGGTGCTTATATTCCTTAAGTCAAGTTGAGGATAATATTGAGGCTGCCATATGTTGTCAATGCACTAACTGACTTTTAGAACCCTAGTTAACTCATCTTGGCCTTTAGAAAGTAGTGAGGTAACCGGCTTTGGTGCAGACTGAAGTTGGTTGACACTCGATACTACGCTCATTGAGATCTTAAACTGGGAGGGTTTTGGTTGGCAAGTAAGTTGCCTTCTGAACAACCATCCTTGTGAAGGATCAATGATATTGAGATCCCTTAGAACCTGGTTACTTTGTAGGACAGGATGAACCATCTGACTTCAGGGGAGGGTACTTGCCTTTGAACCTCATGCAAGCCTTTAACCTAGGACTTTGTGTGTTTTCATGCATTGCATCCATAAAGCATCTCATCGCATTGTATTTCATGGAGTTCAAACATCATTTATGGATATCGCGGGATACCATAAATAAAAAAAAATATATATATATATATATATATATAAAATGAAAAAAAAACAAGAAAAAAAAGATTTCCTTGGTACCCCACGACATTAGTAAATGCGTTGAATTCCATGAAATATTCATTTGCATTCACATTTTAGCATCATACTCTTGCATTGCATGTGTCTCCCGACTTCTCACACTCGGTTCTCTTACCTTCCAGTTTCGTCACCCTGAGTTCTCGGCACCAATACAACACCAGAGCTCAAACTCGGAAAAGAATGGAGGATCAGGCAAAAGAGATTGATCGCCTTAGCAATGAACTTGAAGACCTTCGAGGGGGTATGGGGCGTATGATGGAATTGTTACATGTCATGAATGCTAAGATGGATACCCAGCCCACTGTTGTTTCTGAGATTACCGGCGTTACTGTGGACCCTCCACCAAGTGTGACCGTAGCAAGGGACCCACCTTATGGTCTTGCTCCCGGTTTTGTGCCTCCTCAAGCCACTGTTCCGATTAATCAACCTGTTCAGCAAGCCGTGCCCCTGTTTTCTGAAGTTTCTAGGGGGGCTCCTATCTTTGCACCACCTGTTGTACACACTCGTGCGCAACCGTACTTCGATGAGCCAGTTTTTGATAATCTTGATGAGAATGTTGAGGGTTATGAGAAACATGATAAGCTTCGTGAGGAGGTAAACACTATCGTCCAGAGATTGAAAAAGGTAGAGGGTGATCAAATTTTTGGGACTGCCGCAAGGGATGTTTGTTTGGTCTCAGGTTTAGTTATTCCCCCGAAGTTCAAAACTCTGAACTTCGATCGTTATGAAGGTGCCACCTGTCCTAAGAGTCATCTGATCATGTATTATCGCAAAATGGCTGCCCATGTTGAGAATGATAAACTGATGATTCATTGCTTCCAAGATAGTTTGAAGGGTGCTTCCTCCAAGTGGTATTTAACTTTAGACCAGTCTCGCATTAAGAGTTTCCAGGATTTATCTGACGCTTTCATCAAACACTACAAGTACAATATGGATCTGGCTCCTGACAGAAGACAGTTGTTGAGTATGTCGCAAAAGAATTCTGAGTCATTCAAAGAGTATGCTCAAAGGTGGAGAGAGACTGCTTCGCAGGTAGAACCTCCTTTGACCGAGAAAGAGTTAGCTGATTGGTTTGTCGACACAGTCCGTCCAGAATTTTACGAGAGAATGGTGGGTAGTGTGACTTCAAATTTCTCCGACATCGTTGCTGTGGGTGTCAAGATTGAATTGGGTATGAAGAGTGGTAAAATGACAAATAATCATGGCGCTTCTAAGGATCAGCCGAAGAAACCTCCGTATAGCTCCCAGAAAAAGAAGGAGAGTGAGACTAATGCTATATCCTCTGGTAGACCAAGGGAACGCTTTTATCGGCGTCCGCAAAGTTATGCTCAACCTCAAGGGTACCCAGTCCAATATGCTCAACAACCCTATGTGGCAGCTATTACACCTTCTTTCAATCAACAGGTTCCCATGTATCAACCTATACAACAACCTCCTGTTTATCCGCCTCCTGTCAACTACCTACAGGCACCTAACGCTCCTGCTCCTCAACAGCCAAAGAGTCCGGCTCCTCGCCAGAATATGCCGAATAGAAGAACGTATAAGCCTTGTCCGCCGATTCCAATGACTTTTACCGAGTTGTATCCCTCTTTGGTCAAGCAAGGTCTCATCACTACTCGGGCTTTGGGTCCGCCTCCTAATCCTCTACCCGCCAATTACAACGCCGCTGCTCATTGTTTATTTCATGAAGGTGCGCCTGGTCACGATCTGGAAAATTGTTATGCTCTCAAAAATATTGTCAGGGAGTTATTGGAAAAGAAAATTTTGTCATTTGAAGATCCTCAACCAAATGTTAAGAAGAACCCTTTTCCTAACCATGAGAGTGTCAATGCCGTTAGTATTGATTCGGGCGATGGTTATGCCCTTGACGTTGAACAGATTAAGACTCCTCTCAAGATGTTCCATTCGAAACTGTTTAAAGCTGGTTTGGTAGATACTTCCCACGTTGCATGCGCAAGTTGTGAAGCCAGTAGCAAGGGTTGTGTGTTGGTTCAGAATGATGTTCAAAGGTTAATTAATGAGGGTGTTTTACAAGTGACAAGCCAAGCCAAGAAAGATGTAGTCGCTGTGGTTGAGCCTGTTTTCCATCAGCCTGAATCAAAGGGTAAGGTACCAGTGTTTAATTTATCAGGGGCAGGCTCCGCCAACCTCGTGTTCGATATACCAAGGTCGTATATCCCTGAAGTGAATCAGCCTAAGCCTATAGTTATTCGAAGACCGAGTCCGTTTCCTTTCAGTGATCCTAAAGCTGTGCCTTGGAAATACGACGTGACGATGATTGACAAGGAGTCCGGGAAGGTTATTCCAAAGGAAGAGGGTAAGGATACGGTGACTAATATCGCAGAGGTAAGCAGGATGACTCGCAGTGGCCGTGTGTATACTCCCCGTTCTAATGAGGTTCCGCCTAAGGAGACCACTAATATCCCAGTGGCCGTCAAAGACAAAGGTAAGGGAGCCGTTACGAATGATGAAGATGCTGAGTTTTTGAGGATCATCAAGAGAAGTGACTATAAAGTTATCGACCAACTTCATCAGACTCCTTCCAAGATCTCAATTCTATCTCTGTTAATGAATTCACCCGCTCATAGGATGGCCTTGCAGAAGGTTTTGACTCAAGCACACGTGGATCAAGATATCAGCACCAGTCGGTTTGATAGTGTGATTGCCAATTTGACCGCCTGTAACACCCTCAGTTTCAGCAATGAAGAGTTACCGAAGGAGGGTCCGAACCATAATCGTGCTTTACATATATCGGTAAAATGTCAAGAGGACAATTTAGCGAGAGTGCTAGTGGACACAGGGTCTTCTCTGAATGTTCTGCCCAAGAGGGTTCTTGATAAGTTGGCTTGTAAAGAGACTATGTTGAAACCTACTCCTTTGGTTGTCAAGGCTTTCGATGGCTCTCGTCGATCGGTAATGGGGGAGGTTGAGCTTCCTATCCTGATTGGTCCGCAAGTTTTTAATATCACGTTTCAAGTCATGGACATTAATCCCAACTACAGTTGTTTACTCGGAAGGCCGTGGATTCATGCCGCTGGGGCAGTGACCTCAACGTTACATCAAAGGATGAAATTCGTGATCGATGGAAAGTTGGTTATTATACACGGTGAGGAGGATCTGATGGTCAGTAACCTGTCCTCTTTCCGTTACATCGAGGCCGACGAGAATGCTTTAGACATTTCCTTTCAAGCACTTGAAATCGCCAATGCTGTTCTGCTGGAGGTCGAAGAGACAGTGGGTCAGGGTATTCCATCTTTTGCATCTCTGAAGAGTACCAAATCAACAATTGACAGGGGCATTCCTGAAGGTTGGGGAGAGGTAATTGATGTCAAGACCAAGACTTATCGCTCTGGGTTGGGTTACAAACCAACTCAGAATGGAGCTGCCACCACTGTCGAAGGGCGTCCGAAGGTTATCCAAGAAGTATTTGTCAGCGGAGGTTTCCAAGTCAATGCCATCAGCGAATGTGAGAAAAATGAAGAGCTGAGCAACCTGGTGTTTAAGGGTGATGCAGTTTTGAACAACTGGGAGGCCGTAGAGATCCCTGTTATTTTTCCCTTGTCAAAGTAATTGTTTTTTTTAGTTTCAGTTACATTTTCAAATAAAAATCTGTAGCTCTGCCCAAGGCTATAGGGTCGTTTGGTCGGGCCACCTTTCATTTCTAAAAAGATATTAATAAAAGCATTATGTTCAATTCCACTTTGTTTCATTTGCGTTTTTTCGTTTTCACCTTTAAAAATGAAATTGGCAACCTTTCTTCCAATAATAAATAAAAAAAACAGCATTTCATTCTTACATATCTTCGAGCATTTTAATTAAGTAAGCCTTCCATCATGCAGAGATATCGTAAACCTTGTTGGATCCAATGACTTTACTGACACTCCTGACTGGGATGCACCCATCAATCAAGCTGAGGACGAGGGTGAAGAAGGTTTTGAAGTACCCGCTGAACTAACAAGATTGGTTAAGTACGAGTACACAGAGCTTCAACCGCATAAAAAGCAGGTGGACCTAATTAATCTCGGTACAGATGAGAGCAAGAAAGAGGTCAAGATTGGTGCAATGCTTGGGACGGAGATTAGGCCGAGGTTGGTTGAGTTGTTAAAAGAGTATATTGATGTGTTTGCATGGTCGTATCAAGATATGCCGGGCCTGAGCACAGATATTGTTGTTCACAAGTTGCCACTTAAGCCAGATTGTCCACCTATCAAGCAGAAACTCCGAAGAACAAGACCCGACATGGCTTTGAAGATTCGAGATGAGGTTAAAAAGCAGTTGGATGCAGGTTTCTTGGCGGTCGCAAAGTATCCAGACTGGGTTGCCAACATCGTGCCAGTGCCTAAAAAGGACGGTAAAGTTAGGATGTGTGTGGATTACAGGGATCTGAACAAAGCAAGTCCGAAAGACGACTTCCCACTGCCACATATTGACACGCTAGTAGACAATACAGCCAGTTTTGCGTTGTTCTCATTTATGGATGGTTTCTCTGGTTATAATCAGATCAAGATGGATCCAGATGATCGAGAGAAGACTACTTTCATTACTCCTTGGGGAACCTTCTGCTACAAAGTCATGCCCTTCGGTTTAAAGAATGCAGGGGCAACTTACCAACGTGCTATGACCACTCTTTTTCATGATATGATGCACAAAGAAATTGAGGTGTATGTGGACGATATGATAGCCAAATCTCAGAGTGAAGAGGAGCATTTAGACCACTTGGTGAAGCTGTTCGAACGACTCAGGAAATACCAGTTGAAATTGAATCCTGCAAAATGTACCTTCGGTGTCAGATCCGGAAAATTGCTTGGTTTCATTGTTAGCCAGCGAGGGATTGAGGTGGATCCTGACAAAGTCCGAGCCATTCAAGATATGCCGGCTCCGCGAACCGAGACGCAAGTTAGGGGTTTTCTGGGACGTCTGAATTACATTTCCAGGTTTATCTTTAATATGACCGCTACTTGTGAGCCGATATTCAAGTTGCTTTGCAAGGGGCAGACAGTTGAGTGGAACCCTGATTGTCAGAAAGCGTTCGAGAAGATTAAGGGTTATTTGCAAGATCCCCCTATTCTGATCCCGCCCGTACCTGGAAGACCGTTGTTTATGTACCTTACTGTTCTCGAGAAGTCCATGGGTTGTGTGCTTGGACAACATGATGAGACTGGGAAAAAGGAACATGCAATTTATTACCTGAGCAAGAAGTTTACTGATTGCGAGAACAGATACTCACCATTGGAGAAAACTTGTTGTTCATTGGCATGGGCCGCTAAGCGCCTTCGGCAGTATATGGTCTGTCATACCACGTTATTGATTTCTAAAATGGATCCGATCAAGTATATTTTTGAAAAACCTGCTCAAACCGGGAGGCTAGCCCGTTGGCACATGTTGTTATCCGAATATGACATCCAGTATGTACCCCAGAAGGCAATTAAGGGTAGTATCTTATCTGATTACCTTGCAGACCAGCCAGTTGAAGACTATGAACCTCTTAAGCTCGATTTTCCTGATGAGGATATTTTGTTGATTAAAAGAGATTGTGAAGAGCCAGATCCGAGCGAAGGTCCAGAACCAGGTCTTTGGTGGAAGATGATGTTTGATGGCTCCTCGAATTTTAATGGGCATGGTATAGGCGCCGTTTTGATGAACCCAAAAGGCGGATTCACTCCATTTACAGCAAGATTGGACTTTGAGTGCACTAACAACGTTGCAGAATATGAAGCATGTATCCTCGGCCTCGAAGCAGCGATTCACCTCCGAATCAAACTTCTTAAAGTAAGTGGTGACTCAGCCTTGGTTATCTACCAGGTACAAGGCAAATGGGAAACGAAGAATGAGAAGCTGATCCCTTATAAGGACTATATTATTGAGTTGATCAAGTATTTCGACGAGATAGAGTTCGAGCATGTTCCTAGATCCGAGAATCACGTTGCTGATGCTTTAGCCATGTTGGCATCCATGTGGAAAGTTAAATTCGTTAATGAAGCACCTCTTATCCATATTGAGCGCAAAGTTGAACCCGCTTATTGTCAGATGGTCGAAGAAGTTGAGGTGGATGAAAAGCCTTGGTTTCATGATATCAAGAACTATCTCGTCAAGCAAGAGTATCCCGATGGTGCTACTGGGCTGGACAAAAAGACATTGAGAAGATTGGCGTCCAAATTCTTTATCAGTAATGATGTGTTATACAAAAGAAATCACGACATGGTCCTGCTCAGATGCGTTGATAAACGGGAAGCAGACATGTTACTGCAGGAAATTCATGAGGGGACCTTCGGAACTCATGCCAGTGGTTATGCTATGTCCAAGAAGATGTTAAGGGCGGGGTATTATTGGTTAACCATGGAAGCTGACTGCATCCAATACGCTAGAAAATGCCATAAGTGCCAAATTTATGCTGATAGAATGCATGTACCTCCGTCACCGTTGAATGTTTTGTCTTCACCATGGCCGTTCTCTATGTGGGGAATTGACATGATTGGGGCAATTGAGCCGAAAGCTTCTAATGGACATCGTTTTATCCTCGTTGCTATAGATTATTTCACCAAATGGGTAGAGGCTGCCTCCTACACCAACGTGACCAAGCAAGTGGTCGCCCGCTTCATCAGGAAAGAAATCATCTGCCGTTATGGAATCCCAAGTCGGATAATAACTGACAATGGCACCAATCTGAATAATAAAACTATGAAAGATTTGTGTGACGATTTCAAGATCACTCACCACAATTCTTCTCCGTACCGTCCTAAGATGAATGGGGCCGTTGAAGCTGCAAATAAGAACATCAAGAAGATCCTGCAAAAGATGGTTGTAACTTACAAAGATTGGCATGAGATGTTACCGTTTGCTTTGCATGGATACAGAACCTCAGTAAGAACTTCGACAGGGGCAACACCTTTCTCATTGGTGTATGGAATGGACGCCGTGCTCCCCATCGAAGTAGAGATACCTTCGCTAAGAGTGTTAATGGAGGCTGAACTTGAGGAAGCTGAGTGGGTTCAAGACAGATTGGATCAGTTGAATCTCATTGACGAGAAGCGCTTGACAGCCATGTGCCATGGGCAATTATATCAGAAACGGATGAAAAGAGCGTTTGATAAGAAGATTCGTATCCGCGAGTTCCGTCAAGGAGAGCTCGTACTCAAAAAGATCTTACCAGTACATAAAGATATGCGTGGAAAGTGGATGCCCAATTATGAAGGCCCATTCGTTGTAAAGACTGTCTTCTCCGGAGGGTCTCTAATACTTACGACAATGGACGGTGAAGAACTAGCACATCCCGTGAATTCTGATGCAGTCCGAAAATATTATGCCTAAAAAACCGCTAAGTCGAAAACCTGCAAAAGGCGACTTAGGCAAAAGCAAGGGTTGAAAAGAAAAAAGAAATAATAACAAAAGCTCGCTAAGTTGAAAACCCGAAAGGGCGGCTTAGGCAAAAAAGAGCGTCCCGGTGGATTGAAAACCCGAAAGGGCGGTCCAGGCAAAAGTTAGGGACAGAGGCATTTCATTGCATCAGAAGACACTGATTATCTCATAAGAGCCATGTTTCAGTTTCTTTCATCCTTGCCCAAAGCAGGATTCTGGATTAGTCTTAGTTATTAGTGTCAGTAGGTGTCGTTTGGATTCAATGTAACCTTTTTCCCATGTTGCCAATTTCAAAATGTAATCATCTGTGGAGCTATGCCTTCAGCAAGCAGCCACCCTTTAATAAAAGATACCATCTCGTTACTTACATTCCTTGGTGCATTGCTCTTTATTTTCTATTGTTATGCAAAATGCGTTTATTCTTAAAATTTGAAAATGAAAGGTGCATTGTAGATTTTCCAAAACTGTTTTTCAAAAAAAAAAACAACAAACAAAACAAATTTGAAATGTAATAAATTACATTGACTAGTGGAAATTCTGACCGGATCTCTTCGTCCCCCGGAAATATCATTATTGCAGAAACGCTTTCAAACCATTGCCCAGTGATAGTCCCCAGAGAGACTATAAGCTGACAACTTTATCTTGGGAAAATCAAAAGTGTTCCTCAGGTTTTCTTTTCCCCAGGTGAAGACGTGATACCATACACCCAAGCCGATTACTTTCTCCCCAGAGAATTCAGAACTTTAGAACCAGATCTGGTTCTCCCATTGATCTTTCTTACCCATGATTGACGTATTGGTTGCAGAGAACGCAGGGTATCTCCGTCGAGATGTTTATTTCATCTCTCGTCCCGTCTCTAGTCTGTTTCGTCAATATACGCAAGGGCATAAGCATCACATGCCTATTTCATTACATATGCATTACATACTCATTACATAACATCTTGCATACATAGACATTAACATACATAGACATTAACATACATTCACATTAACATATGCATCAACATATGCGTTAGCATTCACAGGTTCATTATGTTTCACCATCATTGGTTGTTACCGCCGAGTAACTGGGTTCGTCCATTCTCTCCAAATAGATTGTCAGCCCTAAGCATAAAATACATATGTGTTTCCAAGTTTCCCTACGGAGCTCGATCCTCGTGGATGACGGTTACTTCAGTTATCTTTCCTCACTAGGATAAGATATTTACCCTTCGAGATCATTCCCTCGATGGAGTCTTGGTTACCAGTCTTCTTTCTAGCTCGATCCTAGATTGAATCTCAGTCTTGTCGGTCGTCAATCCCAACCGGACGTGCATTTATTTTGCACCATCTAAAGGTTTTCACCATACCATGACAGATACGCGACTATCTCGCTTGAGAATTTTATCACTGTACCCGGACGTGCATTTATTTTGCACTATCTTTCAAGAAAATCAACTACAATCCTTTACAGATACACGCCAGTTCACGCCTGGAAAATCCATCAGTACAACACTTTACAATCCTACATGTTACAACATCAGTACAACACTTTACATCTTACAGCATCGGTATGCAACATTTCTCACCTAAGAAGCCGATCCTATCTTCGTTATGACTCACAGCAAATGGCCATCTCCATGGAGCAGTTGGGCTTCCATTTACCTGTCGTCTTGAAGTATAGAGAGGTTTGAACCAGTTTCATATTCAGGAGAGCACGATTCTGAAATATGAGTATATTCAGTCATCCAGTTTCATATTCAGGAGAGCACGATTCTGAAGTATGAAGAATTTCATTTACCCGAAGAGCCGAATCATATTCAGGAGAGCACGATTCTGAAGTATGAGGAAGTTCAGTCAGCCCTTTTCATATTCAGGAGAACACGATTCTGAAGTATGAAGAAGTTCAGTTTACCCGTTTCACGTTCAAGAGAGCACGATCTTGAAGCAGTTTATTTATCCTTCAGTAAGAGAGGAATCAAATCGTATTCCAGGCGCCGACCTTAGAATGCGAGAAGATTTATTTATCAGGTAAGCAGCAGCCTCTTTATTTGGGTGCTTATCCGTTTTGGCATGTAAGTCCCTTCCAACGATAAGTGACAGTTCTCCCGCGAGAAGCTTATCAGGGCATTTCCCATCAAAGTCTATTTATTTTGGCATACAGCCGGTCTGTACCCTGTATATTTGTTACGGAGTTCCGAAAAGTCTGTTTGATCTTGTCACGAGAGATAGTTTACAGAAGCTTGGATGTTATTCTTTGCTCAATGCTCCAGCATTCTGTAATCGATCTTACAATCGTACGTGATCCAGTTTTATTTTTTAGATTCCCCAGTGGAGGCCGTCTCGTAGGTACCATCTCCATTTGAGGATCTCGCCCCTTTTCTAAAAGTGACAATTGGACATTCGCACCAGTTGAGTATCATTTTTAGATTTCCCCAGTGTCGTACTGTTATCTCAGCACGTCACTGTCCCCAGTGTTTCTTCTCATGGCGCCTGCCCCGGTGTCGTCATGTTCGTCAGCATTCTCGCATTCATTATTCCAGCATACGCATCATATCATAGTCATGGCATCATCTGCATTAGGTCGTTCCAGTTTTGTCCATAGCATTGCATATCGCCGCATATAAGGGCAAAATTTTTGGTTATCTATATTTAAATCTCTCCACCACGATTCCTCGAGTCTCTGTCACTCAAATCGTCCGGTGTAGCTATTTAAATAGGGGCAACTGTAATACCCCAAATTTTACCCTTACATTTAGTCAGGCATTTCGCATATCATCTCATATGAACATTTGCTAACCACTAACAAGTCACGGAGGTGTCTGTTTTGCAGATTTGGTCCCAGGGGTATTTTGGTCGTTTCACGCAAATTCTGCTAATTTCTTGAAAACGGGCTGTTATTACGTTCTGAGGCATCTATTTGCCATTTGGGTCAAGGTGCCGGTATGTTTTGTCAGAAATATGATTGGATTCGGGGGCCGTGCTTTGTTTGATTCTGAAACATTTCCAAACAGTTTTGTTTCCTTTTATAAAGTTGGGTTGAAAAGGAAATGGATACTGTTAAGGTTATTTTGAGAAATGATGTGATCAACGAGGTTTTAATGTGAATTTGTTTGGATATAACCATATGGCGGGATATCATTTATAAAAGGCCAAGGAGAGGTTAAGTTTTAATAGTTGTGAGCTTTTATTCATGAATGTTCATAAGCTACAAATCAAAGTCGAATTTAAATAATTTATGGATGATTATTCATGGATATGTAAATTCATAATTGAGAAAATAGAAATGAATATCTACTGGATTTTATTTCATAAACATCTAGAATTACAAGTTGAAATGGAAGTAATTTTTGGATTTTATTCATGATGATCTTTCATTTACAAAAGGATTATACATTTACAATGAGTATCTACTCTAGGTCCTAAAGTCCTAAAAAGAGAAAAAACTACAAGTTTCTTCATTGGTCCTCCCTTGAGTTCTTCACGCAACTCTTGATCACCTGCACATCAAAGCAAAACAAACCACAGGAAAAGAGGTTAGAAGATAGTTTGACACTCTCAGAACATTATCATCATCGAGTGTCGGGAGGGCACGACTAAAGCCGCATCCTACTCCCGTTACCAATCTGAGCCATCGGCGTCAGATCAGGTAGTTATTGTTCTTATCATAAGGGACATCCGAGAGATAGAGAAAATAAAAGAAGTGGGGCTGATTCGTTTTGCTGCGATTGGATTTCCAGACTGATACAAGAATAAGGCAACATAGGCAAGTTTTGACTCAGACCCGGATGCCGGCAGGTCTGAGTCACCTTGGTTTCAAACTTCCAACATCTGAAAAAACATAAGCATCATCAGAACTAAAACAAAACTAGGAAGGGGCTCGCGCCAATACAGGTATGAATAGCCACCAAAGGAAACAAATCTGTACCAAACAGAATGAAAATCAAGTCCACAGCAGAACAAGAGAAACCAAAATATGGTATCAAGCTGCATCAGTTCAGACAGAACAGAGAAATGAGACACAAAACAAGCTACGTCGAAATTACATAGGACAAGGTATCAAAAAGTCTCAGCAGCATCAGTAAAGGTAAGGCCCCGTCCGAACCAGTTTCAACGGCACGCAACACATGAAGCCCTGTTATCAGACAACAATAGCCAACAACAATAATCTGAATGTCAGGCCATCAAACTTGGTTCAAGATCAAAGCAGATAAGTTATAATGTTAGCAGCAGCTCTGAGGTCAAACAAGTAAGAAAAGCCAATCAAACCAAATCAGAGCTAAACTGCATCAAGCAATTAGTGTCTCAACACAAACTATCGATCATCAGGGAAGTACACCAGCAACATCAACATCTGCAAAGCAACATCCAAAGGTTTCAGCATCAGGCATCACGAAAAACATAAGAATGGGACTACTGCTAAAATGTCACAGAAAAATCTATCTGCTGGAAATCTAAACTAAGCCCTCAAGACGGGTCACAAACATCCTAGAAAAACAGACGTTTGCAAGCTAAGAATCATCAGCAGCGAGACAGGAATGACCACACTAAACTGAACGTCGAAATGAATCCACAAGTTTAATCACAATACAGGGATTCACGCCACAATCACGCATGAGATACCAGGCCAGCCACTCAGTTCAAACTGCATAAAAACAATGGACAACGAAGAAGTTCAAAGTTACGTCAGCCCTCAGCTAATCATCATCGGGCATAAGTGTTCGCGTGGCTGGGAGAGCCACGGCTGGAGCCGCTACTACTTCCCTACCAAACACCGAACTATGGGACATACGGTAATTGTTGTTCACGCCAAAGGTCGTTACCACTAAAGCATCCAAATCACATGACTCAGACCCTAAGGTCATCATCGCCGATACCCTTCACTCGGCCGCTCTAACTTAAGTCGAAGCGTCAGTATCTGCTCTCTGAAAGAAGAAGAGGAAAAGCTAACTGCACCAGGAAATCAAAACAAATCAGTACAGACTACTAAAATTGAATCAAATCGAAAGCGCATCAGCATAGTCCAGATTGAATTCAAGCAGAACAAATGAACTAATCCAGATATCAATCAGATCAAATAAATTCAGAGGTAATCCAAATGATCAAACAAAGCCGAAGCTGGAAATGGAAAGTTTCGAGTCAAATGCATCAGGAAATATCTCCATTGGAACCAATCTGAATCGATTTGAGTCAATCTGAATCAATCAGACAAGTCAATAAAACAAGTCAGCCAAAAACGAATCAGTATAGAACAATCAAGCAAATTAATGAAATCCAATCGAATCAGAAGATCATATCAGCACAAAACCCCAATCAGGTTCCAAAAGAAGAAACAAGATCCTAATCGTATCATATTTGAATTCAATCTGGAAAAACCCAAACAAAATCGAATCAAATAATATCACTATAGAATCAAATCTCCGTTTAAGGCCCAGAAAGAGAGATAAAAAGAAACTATAAAAAGGGGGAATACAACCTGATGCAGAGGGAGGTGGAAAACCCTAGAACGCGACCGCGAAAGAGAAGTTCGAAGTCATCAAAGCCTATACATAATCAGTCGAGGGGAGTTCACCAGCGCCGCCTAATACGCGACGGGCAAACTCACTCCGAGCTCAGATTACCATCATCATCGCCCTTCAAATTCTCCTCAAAGCCCCACCGTAAAATGTAAGACACCGTGCGTTTCATCTCATGCATTTGTTTCTGTTTCAGGCGAAAGAAAGGTAGCAAAGAGGACCGGAAGAGAGCATCGAGGAAGAAGAAAGAGAAGAGAAACGATAATATGAGAAGAAGAGAAACGATGCGCGCCGTTAGGGTTCTGGGGGGGGAACCCTAATCCCCTTCCAATTTGTGATCCGCTTGGGTTGGGTCCGGAAGTGATACCCGGCCCAACCCTCTTTTGTTTTATCTATTTTATATTTTATTTGTTTTATTAATTTTTATTATTTTTAAATTTTTATTAAAACCTTTTTTCTAACTAAATATTAAACATTTGTTTTTAAAAAAAAAATAATATAATTTAAACCTTTTTTTAAAAAATCTAGCTTAAACCCTTTTAAAAAAAATGATAACATAAAAAAAAAATAAATAAATAAAAACTTTTTTAGATAGTTAAATTAAACTATTTTTTAAAAAATTAAACTTAATCTTTTTTTTTTATTTAAACATCTTTTTTAACTTATTACGTATAAACAATAAAAAAAAAACTCTCCAATCTTGCACTTTTGTCTCATAATTCATCCATTGACTGTCTGATTCGGTTTATTAACAGTGTTTCCTCGTTTTGCAGCTTGTTACGCTGCCAGTAGTTATTTTTGTGTATTTTTAATTCAAATTTTCATTATCATATTGTATCTGCTCCTATCATGTAATCTCGCGAATCCTAATAATCGCGCTTTAATTTCTGCCTTTAAATTTCTGCTTACATGGTTAAATTATGACATTATCTCTCTGTTTGCATGATTCAGTTATCTCATGCGTTTACCACTGTTTCTGTCGCACTACACACACCCGAGGGTTAGGTCTAACCGTTTGGCCGCCGCGCCAATAGTCCTCAACTTCAAACCCTTTCACCTTGCAAACCCTAAATTTTCCACAAGCACCTCGCCGCAGGCAAGATTACAATTTTACCCTTAGCATTAGGTCAAAGAGCCGTCGCGCTCATTTTAGGGTTTCTCGCCGTGGAATCCCTAACTTAACCTAATTTAACCCTAATTACAACTTAACAATTCAACGTAGAGATTCGGAGTTTTTACACTCCGCGTAAGCGTGTCCTTAAGATGCGTTTATTCCCCTTGAGACCTTGACCACAGTCAAGAAGCCTCTAACCTCCCGTTTGAGGGGAACTACGATTACTCTGATTCCACTCCCGTAAGGATACGTAGGCACAGGATGCGATGTCTTGCCGAGTAAACTTAGAATTAACCCCTTAGGTCTCTTTTCTCACTTTTAATCTTTTGTACATATACCTTAAGCAAATAAATAAAGCAAATAGTAAACATTTGAACAAAAGGTTCCTGTAGAGTACTACAGAAGTTTAGGGTGCTAATACCTTCCCTAAATTTAACCAACCCCCGAACCCTAGATCTTTCCCCGCATTGTGTTTACGATGCAAAAATAGGTTTTCCCTCTTTTGACCTTTTCCTTCGGATAAATCAAAGAGCGGTTGTGAATTGAATTGCGATTCAAACTCATTAATAGTTTGTGATCCTATTTCCACCGCAACACAGTCCCTACTCTGATCGGAGACGTATATCACTCAGTGCATTACAAGAATGAGAACCGGAGAGGGAAGAATGTCTCATGCTGCGTACCGTTGTTGTACAAGTGGTTTGATAGTCATTTGCCCAAGAGGAGTTCTTCCGTCTTGTCTGCAGCCACAGCTGAGTGGCCTGAGCGTCTGATGAGTTTGTCGCCAGAAGATATTGATTGGTTCGTTGACAGAGACAGGTTAGGCACCAAGGTGATCTTCAGTTGTAGTGGGTTTCCTAATGTACCTCTGATAGGTAGGAAGGGTTGCATCAACTACAATCCGTCATTGCTAGTTCGTCAGTTCGCATATGCTTTGAGGACTCCACCGAAGGAGGAAGAGGTACAGGAATCTCTGTACCTCACGGGTACTCTAGAGGGGGATTTGTTGTCCAAGCTTCAGCATGCGTGGAACAGTATCAGCAAGAGGGGGAAGCCTTTGTTGGGAAAGATCAACAGCCAAGCCTACCCTCCTTATTCAGCTTGGATCAGAGCCAGAGCCAGCGCTATAGGGATGCCATTCCCTCATGTCAGACCAGAGAGTCCTCCACCAGTCGAAGAGCCTACCACTGTGTCCATTCATCAGCACAACCAGGTATTGGCTGAGCGAGATGAACTGAAGAGGGCGAATGCAGAATTAGAGAAGGAGTTAGCTTAGCTTCGAAGTGAGAGGAACGAAGCCGTGCATGCTCTCAAAAAGCAAACAGAGTCGGTGAACCAACTGGGTGCAGACTTGGCAAAGCAGATTGCTGATCGGGAACGCTTGGGTCAAGACTTCAGGGCTGCTAATGATGTACTAGCTACGAAGAAGCAGCATTTGGAGGAGGCATATCGGAGGATATCTAAGTTCGATCAGCATTGGAAGACCTCCATGGCCACCAGGAAGGAGCGAGAGGACAAGCTGATGCTGCAGATCTCTAAGCTGGAAGCCGAAGTAAAGGACAGTGAGCGGAGGTTTGATGAAGAGACCGCCCGCAGATACGCCGCTGAAGCTCGACTCAACAAAGCTCTTGCTAACCTGAAGGAGCATAAGCTGATGTTTGAGTCTAAGAAGCGGAAACTGAAGGATTGCTTTGGCGAAGGAGCTTGGGAGAGTTCAGTTCAGGGGCTTCAGCATACCATCAGGCAGAGGGAACTACTCGTCGAGGGGTTGCTCACTTCTCCAGATCATCTAGAGACAAAGGAGTTATTAGCAGAGTACCGCGCCCGTGGCCGTACTTGACTAGTTGTATTCCTGTTATTTTAATCTTTGATGTATGCTGACCATCACCAGACTTGTTGGCTGAGGTCATGCTGTTGATTTGTTTTGTACTCGCTGATACTGTGTACTGCCTTGACAGGCCTTTCCACATATATATGAGATTGATGTTTCCATGATTGGGCTCGGATTTCTTCGTCTTCTTATTATCATCAGCACTGGCACTAAGGCACTAGGATCGGGGGGAAACCTCCCACGCACACAGACACACGCATGCATCTGCATGAAGCATATTTGCATGGCGTACATTTTATTGCTTTTCCTAACCTTTATTGTTTACAGGTTTTTCAGGTTCCGAGCTGTTTCCGGTCTCCAGGATTGATCAAAGACTCATCCACCGTTACTCAACTCGCGCTAATCAGACAAGGATCATGGACCAGGTGCAGTTAGATGTTCAAGAGCTCCGTGAACGGATGGATCGTTTTATGGAGCTGATGCAAGTGGTCGCGAATGGTCAGGACCAACTTCGTACTTTGGTTCAACCTCTAATCTCCAGGGTTGACAGTAATGGCATACTGCACGGCGGGGCCGTGCCTACTCCTCCTCCAGTGGATGCTCCACAGAATGTTGTTCCTGTTGCCGGAGGCAACGGCAGCGCTAACGGCAATCTGATGACTAATATCGGACTCAATGCGGCAGGCGCCGACAATGGTAGTCTGGGAGCCAATGTTAACATAGGGCCGGTCCACGACAATGCTGGCGTTGGAAATCTGTTGGTGCCTCAACCGTGGCTGGAGGACCATCAGGATGACGTATTCTCTCAGAGAGGTGTAGAAGCAGAGTTGAATGCTGAAGCTCGACTCAGGTTCAAAGCGATGGAAGACAAGATGAGAGACATTGAAAATCAGAATACGTTGGGTGTTGATGTGTCCAAGCTTGGGTTAATTGCTGATTTCAAGGTGTCGCATAAGTTCAAGGTGCCTGTCTTTGAGAAGTATAAGGGTACTACTTGCCCCCGTGTTCACCTCCGATCTTATTATAGAAAGATGTCCGCCTATTCTGACGATGAGAAGTTGCTGATGCACTTCTTCCAGGATAGTCTTTCTGGTCCATCACTCGAATGGTATATGGGTTTGGAGCCTGCTACTGTGCGCACCTGGAAAGACCTCGTTGAAGCGTTCGTCCTCCACTATCAATACAATAGCGACTTGGCCCCCAACCGAGTTCAGCTTCAGAATCTTTCACAGCGGAACAATGAAAGCTTTAAAGAGTACGCCCAGCGTTGGCGCGAGTTGGCTGCTCGGGTTCAACCGCCGATGGTTGAGCGCGAGCTAGTGCAAATGTTCGTGGCTACCCTTCCTGGAATCTACTATGAAAAGCTGGTCAGTGGCATGTCTGGGACATTCTCGGCTCTCATCACTATGGGCGAGCATGTCGAGAACGGTATAAAGATTGGAAAAATTCAAGGCGAATCATCCTCAGCTGGAGGGAGTAGCAAGAAACCTTACGCTGGCAAGCGTCGAGAGGGAGATGCCAGTGCTGTCACTAATGCTCGGAGAAAGGGCAAGGGCCCTCAGCAGCAGATTGCTAGCATAAATATCCCAGCAGCTCCACCGCAGCAGCAGCCTCAGCAGCAGAATCAGCAGGGGTACAGGAGATATCAGAATCGGGCTCCTCTGACAAATCGTCATTTTGAAACTCCACCTATGTCGTATGCACAGCTCTTGCAAATGTTGCTTCAGCTTCAGTTAGTTCAAAAGAGGACCATGGCTCCCTTAACAGGGGCACCGCCTCCGGGGTATGACGCCAATGCTGCTTGTGATTTCCATACCGGGGCACCAGGCCATACGATTGAGAACTGCAAAGCTTTTAAGCACAAAGTGCAAGACTTGGTGGACGCCAAAGTTATTAACTTTTCTGACAGTGTGCCCAATGTCACCAAAAACCCTATGCCTCATCATAAGGGAGGCGGAGTGAATGCCGTTATCACAGAGGAGAGCGCAGACTTACTGACTGATGTCAAAGGCTTGAAAACGCCGCTTAGTTTTGTCAAGGCTAAGTTGCTGAAGAAAGGCTTTTTCCCTGGATGCGGAGAGTTATGTATGGCTTGTGCTACACTTCCTGATGGGTGTGAGCAGCTGGTAGAAGGTATCCAAAGTCTGATGTCTGAGGGTATTTTGCAGTTCAGCCGGAGCGTTGAGAGTGTATCAGGGGAGGTCGTGCTGAAGCAGGCAGATGAAGTCGCCACCATCACTATTCCTCGTCACCCTATTACTATTTCTGCGCCCCGACCGCCTACAATCACTATCACCAGGGCCGGGCCAATCCCATTCGAAAGCACTAACGCCGTCTCATGGCATTACGGCGCCGAAGTCTACTGCAATGGTCAGAAGTTAGAGCTGGAGCCATACGGATCGACTGTGCAGAATCTTGCCGGAGTCAGTGGCATTACTCGAAGCGGTAGAGTGTTCGCGCCAGTAGAGGTTGCAGCAGAGAAAGTGGTCCGAGCTGACGCTGTAGATAAGGGTAAAGGCAAAGCTGTCGAAGAGGTCCCTTCTGGGGCAGAAAAAGATTTGCTAGTTAAAGATGCTGAAGAGTTCATGCGACTAATCAAGAAGAGCGACTACAAGATTGTAGATCATCTTCATCAGACTCCGTCAAAGATCTCTATTCTTAACTTGTTGCTGTGTTCTGAAGCACACCGCAACGCATTACTGAAGGTATTGAACGCTGCATACGTGCCACAGGAGATATCAGTAAATCAGCTAGAGGAGGTGGTAGCCCATGTTAACGCAGGTAACGGGCTGGGATTCACAGATTTAGAGCTGACTCCTAAAGGGAGAGATCACAACAGCGCCTTGCACGTCTCGATAGAGTGCAGAGGCACGATCATGTCGCATGTCCTGGTGGATACGGGTTCGTCACTTAATGTGCTTCCGAAAAAGGCACTGATGATGTTGGATACCCGGGGATTGCTTTGCACGCCCAGTGATATGGTGGTGAAAGCCTTTGATGGAACTAAGCGCCACGTTTTCGGAGAGTTGACCCTGCCGATTCAAGTTGGTCCGGAGACGTTCAATACGGTTTTTTATATCATGGATATCATGCCTGCCTACAGTTTCCTCTTAGGACGGCCATGGATCCATGCTGCTGGTGCCGTGACGTCCACGCTGCATCAAAAGCTCAAATATGCTGTCGGGGGCAGCATAGTAACCGTCTGTGGTGAGGAGGACATTATGGTGAGCCACTTGTCATCCTTTAAATATGTTGAAATGGATGGCGAGATCCATGAAACTCTCTGCCAAGCATTTGAAACCGTTAAGGTGAAAGAGGTAGCTCCTGTCGTCACAGAGAAGCAAGAGATGAATCTCTCCTCGTTCAAGGAAGCTCGGGCCGTCGTCGAAGCCGGTTCCACCCCAGGCTGGGGGCATGTGTTGGATATACCAATCAAACAGGACAAGTTTGGATTGGGGTATTCTCCTAAAGCTGAAGCTTCATCTTCTTCGTCTTCGTCTCGTGGGAAGGGGCCGATCTTATTCACCAAGGGCGGAGTGATTTTCGAAAGCATCAACGCAGCATCTGAGGATAGCGGGGATAGTGATTGTGATCTTGACGCCTGGATTCAGCCAAGCAAGTCGGGCGAGCGCCTCCACAATTGGACCATCAAGGAGATTATCCAGCTGACAAGTGAAGAGTAATGATTTGCTTTTTTACAATCTTTGTACAACCCTATGTCCTGCCGGGGGCATAGTGGTTTTATTGTCAGGGCCTTGTTGGATTATGTACATGCATTTTGTTAATAAATAAAAGGAGTTTTCTTCGTACTCAAATATTGTGTTCACTGTTATTCCTGTTTTATGTTTAGTTTGAAAAACAGCAAAATGGCAACGGGGTTTGTGCTAACCTGCATATTCTTGCTTTAAACTTAACCCTTGTTATTGCAGGATCCACATAACAGATGACATCGACTCTGGACCCTCTACGACTCACTACGACTTTGATTGCCCGATATATCAAGGCGAGGATGAGATTGATGAAAGACGAAGACCTTCCGGAAGAGTTGGCCCGCTTGTTGAGACAAGAGGAGAAGGTTATTCTGCCTCACGAGGAAGATATTGAGATCATAAATCTGGGTTCTGAGGAGCTCGTCAGAAATGTCAGAGTAGGGGCTGCGCTGCAGAATGATGTCAAGCATAGACTGGTCGAGATGCTTCGAGAGTATAGTGACGTCTTTGCTTGGTCATACGAAGATATGCCCGGACTCGACACAGACATCGTGGTTCATCGTTTGCCGTTGCGAGAAGATTGCCCTCCAGTCAAGCAGAAGCTTAGGAGGACGAGACCAGACATGGCTGTAAAAATCAAAGAAGAGGTCCAGAAGCAGTTGGATGCAGGATTTCTAGCCGTTACCACTTACCCTCCGTGGGTCGCCAACATAGTGCCTGTACCGAAGGAGGACGGTAAGGTGCGCATGTGCGTCGATTATCGGGATTTGAATAGGGCGAGCCCTAAGGATGATTTCCCGTTGCCTCATATCGATGTGTTGGTCGACAACACAGCCCAGTTCTCCGTGTTTTCGTTCATGGATGGTTTCTCCGGTTACAATCAGATTAAGATGGCACCGGAGGACATGGAGAAAACGACGTTTATCACCCCCTGGGGAACATTCTGCTATAAGGTAATGCCCTTCGGTCTGAAGAACGCAGGGGCCACTTACCAGCGAGCAATGGTAACTTTGTTTCATGATATGATTCATCATGAGATCGAGGTCTATGTTGATGACATGATTGCAAAGTCCCAAACGGAGGAAGAGCATCTGGTCAACTTATTGAAGCTGTTTGAGAGGCTTAGGAAGTTCAGGCTGAGGCTGAATCCTAACAAGTGCACTTTCGGAGTGCGGTCCGGAAAGTTATTGGGGTTTATCGTTAGTGAACGAGGTATTGAAGTCGATCCTGCGAAAATAAAAGCTATTCAAGAAATGCCAGCGCCGAAAACAGAAAAAGAAGTTCGTGGTTTCTTGGGCCGAATAAACTACATTGCAAGGTTTATATCTCAGCTCACGGCCACTTGTGAACCGATGTTCAAGCTTTTAAAGAAAGATCAGGCGATTACTTGGAATGAGGATTGCCAGAAGGCATTCGATAA
Organism: Lathyrus sativus; assembly: GCA_963859935.3. Lineage (NCBI taxonomy): Eukaryota > Viridiplantae > Streptophyta > Magnoliopsida > Fabales > Fabaceae > Lathyrus > Lathyrus sativus. The sequence continues at coordinate 280,788,697 of OZ012741.1, forward strand.
GATAAAGCAGTATCTTCAAGAACCTCCAATCTTGATACCCCCAGTGGCTGGACGGCCATTAATCATGTACCTGACGGTTCTGGAGAATAGTATGGGGTGTGTTCTCGGTCAGCACGACGAGACGGGCAGAAAAGAGCATGCCATTTATTATTTGAGTAAAAAGTTCACTGAGTGTGAATCTCGATACTCGATGCTGGAGAAGACGTGTTGTGCATTAGCTTGGGCTGCCAAACGTCTCCGACAGTATATGCTCAATCACACCACTATGCTAATTTCGAAGATGGATCCGATCAAGTACGTCTTCGAAAAGCAGGCTCTTTCGGGCAGGATTGCCAGATGGCAAATGGTGTTAACGGAATATGATATTCAGTACGTCTCCCAGAAGGCCATCAAGGGAAGCGTATTGTCTGATTACCTTGCCGAACAGCCAATCGAAGACTACCAGCCAATGAAGTTCGAATTCCCTGACGAGGATATTATGTTTTTCAAAGCGAAGGATTGCGATGAGCCATTGCCCGATGAGGGGCCAGATAGGAAGTCTCAGTGGAAGTTGATATTCGACGGAGCGGTTAATTCCTATGGAAGTGGTATCGGGGCTATCATCACGACTCCTCACGGATCCCACATCCCGTTTACTGCGAGACTGACGTTTCCAGTTACCAACAATGAAGCCGAGTATGAAGCATGTATTATGGGTCTAGAAGAGGCAATTGATTTGAGGATCAAGAATCTAGACGTATATGGTGACTCAGCGCTTGTAATCAATCAGATTAAAGGGGAGTGGGAAACTCGTCAAGCGAATTTAGTGTCGTACATGAATTATGCCAGGAGGCTGCTTCCGTTCTTCGATCGAGTGGAACTCCATCATGTACCCAGGGCTGAAAATCAGATGGCTGATGCCTTAGCCACGTTGGCTTCAATGTATAAAGTCAATTTTTGGAATGAGGCTCCAAGAATTGTCCTTGCGCGTCTTGATAGACCGGCATTTGTCTTTGCAATCGAGGACACCGCCGACGGCAAGCCATGGTTCCACGACATCCAGACCTTCCTTATGACTAAGGAGTATCTTGCGGGTGCGTCAACCCAGGATAAGAAGACTCTGAGGAGGCTATCTGGAAACTTTTATCTCAATCCTGATGGAGTGCTGTATAAGAGAAACCACGATCTCGTGCTGCTCAGATGTGTAGATGAGAAAGAGGCGAGTATGCTCATGGAAGAAGTCCATGAGGGCACATTTGGTACGCATGCCGGCGGGCATGCCATGACGAGAAAGATCCTGAGAGCAGGGTATTGCTGGTTGACTATGGAGTCGGATTGCTTCAGATTCGCGAAGAAATGTCACAAATGCCAGATTTATGCTGATAGAGTTCATGTGCCGCCGTGCCCATTAAATGTCATGTCCTCCCCTTGGCCGTTCTCCATGTGGGGCATCGACATGATAGGCAAGATCGAGCCCACTGCATCCAATGGTCATCGTTTCATTCTGGTAGCTATCGACTACTTCACCAAATGGGTGGAGGCAGCCTCGTACGTTAATGTGACCAAGCAGGTGGTAGCTAAATTCATAAAGAGGGACATCATCTGTCGCTATGGAATTCCCGAGCGGATCATCACTGATAATGGTTCGAATTTGAATAACAAGATGATGAAGGAGCTGTGCCAGAGCTTCAAGATTGAACATCACAACTCATCTCCTTACCGACCGAAGATGAATGGCGCTGTTGAAGCGGCCAACAAGAACATCAAGAAGATTGTTCAGAAGATGGTTGTGACGTACAAAGATTGGCACGAGATGTTGCCATTCGCCTTACACGGTTATCATACGACGGTGCGTACGTCGACCGGGGCAACTCCTTTCTCCTTGGTGTACGGTATGGAAGCTGTCCTACCGTTAGAACTGGAGATTCCTTCTTTGCGAGTTTTGGTCGATGTGAAACTCGACGAGGCAGAATGGATTACGAATCGCTTGAACCAACTCAGCCTGATGGACGAGAAGAGGTTAGCATCGATTGCATTTGGTCGCCTGTACCAGAGCCGAATGAAGAAAGCTTATGATAAGAAGGTGCGTTCTAGAAGCTTTCAGACGGGTGATCTCGTCCTGAAGAAGATTCTTCCGCCACACTCCGATCACCGGGGCAAGTGGACTCCGAATTACGAAGGGCCGTATGTCGTCAGCAAGGTTTTCTCAGGAGGAGCTTTGTTGTTATCCATGATGGATGGTGAAGATTTTGCATCCCCGGTGAACGCGGACGCAGTTAAAAAATACTTTGCTTGAAAGAGACCCGCTGGACAAAAAAGAAAGAGTCCAGGCAAAAAAGGGGCATCCCGGCGAACCAAAAACAGAATAAAAGGTTCGGGCAAAAATTAGGGATATATTGAAAAATGTACACCCGCGAAGTCGAAAACCTACACTGGGCGGCTTCGGCAAAAAAGGGTATCCCGGTGAGCTGAAAACCCGTAAAGGGCGGTTCACACAAAAGTTAGGGATTTGAATAAGCAAATGACTGCGTTCCGCGTGGACTTTCATTGTTTAGTGGTTTGGAGGACCTGAGGGCCGTTTATCTGAATCAATCTCTTCCGAAGCTGAAGCGTCGGAGAAGTATCGAAGTCGAGTGGGTCTTAGAGGGATCAACTTATGGTGTTCGTCTACGCCTCGTTGCCGACATTTGTACATACTGATGTATAGTTATGTTTTATTTTTGCGCGGCTTCCTCATTCCAGGAGCTTGCCTCTGTTGTAAAACATTTATTTACCCATTCAGGGGTCCACCATCAATAAAATGCATATTATTCAGCAATTCTGCTTGCCTGTTTTAGCATTTATCTGTTTTGTTTGCGAATGAAAACACCGATGTTTTTGATAAAATGCGCATACATAAACTTGCGGGCCTAGGCCCATTGATTGATGAAACAATTAATTACCTGAATATTGTCACGAGATAATAACCTTGATAGGCCCCTTTGAGGAGGGTATCTTGTCTGTTTGTTTGTGTTGTTGCAGGTATAGCGCCTTCCAGAAGATGTGTCGTGCGCATCCCCGAAGCAGGGCAAGTCCTCCTTCCAGCAGAGTTCAGTAGTCTCTCCTCCGCAGAATCTGAACGCAAGAAAGCGGGCATTGATATGTCTCCCCAGGCAGGGATGATTCTCTTCCCCGAGCAGGCGCATCCTGAAGGAACGTCACCTCATCAGCTGAGTCGCGCGCAGCAACTCATATTCTCCCCCAGCACCGGGTCACAAGTGTAGGTTTCATAGGAAGGTTCGGGTGCCGAAGCTCGTGTTTTCCCCCAGTAAAGTCGCCGCAGCAGGTGTTGCCCCAGCACCGGGTCACAAGTGCAGGTTTCGTAGGGAATTGTTCGTACGCCAAAATATGCAGTAACTAATGGCGCCAGACTGAAGTCTCCAGCGAAATTGAGATTCCCCACCAGAGTCGTATTCTCTCCCGAAGTCGGATGATTCCCTCTTCCCCAGTAGAGTGTTGGAACAACTGACGTTGTATTCCCCTGCAGAGTTGCACTCTCCCCCGAAGTCAGATGATTCTTTCTTCCCCGGCGAAATTTAAATTCCTCATCAGAGTCGTGCTCTCCAGTGAAGTAGAATGATTTCTCTCTCCCCGGCTGAGTCCGCAAACCCCCAGGAGGGCCGAATCCTTGAAAGCAGCTGGGACCTTGAGTGGATGTTCCCTAGCAGAGCGTGGGGCAGCTGATGCTGTATTTCCCCAGAGTCGCGCCCTCTCCAGCGAAGCAGAATGACTTCTCCTTCCTCAGCCGAGTTTGCAGATGTTCAAGAGAGCCGTGTCCTTGGAAGTTGATCAGGTCATGATTGGTTTTTCCCCAGTGGAGTGTGAAGCAGCTGAGGTTGTTTCCCCACATAGTGGTTATCCCCAGAAGAGTAGCCGAGAAGGCCCCGCAGTTTGTTCTCGCGATCGATGTCACTTTCTCGTAGAGCTTCGTTCCCCTGCAGCAGATCAACTGAAGTTGTTTTCCCTGCGGCAATCAACGGAAGATCAATTCCCCAGACGGAGTCCGATTGGTATTGGCGTGTCCACGTTCTCCTCAGCAAGATGATTCCTCTACCTGAGTGGTTCTTTCTCCTTGACAGGAGGATTTCCCCCTCGGCATTTATTTTGCTGACGGGATCGCATCGTTGTGCATGACTGCATAGCATTTAACATTGCATAGCATTTAGCATAAGCGCATAGCATTTCCACCATGTGGGGCATGGCGTCGAAGCATACGCACCATAAGCATGATCTAGGTTATTGCCATTCTTGTTTTACAGGTGCTCCACCAAAAGACCAGTTGCTCAGGATGATTCCTGACGCTCTCCCCAACGAGGTCGTTTTCTTAAGAGGATTCTTAGGACCCCGGTGTAATTCCCACAATCGCTCGCTCAAGATGATTTTTGAGATCCCCAGCGAAGTCTGCAGTTTAAAACGATTCTTGAATTCCTCAGCAGAGCCGTTTGCTTAAAATGATTCTTAAGACCTCAGTACAGCTTCCCGAGTTGTTTGCTTAGGATGATTCTTGAGCTCCCCAGTAGCGTCCCCAGCAAGAGTTGCCCAGGAAGATTCCAGGGATCCCTAGCAGATAAAGTCTCCAGAAAGGTCAGCAGTTCAGGATGATTCTCGAAGGTACCCGACGGAGTTGTTCGTTCAAGATGACTCTTGAAGTCCTTAGCAGCGTGATATGTGTGCTCCAACAGTGATGTCTAATCTGAAGATTGACTTCGTAAACGCCTGAAGGCGATATCGGAGTGTTCCTGTGGATTCAGGTTTCCGTGCTGATGAATCAGCGCTTGTCTGAAGACAAAATTCAAAAATTTGTATATACAGCTTTTGTTTGCAAAGTGATTCGTGTTGGCCTGAAGACCAAGTCAGTTATCCTGAGGTGATGATTGATCGCGATCCAGTGAATAGTGTTTCTTCTGACTGAAGTCGAAGATGTTTCTCCAGCTGAAACGGAGTTTTCCTGAAGGCAAAGGGTTTGAATCCCCGTAGAGTCATGAACGGCTCAGGATACCATTTCTCTGACTGAAGTCATAGATTTCCCAAGCTGAAGCGAGGGTGCCTGAAGGCAAGGTTACCCCCAAGGTTATGAATGACCTAGGATTCATTTTTCGGACTGAAGGCCGAAGTATATCCCTGACTGAAGTCTCGGACACTCTATAGCAGAGGCGGAGTCGCCTGAAGGCAGACCCATGTATCCTTGAAGGCCAAGGGCCATTTCTTTAGACTGAAGTCGAAGATACCCCCTGCAGAGTTGCCATCCTTGAAGGCCAGGGGTGCTTATCTTCAGAAGTACTTGAAGATCTTTTCTAGCTGAAGCTGGAAGTGGCCAGGGGGCCAGGGTTTCATATAGCTCTGATGTTGAAGTTCTACAGTGGGATCATTGTGCACTAGTACCCCGATGTTCGTTATGGTTCTGAGGGTGAACCCCAGATCAGAGTGTGCTCGGTTAAGTCTCTCATTCCCAGCGGAGTAGCTTCAAATACGCAAGTGTACATCTTGTCCCATTTACCTGGGGTGAGCCCCAGGTCAGATTATGATTGGTTCCGGCGGCGATGTTGGATGTTTGTTTGACGGCAAGGTCAGAGTATGTTTGTGTCCGACGGTGATGTTGGATGTTTGTTTGACGGCGAGGTCAGAGTATGTTTGTGTTCGACGGCGAGGTTGAATGTTTGTTTGACGGCGAGGTCAGATTATGTTTGTTTGACGGCGAGGTCAGAGTATGTTTGTGTCCGACGGCGATGTTGGATGTTTGTTTGACGGCGAGGTCAGAGTATGTTTGTGTTCGACGACGATGTTGAATGTGGTCGACGGCGAGGTTGAATGTTTGTTTGACGGCGAGGTCAGATTATGTTTGTTTGACGGCGAGGTCAGAGTATGTTTGTGTCCGACGACGATGTTGGATGTTTGTTTGACGGCGAGGTCAGAGTATGTTTGTGTTCGACGGCGATGTTGAATGTGGTCGACGGAGAGGTTGAATGTTTGTTTGACGGCGAGGTCAGATTATGTTTGTTTGACGGCGAGGTCAGAGTATGTTTGTGTCCGACGGCGATGTTGGATGTTTGTTTGACGGCGAGGTCAGAGTATGTTTGTGTTCGACGGCAATGTTGAATGTGGTCGACAGCGAGGTTGAATGTTTGTTTGACGGCGAGGTCAGATTAGGTTTGTTTCGACGGCGAGGTCAGATTATGTTGGTTTCCGGCGGCGATGTTGGAGGTTTATGATCGACGGCGATGTCAGACTCTTTAAATCCCCAGCAGAGATGATGTTTGTACGACGGCGACGTCGGGTGTCTCTCAGAGCGATGTTTGTTTCCGACGGCGATGTCAGATTCAGTTTTCCAGCGGTGATGTTGGGCATGTCAAGTTGATCCAGTCTTCTGGCGGCGATGTTAGGTGATGCAGATCCTTTAGTTCTCCAGCGGCGATGCGGGGTATTTAGTCAGATGTAGTTCTCCAGCGGCGATGCGGGGTATTTTGTCAGATTTAGTTTTCCGGCGGCGATGTTGGATGTTTGTTTCCCCGAGTTATGGTTGTTCCTGACGGTGATGTCAGGTGGTTTGGCCTCCCCGCGGCGATGTTGGGTGTTCCTCAGAATTTTGTCTGCTTCTGATGGTGATGTCAGGTGGTTTAGTCTTCCAGCGGCGATGTTGGGTGTCTGGTTGCCTGAAGATGATGTCAGAAGAAGTTAACGTGGATAACTGACGACGATGTCAGATCAATATTTCTCCAGCTAGTTGCCGTGCAGCTAGTGTCGCAGTTTTTCGAAGATTTGTTCTCCGCAGAGTATCGTGTGCTCGTGTAGTTGGCAAATTTTCGGGTTTACCGGTATTCAACCGTCTCGCACCTTGATTGGCTGAGAGCCGTTCGCTTCTCACCCAGTCAGGTTCAAGCCGTTTGAATAGGGGCAGCTGTTGCACCCCAAAATTTGACCAACAATTATTCATCCATCAAGTGTTTGAAGGTTGATACCTTCATCAGAAAGTTCAGGAGATCCTCAGAGCAACTGGTTGAAACCAAGGTTGTGTGCCTCATAGCTTGAGAGTTGTGGGAGCCCCTCAGATGATTCTAAGACTTTGAAGAATAGACTTGAAGCTTTGAGAAAGCCTATGAGATGTATTAAAAGCCCTCATGAAGCCCAAAGAAGTCATTGTGCAAGAATCCAGAAGATTCAACCATGAATGGTAGGATTAGGGTTTTGACTGGGTCAACCCTAAGTCAACTGAAGATTTGGAGAAGGTTGAGACCTAATCCAAGGGCCATGAGATCATGGAATGATACATGGAGATGCTATAAAGATGATTCCTAGACCAACTCATCATGATTGAAGAGTTTGAGAAGTTTTGAGTTAGGGTTTCCAAGGATTGACAGTGGAAAAAACCCTAATTTGATCCCTATCTTCCAGGCAGTTTTAGCTCAAGATGTGATTGATATCTCATCTTCCCCATAACATGAATGTTGTAGATCTTGTTCTTAGCTTTAATTTGAGTGGTATAAGTCCTTGATAGGATGTGCAGAGCTCAAGTTATGGTTTTGACAAATTACAGGTCAGCTGAGGTGTGTGAATCTGGGTCCTTGAAAGTCACCCAACTTGCAGACAACTTTTTCCCTAGTAGGATGATTCCTATGGTTTCTTGGTCAACATGAATGTTGAAGAGCATCTTCTTAGCTTTCTAGAGAGTACTAGAAGTCCTTGATAGGATTTGTAGAACTCAACTTATGGTTTGAACAAGACAGGGGTATTTTGGTCATTTGGTGATTATAGGTCATTTTAAGCAAAGGCCATATCTCCTATTTCCAAGCCTCAAATGAAAAAACTCAAAACATCAAAGTTGTTCAAAATGGGATTTTAAGCTTAGAAAATAGGTCATGAGTTGTTGAAAGAGCTTGTAGAAAGGATTTTCATGATTGGGTAAAAATGACCTAAAAATGGCTTATAAGTAAAAAAAGTTGAAATGGAATTTTGGTTTAGGAGATGTACAAATCCAAAATGGGTCATCCAATATGTCATTTTGACTCCAAACATTATTTTAAAAACAATGGTTCAAGTAGAATTTTGATTTGAGGTCTCAAAATGGAGGTTGCTTTGTAATTTTCATTCTTGCATAATAAGGCAACTTGAGAAACTTCACATGAGGCAAAACCAAGGCATGTTTTTCACTCATTCCTTCTCAATATCTCTTGTAAGGAGATTTTAAAGCCAAATTGACAAGCTTAAGGCATGAGATAAGGGATATACAATGTATCATTTCATGAGAAATTCCATAACATTCTAGCACTTTCCATGAGTTTCTAGACTCTTCTTTTGATTGTTATAAGAAGGATGAATCACCATGAGATCAAGGTTGGTGAAAGTTGCTGAGTTCATTAGGGAGAGTGAGAGAGAAAGTGCCATTGCAAGGTTTCTTCAAAATCAAGCAAGCTTCAATTTCTTCTTCTACAAGCCTCATCCATCTCAATTCTTGCAAACAGAAAGGTGTCCATCATTGGAGGAGCATTTGGAGAAGATTTCAAGCCTTGAGTCAAGCTCTAGCACCACTCACCATTGATCTTTAGCAGGTTGGTAACTTGATCCATAAGTCCTTATTTAGGTGCATTCTGTTAGAATTTTAGGTGGAAAGATAGCATGCTAGGTTAGAGGAAGGTTTTCTGAAAGTTTGAGAGGGATCCATGGAGTTTCGTGGCAGGGTACCAATTCTTGCAAGATTGATAATAGGTTGTTCATGGAGTTTTAATGGATATGGTATAGTTTAGAATGGCTAGGGTAGCATGGAGAACAAGTTTATATCATTAGATTGAAGCTCTATCATGTTGGATCTCAGAGAATCATGGTGGAACCCAAACGTTCGTGTGTTCTGTTAGGGTGATATGAGGGGTTTCAGGGAAAACTATTGGTATAGTCGTGTTCATGGTGATCATTAGCACAAGTTTGCTCTTGGAAGTTTTGGATTTCATTGAGGGATCAGAGAGAACGAGTTGATGGAAACTCTGGCATGGAGTTAGGGTTTCTGAAAACCCTAGGGTGTGTTTGGAGAAGACGAGCTCGTCACCGTTGGATTAGCCTGGATGTTTGACTTCTTCATCTGATCGCACGGTTCCAATTAAATCTCAGAAACGGAGGGAAATTATAAAACCAAAATGCAGCGTTTGGTTTAATGACGAGTTCTGGGCTTGATGGAAATTTGATGTTCACACCCCACCCTGAGGCCCAATCCAGATTTCAACGTGAAAAACATGCTGTTTACACCGTATCCTTTTCATTTTCTGGTGATTTTTTCTTTTTATTTTTTTTGAGCGCATGGGCCTACCAGATTACTAAGCGCACCCCCAGGTTCTCAGCCCATCATGGATATCAACTGGGCGCAGTTACTTTCCTCACCCCCCATCCCCTTTTCTTATATTTTTCTTATTTTATTTCTTTTAATTTTCTTGCATGTTATAAAATCCATATAAAATAGAAAACTTAATATTTTTCACTTCTTGTTTTTTTCACATATTCATAATCATGTCTAGAAAAATGTAAATAAATAAAACTCCATTTTATTTTTCTTTTAATATTTTTAGCATATTTTCTATGTAAATAGTATTTTTTAATTGATTTAGTTGATACTTAATTTTGTATAATTTCTTTTAGGACTTTCCCTTAGGATTTTTGAGCCATTCTTTTTGGCATAATTAGATATTGAATCATAGATCATATAGGATTTAATTCACAATTTGTAGATTAAAATTTGATATAGTTTGCTTATTTGACATTTAGGTGCTCAATTAGGGCTTTAGGTTGTATAAGTAGATATGAACAATTTTGTTTTGGGGTCTTATAGGTCAAATTAGTACATGGGGAATATATGGGTTAAGGGTAAGTATGTATAGAGTCCCCTAGAATTTTTCTAGAATATTGTTTGGTGTTTTAGTATTTTTAATTGATTTTTGAATGTATGGTTAGTATGTGTGTTGCTTGAAGGCATAGTTTGTATTGTTTTGTTTTCTTTTCTTCTCCTTTGAGTGTGTGAGCCTTGAAGATTGAGTTGAAGACCTTGTGGATCATCATTGAAGACTTTGAAGACCTTGAGGTGGAGCTATGGTTGGCTTTTGTTGTTTTGTTTATAGGATCATAAGTGCATAGGCAGAGCTTTAGATAGAATAACTCCATTTCAATAAACAAGGAGTGTCTTGTTCACCTCCTTCCTTCTCCATGACATGAAGTCCCTTAAGGGTGTTCACCTCTCTCCTTTGGAGGGATTAGTGACCTTGCCCTATGAGGTAGAACTTTGAGAGAGCCTTTCCATTTGATGTTAAGTTCTCAATGGCATCCTTTGGAAGTCAGTGAGCACTCTAACATCCTCACCTCATCTTGTTGACTGAATCTTGTTTGATGGAGCATTTGGATTGTTGAAGATAGCAAGGAAGAGTATTGAAGATGTGCAGAAGAGGATGATAGAAGACTTGATTGAAGATCTAAAAGCCATTGAAGATAGAAGTTGAAGCTTTGAAGAGGATGAATCCTTGAAGACTGTTGAAGTCTGAAGACTTTGTGAAGATCAAGTTGATACTTGAAGATCCCTGAAGATAGTGAAGCCTGAAGGTGGAGCTGATCAAAGAAGCTGAAGCTTAAAGGGAGAAGATGAGTTGATACTCATGTTGTAGGGTTGGCACCTGGAAAGCAAGGGATCTCTGAAGTCTGAAGACTGAGTTGCTGCTGGAGGAGCTGAGGCTTTTCTTCTATTTTTCTTTTCTGTATTGTGTGTTTTGTCTGATTTGTCTGTTGCATTAGATTAAGTCCATCTAGAATAAGTTCAATCTAAGAGCATGATTGCATTAGAGGATGAGTTGCTCCATCTGTTTGTATTGTTATTGCTTGGCTTTGCTTGCGGGTATTCGGTAGAGCCCAGCTCCCTTGCCCATGTGTTTATTTTGCCTGATGGCATTTTCATTTCTTTTATCTGCATGATTGCAGTTTACTGTTTATTGCTTGATAGCATATTGTTTATTTTTCAGTATGATTACTGTTATTTCATGACTGGCTTGAGGTTGAGATGAGCTTGTGGAGGCTGAAGCCCCACACACATTTCCTCCCTCACTTGCATTGCATGCATTTTACTGTTAAAGCTGAAGCTTTTGTCTGTTTTGGTGTATCATTGACATGATCCCTTAGGACTCTCATTTCCTTTGATAAGGATTTGATGATAGACTTTTAGGTTGAAACCTATGCATGACAACTTCTAGGAGTTCCCTGTTCAAACCTCAACCATAGGATGAATCCATGGCATGATAAAAGTAGGACTTGATAGTCTCCCTCCTAGTTGGGCCTGTTCTCTTCTCATCTCAAAACAGTTTAAGATACAGTAATCATGAATGATTTCTTTCGTACGTTACGAGCCTTAAGCTATCTGAGAAAAGATTGTGGGAGAGTTCCTTTTCCCCAGTCTGGATATTTAGTATGGTACCCTTTGGGTGACATGCGACGCATTCACTCTCAGGTCATAGTCTCTAGTGCGGTTGAAATCGCAAACACAATAAAAACACTTCTTTCGTAAACAGGAAATAAACCGTAGTTTCCCGAACTACGTGAGCTCTGATCTCTCATGCCTGTTGAGAGTACGTAGGCACAAGATGGCGAAGTCTTGGCGAGCTACCTTCCCCCATAACCCTTCGTAGGCCGAACTACGTTGACTCTGATTTCTCATTCTCTGATGAGAATACGTAGGCATAAAGTGCGACGCTTTGCCGAGTCATTTTTCTTTTCTTTTTCAGCCAGCCTTGATAGGTAGATAGATTATAACCAACCCGTCCAAGTAAACAAACAAGCGAGGATCCCGTCGAGTACGACGGACGTGAGGGGTGCTAATACCTTCCCCTTGCGTAACCGACTCCCGAACCCAGGCAATGGTTGAGACGACCTTGTCTTACCCTTTTTTCGTCAGGTTTTTCCGATTGTTTCCTTTCCCGCTCTGAGGGATAAATAACGAAAGGTGGCGACTCTTCTGTCATGCCGGCACCTTATTTTCGCGCGAGCGACAAAGAGCAAGTTGATACTTGAAGACCCAATGAAGATCCAGTAAAGATTGAATGAAAAGCTTAAGCTTGCAGAAAAAGAAGACCAAGTTGAGACTGGTAAAGCAAGGAGAGCTGAAGCTTGAAGGACAAAGGATAAGTTGATACTTACTTTGAACTTTTGAGATCCTGAAGGAATCAAGTTGATACTTGTGGTTAAGAGTGAAGCCTGAAGGTGGAACTAATTAAGGAGCTGAAGCTTGAAGAAGAGAATAAGTGGAAACTTATGTTGAAGGGTTGAAACCTGGAAAAGCAAATTGATATCTGTCAAAAGTGATGGAGGTCTGAAGACTGAGTTGCTGTTAGAAGAGGTGAGGCTTGGAGTTGAGAGAGGAGTTGATCTGCTTTCTTCTTTGTTTCTTTTCTGTATTGATGTGCCTTGTTTGACTTGCTTGATGCATTAGAATAAGTCCATATCTAGAATAGCTTTAATCTAGGAGCATGATTGCACTAGAGGTTGAGTTGCTCCCTCTGCTTGTATTGTTACTGTATGGCTTTGCTTGCGGGTATTCGGTAGAGCCCAGCTCCCTTGCCCATGTGGTTTGTTTTGCTTAATAGAATTTTATTTCTTCTGTATGATTGCAGTTTACTGTATCTTGCTTAATAGCATGTTTTATTTCAGTATGATTACTGTTATTCATTCTGGCTTGAGGTTGAGATGAGCTTGTGGAGGCTGATGTCCCACACACATTTCCTCCCTCACTTGCATTGCATGCATTTTACCGTATTATTGTTTACTGTTTAAGCTGATGCTTTATCTGTTTCTGTGTATCATTGACATGATCCCTTAGGACTCTCATTTCCTTTGATAAGGAAGTGATGATAGAACTTTAGGTTGAAACCTATGCATGATAACTTCTAGGAGTTCCCTGTTTCAAACCTCAACCATAGGATGAATCCTTGGCATGACAACAGTAGGACTTGATAGTCTCCCTCCTAGGTGAGCCTGCTCTCTTCTCATCTCAAAACAGTTTAAGATACAGTAATCATGAATGATTTCTTTCGTACGTCACGAGCCTTAAGCTATCTGAGAAAGGATTGTGGGAGAGTTTCTTTTCCACAGTCTGGATGTTTAGTATGGTACCCTTTGGGTGACATGCGACGCATTCACTCTTAGGTCATAGTCTTTAGTGCAATTGAAATTGCAAACACAATAAAAATAACTTCTTCCGTAAAAGACAGAAAACAACCCGTAGTGTCCCGAACTACGTAAGCTCTGATCTCTCATATCTGTTGAGAGTACGTAGGCACAATACTGATGTATTGGCGAGCTACCTTCAGCATAACCCGTCGTAGGTCGAACTACGTTGACTCTGATTTCTCGTTCTCTGATGAGAATACGTAGGCGTAAAGTGTGACGCTTTGCCGAGTCATTTTTCTTTTCTTTTTAAGCCAGCCTTGATAGGTAGATAGATAAACCAACTCGTCCAAGTAAACACAACAAGCGTGGATCCCGTCGAGTACGACGGACGTGAGGGGTGCTAATACCTTCCCTTTGCGTAACTGACTCCTGAACCCAGACAACGCTTGCGACGACCTTGTCTTACCCTTTTTCGTTAGGTTTTTCCGATCGTTTCCTTTCCCGCTCTGAGGGATAAATAACGAAAGGTGGCGACTCTTCTGTTGTGCCGACATTTTATTTTCGCGAAAGCGACAGCTGACGACTCTGCTGGGGATCGAACCCAGAATCTCTGGTTCTCCGGTTCCCTATGAGAGTCAATCCTAGCGCTTGTATGATTACTTGTTGGGTTGTGTTTATTTATCACATTTTATTTCCCGCATTTTATTTTCAGTATGATATGATTATCTGTGCTGTTGTGGGAAGGGGCATTCTGATGAGTGAGAAGCCAGACCCAGGCTTGAGTGAACATAGAATTAGTTGTGGAAATTAGTGGGCGCGTGCTTGCTTTGCAGACACTAATGTCTCATGAAATCCACGCTCAGACAAGGTTCTCCCGGTTGGCTTCTCTTTTAACCCTTTGGGTTGAGACGGTTGCTGGTTTGGTGGATTGTCGACTTTGGGGACCGATCATTTGTGATTCAGCCGAGTGAGGCCGCTTCATGAGCTGGTGATGCCACACCTTCTGGGTATCGTATCACCCCTCTTGAATGTCTGTGACGCTGATGAACGCATAGGATGCCGAACTTGAGTCAGTTTAGGTCCATACCTGTGAGCAGGGTTGGGTTTATTGCAGGAAACTTTGACCTTCAGACCACCTGGTTTTCTTGATAGTGGATCAGTTTTGTTGGGATCTGAGGTTCTCATCTGCAGACATGTATTTGTTCTTGATAGAACAGGTTTTGATAAGAGGATCTTATCATCAGATGTGTATTTGTTCTTGATAGAGCAAGTTTTGATCAGAGGATCTTATCATCAAATGTGTATTTGTTCTTGATAGAGCAAGTTTTGATCAGAGGATCTCATCATCAGATGGGTATTTGTTCTTGACAGAGCAGGTGTATGACTGGGGTCTGAAGATCCCATTATCAGATATTTTGTTCTTGATAGAGCAGAGTTTTATTACCAGATGTTTGTTCTTGATAGAGCAGAGTTTTTGTCATCAGTTGTTTGTTCTTGACAGAACAGATTTATGATTGGGGTCTGAAGATCTCATCAACAGATGTATGTTTGTTCTTGATAGAACAAAGTTTTATTATCAGATGTTTGTTCTTGATAGAGCAGATTTCTTGGTCCTGTATCAGGGGTCCTTATTATCAGACATTTGTTCTTGACAGAGCAAGATTATGGTCCTATGTATATGGCCCTATCAGATAGTTGTTCTTGACAGAGCAGATGTGTGGTCCGATACCAGGGTTTTCTTATTATCAGATGCAGTGGTTGTTCTTGATAGAGCAGCGTTATGGTTTTGTTGATACAGAATCTCCACAACACATTTTCCTTGATCTCCTATTGCATGATTGCATTTTGCATTAGTTTGCATACTCATTTGCATTTCATTAACGTGTGTTTGTGTTGCAGGTTCCGTTTTCCCCGATCCAGGATTTCTTGCCTCCTATTGTATTGTTATGGGTTCTCTGAGGAAGACCGTGGCTTACAAGTTCCCTGCCCCTGATGTGGTTAAGTTGACTGGTTTGATAGCTTTAGCAGATGATTCTGTGAGGGATGAGTTCAGAAAATCTTATGGCAAGTTGCTCGGTTTGGTTCGTAAACCCTTCTGTGTTCGAGTTGAATGGGTTGCACGCTCTGCTGCAGTTCTACGACCCTCCGTTGAGATGTTTCACTTTTCAGGATTTTGTTCTCGCACCTACGCTGGAAGAATATGCTGATTTGTTAGGTGTGCCTATCAAGAGGCAGATGCCTTTTGTTCGTATGGACGTTGAGCCTGATCTGGCTGGTTTAGCCCCTTCACTTCACCTGGACGCCTCCGAGTTGGTATTGACTAGTTGAAACAAGGTTCCTGGTTTCTCCTTGCAGTTTTTAGTGGGAAAGGCTCAGCAGTGCGCCAATGACGGATGTTGGGTCGCGTTCAATGCCATCCTCGCCTTGTGCATATATGGCATTATTCTGTTCCCCAATATGCCCGATTTTGTAGACTTCGATGCATTTCATATCTTTGCTTCAGGGAATCCAGTCCCTACCTTGATAGGAGATGTCTACCATTTTATCCACTACAAAAACGAGAACAGGAGGGGCAAGAATGTCTCATGCTGTGTACCCTTGCTTTATAAATGGCTTGATAGTCATCTGCCCAAGAGGGGCCCTTTTGTTTCGTCTGCAGCCACAACTGAGTGGTCCGAGCGTCTGATGAGCTTATCTGCAAAGGATATTGACTGGTTCGACAGAGATAGGTTGGGTACTGAGGTGATCTTCAGCTACAGCAGGTTTCCAAATGTGCCTTTGATAGGCAGGAAAGGCTATATAAACTACAATCCGTCTTTGCTGGTCCGACAGTTCGCATATGCTTTGAGAGCTCCACCGAAGGATGAAGAGGTGCAGGAATCTCTGTACCTCACTGGTCTTCTAGAGGGGGATCTGTTATCCAAGCTTCAACGCGCCTGGAATGGCATCAGTAAGCGAGGAAAACCATTGCTGGGGAGAAGCAACAACCAAGCCTACCCTCTGTACGCGACGTGGATCAGAGCCAGAGCCGATGCTATAGGGATGCCATTTCCTCGTGCCAAGCCAGAAAGCCCTCCAATGATTGAAGAACATACTATTGTGCCCATTCAGCAGCATAATTAGGTGTTAGCTGAGCGAGATGAATTGAAGCGGGCGAATGAGGAACTAGAGAAAGAGTTGGCTCAGCTCTGAAGCGAGAGGAACGAGGCCGTTCATGCTTACAAGAGGCAGACAGAGCTGGTGAACCAGCTAGGTACAGACCTGACTAAGCAGATAGCCGAGCGTGAGCGCATGGGCCAAAACTTCAAAGCTGTCAACGACGTACTGGCTACGAAGAAGCAGCACTTGGACGAGGCATATCGGAGGATATCCAAGTTCAACCAGCACTGGAAGGCTTCCCTGGCCACTAGGAAAGAGAGGGAGGATAAGCTGATGCTACAGATCTCCAAGCTGGAAGCCCAGGTGAAGGATGTTGAGAAGAGGTTTGATGAAGAAACCGCTCGTAGATACGCCGTTGAAGGCCAGCTCAACAGGGCTCTCGCTAACCTGAAGGAGCGCAAACTGACGTTTGAGTCCAAGAAGCGGAAGTTAGAAGATTGCTTCGGCGAAGGAGCATGGGAAGGTTCGGTCGAAGGACTTCAGTATACCACTATGCAGAGGGAATTACTCGTCGAAGGGTTGCTCACTCTGCCGGATCATCCAGAAACGAAGGAGTTGTTAGAAGAGTATCGCGCCCGTGGCCGTACCTGACTATTTGTATTCCTTTTGTTTTGATCATTGTTGTATGCTGACTATCACCAGGCTTGTTGGCTGAGGTCACGCTGTTGATTCATCTTGTACTCGCTGATGTTGTGTACTGCCTTGATAGGCTTGCTTTATATATGAGATTGTTATTTCCATGATTGGACTCAGATTTCTTATTATTAGCAGCACTGGCACTCTGGCACTAGGATCGCGGGATATCTCCCTAACGCACAGACACACGTTTGCATTTGCATGAAGCATTTGCATAACGAGCATTTTGTTGTTTTCCTAACCCTTTTGTGTTTTCCAGGTTATTTCAGGTTATTTCAGGTTGTTTCAGGTTGTCTCAGGTAGTTCCAGGATTGATCAGAGGCCTATTCACCGCTATCCGACTAGAGCTAATCAAATCAGGATCATGGAGCAAGTGCAAACTGATGTTCAGGAACTCCGCGAAAGGATGGATCGCTTCATGGAGCTCATGCAAGCGGTCGCCAATGGCCAGGAGCAGCTCAGAACTTTGGTTCAGCCTTTGATCTCGAGGGTTGATAGCAACGGCGTACTCCATGGGGGGACTGTGCCTACTCCTCCACCAGTTGAAACTCCGCAGAATAGTGTCCCCGTGACCGGGGGAAACGGCAGTGCTAACGGCAATGTGATGACCAACATCGGACTCAATACGACGGGCGTCGGTAATGGGAGTCTGTGAGCTAATGTCAATGTCGGATCGGGCAACGACAATGCAGGCGTCGGGAATCTGTTCGTGCCTCAACCATGGCTAGAGGATCGTCAGGACGATGTGTAATCTCAGAAAGGTGTTGAAGGGGAGCTGAATGCTGAATCACGACTTAGATTCAAGGCACTTGAAGATAAGATGAGAGATATCAAGAATCAGAATACTTTGGGCGTTGATATGTCCAAGTTGGGATTAATTGCTGATTTCAAGGTGCCTCCTAAGTTCAAGGTACCTGACTTTGAGAAGTATAAGGGCACCACTTGCCCTCGTGTCCACCTGAGATCGTACTACAAGAAGATGTCTGCTCATTTCGAAGACGAGAAATTGCTGATGCACTTCTTCCAAGACAGTCTTTCCGGGCCATCCCTCGAGTGGTACATGGGTTTGGAGCCCACTAGTGTGCGCACATGGAAGGATCTTGCTGAAGCATTTGTGCACCACTACCAATACAATAACGACTTGGCCCCGAACCGAGTTCAGTTGCAGAATCTGTCGCAGAGGAACAATGAATGGTTTAAGGAGTACTCCCAGCGGTGGCGTGAATTGGCAGCTAGGGTTCAGCCGCCGATGGTTGAACGCGAGCTCATGCAGATGTTTGTAGCCAACCTCCCAGGGGTTTACTATGAGAAGTTAGTCAGCGGTATGTCTGGGACGTTCTCAGGTCTCATTATCACGGGTGAGCACGTCAAAAACGGGATCAAGATCGGGAAAATTCAAGGTGAGCCATCCTCAGCTGGGGGAGGCGGGAAGAAACCTTATGCTGGCAAAAGACGGGAAGGAGAAACGAGCGTTGTGACCAACGCTCGAAGAAAGGGCAAAGGCCCTCACCAGCAGGTGGCCAGTATAAATATCCCGGCAGCTCCGCAGCAACAGCAGCAGCAACCGAATCAACAGGGATACAAGAAGTATCAGAATCGGGCACCTTTGGGGAACCGTCACTTCGAGACACCGCCCATGTCGTACGCGCAACTCTTGCAGACTTTGCTTCAGCTGCAGTTGATCCAGAAGAGGACGCTGGCTCCCTTGACAGGGGCACCCCCGCCAGGGTACGACGTGAATGCCACTTGTGATTTTCACTCAGGGGCACCAGGCCACAATAGAGAACTGCAAAGCCTTCAAGCATAAGGTGCAGGACATGGTGGATGCCAAAATCATCAACTTCTCCGATAATGTGCCAAATGTCACGAAGAATCCTATGCCGAATCATAGGGGAGGCGGAGTGAACGCCATTATCGAAGACGAGAGTGCAGATTTGTTGATTGATGTCAGAAATCTGAGGACGCCGCTTAGCTTCGTTAAAGCTAAGTTGCTGAAAAGAGGGTTCTTCCCAGGTTGCGGAGTGTTATGCATGGACTGTGCCACACGTTCTGATGGATGTGAGCAGTTGGTAGAGGGAATCCAAAGTCTGATGACTGAGGGGATTTTACAGTTTAGCCGGAGGGCTGAAAGTGGGTCAGGAGAGGTAATGCTGAAGCAGGACGATGAAGTCGCCACCATCACCATCCCTCGCCGGCCGATAACCATTTCTGCGCCCAGACCGCCCACGATTACCATTACCAAAGCTGGACCAATACCCTTCGAAAGCACTAACGCCGTCCCGTGGCATTATGGGGCTGAAGTCTACTGCAACGGACAGAGGTTGGAGCTAGAACCGTTTGGGTCGACTGTGGATAACCTTGCAGGGACCGTGGTATTACTCGCAGCGGAAGAGTGTTTGCACCATCGGAGGTCGTGATGGATAAAGCGGTCAGAGCTGATGCGGCCGATAAGGGTAAAAGTAAAGTCGTTGAAGAGGCCCCGCGGGGAGCAGACAAAGACTTGCTTGTTAAAGATGCCGAGGAGTTTATGCGGTTGATTAAAAAGAGTGACTACAAGATTGTGGATCATCTCCATCAGACACCCTCAAAGATTTCCATTCTGAACTTGTTGCTGTGTTCTGAAGCACACCGCAATGCGCTGCTGAAGGTGCTGAACGCCGCATATGTACCACAAGAAATATCGGTGAATCAGCTAGAAGAGGTCGTAGCCCACGTAAATGCCGGAAACGGGCTAGGTTTCACGGACCTGGAGCTGACGCCGAAGGGGAGAAACCACAATAGCGCCCTGCACATCTCGATAGAGTGTAGGGGAACAATCATGTCTCACGTGTTGGTAGACACTGGGTCGTCGCTCAATGTTCTTCCGAAGAAGGCATTAATGAAGTTGGATACTCGTGGAGTGATCTGCACACCCAGTGATCTGGTTGTGAAGGCGTTCGATGGAACTAAACGACACGTTTTCGGGGAGGTGACCCTGCCAATCCAAGTTGGCCCGGAAACGTTCGACGCGGTCTTTTATATTATGGACATCATGCCTGCCTACAGTTGTCTCTTGGGCCGGCCGTGGATCCACGCTGCTGGTGCCGTGACCTCCACGTTGCACCAGAAACTCAAATATGCTGTCGGGGGAAGCATCGTAACCGTGTGTGGCGAGGAAGACATAATGGTGAGCCATTTGTCGTCCTTCAAGTATGTGGAGATGGATGGCGAAATCCATGAGACTCTATGCCAAGCGTTCGAAGCCGTCAAAGTGAAGGACGTAGCTCCTGTAGTCACTGAAAAGCCAGAGATGACTCTCTCCTCATTCAAGGAAGCTCGGGCCGTTGTCCAAGCCGGATCTACCCCAGGCTGGGGGCGAATTTTGGAGATACCTAACAAGCAAGACAAGTTTGGGTTGGGATATTCTCTTGGAGCTGAAGCTTCTTCCTCGTCTAGCAGTGCGTCTCGAGGTAAAGGGCCGATCCAGTTTACCAGTGGCAGAATGATTTTCGAAAGCATCAACGCGGTGTCTGAAGACAGCGGGGATAGCGATTGTGACCTCGACTCTTGGATTCAGCCAAGCAAGCCAGGCGAGGGCCTCATCAACTGGTCCGTCAAGGATATCATCCCGATGACAAGCGAAGAGTAATGATTTACTTTTTCCAATCATTGTACAACCCTATGTCCTGCCCGGGGCATATTGGTTTTATTGTCAGGGCCTTGTTGGATTATGTACATGCATTTTGTTAATAAATCAAAGGCGTTTTCTTCGTATTCAAATATTGTGATCTCTGTTATTCCTGTTTTATATTTGTTTTGAAAAACAATAAAATGGAAATGGGGTTTGTGCTAACCTGCACATTCTTGTTTTAAACTTAACCCTTGTTATTGCAGGATCCACATAGCAGATGACATCGACTCTGGACCTTCTACGGCTCACTTCGACTTCGATTGCCCGATCTATCAAGCCGAAGAAGAGATTGATGAAGACGAAGACCTTCCTGAAGAGTTGGCCCGCTTGTTGAAACAAGAGGAGAAAGTTATTCTGCCTCATGAAGAGGAGATTGAGATCGTGAATCTGGGTTCTGAAGAACTCGTCCGAAACGTCATAATAGGGGCTGCACTGCAGAGTGATGTCAAGCAGAGATTAGTCGAGATGCTGAGAGAGTATAGTGACGTCTTTGCTTGGTCATACGAAGATATGCCCGGGCTTGACACTGACATCGTAGTCCACCACTTGCCGCTGCGAGAAGATTGTCCTCCTGTTAAGCAGAAGCTTATGAGGACGAGACCAGATATGGCCGTTAAGATCAAGGAAGAAGTGCAGAAGCAGCTTGATGCTGGCTTCTTAGCGGTCACCACTTACCCTCCGTGGGTCGCCAACATAGTGCCTGTACCGAAGAAGGGCGGTAAGGTACGAATGTGCGTCGATTATCGGGATTTGAATAGGGCGAACCCTAAAGACGATTTCCCGTTGCCTCATATCGATGTGTTGGTCGACAACACAACCCAGTTCTCCGTATTTTCGTTCATAGATGGCTTCTCCGGTTACAACCAGATCAAGATGGCGCCGGAGGACATGGAGAAAACAACGTTTATCACTCCCTGGGGAACATTTTGCTATAAGGTAATGCCTTTCGGTCTGAAGAACGCAGGGGCCACTTACCAACGAGCAATGGTAACTTTGTTTCATGACATGATTCATCATGAGATTGAAGTCTATGTTGATGACATGATTGCGAAGTCCCAAACGGAGGAGGGACATCTGGTCAATTTGCTTAAGCTTTTTGAGAGGCTTAGGAAATTCAGGTTGAGGCTGAATCCTAACAAATGTACTTTTGGAGTACGGTCCGGAAAGTTACTGGGGTTTATCGTGAGCGAACGAGGCATCGAGGTTGATCCTGCGAAAATAAAAGCCATACAAGAAATGCCAGTGCCAAAAACAGAAAAAGAAGTTCGTGGTTTCCTGGGCCGAATAAACTATATTGCAAGGTTTATCTCTCAGCTCACGGCCACGTGTGAACCGATGTTCAAGCTTTTAAAGAAAGATCAGGCAATTATCTGGAATGAGGATTGCCAGAAGGCATTTGATAAGATAAAGCAGTATCTTCAAGAACCTCCAATCTTGATACCCCCAGTGGCTGGACGGCCATTAATCATGTACTTGACAGTTCTTTAGAATAGTATGGGGTGTGTTCTCGGTCAGCACGACGAGACGGGCAAAAAGGAGCATGCCATTTACTACTTGAGTAAAAAGTTCACAGACTGTGAATCTCGCTACTCAATGTTGGAGAAGACGTGTTGTGCACTAGCCTGGGCTGCCAAACGTTTACGACAGTATATGCACAACCACACCACTATGCTAATTTCGAAGATGGATCCGATCAAGTACGTCTTCGAGAAGCAGGATCATTCGGGTAGGATTGCCAGATGGCAAATGGTCTTGACGGAATATGATATTCAGTACGTTTCCCAGAAGGCCATCAAGGGAAGCGTATTGTCTGATTACCTTGCCGAACAGCCGATCGAGGATTACCAGCCGATGAAATTTGAATTCCCTGATGAGGATATTATGTTTCTCAAAGCGAAGGATTGCGATGAGCCGTTGCCCGACGAGGGGCCATATAGGAAGTCCCAATGGAAATTGATATTTGACGGGGCGGTTAATTCCTACGGAAGTGGCATAGGGGTGGTCATCACGACTCTCCACGGATCCCATATCCCATTCACTGCGAGACTGACATTTCCAGTCACCAATAATGAAGTGGAGTACGAAGCATGCATCATGGGTCTAGAAGAGGCAATTGATTTGAGAATCAAGAATCTAGACGTATATGGTGATTCGGCGCTTGTGATCAACCAGATTAAAGAGGAGTGGGACACTCGTCAATCGAATTTGCTGCCGTACATGAATTATGCCAGAAGGCTACTTCTGTTCTTTGATCGAGTTGAACTCCATCATGTGCCCAGGGCCGAAAATCAGATGGCTGATGCCTTAGCCACGTTGGCTTCAATGTATAAAGTCAATTTTTGGAATGAGGCTCCAAGAATTGTCCTTTCTCGTCTTGATAGACCTGCATTTGTCTTTGCAATCGAGGAAGCCGCCGATGGCAAGCCATGGTTCCATGACATCCAGACTTTCCTTATGACTAAGGAGTATCCCACGGGAGCGTCAACCCAGGATAAGAAGACTCTGAGGAGGCTGTCTGGAAATTTTTATCTCAATCCTGATGGAGTGTTGTACAAAAGAAACCACGATCTCGTGCTACTCAGATGTGTAGATGAGAAAGAGGCGAGTATGCTCATGGAAGAAGTCCATGAAGCCACATTTGGTACGCACGCCGGCGGACATGCTATGACGAGAAAGATCCTGAGAGCGAGATACTACTGGCTGACGATGGAATCAGATTGTTTTAAATTCGCGAAGAGATGTCATAAATGCCAGATTTATGCGGATAAAGTTCATGTGCCGCCGTGCCCGTTAAATGTCATGTCCTCCCCGTGGCCG
Source organism: Lathyrus sativus (assembly GCA_963859935.3). Classification (NCBI taxonomy): domain Eukaryota; kingdom Viridiplantae; phylum Streptophyta; class Magnoliopsida; order Fabales; family Fabaceae; genus Lathyrus; species Lathyrus sativus. The sequence continues at coordinate 280,812,116 of OZ012741.1, forward strand.
TTCTCCATGTAGGGCATCGACATGATAGGCAAGATCGAGCCCACTGCGTCTAACGGTCATCGCTTCATTCTGGTAGCTATCGACTACTTCACCAAGTGGGTGAAGGCAGCCTCATATGCTAATGTGACCAAGCAGGTGGTGGCTAAATTCATAAAGAGGGACATCATCTGTCGTTATGGAATCCCCGAGCGGATCATTACTGATAATGGTTCGAATCTGAATAACAAGATGATGAAGGAGTTGTGCCATAGTTTCAAGATTGAACACCACAACTCATCTCCTTATCGGCCGAAGATGAATGGCGCCGTTGAAGCGGCCAATAAGAATATAAAGAAGATTGTTCAGAAGATGGTTGTGACCTACAAGGATTGGCACGAGATGCTGCCATTTGCACTGCACAGTTATCGTACAACGGTATGTACATCAACCGGGGCAACTCCTTTCTCCTTAGTGTACGGTATGGAAGTTGTCCTGCCGTTAGAAGTGGAGATCCCTTATTTGCGAGTTTTGGTTGACGCGAAACTCGACGAGGCAGAATGGATTACGAACCGACTGAACCAACTCAGCCTGATGGACGAGAAGAGGTTGGCATCGATTGCGCATGGTCGTCTGTACCAAAGCCGAATGAAGAAAGCTTATGATAAGAAGGTGCGTCCTAGGAGCTTTCAGACGGGTGATCTCGTCCTAAAGAAGATTCTTCCTCCACACTCCGATCACCGGGGCAAGTGGACTCCCAATTACGAAGGTCCGTATGTCGTCAGCAAGGTCTTCTCGGGAGGAGCTTTGTTGTTATCCACGATGGATGGTGAAGATTTTTCATCCCCGGTGAACGCGGACGGAGTTAAAAAATACTTTGCTTTAAAGCGACCCGCTGGACAGAAAAAAAAGAGAGTCCAGGAAAAAAAGGGGCATCCCGGCGAACCATAAAAAAGGAAAAAGGTTCGGGCAAAAATTAGGGATATAAACTGAAAAAATGTACACCCGCAAAGTCGAAAACCCGGATGGGCGACTTTGGCAAAAAAGGGTATCCCGGTGAACTGAAAACCCGCAAAGGGTGGTTCACGCAAAAGTTAGGGATTTGAAAAAAGCAAATGACTGCGTTCCGCGTGTGGGTCCCTTTGAGAAGGGTATCTTGTCTGTATGTTTGTGTTGTTACAGGTGTAGCATATTCCAGGCAGTGTGCCGTGCGTATCCCGAAGCAGGATGATTCCTCTTTCTCCAGCAAAGTTCAGTAGCCTCTCCCCGCAGAGTCTGAGCCCGAGATCGTGAGCATTGATATGTCTCCCCAGGCAGAGAAGATTCTCTCCCCAATCATATGCATCCTGAAGGAATGTCATCTCATCAGCTGAGTCATACTGAAGTGTGCAGCAACTGATGATACAAGACTGAAGTCTCCAGCGGAATTGAGATTCCCCACAGAGTCGTACTCTCCCCCGAAGCCGGATGATTCCTTCTTCCCCAGCGGAATTGAGATTCCCCCACAGAGTCGTACTATCCCTGGTAAGCAGAATGATTTCTTCTTCCTCAGCCAAGTTTGCAGATCCCCAAGAGAATGTTGAATAGCTGATGCCACATTTCCCCACCGGAGTCGTTATTCCCAGGGAAGTAGCCGTGAAGGCCGCGCAGTCTATTCCCGCGATAGATATCGCTTTCCCTCAGCAGGTCCAGGTTCTCGTAGAGCTTCGTTCCCCCGCAGCAGTCAACTGAAGTTGTGTCCCCTGCGGAGTCCAATTGAGATTGGTGTGACCTTGTGCTCCTCGATAGGATGATTCCTCCCCCTATCTGAATGGTTCTTTCTCCTTGACAGGAGGATTCTCCCTTCAGCATTTATTTTGCTGACGAGATCGCATCATTGTGCATGGTTGCATAGCATTTATCATAAACACATAGCATTTCCACCGTGTGGAGCATTGTGCCATTGCCGAAGCATATGCATAATAAACATGATCTAGGTTGTTACCATTCTTGTTTCGCAGGTGTTCCACCGCAGAATTGATTGCTCAGGATGATTCCTGAAATTCTCCCCAACGAAGTCGCTTGCTAAAGATGATTCTTGAAGTCCCCAGCGAAGTCTTCGGCTCAAGATGATTCTTGAATGCCCTAGCGAGGTCGTTTGCTTAAGATGATTCTTAAGATCCCCAGTGTAGTCTCCAGAGTTGGTTGCTCAAGCTGATGCTTAGAGTCCCCGGCAGAGTGTTTGCTCAGGATGATTCCTGAAAACTCCAGCATAGTCCTCGGTTCAGGATGATTCTTGAAGTCCTCAGCAGAGTTGATTCATCCAGAATGATTTCTGGATCCCCGAAGCGGAGTTACTTGATAGTTCTCCAGAATCCCCAGCGGAGATGCGTCATCCCCAGCAGGTTTCTGAACAGCGAAGTTGAAACTTCCCCTGAAGACTTGATGATTGAAGTCCAACTGTTAATGAAGCAGTTCTCTCAGCTGATGCGGAGTGCCTGATGGCAGAGGTTTGGATATTCCCAATTGGTTCATGATTGACCAAGAATTCTATTCCCGACTTGCTGATGAAGTCCGGCTGATGCCCGAAAGTTTTCTTTGAATGCCTGACGGCATGATTTAACGTGATCAACCTGATGGTTGACCGGATAAGTCCCGAGGAATCTTGATGCCTGACGGCATGATCGACCATGTATTAACCAGTTACCGTGTGACCAAGTCTCCAGCTAGTTGTCGTGCAGCTAATATTTCTGTTTTCGAAGATTTGTTCCCATCGGAGTACCGTGTACTTGCGCAGTTGGCAAACTTTCGGGTTTGTTGGTATTCAACCGTCTTTTACCTTGATTGGTGGAGAGCCGTTCGCTCCTCACCCAGTCAGGTTCAAGCCGTTTGAATAGGGGCAGCTGTTGCACCCCAAAATTTGACCAACATTTATTTACCTAGCTTGTGTTCATCAAGAGGTATGAGTACCAATCAAGAGTACCAATCAAGACTTTGAATCTAGCCAAGAAGGTTTTTTAAATGTTCAAAGGTTGATATCTTTGTCAGAGAAGTTAAGAGATCCTCAGAAAGGTTGGCTGAAACCAAGGTTGTGTGCCTCCTAACTTGAGAGTTGTGGGAGCTCCTCAGATGATTCTGAAGCTATAAGGATGGACTTGAAGCTTTGAGAGAGATTATGAGATGTCTTGAAAGCCATCATAAAGCCTAGAGAGTCCATTGTACAAAAATAAGAAGACTCAACCATGAGTGGTGTAATTAGGGTTTGACTCGGTCAACCCTAGGTCTACTGATGATTTGGAGAGGGTTGAGACCTAATCCAAGAACCATGTGATCATGGATTGATGCATTGAGATTCTATAAGGATTATTCCAAGGTCAACTCATCATGATTGAGGAGTTTGAGAAGTTTCAAGCTAGAGTTTCTAAGGCTTGACAGTGTAAAATCCCCTAGTTTGACCCTTATCTTCAAGGCAGTTTAGCTCAAGATGTGATTGTCATCTCATCTTACCCCCAACATGAATGTTGTAGAGCTTGTTCTTAGCTTTAATTTGGGTACTATAAGTCCTTGATATGATTTGTAGAGCTCAAGTTATGACTTTGACAAGTTACAGGTCATCTGAGGTATGTGAATCTGGGTCCTTGAAAGTCACCCAACTTGCATCCAACTTTTGCCCAAGAAGGATGATTCCTATGAACTTTTGGTCAACATGAATGTTGTTCCTCATCTTCTTAGATTTCTAGAGAGTACTAGAAGTCCTTTATAGGATTTTTAGAACTCAAGTTATGGCTTTGACAAGTCAAGGGCATTTTGGTCATTTGGAGATTATAGGTCATTTCAAGCATAAGGCCATATCTCCTATTTCCATGCTTCAAATGGAAAAATCTTCAACATCAAAATTTCTTAGAATGATGTTTTAAGGCTAGTAGGGAGGTCATGAGATGTTGAAAAGGCTTGTAGCAAAAAGTGCTAAAAATGACCTAAAATGGAGGCATAAGTTAAATAAGTTGAAGTTGGAAATTGAAATTTCCAAGTTACACATCCAAACCATGGCATATAATAGGTCATTTTGACTCCAAAAAACATTTTAGAAACAATGGTTCAGCCACATATTTGATTTGAGGCTTAAATCATAGACTTGCTTTGGAAAATGGTTGCTTGCATCTTAAGGTACAAAGGCAAAACACAAGGAAAGGTAATATACAAGCTTGCTAAGTATCTTAACACATCCCATATCTCATCTAAGGAGAATTTCAAGTCAGAATTGGTTATAGCAAGAGGCTTGGCATGAGATGATGCATGAGATGAGATGAAGACATAAACTCATGACATGAGAATCCCAATTTCTCATTGGATGGTTCCAGATGGTTCTAGAGAGGTCCAATGCATTCTATATATGATTTAGAACTTGCTCAGATGCAAGGTTGGTGAGAGATTAGAGAGAAGAGTGAGATAGCCATTTCAATTGCTTCCATTGCAAGTTGAAATCAAATTCCACATTCTGATCCATTTCCATTGCTTCTTTCAATCCAAACACATTCCATTGATCACACTGAAGCTGTGCATACCAAATTGAGAGCAAAACCATGGAGAATTGAGGAGATAGCTTTTAGATTTTGAAGGTTGCAAGTCATAATCGGTTTTGGAGATTCAGGCTTTCTTGGTCCAATCTTTTGCAAACAGTAGCAAGATCATCATTCAAGGATTGATTCTGAAGAGTTTGAGAGCTTGAAGTGGAGGATTACCCTATCTGTGAATCAAGATTTGACAGGTTAGTAACTTTTCTTCTACACCATGATTTAAGCATGATTAGGTAGAATTGTTAGGTTAGAATGGTTAGAGACAATTAGGTAATGGATTCTGGGAAGTTTGAGATCAATTGGTGAAGTTTCAGTTGATGACACCATTTTTGTTTGGACCAAGAACACGAGTTATGGTGAGCTATAGCATGAGTTTGATATCAAGAATTAACCAGTGTGAGGTGGTGATCATTCTGAGGTAATTAATTTCAAGAATTGTTAGAACTGAAGTTTGAGCATATCTTTGATCTTGGATCGGGTTTGGAGATTTAGGGTGATTCAATGGATTTTAAGGCTATGGTTGTAATCAGCATGGAATTCTGACAGATTAGGGTTTTGAATTTTAGTTTTTCATGGAGAATTGGTGAGGTTCGAATTGGAGAGGGTGAGCTTGAAGCTCTGAACTTCCATGGTTGTTCTTCCCTCCAAGTACCATTCAAATGAAGAAGACAATGCCATGGCCGTTTGATCATGTATAGACCTTTGACTGAGTGGGGATCGTGTGGCTGATATTCCATATCGCGTATGAAGAGAAGTCTGAAGACACCATGAAACGCGGCGTTTCATTAAACCTGAGGGTTTGGGCTTTAGTTGGTAATTGATATTCACACCCCAAGTCATGGCCCATTTAGATTTCTAACTGAATTTTGTTACTAACTGCACCGTATGTTTTTCTTTTTCTTTATGATTTTCAATTGATTTTCTGATTAAATAATTGGGCCCAGCGCTTATGTTGTTTGCACCCCCATTTTAAGCCCATCTGCATTTTGAACTGAACATAATTGCTATTCACACCAAGCATTTCTCATTTTAATTTCATTTTCTCCATATTAATTTAACATTTGAAAAATCATAATAAATAGAAAAATGAGGATTTTTGCATGGGGATTTTTTCTCCCATTTCATGTTAATGTCTAGAAAATTATAAAATCAAAATATTTGCATTTCATGCATTTTTAATATTTTTTGTGTATTTTCTCTTTTAATAGCTTTTAATTCCATTTATGTTGATGCATAGATTTGTAGAATTTTGTATAGCTAGTTCCCTTTGAGTTTTTAGGCCATTCTTTTTAGGATAGTTAGACTAGGACTTTAGCTCCCCTCTGGATTTATTCCATAATTTTGTGATTAATTTTTGAGTAGTTTTGCTTAGATGACTTTAGGTTGTATAGAATTAGGTCAATCCTTAACACAGGTCTACAATAACACTAGAATTTTGGGTTTCTAGGTCAAGTTAGATATTGGGACATATAGGGTATTAAGGGTAGGTACATAGGATCCCATAGAAATTATAATAGATTTTAATATGATAGTATACTATTTTTAATTGATTTTTGTAGTTGATTGTTGTTTGTGTTGCCCTTGTGGGCCTGTATTTTTGTTTGCCTTGCTCTGTGAGTTTTTGTTTGGCTTGGTGGGCTTGGTCTTGCTTTGAGGAGAATGGAGGAGCATAGTAGAAGACTTGGAGATTGAATAAGGAGCTTGAGAGCTTGAGGCCTTGTTTGTTTTGTTGTTGTTTTAGGGTTAGGGATTAGGAAGAGCTTAGACTTAGTTGATTCCTTTCTCAAACATGGATGGTATCTTTCATCTCCATACTTCCCCATGATTCAAGGTCCTTCCATGGTATTCACCTCCCTCCTTTGGAGGGATAAGTGATGGTACCTAGGAGGTAGAACCCTTGAGGGAACCCTTCTTTTGATGTTGAACCCTTATAGGTCACCTTTGGTGGTCAATAAGCAGTTTAATGTCCCCAGCTTATCCAGTTAAGTGATTTCCTCTGGTTTGAGTATCTTGAGAGATGTTGGGCTTGAGTGTGAAGATGAAGACTTCATTACAGAGTATGGAAGAGGATGATATCTTGAGCATTGAAATTGTAGCTGAAGCTTGAAGAGCAACAAGAGCAAGTTGATACTTGAAGACCCAATGAAGATCCAGTAAAGATTGAATGAAAAGCTGAAGCTTGCAGGAAAAGAAGACCAAGTTGAGACTGGTAAAGCAAGGAGAGCTGAAGCTTGAAGGACAAAGGATAAGTTGATACTTACTTTGAACTTTTGAGATCCTGAAGGAATCAAGTTGATACTTGTGGTTAAGAGTGAAGCCTGAAGGTGGAACTGATTAAGGAGCTGAAGCTTGAAGAAGAGAATAAGTGGAAACTTATGTTGAAGGGTTGAAACCTGGAAAAGAAAATTGATATCTGTCAAAAGTGATGGAGGTCTGAAGACTGAGTTGCTGTTAGAAGAGTTGAGGCTTGGAGTTGAGAGAGGAGTTGATCTGCTTTCTTCTTTGTTTCTTTTCTGTATTGATGTGCCTTGTTTGACTTGCTTGATGCATTAGAATAAGTCCGTATCTAGAATAGCTTTAATCTAGGAGCATGATTGCACTAGAGGTTGAGTTGCTCCCTCTGCTTGTATTGTTACTGTATGGCTTTGCTTGCGGGTATTCGGTAGAGCCCAGCTCCCTTGCCCATGTGGTTTGTTTTGCTTAATAGCATTTTATTTCTTCTGTATGATTGCAGTTTACTGTATCTTGCTTGATAGCATGTTTTATTTCAGTATGATTACTGTTATTCATTCTGGCTTGAGGTTGAGATGAGCTTGTGGAGGCTGATGTCCCACACACATTTCCTCCCTCACTTGCATTGCATGCATTTTACCATATTATTGTTTACTGTTTAAGCTGATGCTTTATCTGTTTCGTGTATCATTGACATGATCCCTTAGGACTCTCATTTCCTTTGATAAGGAAGTGATGATAGAACTTTAGGTTGAAACCTATGCATGATAACTTCTAGGAGTTCCCTGTTTCAAACCTCAACCATAGGATGAATCCTTGGCATGACAACAGTAGGACTTGATAGTCTCCCTCCTAGTTGAGCCTGCTCTCTTCTCATCTCAAAACAGTTTAAGATACAATAATCATGAATGATTTCTTTCGTACGTCACGAGCCTTAAGCTATCTGAGAAAGGATTGTGGGAGAGTTTCTTTTCCACAGTCTGGATGTTTAGTATGGTACCCTTTGGGTGACATGCGACGCATTCACTCTCAGGTCATAGTCTTTAGTGCGATTGAAATTGCAAACACAATAAAAATCACTTCTTCCGTAAAAGACAGAAAACAACCCGTAGTGTCCCGAACTACGTAAGCTCTGATCTCTCATATCTGTTGAGAGTACGTAGGCACAATACTGATGTATTGGCGAGCTACCTTCCCCATAACCCGTCGTAGGTCGAACTATGTTGACTCTGATTTCTCGTTCTCTGATGAGAATACGTAGGCATAAAGTGCGACGCTTTGCCGAGTCATTTTTCTTTTCTTTTTAAGCCAGCCTTGATAGGTAGATAGATAAACCAACTCGTCCCAGTAAACACAAAAAGCGTGGATCCTGTCGAGTACGACGGACGTGAGGGGTGCTAATACCTTCCCTTTGCGTAACCGACTCCCGAACCCAGACAACGGTTGCGACGACCTTGTCTTACCCTTTTTCGTTAGGTTTTTCCGATTGTTTCCTTTCCCGCTCTGAGGGATAAATAACGAAAGGTGGCAACTCTTCTGTTGTGTCGGCACCTTATTTTCGCGAAAGCGACAACGACGTTTCTCATTCTTGTAGTGAATGGAATGATAAACATCGCCCAAGAGAGTAGGAACTGGATTCTTCAAGGCAAGAATCAAGAAGGCGTTTGAGTCGACAAAATCTGGCACATTAGGAAACAAGACAATCCCTTAGATGCAGACAACTAGGATAGCACTAAAGGCAACCCAACATCCACTCTTCGCGCACTGTGTAGCCTTCTCAACTAGGACAGCCAGGTGAAAACCATAAGCTCCGTTCAGCTTGACCAACCCTCTAGGGAGCTCAGAAGCGTCCAAACTGACAACCTCAGCAAGTGTAGCCAACTCAGGCTCAGCATCAACATGTACAAAGGGCATCTGGTCTAACACGGGAACTCCTAACATAGCAGAATACTCCTCCAAAGTGGGTGCCAGAATATAGTCAGGAAATAAGAAACATCTCAGCTGCGGCTCATAAAACTGCATCAAAGTATATACCCCAGTCGTCTCAAATGATGAAGGTCTGTATAACAAGCTAAGCAATCTCCCATAAGATACCCTGAACTCAGCCCTCACACTCTCATCTGCTAGCACAACTAATCCCAGCAAGGAACTGATATCTGGTGAATGCAGCTGGTAAGTAACTGTCTTCTTCAGGGACTCCATGTCTGGCTAGAAGATATACTAGAATCAGAGGGAAATGATCACCTGCAACATAAATACATGTTAATGAAATGCAATCATGAAAATGCACATGCATATGCAAACAAGGGATCAAGTGCAATGCTGGTAGACTGGGCTGCTCTGTACTGAAGCCTTAAGAACCATCCCATCTTCATCTCAAACCAAACCAACCATTCAACAGAACCTTGTAACCACATCTCACTGACAGAGATAAACCAGGTATTCTGAGGTCAAAGGTTTCCTGCAAACAGACCCACCTACCCCTCACAGGTGTGTACTTAACTCGCAGACGAGGTACATCATCCTATGCGGGTTCAACGTCACAGACTTTCAAGAGCGATGATACGATACCCAGAAGGTGTGGCATCATCATCCCTTAAAGCGGCCTCACTTAGTTGAATCCCAATTGATAGGTTCCCAGAGTCGACAATCCTCGGGTCAGACAACTTGTCGAGCCCTAAGGGCCAGGCAAGAAGCATCAAAGAGAATCTCGTCCGAGCGTAAATTTCGCGGCTAGCTGGTGCGAGCTAAGCAAGCAGGCTAACCACTACTCTCTACTTCTAAGTCTATGTATAACCTCAAGCCCAGGTCCGGCTTATCTCTCAACAGATTACCCCCTTCCCACAGCAGCAATAATAATATAAGGCTGATAATAAAATGCGGAAAGTAAAGACAGGAAGGTAAATCTATACAACACCCATGACGGGAAAACAAGCGCTAGGATTGACTCGCGTAGGGGGTATTCTACTCCCCAGCAGAGTCGCCAGCTGTCGCTACTGCGAAAATCGGCGCCGGCTAAACAAAAGAGTCGCCACCGTGCGTTATTTATCCCAGAGGAGGGAAAGGAAACGCTCGAAGTAAACCTACCGCAAAGACGGGAAAGGAATGGTTATCGCAACCAAATCCTAGATTCGGGAGTCGGTTACGCAAGGGGAAGGTATTAGCACCCCTCACGTCCGTCGTACTCGACGGGATCCACGCTTGTTTTCTTGTACGGATTGTTATTCTATCTACTCTAAAGGTCTGGGTGTAAAATAAAATAAAATGACTCGGCAAAGTATCGCACTTTATGCCTACGTATTCCCGTCTGGAATGAGAAATCAGAGTCAACGTAGTTCGCCTACCTACAGGGAAGGAGGAGAAGGTTGCTCGCTAGGATATCGCATCCTATGCCTACGTACTTTCATGCATCATGAAAGATCAGAGCAAACGTAGTTCGGGCCACGGAAGACACAGTCTTGTCTGACTGGTTTTTTTTATCTCCTTATGAAATGGTTTTTCCTGATTAAGAAGAGCCCAAGCGGACAAAAATGACGTTTTGATTGGTTTCCAGTCTTTTACGCAAGAACTGTTTTTTTTTATGATGTTTGCAATCTCTAACGCACTAGAGACTATGATTTGAGAGTGGCTACATCGTATGTCACCCTAAGGGTAACACACTAAGTAATCAGATTACTGAAGAGTGACCCTCTAGCAACCTTTCTCAAATAGCTTAAGGCTCGTAGCGTACGACATCGATTATCCTTATTACTGCGTTTTGACTTGTTCTGAGATAGAAGAGAAAGAAATTCTAAAAAACCTAGGGTTTGAAAGGGGAATCAAAACTACCCTAATGTTATCATGCATGGATTACCACCTAATGTCTGTCATAATTCCCTCCTGCGCAGAGGAAATCAGAGATCCTAGGGGATAAACGGAAAAGAAACAGCAGATATACAGTAAACAGTAAAATGCATGAGATGCATCAATACAAGCGAGGCAAGGGAATCCCACTCAACCTCGAACCTGGGAAAACAATAGGCAAAGTGAAACAGCTTCACCTCAAACCTAAGGGAAAATAAATAGACAATACAGCAAAGAAAACCACACCCAACACCAGCTCAGACAGCAACACCAGCTCTTACAACAAGCAGTTCAAACAGCACTAGCTCTGGCAGCTACAGATGATTAACAGCAAAAGGTTGACAGTGACAACTTCAAGCAAGATCCCATCTTCACTTTCAAGCTTCAGATAAGCTCTTATCTCCAATAATCTTCAGCTTAACAAACACTAAGTCCAAACAACAACAGCTTCAAACAGCAGTATAACCCTAGTCTTCAACAGATATTCAGCTTGGACAGGCACAAGATTCATCTTCTCCAGTCATCAATGAACTTCTTATCTTCAATAGGTCTTCAACTCTTCAATGCGACACTCACATGAGAGAATCAACTAAAAGATGAAGTTGGAATGTTAAGAGACTTAGTGAAAACCCAGGGAAATCACCAAGATCTTATCATAGCAAGGGAGAGATATCCTCAAGGTTCTACCCAATCAAAGCATGCTCTACATCCCTCCTAAGGAGAGATGGAGCTCTTTTAGGGACCTTATGTCATAGGATGGAATAGAGGCACAAGAAGCTCTCTATGTTTGACAGAAGAAACCAGTCTACTCTAGAGCTCTCCCTATATCTCCTATCTCCTAAGCCTTCAGAAGCAATCTTCAAGCACAAGAAACTTCAAGCTCCAAGCATCATTATTTGTCTTTAATCATCTCCAAGGTCTTTATATACTCTTCAAGCCAAGCACAAGCCCCAACATCCAAAGAAGAGGCCCAAAACCCATCAAACCAAACAATATCCCAAGAGGGAAACACACCAATATCAACCAACTTGCAAAAAATCAGATAAAATGGCAATACTCAACATAAAATCCTAGATTAATTTCTAAGGGACCCTAGCTATGTACCCTATACTCCACATAAACCCCAAGGCCTAAATCAAACTAAAAACCCAAGAACTATGTGTTGAAATGCACCTATGTCAAGTTGAAACCCTAATTCTAGCACACTTGCTTCACACCTCTCAAAAACAATTAAATTCAAGTCACAAAAATGTGACAAAAATCCAGGGGGAACCTAATACTCTAATCTAACCATAGCAAAAATAATTACATCAAAATGTGAAATACAATGACCATACTAAATTCAGCAAATAACATATACCAAATGAAAATGAAATAAATGCCATTAAATGTAAAAATGCACCAGAAAATAAAAAAATGCATGAAATGCCAATTTTATTCTTTTATAATTTTTTTGATATCTTAAGGAAAATGGGAAAAAAACTCCCAATTAAAAATGACCATTTTTCAATTATTTATGATTTTCCAAAGAACTTAAAATAAATGTGTGAAAATATACGAAAATATGAGAAAATGGAAAAGCTGCGTGTTGAATAGCAATTAAAAACAATGCAAACCCAGAAATGGGCCCATAAGGGGGTGCTAATAGGAAAGCGTGCTAGACCCAGTTATCCATCAGAAAATAAAATGAAAATAACTAGAAAAAAGAAAAATCCACGGTAAGAATAGCAACTGAGATCAGTGCATTTTTGGATGGCCCATCACTTGGGGGTGTGGTTATCAATTCATCACTTAAGCCCAAAGCTTCAACTTAAATAATACGATGCGTTTTGATCACTCTTCAGACTCTCTCACAAAATGAATCACGCGTGGTCGTTGGATCTTGATTTGAGTCAAAGTCTTCATCTAATCCATGGGCTTCTAAGTCATCTTCAACCTTTAAACCTTCTTGGAGGGAAAAGCCATGGATGAACAGAGTGATCAACTTCATCTTCCTCAATTCGTATTCCCTCAATTCTCCATCAAAAATCACAAATGAAAACCCTAACTCACTCCATTTTTCACCAGCAATTCAACCATGGTAATTAAACACATTGAAACATCTTCCTCCTCAAAACACGATTGAATCCTCAGAAATTACTCAAGAATGGAATCTCACCAAACCTAAAATTGAGTGGCCTAAACTCTTCACCATTTCACCCTGATCAATTCTAGCTATCAAACTAAGATTCTAACACAAGATTCATCAAGATAGTTGCATGAACAAAAATTGCATCACTCCACTAATTGTCTCTAAATCAACCCTAATGCTACCAGAAAGCTTCATACACTAACCTACATTGAATCTAGCTATTCAAAACCAATTGAAACTACCTAAATCAAGCCATGGAGTGAAGTTTTCATACCTGCAAATTTGAGATGAACAGAGTGATCAAAGCTTCAAGATAAGCTTCAATACTTTCCAGACACCTTCACCAACAACAAATCAAGCTTCTGTATGCAAAGAGATGAATTGAAATGGCTTGGATTCTTGAATTCGATCTTGAGTTGCAGGCTGAAAATTTCAAAGGCTATCTCACGATTCTCCACCAATCTTGCTATGGATTATATCTGAAATCATCCACCAGTGCTAGAGCAAGCTTCTGAGATCAAAAGAAGGGATTGAAAGTGGTTGTAACTGTGTAACAGAATTTGATTTGCAAATGGGAAAGTGAAAATGAAATCTCTCCAATCTCCCTTAATTCTCTCCAACTATTGCTCTGAATCTCTTCACAAGTATATATAGAATGTATTTGAAGACCCTAGAAAGTTCTAGATTGATCCAATGAGAAAATCAACTTCTCATGTCATGCTATGCACTCATACCAGCTCATGTAGCAGCTTGCAATTCTACTCAATTCTGATCCAAATTGTCTTCTAATGAGATATTGGATGTGTTAGGATGGAAGGGAGCCTTGGTTATGCCTTGAAGTGTGGTTTTGCAATTGTGCCTTATGATGCAAGTAGCCCATTTACAAAGCAAGTCATAACAATAACCCTCAATTAAAAATTATGGCAATGTCAATGTTCTCAAAATGCATTTTACAATCAAATTGATATGTCATATGGCTTAGTTTGGGTTTGTAGATCAAAAACCCCAATTTTCAACTTTGGTTCATTTAAATTTCACCTTCATTTTAGGCCATTTTGGTGACTTGATGAAGAAAGCCATTCCAAACTCTCATGACCTCTTATCTAGCCTAAAAACATCATTTTGAACACATCTCATGTTGAACATGTTTCCATTTGAGGAGTGGAAGATGGAGATTTTGACCTATGTTGAAAAATGACCTGTAATTCAACTTTCCCAAAATACCCCTAGATTGCCAAGACCATAACTTGAATTCTACAAATCCTCTTGAGGACTTATAGTACTCAAATTAAAGCTAAGATCAAGATCTACAACTCTTATGTTGGCCAAGAATCCATTTGAAAAATTCCTTAATGGGCAAAAATTGCTTGGAAGTCAAGTGACTTTCACAGATAAATTTCAGTGTCCTCTGGGGACCCATAACTTGCAAGAACCATAACTTGAGTCCTACAAATCTTCTTGAAGACCTCTAGTACTCAAATTAAAGCTAAGATCAAGATCTACAAGTTTCATGTTGACCAATAATTCATTTGAAGCTTGCATTTTGACTTATCTGGCTTGGAAGTTAGACCTAAATCAGGGGATTTTACACTAAAACCCTAATTTGGTAATTCCTCTTCTTCTTGATTCCTTTTGATTTCTCCTTGGAACAACACCACACGTGTATCCACATATCAATTCATGAATCCCACATCCTCCAATTAAGCCTTAATGCTCTTCAATCACTCAGTTGACCCAGATGAAACCCTAGTTGACTGCACCTTAACTGTGGCTCTTGTACTTGTATCAATGACTTGTCTCATCTTCAAAATGACCCTCTAGATCTTCCATGATCTTTATACACATTCCATACCCTCAGTCATGACTAACACATTCATTCAACTCCCCAAGATTAGGAGAGAAATCCACTGGTTGACCCTCAAACTTTTCAAAGCTTCAACTCTTTCTTGATTACTTGGATGGTCTTGAGCTTGAATAAAATCCCTAGCTAGACTTCTTCTCTTGATAGACACCTTGATCCCTTGTTGGATGACTTGCTATGCTATGCTATGCAAATGATTAGACTATGTACATGACTTATTATGCAAATGACAATGCAATTGAAACATAAACCAGGTGAAATAGGTTGAGCAAATTTTAGGGTGCAACACCCACATCCCTCAGGCTTAACTAGACACTCAACATAATTTTCAGCACAACCTGGGAAAACACCCCCCTCAACAATCTGGCTTTCACAAAGCTCAAGGGTGTCTTCAGCTCATTAACATCTGTTAGCAAGTCCAAAACATCCTCCTCGATAATTGCATTAAACCCAGCTTGCCCATGATTCAGCATGGGATTTTGTACTGCATTAGGAACATCATTGGAGAAGTTAATTGCTTTATTGTCAATCATGTACTGAACCTTATGCTTAAAGGCTTTCCAATTAACGATGTTATGCCCCGGGGCACCAGAATGAAACTCACAGCGAGCGTTTGCGTCATACCCGGGCGGAGGCGTACCTGTTAATGGAGCCAAGGTTCTTTTCTGGATAAGCTGTAATTGCAACAAAGCTTGCAATAACTGGGAATACAGCATCGGCGGTGTATCAAATCATCTATTTGACGCCTGAGCCCGATCCAGATATCTTCTGTAGCCTTGTTGATTCTACTGACGTTGTTGTTGTTGTGGTTGTTGCTGAACTGCGGGAATTGTAATACTGGCAATCTGTTGTTGCTGCCAATTCTGGCCTCTTCCTCTCCCACGTGAACTGGACACAAAATTAGTATCTCCTTCTTGTCTCTTGTTACCGAACACCTTCTTACCTCCTCCAGCTGAGGGCATTTCACCAGCATTTATCTTCCCTAACTTGATACCATTTCCACCCTCTCTCCGGTGATGATTAAGTCAGAGAAACTACCCGACATGCTGCTAATGAGCTTTTCATAATAAACATCTGGCATAGTGGCGACAAACATATCAATGAGCTCATGTTCCACCATAGACGGCTGCACCCTGGCTGCTAACTCCCGCCATCTTTGAGCATATTCTTTGAAACATTAATTGCTCTTTTGTGAAATATTCTGAAGCTGGACCCTGTTGGGAGCAAGGTCACTGTTGTATTGATAATGTTTCACAAAGGCCTCGGCCAAATCCCTCCAACTACGGACATTCATGGGTTCCAGGCTCATGTACCATTCCAACGAAGGACCAGACAGACTATCCTGGAAGAAACACATGAGCAATTTCTCGTTGGCTGAGTAGGAAGACATCTTACGGTAGTAGGATCTCAGATGAACTCTCGGGCAGGTAGTACCCTTGTATTTATCAAAGTCTGGGACTTTGAACCTCGGCGAAACTCTCAAGTCCGGGATCAGTCCCAAGTTAGCCATATCAAGGCCCACAGAGTTTTGACTTTCCAGAGACTTCATTTTTTCTTCAATCATCTTAATCCTCTTATCAGCTTCAGAGGGTAACTCAGTAGCCACAACCCTCGACAAGAACATATCCTCTTGTCTATCTTCATTCCAGAGGTGATCCATATTACCATGTATAGCACAAGTGGTGTCAGGACCATAACCATTCCCATTACCATTACCACCATTACCAAAACCAGTGTTGTTGAAACCTACAACATTACCGGCACCAGCAGCATGACCACTCCCTCCAGCAGTAGGGATGATTAAGGTAGGCATGTAATTATCAACTTGAGGAGTCTCAATACGGGGAGGGTTAACAACGTCCCCACCATGCAACACAATGTTTCCATCCACACGTGCAATCAAGGGCTGCACTAGAGTCCGGAGTTGCTCTTGTCCATTAGCCACTCCTTGCATCACCTCCATGAACTGGGCCATCCGGTCCCTCATTTCCTGCATCTCTGCTTGCATCTACTCCATTACTCTCTTCTGATTCCCCCTTGTTGCGTACCGGTGAGTCGTTAGATTAGCAATCCTGAAACACTAGTAAACCACAGGAAAATAAGATTAACAGTTCCGATGCACCTGCAATGCGAAAAATGCAAAAATGCAGACATGTATGTATGCAACAGGGAAATTTCCCCCTCGATTCTAGTTTACGGGAAAAACACAACAATGGAGAACCCTACGGACAAGAAAAGAACAGAAACTCCTCGTATATAATCACAGGCCGACAAGCAATGTACAAGCTACAACTGAGTACAATAAGGAAAAGACCTCAACCAACAAGCCTGGTGATGGTCAGTACAACAAACAATAAGCATCAAACTACAACAGAGATAAACAAGATAGTCAAGCTGTATGACGAGCTCGGAAGTCCTCTAGCAACTCCAGCGTCTTAGGATGATCTGGCCTAGCAAGCAATCCCTGAATAAGCAACTCTTGCTGACTGACAGTATGATGTAGACTCTCAACATGGTCTTCCCAAGCTCCTTCCCCGAAACACACCTCAAGCCTACATCTCTTGGAATCAGCTCTCAACCTGAGATCCTTCAAGTTTCCAATCGCTTTGTTCAACCTGTATTCACTATCCCTTCTAAGTGATGCCTCTGCTGCAATCTCCCCGTCTTTGGCATTGAGTTGTGTCTTCAACCTGTTAATTTATAGTTTCAACCTGTCTTTGCGCTCTTTATTGTTGGTGAGCATGGCATTCCATTGGTTCTCAAACTTGGAAATCCTCAAGTAAGCTCTATCCAACTCTTCCTTCTTAGTAGCAAGAACACTATTGACAACCTTGAAATCCAAACCCAAACGCTCCCGAGAATTGGTTTCCTTTGTCAGATTCGTACCCAATTTGTTTACAGGCTCAATTTGTTTCTTGAAGGAATGAACAACATTAATCTTCTCACTTCGAAGTTGAATGATTTCTTTCTCCAATTCCTCATTAGCCTTTCTCAACTCTTCCTTCTCAAACAACAACTGATTGTATTTCTGAATGTCTACGGTAGTGGGTTCCTCAATCATGAGAGGATACAAAGGTGCAACTGAAGGATACGACATTAGAAACTTTGCAACTCTATCATGAATCCAAGTCAGGTAAGGGTCATATGCTCGGTTGTTACTCTTCCCCAAGGCTACTTTCCCTCTCCGATGAATACTACTCCAAGCATGCTCTAATCTGGCTAAGGCATCACCCTCCAATAAACCAGTGAGATACAGAGATTCCTGTATCTCCTATTCCTTAGGAGGCTCCCTCAGTGCATAGCCAAACTGTCTGATCAATAAAGAAGGGTTATAGTTGATGCAACATTTCCTTCCGACCAAAGGGACGTTAGGAAATCCACCGCAACTATAAATAATGTTTGTACCAAGCAAGTCTCTGTCAAACTAGGTAATATTCTTTGTAGACAAACCCATCAACCTATCAGACCACTCTGAAGTACTAGCGGTAGCAACAAACAGACCTGCCTTGGGCATGTGACGAAAAAACCACCTGTATAATAAAGGGACACAACAAGATACATTTGTTCCCCTTCGTTTCTCATTCTTATGGTGCACAGAATGATAAACATCTTCCAGAAGTGTGGGTACCAGGTTCCCTGAAGCTAGCAAATAGAAAGCATCCACATCTACAAAGTCTGGCAGATTCGGAAATAATACAATGCCATATATACAAAGAGCTAGAATGGCGCCAAACACAATCCAACATCCATCCTTGGCGAAATGCTGAGCTTTCTCCACCAGAAAAGGAAAAAGAAAACCATATGTCCCACTCTTCTTAACCAACTTCCCCTTCAACTCTGAAGCGTCCAAGTGTAATATAATAGCAAGCTTAGCCAGATCAGGCTCGGTATCAACATGGACAAACGACATTTGATCAATAAGAGGTACTCCTAACAACTCAGAATACTCCTCTAGAGTAGGAGCAAGGACATAGTCAGGAAAGACGAAGCATCTCAATTGGGCATCATAGAACTGCAAGAGAGTATAGACACCACTAATCTCCTATGCTGAAGGCTTGTAGACAAACTTCACCAATCTCCCATAAGACTGCCTAAAATCCTCCATCACCTCCCTGTCACCCAAAGCAATCAGACTCCACAAAGAACTGATATCTGGGGTAGGGAACCTGTAAGTTACTGTTCTCTTCAAGGGCTCCATAGCAAGATCACTAGAATCGGAGGAGAAATGTGCACCTGCAACACAAATACATGTTAATGAAATGCAGATGAAAATGAAAATGCAAATGCAAATAGGGGATCAAGATTGTTGTGTTGTTGGTCGAGAAGAACCAGTGCTTCGCTTTAGCAAGAGCAAAGTATCGACAATAGGACCCACTAATATCAGGAACACAGATTCACACTTGTAAAGAACCGGGTAGTCTGAAAGCCAAGGTTTCCTGCACAACCCAATCCCTCTCACAGGTATAGACCTATCCACTGACAAGGTTCAGCATCCTATGCGTTCATCAGCATCACAAACTTTCGAGAAATGATGATGCGTTCACCATTTCTGGTTTGGCATCATCATCTCACGAAGAGGCCTCACTTAGCTGAATCACGAATGATCGGTTCCTAGAGTCGACAATCCTCAGATCTAACATCCCGTCGAGCCCTAAGGGCCAGATGAGAAGTCATCAAAGAGAATCTCGTCTGAGTGTGAATTTCATGGGAAACTGTAACTGTTAAGCAAGCAAGCCCCCCACTAATCTCCACTACTAAAGCTAGGTTTGTACTCAAGCCCGGGTCCGACTTATCACTCATCAGAAATTCCCTCCCCACAGCACAACAATAATGATACAATGCGGTAAATAAATGCGGAAGTAAATAAAGCACATTTATACAACACCCAAAAATAAACAAACAAGCGCTAGGATTGACTCGCATAGGGAACCAGAGTCCCCAGCAGAGTCGCCAGTTGTCGCAACTGCGAAAAACACCCGACAGAAAACAAAAGAGTCGCCACCTTTCATTATTTATCCCAAAGAGAGGGAAAGGAAACGATCGGAAAAACCTAACAAAAATGGAAAGACAAGGTCATCGCAATCGAGTCTGGATTAGGGAGTCGGTTACGCAAGGGGAAGGTATTAGCACCCCTCACGTCCGTCGTACTCGACGGGATCCACACATTATTGTCTATCTAAAAGGGTTATCATCTATCTACACTAAAGGTCAAGGGACAAAAGAAAAGAAAGGAAAGAGACTCGGCAGAGCATCACCGCTCTGTGCCTACGTATTCCCTCGTGCAATGGGAAAGTCAGAGTCAACGTAGTTCGGATAAATACGAGAGAAAGGGGGAAGGTTGCTCTCCAAGACATCGCGTCTTGTACCTACGTACTTTCATCTGGTATGAAAGATTAGAGAAAACGTAGTTCGGGCTAAAAAGACCACAGGTTGGTTCAAAAGTTTTTTAGGCCCGAGTAAGGTTAAGAAGTAGTTCTAGCAGTTGGTGTATGCAGCTCGACCATTGGAGACTTAGGTGTTACCGTTTGCGGTAGAACTAAAAGTTAACAACAGTCTTTTATGTGAAAAAAATTTCCTGATTAAGATCCCGAAGGATGAAAAAGGTTAGAGGTGTTTTTGTGTTTTTTAGAGAAGAAGTGTTTTGAATTTGAGTGTTCATAATGTATGTTGTACTAAAGTCTAAAACCTAGGATCGAATGTGTCGCATATTGTTCTAAGGACGTATACTAAACACTCTAGGTAATTGAGAGGTAACCTTTTAATCACCATTTCCCAAGTACAAGGCTCATGGAACAACATCCATTATCTTTATTAACTGTGTTAAGATTGTATGAAGATGAGAAGAGAAGAAAGGACCACTAATGGGAGACTAATTCAATCCTAAAAGTTATCATGCAAAGTGGACTTAAAGTTGGGATACAAAAGGGAACTACCTAATGTTATCATGCATGGTTAAGCACCTAATGTCTATCATAACCTCAAAAGGTTAGAAAACTTATGGAGAGCATGGCAAAGAAAAGCAAAAGAAGAAGAAGAAGAAGAAGAAGAAAGAACATAAAAATGCAAGAATGCAAACATAGAATGCACAAGTAGGATGAAAGTGAGGGAGGAAATATGTGTGGGGAAGTAGCCTCCACAAGCTCATCTCAACCTCAAGCATGCATATGAGAATGCAAGAAAAGAAGAGATAAAGAAGTATACAAGATAAGATCCAACAACAAAGAAAAGCCACACAAAGATGCACCAAAAGTGGGATGAAATGACCTAAGTCAAACAACATCAACCACAAGTGTCAAAAGCCAAACCAAATGAAAAGAGAATAAAATCAAAACCAAAGTGAGGACGGGAGGCTATATGAGGACAGAAAGGAACTCATAAAATGCACTCAACCACAAGCATCACAAACAAAGTGCAAAAGAAAGCACAAAGGAGTCTGTTGCACCCCAAAATTTGACCAACATTTCTTTACCTAGCTTGTGGTTCATCTCATTCACATTAGCATTATCATCTGCATTTCATTGACATGTGTGCAGTAGACAAAGAGGTATGATTACTAATTAAGAGCACCACAAGAGTTTGAAGCTAGCCAAGAGGGTTATTCAAGTGTTCAAGGGTTGATATCCTTTTCAGAGAAGTAAGAGATCCTCAGAGAGATTGGTTGAAACCAAGGTTGTGTGCCTCCTAACTTGAGAGTTGTGGGAGCTCCTCAGATGATTCTGAAGCTGTGGGGATGGACTTGAAGCTTTGAGAGAGCTTATGAGATGTCTTGAAAGCCATCATGAAGCCTAGATAGGTCATTGTGCAAGAATAAAGAGACCCAACCATGAGTGGTGTAATTAGGGTTTGATTGAGTCAACCCTAGGTCAACTGATGATTTGGAGAGGGTTGAGACCTAATTAAAGAGACATGTGATCATGGATTGATGCATTGAGATGCTATAAGGATGATTACAAGGTCAACTCATCATGATTGAGGAGTTTGAGAAGTTTCAAGCTAGGGTTTCTAAGGCTTGACAGTGTAAAATCCCCTAGTTTGACCCCTATCTTCAAGGCAGTTTAGCTCAAGATGTGATTGTCATCTCATCTTCTCCCCAACATAAATGTTGTAGAGATTTATCTTAGATTTAATTTGAGTACTATAAGTCCTTGATAGGATTTATAGAGCTCAAGTTATGACTTTGACAAGTTACAGGTCATCTGAGGTATGTGAATCTGGGGCCTTGAAAGTCACCCAACGTGCATCCAACTTTTGCCCAAGAAGGATGATTCCTATGAACTTTTGGTCAACATGAATGTTGTTCCTTATCGTCTTAGCTTTCTAGAGAGTGCTAGAAGTCCTTGATAGGATTTTTAGAACTCAACTTATGGCTTTGACAAGTCAAGGGCATTTTGGTCATTTGGAGATTATAGGTCATTTCAAGCATAAGGCCATAACTCCTATTTACAAGCTTCAAATGGAAAAATCTTCAACATCAAACTTGCTTAAAATGATGTTTTAAGGCTAGTAAGGAGGTCATGAGATGTTGAAAAGGCTTGTAGCTCAAAATGGTAAAAATGACCTAAAATGGAGGCATAAGTTAAATAAGTCAAAGTTGGAAATTGAAATTTCCAAGCTACACATCCAAACCATGGCATGTAATAGGTCATTTTGACTCCAAAGAACATTTTAGAAACAATGGTTCAGCCACATTTTTGAGTTGATTCTTAGATCATGGGGTTGCTTTGGAAAATGGTTACTTGCATATTAAGGTACAAATGCAAAACACAAGGAAAGGCAATGTACAAGCTAGCTAAGTATCTTAACACCTCATATATCTCATCTAAGGAGATTTTCAGGTCAGAACCAGTTGCTGCAAGAGGCATAGCATGAGATGGCATGTGAGATGAGATGAAATCAAAAACTCATGGCATGAGAATCCCAAATTCTCATTGGATGATTCCAGAAGGTTCTAGAGGGTTTAGAATCATCCTATATATGGATTAGAACTTGCTCAGATGCAAGGTTGGTGAGAGAATAGAGAGGAGAGTGAGATAGCCATTTCAATTTCTTCCATTGCAAGTTGAAATCAAATTCTACATTCTGCTTCATTTCCATTGCTTCTTTCAATCCCAACCCCTTCCATTGATCATACTGAATGTGTGCATACCAATTTGAGGGCAAAATCATGAAGAATTGAAGAGTTGGCATTTAGATTTTGGGAGCTGCAAATCACAATCGAGTTTGGAGATTCAGGCTTTTTTGATCAAATCTTTTGCAAACAGAAGCTTTATCATCAATCAAGGAAGGATTCTGAAGAGTTTGAGAGGTTGAAGTGGAGGTTTGACCTATCTGATAATCAAGATTTGACAGGTTTGTAATTTTTCCTCTACACCATAATTTAAGCATGATTAGTTAGAATTGTTAGGTTAGAATGGTTAGAGACAAGTAGGGGATGGATTCTGGGAAGTTTGAGAGCAATTGGTGAAGTTTGAGTTAGTGACACCATTTTTGTTTTGATCAAGAACACGATGTATAGTGAGTTATAACATGAGTTTGATATCAAGAATTAACCAGTGTGAGGTGGTGATCATTTTGAGGTAATCAATTTCAAGAATTGTTAGAATTGAAGTTTGAGCATAGTTTTGATCTTGGATCGGGTTTAGAGATTAAGGGCATGTCAATTGATTCTAAGGATATGGTTGGATTCAGGGTTGAATTTAGAGTGGATTAGGGTTTTGAATCATGGCTTTTGGTTGAGTTTGGATGGAGTTCAAATTAGGGATTGAAGCTCTGCAACTATGGAGTTTTCCCTCCACTTCCATGGCTGAAGGAAGAAGATGAAGACATGGCCGTTTGATCATGCGTGGACTCATTGACTAGGGTCAAATCTGAGGGCTGTGGTTTAATCTCACGTTTGAAGAGAAGTCTGAAGACACACCAAAACGTGGCGTTTCATTAAACTTAGGTTTTGGGCTTTATTGGACTGATTGATATCCCCACCCCCTTTCACGGCCCATTGAGATTTTGAACTGATTTTTGTTGCTAAATGCACTGTGTCCTTTTCTTTTTCTCTATGATTTCTGAATTGATTTTCTGATTAAACTGGGCCTAGCACGCCTTGATATGAACACCCCCATTTAGGGCCCATTCCCATATTGAACTGCATATAGTTGCTATCTGCACCAATGTTTTCCCATTTTAATTTCTTTTTCTCCATTTTTCTTTAATCTTTGAAAAATCATATTAAATAGAAAAATGATGATTTTTGCATGGGGACTTTTTCTCCTATTTCATGTTAATGTCTAGAAAATAATAAAATCAAAATATTTTCATTTCATGCATTTTTAATATTTTTTGTATATTTTCTCTTTTTATAGCATTTTAATTCATTTTATGTTGATGCATAGATTTGTAGAATTTTGTTTAGCTAGTTCCCTTTGAATTTTTAGGCCATTATTTTTAGGATAGTTAGATTAGGACTTTAGCTCCCCTCTGGATTTATTCCATAATTTTGTGATTAATTTTTGATTAGTTTTGATTAGATGACTTTAGGTTGTGTAGATTTAGGTTAATCCTTAACATAGGTCCACAATAACACTAGAATTTTGGGTTTCTAGGTCAAGATAGATATTGGGACATATAGGGTATTAAGGGTAGGTATATAGGATCCCTTAGAAATTATATTAGATTTTAATATAATAGTATACTATTTTTAATTGATTTTTGTAGTTGATTGTTGTTTGTGTTGCCCTTGTGGGCTTGTATTTTGTTTGCCTTGCTTTGTGGGCTTTTGCTTGGCTTGGTGGGCTTGGTCTTGCTTTGTGGAGCATGGAGGAGCATAGTAGAATACTTGAGGATTGAATAAAGAGCTTGAGAGCTTGAAGACTTGTTTGTTTTGTTGTTGTTTTAGGGTTAGGAATTAGGTAGAGCTTAGACTTAGTTAAGTTCTTTCTCAAACATGGATGGTATCTTTCACCTCCACTCCTCCCCATGATTCAAGGTCCTTCCATGGTATTCACCTCCCTCCTTTGGAGGGATAAGTGATGGTACCTAGGAAGTAGAACCTTTGAGGGAACCATTCTTTTGATGTTGAACCCTTATAGGTCACCTTTGGTGGTCAATAAGCAGTTTAATATCCTTGCTTATCCAGTTAAGTGATTTCTTCTGGTTTGAGTATCTTGAGAGATGCTGGGCTTGAGTGTGAAGATGAAGACTTCATTGAAGAGTATAAAAAAGGATGATTCCCTGAGCATTGCCATTTCAGCTAAAGCTTGAAGAGCAAGAGGAGCAAGTTGATACTTGAAGACCCAATGAAGATCCAGTAAAGACTGAAGGATGAAGTTGACATTTCCATGTGATTGAAGACCACTCTGAGAAGCTGAAGCTTGTAGGAAGAGAAGACCAAGTTGAGACTGGTAAAGCAAAGAGAGCTGAAGCTTGAAGACTGAGTTGATACTTAGGGAGAGGATTCAATTGAGATGGACTGAAGAGAGCTGAAGCCTGAAGATCAAAGGATAAGTTGATGCTTGCTTTGAAGCTGGGAGATCCTGAAGGAATCAAGTTGATACTTGTGGCTAAGAATGAAGCCTGAAGGTGGAATTGATTAAGGAAAGATGAAGCTTGAAGAAGAAGAATCAGTTGAGACTTATGTGAAAGGTTGAAGCCTGGAGAAGCAAATTGATATTTGTCAAGAGTGATTGAAGTCTGAAGACTGAGTTGCTGTCAGAGGAGCTGAGGCTTGGAGTTGAGAGAGGAGTTGATCTGCTTTCTTCTTTGTTTCTTTTCTGTATTGATGTGCCTTGTTTGACTTGCTTGATGCATTAGAATAAGTCCATATCTAGACTGATTTAATCTAGGAGCATGATTGCACTAGAGGTTGAGTTGCTCCCTCTGCTTGTATTGTTACTGTATGGCTTTGCTTGCGGGTATTCGGTAGAGCCCAACTCCCTTGCCCATGTGGTTTGTTCTGCTTGATAGCATGATTTATTCTCTTCTGTATGATTGCAGTTTACTGTATGTTGCTTGATAGCATGTTTATCTTTCTGTATGATTACTGTTCTTCATTCTGGCTTGAGGTTGAGATGAGCTTGTGGAGGCTGCTGCCCCACACACATTTCCTCCCTCACTTGCATTGCATGCATTTTACAGTCGTTTACTATATTACTGTTTACTGTTAAGCTGATGCTTTATCTGTTTTTGTGTATCATTGACATGATCCCTTAGGAATCTCACTCCCTTTGATAAGGAAGTGATGATAGAACTTAGGTTGAAACCTATGCATGATAAATTCTAGGAGTTCCCTGTTTCAAACCTCAACCATAGGATGAATCCTTGGCATGACAACAGTAGGACTTGATAGTCTCCATTTAGTTGAGCCTGTTCTCTTCTCATCTCAAACAGCCTAAGATACAGTAATCATGAATGATTTCTTTCGTACGTTATGAGCCTTAAGCTACCCGAGAAAGGATTGTTGGAGAGTTTCTTTTCAACAGTCCGGATGTTAGTATGGTACCCTTTGGGTGACATGCGACGCATTCACTCTCAGGTCATAGTCTTTAGTGTGATTGAAATTGCAAACACAATAAAAAACACTTCTTCCGTAAAAGACAGAAAACAAACTTCAAACCTTTTTGCCCCGTGGGCCTGTAATTCAAAGGAAACTTTTCTGAAGAAAAGAGTGTCGTTAAACTTCAGCGCCAACGCAAACAGGCTTTGTCCCTAACTGCTGGAACTGTTGTTTAACCCTACTCGGTAAAACAGATGAATCTGAATCCCCGTAAGCGTAGTAGCCCAAAATACGTAAGCTCTGATCTCTCATATCTATTGGGAGTACGTAGGCACAATACTGATGTATTGGCGAGCCACCTTCCCCATAACCCGTCGTAGGCCGAACTACGTTGACTCTGATTTCTCATTCTCTGATGAGAATACGTAGGCATAAAGTGCGACGCTTTGCCGAGTCATTTTCTTTTCTGTTTAAGCCAGCCTTGATAGGTAGATAGATAAACCAACCCGTCCAGTAAACACAACAAGCGTGGATCCCGTCGAGTACGACAGACGTGAGGGGTGCTAATACCTTCCCCTTGCGTAACCGACTCCCGAACCCAAACAACGGTTGCGACGACCTTGTCTTACCCTTTTTTGTCAGGTTTTTCCGATCGTTTCCTTTCTCGCCCCGAGGGATAAATAACGAAAGGTGGAGACTCTTCTGTTCTGCCGACACCTTATTTTCGCGGAAGCGACAGTTGGCGACTCTACTGGGGATCGAACCCAGAGTCTCTGGTTCTCCGGTTCCCTATGCGGGTCAATCCTAGCGCTTGTATGATTACTTGTTGGGTTATATTTATTTATCGCATTTTTTTTTATTATTTCCCGCACTTTATTTTTAGTATGATATGATTATCTGTGCTGTTGTGGGAGGGGCATTCTGATGAGTGAGAAGCCAGACCCAGGCTTGAGTGAACATAGCATTAGTCGTGGAAATTAGTGGGCGCGTGCTTGCTTTGCAGGCACTAGTGTCTCATGAAATCCACGCTCAGACGAGGTTCTCCCGGTTGGCTTCTCTTTCAACCCTTTGGGTTGAGACGGTTGCTGGTTTGGAGGATTGTCGACTCTGGGGACCGATCATTTGTGATTCAGCCGAGTGAGGCCGCTTCATGAGCTGGTGATGCCACACCTTCTGGGTATCGTATCACCCCTCTTGAATGTCTGTGACGCTGATGAACGCATAGGATGCCTAACTTGAGTTAGTTTAGGTCCATACCTGTGAGCAGGGTTGGGTTTATTGCAGGAAACTTTGACCTTCAGACCACCTGGTTTTCTTGATAGTGGATCAGTTTTGTTGGGATCTGAGGTTCTCATCTGCAGATATATGATTGTTCTTGACAGAACAGGTTTTTGATTGGGATCAGAGGATCTTATCATCAGACGTGTATTTGTTCTTGATAGAGCAGGTTTTGATTAGAGGATCTTATCATCAGATGTGTATTTGTTCTTGATAGAGCAGGTTTTGATCAGAGATTCTCATCATCAGATGTGTATTTGTTCTTGATAGAGCAGGTTTTGATCAGAGGATCTTATCATCAGATGTGTATTTGTTCTTGATAGAGCAGGTTTTGATAAGAGATTCTCATCATCAGATGTGTATTTGTTCTTGATAGAGCAGGTTTTGATCAGAGGATCTTATCATCAGATGTGTATTTGTTCTTGATAGAGCGGGTTTTGATCAGAGGATCTTATCATCAGATGTGTATTTGTTCTTGACAGAGCAGGTTTATGACTGGGGTCTGAGGATCTCATTACCAGATGTTTGTTCTTGACAGAGCAGAGTTTTGGTCATCAGTTGTTTGTTCTTGACAGAGCCGATTTATGATTGGGGTCTGAAGATTTCATCAGCAGATGTATGTTTATTCTTGACAGAGCAGAGTTTCTTGGTCGTGTATCAGAGGTCCTTATTATCAGACGTTTGTTCTTGACAGAGCAGAAATAGGGTCTTGTGTATATGGCCCTATCAGATGGTTGTTCTTGACAGAGCATATTTGTGGTCCGATACCGGGTTTTTCTTATTATCAGATATAGTGGTTGTTCTTGACAGAGCGACGTCATGGTTTTGTTGATACAGAATCTCCACAGCACAGTTGCCTTGATCTCCTACTGCATGATTGCATTTTACATTATTTTGCATACTCATTTTCATTTCATTAACGTGTGTCTGTGTTGCAGGTACCGTTTTCCCCGATCCAGGATTTCTCGCCTCCTATTGTATTTGTTATGGGTTCTCTGAGGAAGACCGTGGCTTACAAGTTCCCTGCCCCTGATGTGGTTCGGCTGACTGGTTTGATAGCTTTAGTAGGTGATTCTGTGAGGGATGAGTTCAGAAAATCTTACGGTAAATTGCTCAGCTTGGTTCGTAAACCTTCTGCGTTCGAGTTGAATGGGTTGCACGCTCTGCTGCAGTTCTACGACCCTCCATTGAGATGTTTCACTTTTCAGGATTTTGTTCTTGCACCCACGCTGGAGGAATATGCTGATTTGTTAGGTGTGCCTATCAAGAGGCAGATGCCTTTTGTTCATATAGATGCTGAGCCTGATCTGGCTGGTCTAGCTCCGTCACTTCATCTGGATGCCTCCGAGTTGGTATTGACTAGTTGGAACAAGGTTCCTGGTTTCTCCTTGCAGTTTTTAGTGGGAAAAGCTCAGCAGTGCGCCAAGGATGGATGTTGGGTCGCGTTCAACGCCATTCTCGCTCTGTGCATATATGGCATCATTCTGTTCCTCAATATGCCCGACTTTGTGGACTTCAATGCATTTCATATCTTTGCCTCAGGGAATCCGGTCCCTACCTTGATAGGAGATGTCTACCATTCAGTCCACTACAAAAACGAGAACAGGAGGGGAAAGAATGTCTCATGCTATGTACCCTTGCTTTATAGATGGCTTGATAGTCATCTGCCCAAGAGGGGGCCTTTTGTTTCGTCTGCAGCCACAACTGAGTGGTCCGAGCGTCTGATGAGTTTATCTGCAGAGGATATCGACTGGTTCGACAGAGATAGGTTGGGTACCGAGGTTATCTTCAGCTGCAGCGGATTTCTGAACGTGCCTTTGGTAGGCAGGAAGGGCTGTATAAACTACAATTCGTCTTTGCTGGTCCAACAGTTCGCGTATGCTTTGAGAGCTCCGCCGAAGGATGAAGAGGTGCAGGAATCTCTGTACCTCACTAGTCTTCTGGAGGGGGATCTGTTATCCAAGCTTCAGCGCGCCTGGAATGGTATCAGTAAGAGGGGAAAGCCATTGTTGGGGAGAAGCAACAATCAAGCCTACCCTCCGTATACGACTTGGATCAGAGCTAGAGCAAATGCTATAGGGTTGCCGTTTCCTCATGCCAAGCCAGAAAGCCCTCCAATGATTGAAGAGCCTACTACTGTGCCCATTCAGCAGCATAATCAGGTGCTAGCTGAGCGAGATGAATTGAAGCGGGCGAATGAGGAACTGGAGAAAGAATTGGCTCAGCTCCGAAGCGAGAGGAACGAAGCCGTTCATTCTTTCAAGAGGCAAGCAGAGCTGGTGAACCAGCTGGGTAAGCAGATAGCCGAGCGTGAACGCATGGGTCAAGACTTCAAAGCTGTCAACGACGTACTGGCTACGAAGAAGCAGCACTTGGACGAAGCGTATCGGAGGATATCCAAGTTCAACCAGCACTGGAAGGCTTCCCTGGCCACCAGGAAAGAGAGGGAGGATAAGTTGATGCTACAGATCTCCAAGCTGGAAGCCCAGGTGAAGGATAGTGAGAAGAGGTTTGATGAAGAAACCGCTCACAGATACGCCGCCAAAGGCCAGCTCAACAGGGCTCTTGCTAACCTGAAGGAGCACAAACTGACGTTTAAGTCTAAGAAGCGGAAGTTAGAAGATTGTTTCGGTGAAGGAGCATGGGAAGGTTCGGTCGAAGGACTTCAGTACACCATTGTGCAGAGGGAATTACTCGTCGAAGGGTTGCTCACTCTGCCTGATCATCCAGAAACGAAGGAGTTGTTAGAAGAGTATCGCGCCCATGGCCGTACTTGACTATTTGTATTCCTTTTGTTTTGATCATTGTTGTATGCTGACCATCACCAGGCTTGTTGGCTGAGGTCACGCTGTTGATTCACTTTGTACTCGCTGATGTTGTGTACTGCCTTGATGGGCTTTCTTTATATATGATATTGTTATTTCCATGATTGGACTCAGACTTCTTCTTATTATCAACACTGGCACTCAGGCACTAGGATCGGGGGAGATCTCCCTAATGCACAGACGCACGTTTGCATTTGCATGAAGCATCTGCATAACGAGCATTTTGTTGTTTTTTCCTAACCTTTTGTGTTTACAGGTTGTTGCAGGTTGTTTCAGGTGGTTTTCAGGTTGTTCCAGGATTGATCAGAGACCTATTCACCGCTATCCGACCAGAGCTAATCAGACCAGGATCATGGAGCAAGTGCAAACTGATGTTCAGGAACTCCGCGAAAGAATGGATCGCTTCATGGAGCTCATGCAAGCGGTCGCCAATGGCCAGGATCAGCTCAGAACTTTGGTTCAGCCTTTGATCTCAAGGGTTGATAGAAACGGCATACTCCATGGTGGGACTGTGCCTACTCCTCCACCAGTTGAAACTCCGCAGAATGGTGTTCCCGTGACCGGGGGCAACGGCAGTGCCAACGGCAATGTGATGACCAACGTCGGACTCAATACGACGGGCGTCGGTAATGGGAGTCTGGGAGCTAATGTCAATGTCGGGCTGGGCAATGGCAATGCAGGCGTCGGGAATCTGTTTGGGCCTCAACCATGGCTAGAGGATCGTCAGGACGATGTGTTCTCTTAGAGAGGTGCTGAAGGGGAGCTGAATGCTGAAGCACGGCTTAGATTCAAGGAACTTGAAGATAAGATGAGAGATATCGAGAATCAGAATACTTTGGGCGTTGATATGTCCAAGTTGGGATTAATTGCTGATTTCAAGGTGCCTCCCAAGTTCAAGGTACCTGACTTTGAAAAATATAAGGGCACCACTTGCCCTCGTGTCCACCTGAGATCGTACTACAGAAAAATGTCTGCTCATTCTGATGACGAGAAGTTGCTGATGCACTTCTTTCAAGATAGTCTTTCCGGGCCGTCCCTCGAGTGGTACATGAGTCTGGAGCCCACTAGTGTGCACACATGGAAGGATCTTGCTGAAGCATTTGTGCACCACTACCAATACAATAGCGACTTGGCCCCGAACCGAGTCCAGCTGCAGAATCTGTCGCATAGGAATAATGAAGGGTTTAAGGAATACGCCCAGCGGTGGCGTGAGTTGGCAGCCAGGGTTCAGCCGCCGATGGTTGAACGTGAGCTCGTGCAGATGTTCGTTGCTACCCTCCCAGGAGTTTACTATGAGAAGTTGGTCAGCGGTATGTCAGGGACGTTCTCAGATCTCATTATCACAGGTGAGCACGTCGAAAATGGGATCAAGATTGGGAAAATTCAAGGTGAGTCGTCCTCAGCCGGAGGCGGAAAGAAACCTTATGCTGGCAAAAGGCGAGAAGGAGAAGCGAGCGCTGTGACCAACGCTCGAAGGAAGGGTAAAAGTCCTCACCAGCAAGTGCCCAGTATAATTATCCCGGCAGTTCAACAGCCGCAGCAGCAGCAGCAGCAGCAACCGAATCAACAGGGATACAAAAAGTATCAGAATCGGGCACCTTTGTCGAACCGTCACCTCGAGACACCGCCCATGTCGTACGCGCAACTATTGCAGACTTTGCTTCAGCTACAGTTGATCCAAAAGAGAACGCTGGCTCCCTTGACAGGGGCACCTCCGTCAGGGTACGACGCGAATGCCACTTGTGAATTCCACTCAGGGGCACCAGGCCACACAGTAGAGAATTGCAAAGCCTTCAAGCATAAGGTGCAGGACATGGTGGATGCCAAGACCATCAACTTCTCCGATAATGTTCCAAATGTCACGAAGAATCCTATGCCGAATCATAGGGGAGGCGGAGTGAATGCTATTATCGAAGACGAGAGTTCGGATTTGCTGACTGACGTCAGAGATCTGAAAACGCCGTTTAGCTTCGTTAAAGCTAAGTTTCTGAAAAGAGGGTTCTTTCCAGGTTGCGGAGAGCTATGTATGGACTGTGCCACACGCTCTGATGGATGTGAGCAGTTGGTAGAAGGAATTCAAAGTCTGATGACTGAAGGGGTTTTACAGTTTAGCCGGAGGGCTGAATGTGGATCAGGAGAGGTAGTGCTGAAGCAAGACGATGAGGTCGCCACCATCACCATCCCTCGCCAGACGATAACTATTTCTGCGCCTAGGCCTCCCACAATTACCATCACCCGAGCTGAGCCGATACCCTTCGAAAGCACGAATGTTGTCCCGTGGCATTATGGGGCTGAAGTCTACTGCAACAGAAAGAAGTTGGAGCTAGAACCGTTCGGGTCGACTGTGGAGAACCTTGCGGGAATCAGTGGTATTACTCGCATCGGAAGAGTGTTTGCACCACCAGAGGTCGTGGCGGATAAGACAGTCAGAGCTGATGCAACTGATAAAGATAAAAGTAAAGTCGTTGAAGAGGTCCCGCGTGGGGCAGAAAAAGACTTGCTTGTTAAAGATGCCGAGGAGTTTATGCGGTTGATTAAAAAGAGTGACTACAAGATTGTAGACCATCTCCATCAGACGCCCTCGAAGATTTCCATTCTGAACTTGTTGTTGTGTTCTGAAGCACACCGCAACGCACTGCTGAAGGTGTTGAACGCCGCATATGTACCACAGGAAATATCGGTAAATCAGCTAGAAGAAGTCGTAGCCCATGTAAATGCTGGAAATGGGCTAGGTTTCACAGACCTGGAGCTGACGCCGAAGGGGAGGAATCACAATAGCGCCCTGCACATCTCGATAGAGTGTAGGGGCACGATTATGTCGCACGTGTTGGTGGACACGGGTTCGTCGCTTAATGTTCTTCCGAAGAAGGCATTGATGAAGTTGGATACGCGTGGAGTAATTTGAACACCCAGTGATCTGGTTGCGAAGGCGTTCGACGGAACTAAACGACATGTTTTCGGGGAGATGACCCTGCTGTCGCTACTCGAAAAAATGCGTCGCACAACGACGGGAAGGCGAAAAAGATAGACAGAAGAGTCGCCACCGAACTTTATTTATCCCATGAGGGGAAAAGAAAATATCGAGAAAACCTTAAGAAAGAAATGGATAAGATGGTCTCGCGACCAAGAACGGGTTCGGAAGCCGGTTATGCGAGGGGAAGGTATTAGCACCCCTTGCATCCATCGTACTCGATGGGAACCTTTTGTTTGTCGATGTGTGAATTTATTTGCTTAAATATTATGCTATGAAAAGGGTTTTCCAAAGGGTAAAGAAAGAGGGTTAAAAATAAAGGAAAGAGAGGATAACGGGGAAGAAAGGTGAAAGAACAGACTCGGTAGGACTTTGCAGTCCTATGCCTACGTATTCTCAATAGACATGAGAAAGTCAGAGTCGACGTAGTTCGGGGAACTACAGATATAGGGGGAAAGTGCTCTACAAGGATTGTGGCCCTTGTGCCCACGTATCTTTACTTGAAAAAGTAAAGAATCAGAGCAGCCGTAGTTCATCCTACGGTTTGTTGATGTTTTGTGGATGATGCTATCGTGCGCATTCTAGCAGTTTAGGTGTTTTGCCGCTCACATGCGAGGAGACTTATGCGTTACCTGTTTGCGGTAGAACGGACGTAACATATCCTTTTTGAAATGATTAGGTTTTCGCCATGCGAGGCAAGATGTCACATTTGATTTGTGAGGTAATTCTTTAGGGGCGAGATAAGTCCTCGGATAGTAACCCCTACAGGTAGTATCCAATTCTTTATCTCAAGGTTTTTGTTATAAAAATGGTGTGGCAAACGTAGCGTCTTCGTATTGAAAGACGAGTATCGAGACCACCCCCACTACAGTGAGCATCCCAACACTCGGAGAGGAAGAAGACTACACTTAATCCTCTCTCTTTAATTCAATACAAAGAAAACTTCGTTCTCTTATTAAAGATGTTTTTGGTTTTGAATGGTAAGTACTTTTGTGACAGAGAACCCTACGGTAAACGTCAGCACTCGGGATAGGAGAAGGCCTACGCCTAACCACTCCACGACCATTCAAGTTTTATTATAAAAATGAGTTTGAAAATGCACTCGGTGCGAGACCGAGGTTTTAGGTTAGAAAGGTTGCGGAAGGAAGTTGTGAAAGGAGAGGTGGTGGAAGAAGTCGCATCTTCGTATTGAGAGACGAGTGTCTAAACTACCCACACTACAGTGAGCATCTCGACACTCGGAGAGGAAGAAAGTCAACACTTAAT
Organism: Lathyrus sativus; assembly: GCA_963859935.3. Classification (NCBI taxonomy): domain Eukaryota; kingdom Viridiplantae; phylum Streptophyta; class Magnoliopsida; order Fabales; family Fabaceae; genus Lathyrus; species Lathyrus sativus. The sequence continues at coordinate 280,846,540 of OZ012741.1, forward strand.
CCCCTCTTTTAGTTCAATACAAAGAGAAATGATTTCTTATGATTGAAAGGGATTTTGAAAATGCACTCAGCGCGGGGGCCAAGGTTTTAGGAGAAAAATAGTTTGGAAATGGAGAGAAATGGAAAGAAATATGTCTTCACATTGAAAGACGAGTGTCTAAACCACCCACACTACAGTGAGCATCTCGACACTCGGAGAGGAAGAAAGTCTACACTTAATCCCCTCTTTTAGTTCAATACAAAGATGATTTTATTTACAAAATGGTTGGATAGCGTCGATGAATCGAATCGGGACAAGAAGCGAGGAGAGAAAAGAGGTGGTCTCAGATCCAACGATACTTATCAATATATTGACTTAGTAATCGATTTATGGAACTTTCGTCATCGACCAAAACAAGAAGATGGAACAAAAAGCCCAATAATAAATGCAAAATGTATTTGACTTCTAAAATAAAAGTATGAACTTCTAATGTTAAAAAACCTAAAAGAGAATAATATTATAAAAACTATAAATATATATATATATATATATATATATATATATATATATATATATATATATATATATATATATATATATATATATATATATATATATATATATATATATATATATATATATATATATATATATATATATATATATATATATATATATATATATATATATATATATATATATATATATATATATATATATATATATATATATATATATATATATATATATATATATATATATATATATATATATATATATATATATATATATATATATATATATATATATATATATATATATATATATATATATATATATATATATATATATATATATATATATATATATATATATATATATATATTCTAAAAGAAACTAACACATATCTAGTTTATTTACATATAAAAATATATACATAAAAGAAAATAATCAGTATAATAATAATAATAATATATACATAATCTTAATAATATTTACGTTTTATTTTTATTAAAACAAAACAGGGTGTGTAAACAGAAAAATGGGTCGGAGGCCCATCAACATTTATAAAAAAAAAAGTAAAAATAAAAATAAAATATAATAAAATAAGAAATAAAAATGAATAAATAAATAAAAACAAAAACAAAATAAAGAATAAACAACCAGAAAAAGAAAAAAAACACGAAGACCAAATGGACCCTTTTTCGCTCACAATGCTCTCTCTCTCTCTCTCAAATCTCAGTTCAAACTTTCTCTCACAAACTTCCTCTTGTGATTCTCGGTGACCCTCGGTTAAACGGGGTTCTCCACCTATTCATTTTCATCTTCGTTTCCGCTTTGATGAAATTTTGAGGGATTTGAAGTGGGTTGTGATTTCGAAAGTAGAGTTCCCGTTTGGTTCCTGATTTCAATTGGGTTGAAGGATTTTTGGTTGAATATGGGTCTGTTTGAAAGGGGTTTTGAAAAAGTGATAAGAGGTTTTGATCTGTTTGAAGGAGGTGAGGTTTGGATCGGAAGTTTGTTTGTGGTTTAGGGTTGAAGTATGATGGAGGACGGTAGTGAAGCGTGTTGGGTGAGGGATTTTCACGGTGGTTCGAGCGTGTTGATTTTCGTTTTAGAAGTGGAAGAAAGTGAAATCGAAGGAAATGTTGATGTTGTTCTGTTTTTATTTTGATGAGAGTTTTGCGAGAGCGGAAGCGGAAGAGAAAGTATGAGTGAAGTCTGTTGATTGTCGGGAATGGCAGAACTTGGTTTGAGATTGAATAATGTTGCGGAATGGTGACAGAAGTTCAATGATGGATGTTGTTTCTGAAGGTGATGATAATGGAGTTCTGGGGTTTAATGTTTGAAGGTGGTTGTGTTAAGATAAACTCCTAACGATGGTTTGGCTCTCTGAAGAGCCTCTTTTGTTCTTCTCCTCTCTCGAAAACTTTCTCGAAAACTTGCCGCCAGGAAACAAAGCAACAACAGCTTAAAATTATGAAGACAGAAAAAACAAATAGAATACTTACAGAGTTGGAGCGAATCTGACAAGTTCTCACGCTAGCAACGAAGAGTTTGGACGATGGAGATGCGGTGTTTTGAGGGTTAATGTAGAAAATTATGGTTGCTGCAAGAATGGGAGAAAGATGAGGATGAAGTTGGTGAAGAGTTTGGGGTTTCGCAGCCAGGTTTTAGGGTTTCTCTCCCTCTTTTCTCTCTGAATGAATAGTAACCAATATATATTGGGGCTTGGTGATGTGAGATTAGGGTTTAGCTTAGAGAAAACGTGTGAGCTTTGGGTCTGTCCTCCTTTGGGAAAGAAAATGAGTTACTTTTTGGTAATGGGAGTAAGGACTGAGGTTGTGGGATTGAAAACGGTATAATTTTTGTTTGTTTGCAGCTTTTGAAATTGTCTGTTTTTACTCATGATTTTCACTGTGGTAACACAACAATTTTAATGATATAAACTTGCTGATGTGATATTTCTTCATTCTTAACTGAAAACAAACTCTTGGTTTGCTGAAAATAATCTTCCTCTTTGTAGCAGCTCAAACCGTTCAGGACTTGGTGCGGTTGTCAGAAGAGGTGACATCTTGAAGGTAATTCAAAAGCAATTGTTGAACAATTTCAAGGTTAGAAAATGTAGAATCATCCTTTGAAACTTTATGATTCTTTCTAACATTATCCTTGCACTGGGAATTGCAACATGATTGCAGTACAAGCAGTTGCTTTGAGTAGATGCATATGTGACAGTACCAGTTCTAATTGAGAATTCCATTTTCTTCAATGTCCAGGCATTCAGCATGAAAAGGCCTACTGCAGCCGGAACATGAGAACGAATTTTCAGCCATAACACGTATCTTTTGGATAATTCTGAGGAGCAGCATCTTCAAGAGACTTGAGTCAAGCGATAACATCGGCCCTGCGTCCAACCATATCTTGAGGCACATCTTCAGCTTGGTAGAGTGTTTTGTGAATGTGTATGGCGTAATCAACCATATTTGTGTTGTCAATTGAGTTCCCTTTTATGCTAATAGTTAGTTTAGGCCCAGTGTCACAAGTTCGTAATCATCATATGAAAAAGGTAAATAACTGGCTGTGGGATGAATTGAATAGGGCCGCGTTTGGATTTGCAGTGGTGCTGTCTGAAACTGTTCTTGAGTTGAGTCGTTCGAATTTGAGGTAGCGACTATTCTTAAAGTAATGCATTGAAATGTCGTTCGCATCTTGATAACATACCTGTTGTTGTTCTTTGAATATTCCACTAATACATTTAATTTCTTTGCAGGTTTAGTCCGGTAACCGATCTTTTGAGCAACCCTCAGAGTAGAAGAATAGCCTTGTAGTGCTTTTGTCTCTCCAACATATGCTAACACTACTCTAATTTGAACAATTGTCTGTTCCACAATGTTGCCAGCTTGAGAAAGAGCTTCTTGGCTTTTACGAGATAACTTAGCCAAAGTGGTACTATGAATGCCTCCTATTATAGCTATCATAGGGACAACAGCAAGTGTAACCAATGCTAATTACCAAACAGCTGTAAAACCCACAGCAAATCCAGAAACAAACGTAGCCATATGGTGAACAAAATTACCTAACTTCTCACTTATAGCATCTTGTACCATAACAGCATCGGTGTTGATGGCAAAAACAACACCGGAAGTTCGAACTTCAGTGTCGAAGAACTGAATATCTTGATCCAAAGCAGCTTCAAGATACTTAATTCTCATCCTTGTTGATTGTCTCTCACCAGTCCACATCCAACAAGAAATCTCTGCCCATGAAGATGCCCAAATAGCAGCACCAACAACCAGAAAGTAAAACGCATACCTGACAACTTCTTGGGTCATCTTGTCCAAATCATCAGCATTGGAACCAAAAGAGTTAACAAGATCAGCATAGAACCGAAGAAAAAGAGGTAACGGACAACCATGTACAATTGCTCCAAGAGTTCCAACTGTCATGAGAATATAATCCAACCCATCAGCAAATCTGAAGAGCTCACTAAACCCAACAGAAGTAACATTCTTAATCTTCTCATTTCCATCAGAAAAATCACAACTTTTGTTGTTGGGTAAAGAACTTTCCCCTTCCAATTCCATTTGTTCCTTGGATTCTCCTCTTTCTAACTCCAATGTTGATATTAAAGTTGTTGTAGGAGAAGATGAAAGCAACTCAATGCCTTGCATTTCAGACCATTTCCATTGCTCAGAAGCTTGTGACATTGCAAAATACCTTGCTTGAGATACACAGGTTCACATCACTACATGGCTTTTATTGAATTCATGTTTGTGTTCTCTCTCATATTTTTCATTTTTATTGTTGTCAATCTGGTCATGATTGTTGCACCAGCCTAATAATAGTTGTCCACTGTTTGTTTTTTTTTCCAGGTTTTGTGAATTGCTTTGTGAATCATGAAGGGTGTGATGATCATTAAGAGTTCGCAGATGCTTTGAGATGAGTTTGAAAGTGGCTGGTCTTGCGTCGCGTTTCGACGAGAGGAATGGTGCAAGGTTACTGATTTCCATGCACTGATGATATTGAAATTTAAGTCCAAGAGTCTGTGAAGCATACAATGGAGATAGGCCTTGAATTTGGAGAGAAAAGTTAACATGTAATAATGAATTTTCCTTGTGTCGAATGAAAATTTTTTTGAGAGAAATTCATCTTTTGTATGAGCTTGTGAGATGAGCATGAGCTATGGATTTCATTTTTTTTGTGTGTGTACATTTTGAGACAAGATGACCTTGTAATGGACTTGTATGGATTTGATTGGAATTTTGCATACCCTTTTTTGTGTGGAGCCCTTGAGTGGCAATGGACCTTGGAAGAAAACATGAGTTTCTATTATTTGTGTAGAATTTCCTCAAATTTTGTATGACTGGAGTTTTGAATGGACCTCCAATATTACTAACACCCATCCCAAATCAATTTCCAAACCTCAAATCTTCACATTAAATTTGAACAAAAGCTTATACTGAAAGTGCATCAATCTTGTATCCTTTGCAACTCAATTTCAACATATGAACTTGGACTTTGCACAAAAAACTAATTTGAATCTTCACACACACGCCGCTTGGATTATGCGCATTCTGACCTTGATTTTTGAAATATAACTTTTTGTCTGCCCAACAAATTAGGTCAAAATAGATGATCCTCAATACATGTTGTACCCGCAACTGGCCTGATATCTTTAACTGAAACTTGGACTCGCATAACATTTTTTTTTTAATTTTTTGAATAATAGTTCAAGGGTGAATGTACAGATGAAAGTCATATATATAAGTAGGACAAATTTGGAGTATGGCAGATGCCCCTATCTAATCGGCTTAACCTTAGTAAGACGAAATGTTATGGCATTCATTCTTTCGAGGTTGAAGATGATTAGATATAAAAGACCCTGAATTTGTCCGAAAAAGGAAGAAAACATAGGAAATGAAAAGTTTGATGCCTTGTCAAATTCATTATCACCAAAAAGATGACAACACTCGCACGCATTGTCCTGACATCAAAAGAATGTAAGGGATCCATTACCAAAATGATAGTGGAGGGCAAACGCTAGTCATGACACCAAAAGGATGCCAGACCCATCACCAAAAGGATGATGGAGCGAAAAAAGCAAACCCGACACCAAAAGGATGTAAGGAACCCATTACCAAAAGGATAATGGAAAACACGCTAGTCATGACACCAAAAGGATGCTAGACCCATCACCAAAAGGATGATGGAGCGGAGACGCTAGTCATAACACCAAAAGGATGGTGGGATCGGATTAGCTTATCTGAAGAGATTGCCACTTATCATTGATGAAGGATAAGCTTCTCCCAAGAGATTGCCACTTATCGCCGAAGATGGATAAGCTTCTCTGAAGAGATTGCCACTTATCGCTGAAGATGGATAAGCTTCTCTGAAGAGATTGCCACTTATCGTTGATGAAGGATACGCTTCTCTGAAGAGATTGCCACTTATCGTTGATGAAGGATAAGCTTCTCTGAAGAGATTTCCACTTATCGTTGATGAAGGATAAGCTTCTCCCAAGAGATCGCCACTTATCGTTGATGAAGGATAAGCTTCTCCCAAGAGATTTCCACTTATCGTTGATGAAGGATAAGCTTCTCTGAAGAGATTGCCACTTATTGTTGATGAAGGATAAGCTTCTCTGAAGATATTTCCACTTATCGTTGATGAAGGATAAGCTTCTCTGAAGAGATTGCCACTTATCGTTGATGAAGGATAAGCTTCTCCCAAGAGATTGCCATTTATCGCTGAAGATGGATAAGCTTCTCCCAAGAGATTACCACTTATCGCTAAAGATGGATAAGCTTCTCTGAAGAGATTGCCACTTATCATTAATGAAGGATAAGTTTCTCTGAAGAGATTGCCACTTATCGCTGAAGATGGATAAGCTTCTCTGAAGAGATTGCCACTTATCACTGAAGATGGATAAGCTTCTCTGAAGAGATTGCCACTTATCGCTGAAGATGGATAAGCTTCTTTGAAGAGATTTCCACTTATCGCTGAAGATGGATAAGCTTCTCTGAAGAGATTGCCACTTATCGTTGATGAAGGATAAGCTTCTCTGAAGAGATTGCCACTTATCGCTGAAGACGAATAAGCTTCTCTGAAGAGATTTCCACTTATCGCCGAAGATGGATAAGCTTCTCTGAAGAGATTTCCACTTATCGCTGAAGATGGATAAGCTTCTCTGAAGAGATTGCCACTTATCGTTGATGAAGGATAAGCTTCTCTGAAGAGATTGCCATTTATCGTTGATGAAGGATAAGCTTCTCTGAAGAGATTGCCACTTATCGTTGATGAAGGATAAGCTTCTCTGAAGAGATTGCCACTTATCGATGAAGGATAAGCTTCTCTGAAGAGATTGCCACTTATCGTTCAAGTCTGCTGGAGAAAACTCACTGGGGAACACCCATGGCTTTACTGAAGATGCCCCTGATTGGGCTAAATGTTAATTTGGAGATTTGATGAGCCGCGGGCGTACAATACGTCACGGGAAATACCCATGGTCTTGAAATGGTGCCCCTGACCGGGATGAATTTTGCTTTGAAGCTCTTGAGTTTGCCCAACGAAGGTTGCACAACTTCGTGGGGAACACCCACTGTCTTGCGGAAGATGCCCCTGATTAGGCTGATTATGGTCTTGAAAATTTTCGAATTTGGTCCTGGATTTAAGCTCGCATATGTGAATGCTTGATGATGATGATGTTCCATAAATGGAAATGCAAATGCAAATGCTAATGCGCGGAGATGAAAAAAAAAACTGGGGAAGATGTGACGTGATTCTGGGTATGCATATGATACAAGATGCTTATGAAGCCGAATGTGATGCATATGATGCATATGATTGCATGATTGCAGGAAGGTGATTGGAAATGCAGGTGCCGACATGGCGGACTTTGGTGGTGGAAAGTGAAGGATAAGCCTGACTTCCCGACATCATCTTTTCATGATGTAATAAAACCTGGAGGTGCTGATACCGTCAACTCGAGGCCTGCTCTGCCGGGTTTGACGACCTTGTCACTCAAGTCGTTACAAGATTTAGAATGATGTTCCTGTGTACTCCTTAGAGTCATGGTCACCCTTTAGTTACCCTAAGAGGGTAAGTCATCCCTTAATCTAATTTACCAAAATGTCATTATATGCAAAACCCATCATCAAATAAATGATACTTGCAACCAAAGGGTAAATAAAAACAGAGAAAGCTTTAATGAAAGTAATTTTATTGATGAAAACCCATAAATGGGAAAGTTACAAAAGGAGGCAATTCCTAAAAGAGGTAACTGCTTTTAAAAGAGAATATAAAGACTAAGACAATGTTGAAAGTGGTCCCTGCCAAGTTTCAAATCCACTATGGCCCATATGTCTCTGAAGACCCTTCACGCCTTGCTTTTGAGTGCCACGATCGAATTGATCTTTCTCAGTCGAGAGCTTGATGGTTATGGAGGATAATTCACACGTCTTTTCAAGATGCAATTCTGCCTTTTCGAATCCCTAACTTTTGCCTAGGCCGCCCTTTCAGGTTTTCAGCCTATCAGGATACTTTTTTTTTCTAGTCCCTAATTTTGCCTGAACCATTTTTATGGTCCACCAGGACGCCCATTTTTGCGTGGATTTTCTTTTTGGGTCCACCGGCCCTATCTTTTAGGCATAATATTTTTTAACTGCATCCGCATTCATAGGGGATGAGAGATCGTCACCATCCATGGTTGAAAGGATCAAGGCTCCTCCGGAGAAAACTTTCTTTACTATATACGGACCCTCATAGTTTGGTGCCCATTTTCCCCTTGGATCGACGTGAGTTGGCTGAATTTTCCTCAGTACCAAATCTCCTGCTTGGATGTGTCGTGGGCGAACCTTCTTATCAAAAGCCTTCTTTAATCGTTTTTGGTATAACTGTCCATGACAGATGGCCGTCATGCGCTTCTCGTCGATGAGATTAAGTTGGTCGAGTCTGGCTTGTATCCATTCGGCCTCATCTAGCTTGACGTCTGCCAAAATCCTTAAGGAGTGAATCTCTACTTCAATGGGCAATACTGCTTCCATGCCATATACGAGAGAAAACGGGGTTGCCCCTGTGGAAGTGCGTACTGAGGTGCGGTAGCCATGCAACGCAAATGGCAACATCTCGTGCCAGTCTTTGTAAGTCTTCACCATCTTCTGGACGATTTTCTTAATGTTCTTATTTGCCGCCTCAACAGCTCCATTCATTTTAGGGCGATAAGGTGTTGAATTGTGGTGTTCAATTTTGAAGTTTTTACATAACTCCTTCATCATTTTATTGTTGAGGTTTGAACCATTGTCTGTAATGATCTTGTTCGGGATTCCATATCGACAAATAATCTCTTTCTTGATGAAGCGAGTCACCACTTGCTTAGTGACGTTGGCATAGGACGCAGCTTCTACCCATTTGGTAAAGTAGTCGATGGCCACTAAGATAAAATGGTGCCCATTTGAAGCGGTTGGCTCGATGCGTCCGATTACATCTATACCCCACATAGCGAAAGGCCAAGGCGAAGTCAAAACATTCAGAGGGAGTGGTGAAGTATGGACCTTGTCTGCGTAAATTTGGCACTTGTGGCATGACTGGACATGGAGACAACAATTCGTTTCCATCGTCATCCAATAGTATCCCGCCCTCAGAATCTTTTTAACCATAGTATGACCAATAGCATGTGTCCCAAAAGATCCTTCGTGCATTTCATTTATGATACGTTCTGCTTCGTGTTTATCCACGCATCTGAGTAGAACCGAATCGTAATTCCGCTTGTATAACACGTCACCACTGAGGAAGAACTTTGAGGAGAGCTTTCTGAGATACTTCTTGTCAGTGATAGTTATGCCTTCTGGATATTCTTGTGTCTCTAGATATCGCTTGATGTTATAGAACCAAGGATGATCATCAATTTTAGTTTCCTCCACATCGGCCGCTAGGCAATAAGCGGGTTCGTCCAAATATTCCAAGCGGATGGATGGTGCCTCATTCTTCCACTTGACCTGAAACATAGATGCTAGTGTTGCTAGAGCATCAGCCAACTGATTTTCTCCTCTGGGAATGTGATGAAAAGTGATCTCATCAAAGTACAGGATTAGCTTCAAGACATGATCTTTGTAAGGAATTAACTTGAGGTCCAGTGTTTCATACTCCCCTTTAATCTGGCATATGACAAGCGCAGAATCTCCATAGACTTCTAGAATCTTGATTCTATTATCAATGGCAGCCTCAATTCCGAAAATGCAAGCTTCATATTCGGCCATGTTGTTAGTACATTCGAAGCATAATCTGGCGGTGAATGGCAAGTGAAAGCCAGTTGGAGAAGTGATGATTGCCCCAATTCCACAACCTTTGGCATTTGCGGCACCATCGAACACGAGCGTCCATCGCGGTCCTGGTTCGGGTCCATCATCTGGGCCTGGCGTGGCATAATCTCTGGCAAACATGACGTCTTCGTCGGGGAAATCGAAGCGCATGGACTGGTAGTTGTCCATAGGTTGGTGGGCAAGGTATTCAGAGAGCACACTTCCTTTGATGGCTTTCTGCGTAACATACTGGATGTCATACTCTGTTAACACCATTTGCCAACGAGCTACTCGGCCGGTGAGAGCGGGCTTCTCGAATATGTATTTGACAGGATCCATCTTGGAGATCAACAAAGTCGTATGGGTGAGCATATATTGTCTCAAGCGTTTTGCTGCCCAAGCCAATGCGCAAAATGTCTTCTCGAGCATTGAATATCTCGTTTCACAGTCGTTAAACTTCTTGCTGAGGTAATAAATTGCATGCTCTTTCCTGCCGGTTTCATCATGTTGTCCCAACACGCATCCCATGGATCCCTCTAGCACAATCAGGTACGTGATCAGGGGTCGTTCGGGTACTGGAGGCATCAAGATCGGCGGTTCTTGTAAGTATTCCTTTATTTTCTCAAAGGCTTTCTGACAATTATCGTTCCATACCACAGCTTGATCCTTTCGAAGTAACTTGAAGATGGGCTCACAAGTGGCCGTTAGATGAGATATGAACCTGGCGATATAGTTCAACCTCCCAAGGAACCCTCGGACTTCTTTTTCAGTTTTGGGTGCCGGCATCTCTTGGATAGCTTTGACCTTATCTGGATCGACTTCAATCCCTTTTTGGCTCACAATAAAACCTAGCAATTTACCAGATCTTACACCAAAAGTGCATTTGTTGGGATTTAATCTCAGCTGGAATTTCCTTAATCGGGCGAATAGCTTTTCCAAGTGGATGAGGTTCTCCTCCTCAGTCTGGGATTTCGCAATCATATCGTCTACATAACACTCAATCTCTTTATGTATCATGTCATGGAAAAGAGTGACCATTGCTCGCTGATATGTTGCGCCTGCGTTCTTAAGCCCAAACGGCATGACCTTGTAACAGAAAGTTCCCCATGGAGTGATGAAAGTCGTTTTTTCCATATCTTCGGGCGCCATCTTAATCTGGTTATATCCAGAAAAGCCATCCATAAATGAGAAGACAGAGAATTGGGTCGTGTTGTCTACTAGCACATCAATGTGTGGTAAAGGGAAGTCATCTTTCGGACTCGCTCTATTGAGGTCTCTATAATCGACACACATTCGCACCTTCCCATCCTTCTTAGGTATTGGGACAATATTCGCTATCCATTGTGGATAGCTGGATACTGCCAGAAAACCAGCGTCTAATTGCATTTGCACTTCCTCTTTGATCTTGAAGGACATCTCTAGCTTTGTTCTCCTCAACTTTTGCTTCACCGGCGGGCAGCCTTCCTTGAGAGGTAGTTTGTGCATCACAATCTCTTCATCTAGACCAGGCATATCTTTGTAAGACCAAGCAAATACGTCGATATACTCTCGAAGCAATATTACCAATTTTGACTTAATCTCTGACTCTAAAGCTGCACCTATCTTGATCTCTTTGGTGTCCTCTTCAGTTCCCATGTTGATGACTTCGACCTCTTCTTGGTTGGGCTGAATGACCTTTGACTCCTGCTTCAATAGTCTAGCTAGCTCTTCTGGGAGATCACAATCTTCCTCGCAGTCTTCGTCGGCTTGGTAGATCGGGTTATCAAAGTCATATTGGACCATAGCGGGGTCGTTATTGACAGGAGCAAGGGAAGATCTGCACGATGAATGACTTCATGCTTTATTATTTTTTTTATTTTTTTAGAAAAGGTTGACAGAAAAAAGGAAAATAAAACAAAACATTGTCTTTCAAAGATAATTTTATGTGGTAAAAATGAAAGAAAGAGCGTAATTGGATGCGAAAGTTTATTTATTGATGATAAGTTGTGCTTTAAAAGCAAAAATCCCTACAACATGATCCATATGCCTTGGGCAGAGCATATGACTTTTTTTTTTATAGGTAAAATAAAAAGGGAATTACTCGTCTACTAGAGTAACTTTGGGGATTTCCACGACTCTCCAATTGTTCAAAGTTTGATTAGGCGCCCTAGGATACACCATACACAGCTCTTCATGATCTTCGGCTTCAGTTTCCAAAAACATGACTTGACCATCGACAAGGTGGCCTCCACTAGTAAAAACCAACGGAGTTGCAAGCTCTTTGCCCTTATCAGTTGCATTCTTCTGCTTGTAACCTAGACCAGCTCCATTTTTGTTGACGGGCAATTCCAACACCCTGCCCCATCCTCGCGGATGTCCTTCCTCTATCACTGTCCTCGCGTCCTTCCAAGTCACTATTGAAGATGCTGGCTTTACGTAAATCATTTCAACATTGATTACTTCAAAAGCTTGAAACAGTGTCTCATGCACTTCATTTCCTACTTCCACATAGCGGAAAGAAGCAAGATGGCTTACAAGAACATCTTCTTCACCCTCAATGATAACCATCTAATTGTTAATCATAAACTTGATCTTTTGATGCAAGGTTGAAGTTACAGCACCTGCGGAATGAATCCACGGACGACCAAGAAGGCAACTATAAGCGGGGTATATATCCATTACGTAAAATGTAATGATGAAAGTATGAGGTCTGATCTTGATCGGGAGGTCAACCTCGCCTACCACAGTTCGCTTAGCTCCATCAAAAGCTTTTACAATAGTTTGACTTGGCTTCATCACAAGTCCTTCAATTGACAGCTTGCACAACGAGCTTTTTGGTAACACATTCAACGATGATCCAGTGTCAACAAGCACCCTAGAGAATACAACGTCCACACATTCGATAGTAATGTGTAAGGCCTTGTTATGATTTTTACCTTCGGGAGGTAATTCACTATCATTAAAGCTCAAAATATGACCTGATGCAATATTTCCCACCACTTCTTCAAACTGGACTACTGATATCTCCTCTGGCACATGAGCTGCCTTCAAGAATTTTAGCAGTGCTTCTTGATGGGCCTTTGAACACATTAACAATGACAGCATGGATATCTTCGAGGGCGTCTGATTGAGCTGGTCAATCACTCTGTAATCGCTTTTCTGAATGATTCTTAGAAACTCCTCCGCTTCATCATTTGGGATGCCTTTCTGTTTAGATGACTTCCCTTGTTCATTGGTGCTCGGTACGGCAGTACCTTTCATTGTATTGTCACTGTTGTTGACAGGAGGTGCAGTTGGAGCGAAGATTCGACCACTTCTAGTGACGCCTCCGGTTCCCACGATGTTCTCTACAGTCTTCTTTTCTTCCAATACATCTTCTTCTACCACCTTCTGTCCATTGAGAAAAACAGTTTCATCGTATAACCAAGGTACAACTTTCGTGCTCTCGTATGGAAACGAAGTTGGGGCCGAAATGACAAGCTGGTTCATTGATGGTGGAGACATAGGTATTTCAACTGGATCATACGGGATCGGCAGTGGGATAGAAGTATGTCCATACATGTTGTCCCATTCCTCCTCATCGCACGGTATGGTCAAAGGTGTGCGAGTCGAATTGTCAAATGGGATCCAAAGCTCATATCCATCATCATATGGTATCTCCAATGTTTTGAACGGAATTTCAAGAGTAGCAACTTCCTCAATCTTTGATAGTTGTTCTGCTACTAATACACCCTGATCAATCAGGCTTTGTATGCCTTTCTGTAGCTCAGTGCATCCTTGAGATCCGTCCATGCAATCATGGCAATTAGTTGAACATCCTGGATAAATGCTTTTCAACAAGAGTTGCTCCTTAATAGTGGAAAGTGGGGTCCTCAATTTCTCAATATCTGAAATTAATCGGATCCCCTTAGAGCCTTCAATCATGTTTGTTGAGTGGTGAGGTGGCATTGGATTAGTCTTGATGTTCGGAGTATTTCGGGTAAAGTTTATCGCTTTTGAATCGATAAGATTCTGCACAATGTATTTTAAAGCCTTACAATTCTCAATGCTGTGGCCTGGGGCGCCAGAGTGGAATTCACATCTCGCATTCACGTCGTAACCGTTGGGGAGAACAGCCGGAGGATCTTTCATTTCCCCAAGTTGAACGAGACCTCCTTTCAACAAAAACGGAAGCAATTTGGCGTAGGTGGACAGAATTGGATCAAGCCTTCTTTCTGGTTTTCTCTGCCCTTGATACTGATTTTGTCTTGGTTGATAGGGTTGTTGTTGTCGATTTTGCTGAGTCGCAGGCTGATTTGCCGGAATGGAAAGTGGTTGCTGTGGAGCAATGGCAGCAATGTGGTGATAACCTTGGTGAGTTCTCCCTCTATTGGTGAACACAGCACTAGCTTCGCCTTCCCTTTTCTTAACGAAACCCTGATAGAGCTTCTTGACCCCACTTGAAGATCCGTCGGCATTCTGAATCTTTCCTGCCTTCATAAAACTCTCTAGTCTTTCCCCAGCCGTGACAAGTTCAGAAAACACTGTAGAGGTTGTAGATGCTAGACGCTCAAGGATCGGTCCTTGCAGCGTGCCCATGAAGAGGTCTGTTAGCTCTTTCTCTATCAACGGGGGTTGTACTCTTGCAGCTACCCCCCTCCACCTCTGAGCAAAGTCTTTAAAGGACTCATTCGGTTTCTGGGTCAGACTCTAGAGTTGCATCCGATTTGGAGCCATGTCAGTATTGTACTGATAATGTTTCACGAAAGCGTCTGCTAACTCCTTCCAGCTTTTCACATTGGATCTTTCAAGTTGCATGTACCATTCCAAAGAAGCCTCTGTCAAACTATCTTGAAAAAAATGGATTAACAGCTTCTCATCATCGGAATATGCGGCCATCTTTCTGCAGTAAGACCTTATATGGGTCCTAGGACAACCGTTACCCTTGTATTTCTCGAAGGTTGGGATTACAAACTTCGGAGGTATCTTAACTCCGGGTACAAGACATATTTCAGCAGCATCTAGTCCCAAAACATCGGGGCCTTGCAATGCCTTCACCATCTCTTGTAAAGCATTAAGCTTCTTCTCTAATTCAGCAGTCTGCGGTCCATATGCTTCACCTGAATTCTCATAGAAACCTTCATGATCATCATACTGGACTTGTGTTGGGATCGTAGTACCATGAGGATGTGTCGCACCGACTGGTGGAGGGACGGTGTTGATAGGTACGGCACCGGCAGAAGTAGGAATTGCCCCAACAGGGGTTGGGGTGGCCTCAACAGGAATTGGAATTGCACCACTTGCATTGGGAATTGCACCAGCCAAAGTCTGATTAGCGCTCCTCTCTGCTGCTTGCCTCATCTCCTCTTGACTCCTGGCCATGTTCTGAATCACCTCCATGAGTTGATTCATCTGCGTCTTCATGCCTAGCATCTCGCTCCTTATAATAGCCTGGTCTTGCTCTATCTGATCCATGACTCTCTTCTGATTATTCCTTGTGTTATACCGATGTCGTGAAGTCAGCTTGCTTTACTCTTTTTGAAAGGGGTAAGCGGCGTGTAAGGTCGGGTTGTAGGAAATACAAAAAAGAAAAATGCGCAAACGTATGCAAAATGCTCGAGAGACTTTCGAGGCTTGTGATTATCATTGGTATTATAGAATCATGACTGAATAATAAAGAAGTGCACAATTTAGACCAAAAAGCAAACTTTCATTAATTTTAGAGAAAATTCAATACAAACGATTGCTGAATAAGCCGAAACTAACAAGTCATGCTACAAGAAAATACTGAATAACTAAAACTCTTTCTTTTGGAGACGTTCTTCAAGCCTCTTCGTTTCGAACATGAATCTTCTAACCATTTGTTCGCAGAGCTGGAGAAAGTGGTGAATAGCAGGAGGGATATCATTTCCTTCTAAGTCTTGAATTGCGCTTTCCAACCTCCATGGAATATCACGGATCATGAGGTTGCAATGCTCCACCAGATTGTTATACCTAGCGCGACACATGTCTAGAGTCGATTGGTAATAGCAAATAGAATCCACGTGGGTGTCCAGCAATTCATTGAGTTGAGCCTCCTTCTGGAGCCACTGAGCACTATCCCTTTGCAAGTCGTCGAAGCGATTCCTCCATAGAGTTGCTGTTTCTTGGGCAGTCTCCAATTCCTGACATTTGTTGTTCCACATGTCAGGAGTGACATATGAAGCCCTTAATGCTTCCTCCTTGAGTCTTCGTTCATCCTCTACTAGGGTCAAGGCGTTTCTCAGTTGCTTTTCGAGATTCCCAATATCAGCTTCAAGATTCTTTCTTGTCTCCTTTTTCTCAGCAGAAGCTAGTTCAAAGAAATGCCATGCTCTATCACAGGAAGCCTTAGTCTCTTTTAGGCGTTGTCGAAGAGTTGTCAATGATGTATCAGCCCCTTCGAAACCCTGCTGGTACTTGACTCTCATGTCTGTTTCTAACTTCAATTTCTTGCTACTCTCAGCCGCCCGATCTTGTTCAAACTCTACTTTCCTCTTGTACTGACCATTCTCCACATTCGCTCGGTGAATTTCAGCTTCGAGGTCCTAATTTTCTTTAGTCAACCTCTCTACCACCTGCTTCAGTTTCTCGTACTCTTCCATAGATACATGGGTGGGAGCAGGAGGTCCTTCTCGCATTGATGGTTCTAAGGGAAGTGGCAGCAACCTTTCGGCCACTCGGGCTAGCAACCACTGGTTGTATGGCTCCTTCGCCACACAATTCTTCGCCTTCAACTCTTGCCTTCCCTTCGTGTGAATCTTGCCCCATGCTTTAGCAATCTTCCTGGCAAAAGCAGGATCTTCTGTTGTGGCAAGTAAAAAAAAGCTTTGAACTTTCTCTGCTTCGGGCTCATCTTCCATAGCATAGCCCAATTGGCGCAATGCCATGACTGGGTTGTAGTTGATACAACCAGCCCTACTAACTAGAGGCACATTACCGAATTCCCCACAACTAAAGATAATCTCCACATCGTAGTACTCCTAAGAGTACCAAGCAATATCATTGGCCTCTAGAGACATAATGCGTTGAGACCACTTCAGTTTTTTCTTGTTTTCTACGAACAGTCCCTTCTTCAGTAGATGAGAGGCATACCATTTGAATAGTAGATGAGAACAGCATTGGACCATTCCTGACTTCTTTTCACTTCTCCAATGAATAGAATGGTAAACATCAGCGAGGAGGGCAGGAATGGGATTCTTTTGCATGAAGAGAATGATAGCAGCGATGTCTATGAAATTGTCTACATTTGGAAAGAGGACAATCCCATAGATCATTAGAGTAACGACAATACCAAATCTTTCCCAATCTCCCACAGTCTTGTACTGAGCAGCTTTATCTAGCAGAAATTTCAAAGGAAAACCTTGAACCCCTCCCTTATTGGCTAGCCCCTCTTTGACTTCCTCTTTGGTCATACGTAGAGTAAGAGCAATGGCAGGAGGTTTTGGTTCTTCTTCCAAGCCTGTGTATATAGGTTGATCCTTAATCATGATGTTCAAAATGTGAGAATATTCCTCAAGAGTAGGGGCCAACTGATAGTTTTGAAAAGTGAAACATCTGAGAGGTGCATCATAGAACTGAGCCATAGCGAACAAAGCCCAAGTATCGACCCTAGAATGGAGGAGATCAAGCAATTTCCCATACTTCCCCTGAAAGTTGATCTTGATAGCCTTTGGCACGTCAATCAGAATGTCTTGAATTAGTTCCAACTTTGGTTCTCTAAACTTGATGGAATTTGTGCTTCTCTTTCTTTGGTCAGTCATTGTATTCACCAATACCTGAGATAATCACAGTCTCTTAAGTCCCTTGATATGCGAAAAATGATATGTAATGCAATGTTTTATGAATGCACATGATAAAGAACACAAAGCGAGATCAAAATCACTGGCCCTGCAAAACAACACAAAAAGTATCTCTCCCATCGGGTGGGTTATTTATTGGTTTGTAAGAGGGTATCCCAAAGGCTTTTAAACAAAGTCCCATGCACTAGCCCTCAAAAGTTTTCCATCATAACGACTACTCGTAAGACGGTAATCCCTTCAAAGGATGAACACAGAGTCATGTCTTAGCAACCTTTGGAATAAGGTTCTACAAAGGTCCTCAGAGTCACGGACTCCCACGTCGGAAATAAAGACGTCATTACGACTACACGTAAGACATAATCATCCCAACGGGGTCTCATCTGAGCGGTGGAATTCGATCCAACTCAACGAGTCCTAAGTCTCGCAAATCAAAAAGAACCCACCTCCTATCTTAGTATATACTCGAAAGCTCGGGTAGAAAGCTTTTATGCTTACAAACCATCCAAATAAACCCAACAGTTAGAGAATAAAGCATAAATAAATAAAACAAGTAAAAACACAAACACGACAAACAAAATAGGCTTGACTTGCTAGGGGTCCCCAGCTGTCGCTACTCGAAAAAATGCGTCGCGCAACGACGGGAAGGCGAAAAAGATAGACAGAAGAGTCGCCACCGAACTTTATTTATCCCATGAGGGGAAAGGAAAATATCGAGAAAACCTTAAGAAAGAAATGGATAAGATGGTCTCGCGACCAAGAACGGGTTCGGAAGCCGGTTATGCGAGGGGAAGGTATTAGCACCCCTTGCATCCATCGTACTCGATGGGAACCTTTTGTTTGTCGATGTGTGAATTTATTTGCTTAAATATTATGCTATGAAAAGGGTTTTCCAAAGGGTAAAGAAAGAGGGTTAAAAATAAAGGAAAGAGAGGATAACGGGGAAGAAAGGTGAAAGAATAGACTCGGTAGGACTTTGCAGTCCTATGCCTACGTATTCTCAATAGACATGAGAAAGTCAGAGTCGACGTAGTTTGGGGAACTACAGATATAGGGGGAAAGTGCTCGACAAGGATTGTGGCCCTTGTGCCTACGTATCTTTACTTGAAAAAGTAAAGAATCAGAGCAGCCGTAGTTCGGCCTACGGTTTGTTGATGTTTTGTGGATGATGCTATCGTGTACATTCTAGCAGTTTAGGTGTTTTGCCGCTCGCATGCGAGGAGACTTATGCGTTACCTGTTTGCGGTAGAACGGACGTAACATATCCTTTTTGAAATGATTAGGTTTTCGCCATGCGAGGCAAGATGTCACATTTGATTTGTGAGGTAATTCTTTAGGGGCGAGATAAGTCCTCGGATAGTAACCCCTACAGGTAGTATCCAATTCTTTATCTCAAGGTTTTTGTTATAAAAATGGTGTGGCAAACGTAGCGTCTTCGTATTGAAAGACGAGTATCGAGACCACCCCCACTACAGTGAGCATCCCAACACTCGGAGAGGAAGAAGACTACACTTAATCCTCTCTCTTTAATTCAATACAAAGAGAACTTCGTTCTCTTATTAAAGATGTTTTTGGTTTTGAATGGTAAGTACTTTTGTGACAGAGAACCCTACGGTAAACGTCAGCACTCGGGATAGGAGAAGGCCTACGCCTAACCACTCCACGACCATTCAAGTTTTATTATAAAAATGAGTTTGAAAATGCACTCGGTGCGAGACCGAGGTTTTAGGTTAGAAAGGTTGCGGAAGGAAGTTGTGAAAGGAGAGGTGGTGGAAGAAGTCACATCTTCGTATTGAGAGACGAGTGTCTAAACCACCCACACTACAGTGAGCATCTCGACACTCGAAGAGGAAGAAAGTCTACACTTAATCCCCTCTTTTAGTTCAATACAAAGAGAAATGATTTCTTATGATTGAAAGAGATTTTGAAAATGCACTCAGCGCGGGGGCCAAGGTTTTAGGAGAAAAATAGTTTGGAAATGGAGAGAAATGGAAAAAAATACGTCTTCGCATTGAAAGACGAGTGTCTAAACCACCCACACTACAGTGAGCATCTCGACACTCGGAGAGGAAGAAAGTCTACACTTAATCCCCTCTTTTAGTTCAATACAAAGAGGATTTTATTTACAAAATGGTTGGATAGCGTCCATGAATCGAATCGGGACAAGAAGCGAGGAGAGAAAAGAGGTGGTCTCAGATCCAACGATACTTATCAATATATTGACTTAGTAATCGATTTATGGAACTTTCGTCATCGACCAAAACAAGAAGATGGAACAAAAAGCCCAATAATAAATGCAAAATGTATTTGACTTCTAAAATAAAAGTATGAACTTCTAACGTTAAAAAACCTAAAAGAGAATAATATTATAAAAACTATAAATATATATATATATATATATATATATATATATATATATATATATATATATATATATATATATATATATATATATATATATATATATATATATATATATATATATATATATATATATATATATATATATATATATATATATATATATATATATATATATATATATATATATATATATAAATATTCTAAAAGAAACTAACACATATCTAGTTTAATTACATATAAAAATATATACGTAAAAGAAAATAATCAGTATAATAATAATAATAATATATACAGAATCTTAATAATATTTACATTTTATTTTTATTAAAACAAAACAGGGTGTGTAAACAGAAAAATGGGTCGGAGGCCCATCAACATTTATAAAAAAAAAAAAGTAAATATAAAAATAAAATATAATAAAATAAGAAATAAAAATGAATAAATAAATAAAAACAAAAACAAAATAAAGAATAAACAACCAGAAAAAGAAAAAAAACGCGAAGACCAAATGGACCCTTTTTCGCTCACAATGCTCTCTCTCTCTCTCAAATCTCAGTTCAAACTTTCTCTCACAAACTTCCTCTCGCGATTCTCGGTGACCCTCGGTTAAACGGCGTTCTCCACCTATTCATTTTCATCTTCGTTTCCGCTTTGATGAAATTTTGAGGGATTTGAAGTGGGTTGTGATTTCGAAAGTAGAGTTCCCGTTTGGTTCCTGATTTCAATTGGGTTGAAGGATTTTTGGTTGAATATGGGTCTGTTTGAAAGGGGTTTTGAAAAAGTGATAAGAGGTTTTGATCTGTTTGAAGGAGGTGAGGTTTGGATCGGAAGTTTGTTTGTGGTTTAGGGTTGAGGTATGATGGAGGACGGTAGTGAAGCGTGTTGGGTGAGGGATTTTCACGGTGGTTCGAGCGTGTTGATTTTCGTTTTAGAAGTGGAAGAAAGTGAAATCGAAGGAAATGTTGATGTTGTTCTGTTTTTATTTTGATGAGAGTTTTGCGAGAGCGGAAGCGGAAGAGAAAGTATGAGTGAAGTCTGTTGATTGTCGGGAATGGCAGAACTTGGTTTGAGATTGAATAATGTTGCGGAATGGTGACAGAAGTTCAATGATGGATGTTGTTTCTGAAGGTGATGATAATGGAGTTCTGGGGTTTAATGTTTGAAGGTGGTTGTGTTAAGATAAACTCCTAACGATGGTTTGGCTCTCTGAAGAGCCTCTTTTGTTCTTCTCCTCTCTCGAAAACTTTCTCGAAAACTTGCCGCCAGGAAACAAAGCAACAACAGCTTAAAATTATGAAGACAGAAAAAACAAATAGAATACTTACAGAGTTGGAGCGAATCTGACAAGTTCTCACGCTAGCAACGAAGAGTTTGGACGATGGAGATGCGGTGTTTTGAGGGTTAATGTAGAAAATTATGGTTGCTGCAAGAATGGGAGAAAGATGAGGATGAAGTTGGTGAAGAGTTTGGGGTTTCGCAGCCAGGTTTTAGGGTTTCTCTCCCTCTTTTCTCTCTGAATGAATAGTAACCAATATATATGGGGGCTTGGTGATGTGAGATTAGGGTTTAGCTTAGAGAAAACGTGTGAGCTTTGGGTCTGTCCTCCTTTGGGAAAGAAAATGAGTTACTTTTTGTTAATGGGAGTAAGGACTGAGGTTGTGGGATTGAAAACGGTATAATTTTTGTTTGTTTGCAGCTTTTGAAATTGTCTGTTTTTACTCATGATTTTCACTGTGGTAAGACAACAATTTTATTGATATAAACTTGCTGATGTGATATTTCTTCATTATTAACTGAAAACAAACTCTTGGTTTGCTGAAAATAATCTTCCTCTTTGTAGCAGCTTAAACCGTTCAGGACTTGGTGCGGTTGTCAGAAGAGGTGACATCTTGAAGGTAATTCAAAAGCAATTGTTGAACAATTTCAAGGTTAGAAAATGTAGAATCATCCTTTGAAACTTTATGATTCTTTTTAACATTATCCTTGCACTGGGAATTGCAACATGATTGCAGTACAAGCAGTTGCTTTGAGTAGATGCATATGTGACAGTACCAGTTCTAATTGAGAATTCCATTTTCTTCAATGTCCAGGCATTCAGCATGAAAAGGCCTACTGCAGCCGGAACATGAGAACGAATTTTCAGCCATAACATGTATCTTTTGGATAATTCTGAGGAGCAGCATCTTCAAGAGACTTGAGCCAAGCGATAACATCGGCCCTGCGTCCAACCATATCCTGAGGCACATCTTCAGCTTGGTAGAGTGTTTTGTGAATGTTTATGGCATAATCAACCATATTTGTGTTGTCAATTGAGTTCCCTTTTATGCTAATAGTTAGTTTAGGCCCAGTGTCACAAGTTCGTAATCATCATATGAAAAAGGTAAATAACTGGCTGTGGGATGAATTGAATAAGGTCGTGTTTGGATTTGCAGTGGTGCTGTCTGAAACTGTTCTTGAGTTGAGTCGTTCGAATTTGAGGTAGCGACTATTCTTAAAGTAATGCGTTGAAATGTCGTTCGCATCTTGATAACATACCTGTTGTTGTTCTTTGAATATTCCACTAATACATTTAATTTCTTTGCAGGTTTAGTCCGGTAACCGATCTTTTGAGCAACCCTCAGAGTAGAAGAATAGCCTTGTAGTGCTTTTGTCTCTCCAACATATGCTAACACTACTCTAATTTGAATAATTGTCTGTTCCACAATGTTGCCAGCTTGAGAAAGAGCTTCTTGGCTTTTACGAGATAACTTAGCCAAAGTGGTAGTATGAATGCCTCCTATTATAGCTATCATAGGGACAACAACAAGTGTAACCAATGCTAATTTCCAAACAGCAGTAAAACCCATAGCAAATCCAGAAACAAACGTAGCCATATGGTGAACAAAATTACCTAACTTCTCACTTATAACATCTTGTACCATAACAACATCGGTGTTGATGGCAAAAACAACACCGAAAGTTCGAACTTCAGTGTCAAAGAAATGAATATCTTGATCCAAAGCAGCTTCAAGATACTTAATTCTCATCCTTGTTGATTGTCTCTCACCAGTCCACATCCAACAAGAAATCTCTGCCCATGAAGATGCCCAAATAGCAGCACCAACAACCAGAAAGTAAAACGCATACCTGACAACTTCTTAGGTCATCTTGTCCAAATCATCAACATTGGAACCAAAAGAGTTAACAAGATCAGCAAAGAACCGAAGATAAAGAGGTAACGAACAACCATGTACAATTGCTCCAAGAGTTCCAACTGTCATGAGAATATAATCCAACCCATCAGCAAATCTGAAGAGCTCACTAAACCCAACAGAAGTAACATTCTTAATCTTCTCATTTCCATCAGAAAAATCACAACTTTTGTTGTTGGGTAAAGAACTTTCCCCTTCCAGTTCCATTTGTTCCTTGGATTCTCCTCTTTCTAACTCCAATGTTGATATTAAAGTTGTTGTAGGAGAAGATGAAAGCAACTCAATGCCTTGCATTTCAGACCATTTCCATTGCTCAGAAGCTTGTGACATTGCAAAATAGCTTGCTTGAGATACACAGGTTCACATCACTACATGGCTTTTATTGAATTCATGTTTGTGTTCTCTCTCATATTTTTCATTTTTATTGTTGTCAATCTGATCATGATTGTTGCACCAGCCTAATAATAGTTGTCCACTGTTTTTTTTTCCAGGTTTTGTGAATTGCTTTGTGAATCATTAAGGGTGTGATGATGATTAAGAGTTCTCAGATGCTTTGAGATGAGTTTGAAAGTGGCTGGTCTTGCGTCGCGTTTCGACGAAAGGAATGGTGCAAGGTTACTGATTTCCATGCACTGATGATATTGAAATTTAAGTCCAAGAGTCTGTGAAGCATACAATGGAGATAGGCCTTGAATTTGGAGAGAAAAGTTAACATGTAATAATGAATTTTCCTTGTGTCGAATGAAAATTTTTTTGAGAGAAATTCATCTTTTGTATGAGCTTGTGAGATGAGCATGAGCTATGGATTTCATTTTTTTTGTGTGTGTACATTTTGAGACAAGATGACCTTGTAATGGACTTGTATGGATTTCATTGGAATTTTGCATACCCTTTTTTGTGTGGAGCCCTTGAGTGGCAATGGACCTTGGAAGAAAACATGAGTTTCTATTATTTGTGTAGAATTTCCTCAAATTTTGTATGACTGGAGTTTTGAATGGACCTCCAATATTACTAACACCCATCCCATATCAATTTCCAAACCTCAAATCTTCACATTAAAATTGAACAAAAGCTTATACTGAAAGTGCATCAATCTTGTATCCTTTGCAACTCAATTTCAACATATGAACTTGGACTTTGCACAAAAAACTAATTTGAATCTTCACACACACGCCACTTGGATTATGCGCATTCTGACCTTGATTTTTGAAATATAACTTTTTGTCTGCCCAACAAATTAGGTCAAAATAGATGATCCTCAATACATGTTGTACCCGCAACTGGCCTGATATCTTTAACCGAAACTTGGACTCGTATAACATTTTTTTAAAATTTTTTGAATAATAGTTCAAGGGTGAATGTACAGATGAAAGTCATATATATAAGTAGCACAAATTTGGGGTATGACACCTGCCAATCCATGTCGGGCCGGAAACGTTCGACGCGGTCTTTTATATTATGGATATCATGCCTGCCTACAGCTGTCTCTTGGGCCGGCCGTGGATCCATGCTGCTGGTGCCGTGACCTCCACGTTGCACCAAAAACTCAAATATGCTGTCGGGGGTAGCATCGTAACTGTTTGTGGCGAGGAAGATATAATGGTGAGCCATTTGTCGTCCTTCAAGTATGGGGAGATGGATGGCGAAATCCATGAGACTCCATGCCAAGCGTTCGAAGCTGTCAAAGTGAAGGACGTAGCTCCTGTAGTCACTGAAAAGCCAGAGATGACTCTCTCCTCGTTCAAGGAAGCTCGGGTTGTTGTCCAAGCCGGATCTACCCCAGGTTGGGGGCGAATTTTGGAGATACCTAACAAGCAAGACAAGTTTGGGTTGGGATATTCTCCTGGAGCTGAAGCTTCTTCTTCTTCTAGCAGTGCATCTCGAGGTAAAGGGCCGATCTAGTTTACCAGCGGCGGAGTGATTTTAGAAAGCATCAACGCGGTGTCTGAAGACAGCGGAGATAACGACTGTGACCTCGACTCTTGGATCCAGCCAAGCAAGCCAGGCGAGGGCCTTACCAACTGGTCCGTCAAGGATATCATCCAGATGACGAGCGAAGAGTAATGATTTACTTTTTCCAATCATTGTACAACCCTATGTCCTACCTGGGGCATAGTGGTTTTATTGTCAGGGCCTTGTTGGATTATGTACATGCATTTTGTTAATAAATCAAAGGCGTTTCTTTCGTATTCAAATATTGTGATCGTTGTTATTCCTGTTTTATATTTGTTTTGAAAAACAATAAAATGGCAATGGGGTTTGTGCTAACCTGCACATCCTTGTTTTAAACTTAACCCTTGTTATTGCAGGATCTACATAGCAGATGACATCGACTCTGGACCTTCTACGGCTCACTTCGACTTCGATTGCCCGATCTATCAAGCCGAAGAAGAGATTGATGAAGACGAAGACCTTCCTGAAGAGTTAGCCCGCTTGTTGAAACAAGAGGAGAAAGTTATTCTGCCTCATGAAGAGGAGATCGAGATTGTGAATCTGGGTTCTGAAGAGCTCGTCAGAAACGTCAAGATAGGGGCTGCACTGCAGAGTGATGTCAAGCAGAGATTAGTCGAGATGCTAAGAGAGTATAATGACGTCTTTGCTTGGTCATACGAAGATATGCCCGGACTTGATACGGACATCATGGTCCACCACTTGCCGTTGCGAGAAGATTGCCCTCCCGTTAAGCAGAAGCTTAGGAGGACGAGACCAGATATGGTCGTTAAGATCAAAGAAGAAGTGCAGAAACAGCTTGATGCTGGCTTCTTAGCGGTCACTTTTTACCCTCCGTGGGTCGCCAACATAGTGCCTGTACCGAAGAAGGACGGTAAGGTACGAATGTGCGTCGATTATCGGGATTTGAATAGGGCAAGCCCTAAAGATGATTTCCCGCTGCCTCATATCGATGTGTTGGTCGATAATACAACCCAGTTCTTCGTGTTTTCGTTCATGGATGGCTTCTCCGGTTACAACCAGATCAAGATGGCGCCGGAGGACATGGAGAAAACGACGTTTATCACTCCTTGGGGAACATTTTGCTATAAGGTAATGCCTTTCGGTCTGAAGAACGCAGGGGCCACTTACCAGCGAGCAATGGTCACTTTGTTTCATGATATGATTCATCATGAGATTGAAGTCTATGTTGATGACATGATCGCGAAGTCCCAAATGGAGGAGGGACATCTGGTCAATTTGCTGAAGCTTTTTGAGAGGCTTAGGAAGTTCAGGTTGAGGCTGAATCCCAGTGGCTGGACGACCACTAATCATGTACTTGACAGTTCTTGAGAATAGTATGGGGTGTGTTCTCGGTCAGCACGACGAGACGGGCAGAAAAGAGCATGCCATTTACTACTTGAGTAAAAAGTTCATTGACTGTGAATCTCGTTACTCGATGCTGGAGAAGACGTGTTGTGCACTAGCCTGGCTGCCAAACGTATACGATAGTACATGCTCAATCACACCACCATGCTAATTTCGAAGATGGATCCGATCAAGTACGTCTTCGAGAAGCAAGCTCTTTCGGGCAGGATTGCCAGATGGCAAATGGTGTTGACGGAATATGATATTCAGTACGTTTCCCAGAAGGCCATCAAGGGGAGCGTATTGTCTGATTACCTGGCCGAACAGCCGATCGAGGATTACCAGCCGATGAAATTTGAATTCCCTGATGAGGATATCATGTTTCTTAAAGCGAAAGATTGCGATGAACCGTTGCCCGACGAGGGGCCAGATAGGAAATCCCAGTGGAAATTGATATTCGACGGGGCGGTTAATTCTTACGGAAGTGGCATTGGGGCGATCATCACGACTCCCCACGGATCCCATATCCCGTTCACTGCGAGAATGACGTTTCCGGTCACCAACAATGAAGCGGAATACGAAGCATGCATCATGGGTCTAGAAGAAGCAATTGATTTGAGAAACAAGAACCTAGACGTATATGGTGACTCGGCGCTTGTGATCAACTAGATTAAAGGGGAGTGGGAGACTCGTCAATCGAATTTGGTGTCGTACATGAATTATGCCAGAAGGCTACTTCCGTTCTTTGATCGAGTGGAACTCCATCATGTGCCCAAAGCCAAAAATCAGATGGCTGATGCCTTAGCCACGTTGGCTTTGATGTATAAAGTCAATTTTTGGAATGAGGCTCCAAGAATTGTCCTTTCTCGTCTTGATAGACCTGCATTTGTCTTTGCAATCGAGGAAGCCGCCGACGGCAAGCCATGGTTCCATGACATCCAGACTTTCCTTATGACTAAGGAGTATCCTGCAGGTGCGTCAACCCAGGATAAGAAGACTCTGAGGAGGTTGTCTGGAAATTTTTATCTCAATCCTGATGGAGTTTTGTATAAAAGAAACCACGATCTCATGCTACTCAGATGTGTAGATGAGAAAGAGGCGAGTATGCTCATGGAAGAAGTCCATGAAGGCACGTTTGGTACGCACGCCGGCGGGCACGCTATGACAAGAAAGATCCTGAGAGCAGGATACTACTGGCTGACGATGGAATCAGATTTATGCGGATAAAGTTCATGTGCCGCCGTGCCCGTTGAATGTCATGTCCTCCCCGTGGCCGTTCTCCATATGGGGCATCGACATGATAGGCAAGATCGAGCCTACTGCATCTAACGGTCATCGCTTCATTCTGGTAGCTATCGACTACTTCACCAAGTGGGTGGAGGCAGCCTCATATGCTAATGTGTCCAAGCAGGTGGTGGCTAAATTCATAAAGAGGGACATCATCTATCGTTACAGAATTCCCGAGCGGATCATTACTGATAATGGTTCGAATCTGAATAACAAGATGATGAAGGAGTTGTGCCAGAGTTTCAAGATTGAACACCACAACTCATCTCCTTACCGGCCGAAGATGAATGGCGCCATTGAAGCGGCCAATAAGAATATCAAGAAGATTGTTCAGAAGATGGTTGTGACCTACAAAGATTGGCACGAGATGTTGCCATTTGCCCTGCACGGTTATCATACGACGGTATGTACGTCGACCGGGGCAACTCCTTTCTCCTTAGTGTACGGTATGGAAGTTGTCCTACCGTTGGAAGTGGAGATCCCTTCTTTGCGAGTTTTGGTTTATGTGAAACTCGACGAGGCAGAATGGATTACGAACCGAATGAACCAACTCAGCCTGATGGACGAGAAGAGGTTGGCATCGATTGCGCATGGTCGTTTATACCAAAGTCGAATGAAGAAAGCTTATGATAAAAAGGTGCGTCCTAGAAGCTTTCAGACAGGTGATCTCGTCCTGAAGAAGATTATTCCTCCACAGTCCGATCACCGGGGCAAGTGGACTCCCAATTACGAAGGTCCGTACGTCGTCAGCAAGGTCTTCTGGGGAGGAGCTTTGTTGTTATCCACGATGGATGGTGAAGATTTTGCATCCCCGGTGAACGCGGACGCAGTTAAAAAATACTTTGCTTGAAAGCGACCCGCTGGACAGTAAAAAGAGAGTCCAGGCAAAAATGGGGCATCCCGGCGAACCATAAAAAAGGAAAAAGGTTCGGGAAAAAATTAGGGATATAAATTGAAAAAATGTACACCCGCAAAGTCGAAAACCCGGATGGGCGACTTTGGCAAAAAAGGGTATCCCGGTGAACTGAAAAATCGCAAAGGGCGGTTCACGCAAAAGTTAGGGATTTGAAAAAGCAAATGACTGCATTCCGCGTGTAGACTTTCATTGTTTAGTGGTTTGGAAGACCTGAAGGCCGTTTATCTGAATCAATCTCTTCTGAAGCTGAAGCGTCGGAGAAGTATCGAAGTCGAGTGGGTCATAGAGGGATCAACTCATGGTGATCGTCTACGCCTCGTTGCCGACATTTGTATATACTGATGTATATTTATGTTTTATTTTTGCGCGGCTTCCTCATTCCAGGAGCTTGCATCTGTTGTAAAACATTTTTACCCATTCAGGGGTTCGTTATCAATAAAATGTATACTATTCAGCAATTCTGTCTATTTAGCATTTATCTGTTTTGTTTGCAAAAAAGAACGCCGATGTTTTTGATAAAATGCGCATACATAAACGTACTGGCCTGGGCCACTGATTGTTGAAACAATGAATTACTTGAACATTGTCACAAGATAATAACCTTGATAGGCCCCATTTGAGAAGGGTATCTTGTCTGTTTGTTTGTGTTGTTACAGGTATAGCATATTCCAGACAGTGCGCTGTGCGTATCCCCAAGCAGGATGATTCCTCCCTCTCCAGCAAAGTTCAGCAGCCTCTCCCCGCGGAGTCTGAACGCGAGATCGTGAGCATTGATATGTTTCCCCAGGCAGAGAAGATTCTCTCCCCGATCAGATGCATCCTGAAGGAACGTCATCTCCTCAGCTGAGTCATTCACTGAAGTGTGCAGCAATGATGGTTCAAGACTGAAGTCTCCAGTGGAATTGAGGTTCCCCACAGGGTCGTACTCTCCCCTATAAGAAGAATGATTTCTTCTTCCCCAGCCGAGTTTGCAGATCCCCAAAAGAGCCGAGTCCTTGGAAACCGTTTGGGCCATGATTGGTTTTCCCCAGTAGAGTGTTGAATAGCTGATGATGTGTTTCCCCGCCGGAGCCGTTGTCTCCAGGAGGGTTAGCCGTGAAGGCCGTGCAGTTTATTCCCGCGATTGACATCGCCTTTCCTCAGCGGGTCCAGGTTCTCGTAGAGCTTTGTCCCCCTACAGCAGTCAACTGAAGTTCACTCCCCCGCAGCAGTCAACTGAAGTTCACTCCCCCGCAGCAGTCAACTGAAGTTCACTCCCCCGCAGCAGTCAACTGAAGTTCACTCCCCCGCAGCAGTCAACCGAAGTTTGTTTCCCCTGCGGAGTCCAATTGAGATTGGTGTGACCTTGTTCTCCTCAGCAGGATGATTCCTTCCCCATATCTGAGTGGTTCTTTCTCCTTGACAGGAGGATTCTCCCTTCAGCATTTATTTTGCTGACGGGGTCGCATCATTTTGCATGACTACATAGCATTTATCATAAACGCATAGCATTTCCACCGTGTGGAGTATTGCGCCATTGCCGAAGCATATGCATAGTAAGCATGATCCAGGTTGTTACCGTTCTTGTTTTGCAGGTGTTCCGCCGCAGAAACGATTGCTCAAGATGATTCTTGAATTCTCCCCAATGAAGTCGCTTGCTCAAGATGATTCCCCAGCAAGGTCGTTTGCTTAAGATGATTCTTAAAATCCCCAGTGCATTCGCCAGAGTTGGTTGCTCAAGTTGATGCTTAGAGTCCCCGGCAGAGTGTTTGCTCAGGACGATTCCTGAAACCTCCAGCATAGTTATCGGTTCAGGACGATTCTTGAAGTCCCCCGGCGGAGTTATTTGTCCAAGATGATTCTTGAAGTCCTCAGCAGAGTTGATTCATCCAGAATGATTCCTGGGTCCCCAAAGCAGAGTTACTTGATAGTTCTCCAGAATCCCCAGCGGAGATGCGTCATCCCCAGCAGGTTTCTGAGCAGCGAAGTTGAAACTTCCCCTGAAGACTTGATGATTGAAGTCTGACCGTGTTAATGAAGCAGTTCTCTCAGCTGATGCGGAGTGCCTGATGGCAGAAGTTGGATGTCCCCATTGGTTCATGATTGACCGAAGATTCTATTCCCGACTTACTGATGAAGTCCGGCTGATGCCCGAAAGTTTTCTTTGGATGCCTGACGGCATGATCGACCATGTACTACTGGTTACCGTGTGACCAATTCTCCAGCTAGTTACCGTGCAGCTAATATTTCAGTTTTCGAAGATTTGTTCCCATCAGAGTACCGTGTACTTATGCAGTTGGCAAATTTCGGGGTTTGGTGGTATTCAACCGTCTCGCACCTTGTTTGATTGAGAGCCGTTCGCTTCTCACCCAGTCAGGTTCAAGCCATTTGAATAGGGGCAGCTGTTGCACCCCAAAATTTGACCAACATTTCTTTACCTAGCTTGTGGTTCATCTCATTCACATTAGCATTATCATCTGCATTTCATTGACATGTGTGCAGTAGACAAAGAGGTATGATTACTAATCAAGAGCACCACAAGAGTTTGAAGCTAGCCAAGAGGGTTATTCAAGTGTTCAAGGGTTGATATCCTTGTCAGAGAAGTAAGAGATCCTCAGAGAGATTGGTTGAAACCAAGGTTGTGTGCCTCCTAACTTGAGAGTTGTGGGAGCTCCTCAGATGATTCTGAAGTTGTGGGGATGGACTTGAAGCTTTGAGAGAGATTATGAGATGTCTTGAAAGCCATCATGAAGCCTAGAGAGGTCATTGTGCAAGAATAAAGAGACCCAGACATGAGTGGTGTAATTAGGGTTTGACTGAGTCAACCCTAGGTCAACTGATGATTTGGAGAGGGTTCAGACCTAATTCAAGAGCCATGTGATCATGGATTGATGCATTGAGATGCTATAAGGATGATTCCAAGGTCAAATCATCATGATTGAGGAGTTTGAGAAGTTTCAAGCTAGGGTTTCTAAGGCTTGACAGTATAAAATCCCCTAGTTTGACCCCTATCTTCAAGGCAGTTTAGCTCAAGATGTGATTGTCATCTCATCTTCCCCCCAACATGAATGTTGTAGATCTTGCTCTTAGATTTAATTTGAGTACTAGAAGTCCTTGATAGGATTTGTAGAGCTCAAGTTATGACTTTAACAAGTTACAGGTCATCTAAGGTATGTGAATCTGGGGCCTTGAAAGTCACCCAACTTGCATCCAACCTTTGCCCAAGAAGGATGATTCCTATGAACTTTTGGTCAACATGAATGTTGTTCCTTATCTTATTAGCTTTCTAGAGAGTACTATAAGTCCTTGATAGGATTTGTAGAACTCAACTTGTGGCTTTGACAAGTCAAGGGCATTTTGGTCATTTAGAGATTATAGGTCATTTCAAGCATAAGGCCATAACTCCTATTTCCAAGCTTCAAATGGAAAACTCTCCAACATAAAACTTGCTTAAAATGATGTTTTAAGGCTAGTAAGGAGTTCATGAGATGTTGAAAAGGCTTGTAGCTCAAAATGGTAAGAATGACCTAAAATGGAGGCATAAGTTAAATAAGTCAAAGTTGGAAATTGAAATTTCCAAGCTACACATCCAAACCATGGCATGTAATAGGTCATTTTGACTCCAAAGAACATTTTAGAAACAATGGTTCAGCCACATTTTTAAGTTGATGCTTAGATCATGGGGTTGCTTTGGAAAATGGTTACTTGCATATTAAGGTACAAATGCAAAACATAAGGAAAGGCAATGTACAAGCTAGCTAAGTATCTTAACACCTCATACATCTCATATAATGAGATTTTCAGGTCAGAACCAGTTGCTGCAAGAGGCATAGCATGAGATGGCATGTGAGATGAGATGAAATCAAAAACTCATGGCATGAGAATCCCAAATTCTCATTGGATAATTCCAGAAGGTTCTAGAGGGTTTAGAATCATCCTATATATGGATTAGAACTTGCTCAGATGCAAGGTTGGTGAAATAATAGAGAGGAGAGTGAGATAGCCATTTCAATTTCTTCCATTGCAAGTTGAAATTAAATTCTACATTCTGCTTCATTTCCATTGCTTCTTTCAATCCCAACCCCTTCCATTGATCATACTGAATGTGTGCATACCAATTTGAGGGCAAGATCATGAAGAATTGAAGAGTTGGCATTTGGATTTTGGGAGCTGCAAATCACAATCGAGTTTGGAGATTCAGGCTTTTTTGATCAAATCTTTTGCAAACAGAAGCTTTATCATCAATCAAGGAAGGATTCTAAAGAGTTTGAGAGGTTGAAGTGGAGGTTTGACCTATCTGATAATCAAGATTTGACAGGTTTGTAATTTTTCCTCTACACCATAATTTAAGCATGATTAGTTAGAATTGTTAGGTTAGAATGGTTAGAGACAAGTAGGGGATGGATTCTGGGAAGCTTGAGAGCAATTGGTGAAGTTTGAGTTAGTGACACCATTTTTGTTTTGATCAAGAACACGATGTATAGTGAGCTATAACATGAGTTTGATATCAAGAATTAACCAGTGTGAGGTGGTGATCATTCTGAGGTAATCAATTTCAAGAATTGTTAGAATTGAAGTTTGAGCATAGTTTTGATCTGGGATCGGGTTTAGAGATTAAGGGCATGTCAATTGATTCTAAGGATATGGTTGGATTCAGGGATGAATTTAGAGTGGATTAGGGTTTTGAATCATGGCTTTTGGTTGAGTTTGGATGGAGTTCGAATTAGGGATTGGAGCTCTACAACTATGGAGTTTTCCCTCCACTTCCATGGCTGAAGGAAGAAGATGAAGACATGGCCGTTTGATCATGCGTGGACTCATTGACTAGGGTCAGATCTGAGGGTTGTGGTTTAATCTCACGTTTGAAGAGAAGTCTGAAGACACACCAAAACGCGGTGTTTCATTAAACTGAGGTTTTGGGCTTTAGTGGACTGATTGATATCCCCACCCCCTTTCACGGCCCATTGAGATTTTGAACTGATTTTTGTTGCTAAATGCACCGTGTCCTTTTCTTTTTCTCTATGATTTCTGAATTGATTTTCTGATTAAACTGGGCCTAGCGTGCATTGATATGCACACACCCATTTAGGGCCCATTCCCATATTGAACTGCATATAGTTGTTATCTGCACCAATGTTTTCCCATTTTAATTTCTTTTTCTCCATTTTTCTTTAATCTTTGAAAAATCATATTAAATAGAAAAATGATGATTTTTGCATGGGGATTTTTTATCCTATTTCATGTTAATGTCTAGAAAATAATAAAATCAAAATATTTGTATTTCATGCATTTTTAATATTTTTTGTATATTTTCTCTTTTTATAGCATTTTAATTCATTTTATGTTGATGCATAGATTTGTAGAATTTTGTTTAGCTAGTTACCTTTGAATTTTTAGGCCATTCTTTTTAGGATAGTTATATTAGGACTTTAGCTCCCCTCTGGATTTATTCCATAATTTTGTGATTAATTTTTAATTAGTTTTGATTAGATGACTTTAGGTTGTGTAGATTTAGGTTAATCCTTAACATAGGTTCACAATAACACTAGAATTTTGGGTTTCTAGGTCAAGATAGATATTGGGACATATAGGGTATTAAGGGTAGTTATATAGGATACCTTAGAAATTATATTAGATTTTAATATAATAGTATACTATTTTTAATTGATTTTTGTAGTTGATTGTTGTTTGTGTTGCCCTTGTGGGCTTGTATTTTGTTTGCCTTGCTTTGTGGGCTTTTGCTTGGCTTGGTGGGCTTGGTCTTGCTTTGTGGAGCATGGAGGAGCATAGTAGAAGACTTGAGGATTGAATAAAGAGCTTGAGAGCTTGAAGACTTGTTTGTTTTGTTGTTGTTTTAGGGTTAGGAATTAGGTAGAGCTTAGACTTAGTTAAGTTCTTTCTCAAACATGGATGGTATCTTTCACCTCCACTCCTCCCCATGATTCAAGGTCCTTCCATGGTATTCACCTCCCTCCTTTGGAGGGATAAGTGATGGTACCTAGGAAGTAGAACCTTTGAGGGAACCATTCTTTTGATGTTGAACCCTTATAGGTCACCTTTGGTAGTCAATAAGCAGTTTAATATCCTTGCTTATCCAGTTAAGTGATTTCTTCTGGTTTGAGTATCTTGAGAGATGCTGGGCTTGAGTGTGAAGATGAAGACTTCATTGAAGAGTATAGAAGAGGATGATTCCTTGAGCATTGCCATTTCAGCTGAAGCTTGAAGAGCAAGAGGAGCAAGTTGATACTTGAAGACCCAATGAAGATCCAGTAAAGACTGAATGAAAAGCTGAGGCTTAAAGACTGAAGGATGAAGTTGACATTTCCATGTGATTGAAGACCACTCTGAGAAGCTGAAGCTTGTAGGAAGAGAAGACCAAGTTGAGACTGGTAAAGCAAAGAGAGCTGAAGCTTGAAGACTGAGTTGATACTTAGGGAGAGGATTCAATTGAGATGGACTGAAGAGAGCTGAAGCCTGAAGATCAAAGGATAAGTTGATGCTTGCTTTGAAGCTGGGAGATCCTGAAGGAATCAAGTTGATACTTGTGGCTAAGAATGAAGCCTGAAGGTGGAATTGATTAAGAAAAGCTGAAGCTTGAAGAAGAAGAATCAGTTAAGACTTATGTGAAAGGTTGAAGCCTGGAGAAGCAAATTAATATTTGTCAAGAGTGATTGAAGTCTGAAGACTGAGTTGCTGTCAGAGGAGCTGAGGCTTGGAGTTGAGAGAGGAGTTGATCTGCTTTCTTCTTTGTTTCTTTTCTGTATTGATGTGCCTTGTTTGACTTGCTTGATGCATTAGAATAAGTCCATATCTAGACTGATTTAATCTAGGAGCATGATTGCACTAGAGGTTGAGTTGCTCCCTCTGCTTGTATTGTTACTGTATGGCTTTGCTTGTGGGTATTCGGTAGAGCCCAGCTCCCTTGCCCATGTGGTTTGTTCTGCTTGATAGCATGATTTATTCTCTTCTGTATGATTGCAATTTACTGTATGTTGCTTGATAGCATGTTTATCTTTCTGTATGATTATTGTTATTCATTCTGGCTTGAGGTTGAGATGAGCTTGTGGAGGATGTTGCCCCACACACATTTCCTCCCTCACTTGCATTGCATGCATTTTACAGTCGTTTACTATATTACTGTTTACTGTTAAGCTGATGCTTTATCTGTTTTTGTGTATCATTGACATGATCCCTTAGGAATCTCACTCCCTTTGATAAGGAAGTGATGATAGAACTTAGGTTGAAACCTATGCATGATAACTTCTAGGAGTTTCCTGTTTCAAACCTCAACCATAGGATGAATCCTTGGCATGACAACAGTAGGACTTGATAGTCTCCCTTTAGTTGATCCTGTTCTCTTCTCATCTCAAACAGCCTAAGATACAGTAATCATGAATGATTTCTTTCGTACGTTACGAGCCTTAAGCTACCCGAGAAAGGATTGTTGGAGAGTTTCTTTTCAATAGTCCGGATGTTTAGTATGGTACCCTTTGGGTGACATGCGACGCATTCACTCTCAGGTCATAGTCTTTAGTGCGATTGAAATTGCAAACACAATAAAAAACACTTCTTCCGTAAAAGACAGAAAACAAACTTCAAACCTTTTTGCCCCGTGGGCCTGTAATTCAAAGGAAACTTTTCTGAAGAAAAGAGTGTCGTTAAACTTCAGCGCCAATGCAAACAGGCTTTGTCCCTAACTGTTGGAACTGTTGTTTAACCCTACTCGGTAAAACAGATGAATCTGAATCCCCGTAAGCGTAGTAGCCCGAACTACGTAAGCTCTGATCTCTCATATCTATTGGGAGTGCGTAGGCACAATACTGATGTATTGGCGAGCCACCTTCCCCATAACCCGTCGTAGGCCGAACTACGTTGACTCTGATTTCTCATTCTCTGATGAGAATACGTAGGCATAAAGTGCGACGTTTTGTCGAGTCATTTTCTTTTCTGTTTAAGCCAGCCTTGATAGGTAGATAGATAAACCAACCCGTCCAGTAAACACAACAAGCGTGGATCCCGTCGAGTACGACGGACGTGAGGGGTGCTAATACCTTCCCCTTGCGTAACCGACTCCCGAACCCAGACAACGGTTGCGACGACCTTGTCTTACCCTTTTTCGTCAGGTTTTTCCGATCGTTTCCTTTCCCGCCCTGAGGGATAAATAACGAAAGGTGTAGACTCTTCTGTTCTGCCGACACCTTATTTACGCGGAAGCGACAAAGTTCTCATGGATTTATCATTTTAGGTATGCTTCAAGTACCTCCTAAGGAGGGACTAAGCCACCTTAAACGACACTCCAAGATCATGGGACAGAATGGGAGATGAGAGAAGAGAGATCAAAAGCAAAAGCAAGCCAATCAAAGGAAAATGCAAGCATATACACCAAAGAAAGCAAGCATGCATCACTTAGAAACCCTAATTAAAAGCACCAAAAGAAACACACAAATGAACAAAAAAGGAACAATGTTATGACCTAAAATTAAGCAAGCATCAACCTTGCCATGTTAGCAACATGAATCAAAAGGATTTGAGGGCTCAAAGGATCCAAAAATGTCATCTCTAAGACAAACTAGGTCAATGTGTATGTATGAACCTCCCTTTGGGGTAACTTGACTTGCAAGTTGCCTCAAAATTAGGAAAATGATTCAAAAATGATCAAATAAAATGCACAAAGCACCTAAACATGTTGGCAAACAGAGGCCAGAAGATCACAATCAAAATCAATTTACAACACCACCAAAGAAATTGATTCACAAGGGTGTTCCATTGTGAATGAGGATTGTCGAGGGTCAAATGAAATGCAACAAAAGTCAACCAAATAAGGGCAAAATGATCCTAAAAAATTCATCAACTCATCATGGACATGAGGATGAATTTTCAGTCATTGGATCAAAAGGAATGAGGAGAAACAAATCAAGGACTAAAACATGTCAAGAAAAAGTTCAATTAAAACACTTCCAATCCAACAATCCCATTTTAATTCAAAATGAATCCAAAAAATAAAATAAAACTTTCTTAAAAATAATAGACATCTCAAAGTATCCATAAACTATTTTGTGGAATTTTTGGATCATTGGAAGTATTTTATTTGATTTAAAATGCAAACAGAAATAAAAAGAAAATGAAAAGTAAATTAAACAAAATAAAATAAAACATGGTGCAAATAGTAACCAATAAACGTGTAAAAGCAAGCTAGGCCCAAACAGGGGGTGTCAATAACATGGAAAAGCCCAAGTCCAATCTGTAAATTATTGAAACGCACAACTTCACATGATCGTGTGTGGTGAGTCAAACCAAATGTACCATAGGTCTTAATCTGGACCGTGAAAACGAAAGTAAGCACATCCAATGCACATCAGCACGCCACGTAATCAAAAACAATTCAAATATCCACAGAAAAACCAGACGGCGACTGGAGCTTCCTCTGGTCGTCTTCTCCGTTCAAACAACCACCGTGAGCAGTAACAACCACATAGGTTGAGAAAAAACGAACCAAACTCAACAAATCTTACGTCCAAACTCATCTACATTTCATGTAGATTCCATATCCAATAAGATCTAAGCATAAAAACTCAAGATAAAGCCAAATTGAAGCTAACAAGTTTTGAGCATTTACCAACAATCATCATAAATAGCAACCAAACTATACCAGAATTCAACTACACAACTCATAGGTCACAAATACATGAAAATGGCGTGTAAACATGGCGTAAATAGAGAGCAATTTGGATTGAAAGAATACCTAGTGGAAAGCTTCCACTGAGCCTTGTTCTTTGATGAAGCTTAGAGAAACCAACCAGAATCGTTCCACAATCCTCAAGGAGCTTTAGATGAGCTTAATTCCTCTTGAAACTTGATGAAATGCCAAAAATAAATTCCACTTTTTCTTCACCTTCACCAAGTGTGTTCTTGGGCAATTCTCCACCAAAATTCGTTCTGATGACTTGTGAATGATCCTGAAGTTAAATATGATGGATATTGATCATTTTGAAGCCCAATTACAGCTTGCTTAGCCCAATTGGAAATCCAAAAAAATTGCACATGGAGCCTCCAAAATGGACACGAAAATGGAGCTGTTAGGCTTGGAAATTCACTCATTCAGCTTGCTGGGACCTCATATTGATCAAATGGATAGTATTCAAGCCTTGAATTGATTAAATGGTTGAGATTTCATTACCAATTTTTCACTTGAAATGGCAATTGAAAAACACATGAAAATGGTACCAAAACTAAAATCCAATGTGTGCATCTTGTTTACTACATCTTTGTGACTCAAAAAATGCATAAGGTTGCCTTAAAATGATTAAAAATCAATTAATTGCATTTTATGATTTTTAAGCTTTCTTAATGAAAAAGTCTCACACCAATCCTTCAATCCAAGCCAAATAAATGGTTCCTTGATATTTTATTGAATAGATGACCCCATTTGGAGCACATTTGATGTTGGAAAAATTTTCATTTGAAGTGTGCAAAGTGGTGAAATAGACCTATAATGAAAATGACCTGTAATCCTAATTTCCCAAAATACCCCTTCCTTACAAGCCTCATAACTTGAGTTCTACAAATCCGATGAAGGACTTCTAGTACTTTTTGTAAAGCTAAGATCATGAGGAAAAACTTTCATGTTTGGGTCAAAGTGAGGAAAAACATCTTTCCAGGTCAAAAGTGGCTTGGAAGTTGGTTGACTTTTGTTGACCAAAATCACATTCATCTGAGGACCTGTCACTTGCCAGCATTATAACTTGAGTTCTAGAAATTAGATGAATGACTTCTAGTACTCAAAAGAAAGCTAGAAACATTCTCTACAAGTTTCATGTTAGGATCAAGATGAGATGTGATTTGTAGCTTAAGATAGGTGGTCTTGAAGTTGGGCATTAAACATGGGATTTTACACTGAGAACCCTAATTTAGTAACTTCTCATCCTCTTGATTCTTCTTGATTTGATCTTGAAATGATATATTAGACATATCAACACAACATTCCATGATCACAAAGACTTGGAATTGAGTTTTAATCTCCTTCAATTTCACAATTGACTGAGGGTTGACCAGATGAAAGCTCTAGATGCACCACTCTTGACTGTCGCTTCTTCCAAATGACACAACAACTTGAACAAGCTCCAACATGGATATCAAAGCACTCCATGAGCTTTCTCAACATCCCCATATCCATAATCATGAATTCACAATCCTCTGATGATCTTCAACTGGTCTCCAAGTTAGGAGATATTCCACATACATCCATCAACCCTTTCACAAGACTTTGGCTACTTCTTGGTGACTTGATGACCATTCATGCTTGAGTAAAACCCCCTTGGTTAGGCTCAACACTCTGGGTAACCTCCTCTTGCTATGCATAATCTCTTGACCCCCTTCTCAATGAACAATGTTATGCAATGCAAATGCTAGAAGAAATTGAAATGAAACATAAACCAGGTTAAGAAAAGGTTGGTCAAATTTTGGGGTGCAACACATACATGTGAGAGGGATTGGGTTATACAGGAAACCTTGACTTCCAGACTACCTGGTCTTCTTTATAGTGTGAATCTGTGTTCTTGATACAAGGGGTCCTATCAGTGACAGTGCTATGTTATTGTCAAAGTGGAGCGCTGGTTCTTCTCCATCAACAACACATCAGTCTTGATCCCCTATTTGCATTTGCATTTGCATTTTCATATTACATATTCATTAACATGTATTTATGCTGCAGGTGTACATTTCCCTTTGATTCTAGTGTTCTTATTTCTCTGACATGGAGCCTAGCCTGAGGAAGACAGTGGTATACAAGTTTCCAACACCTGACATCAGATCTCTGCTGGGTTTGATTTCTGTGGCTGAAAGGAAAGTGATGGAAGACTTCAAGGAATCCTATGAGAAGCTTCTGAGTGTTGTCTGCAAACCATCAGTGTATGAGTTGAATGGTCTTTATGCTCTCTTACAGTTTTATGACCCACAACTGAGGTGCTTTACTTTTCCTGATTATGTTTTGGCGCCTACCTTAGAAGAGTTCTCTGTGTTGTTGGGAGTGCCTATTCTTGATCAGATGCTATTTTATCACACCGAAGTTGAGCCTGATCTGGCTAAGCTTGCTGCTGCTTTGCATCTGGAAGTTTCTGAGCTGAAGGGGCATTTGGCTAGGGGGAGTGGAATGCCTGGTTTCCCTTTATCCTTTCTGATTGAGAAAGCTCAACGGTTTGCCAAAGATGGTTGTTGGGTGGTGTTTAATGCTATCTTATCTTTGTGTATCTATGGTATCATGCTATTTCCTAACATTCCGGATTTTGTAGATTTGGATGTGTTGCATAGCTTTGCCTCAGGGAATGTTATACCTACACTTCTAGGCGACGTCTATTATTTTGTGCACTACAAGAATGAGAACAGAAGAGGGAAGAATATATCTTGTTGCGTGCCTTTGTTTTATACGTGGTTTGTGAGCCATCTTCCCAAATCTGGTCCTTTCATTACTACTGCAGGTACTTCATAATGGTTTGAGAGGTTGATGGGGTTGTCTGCTGAGAACATTTTCTGATTTAACAGAGATATGCTTGGTACTAAGATCATTTATAGTTGCGGAGATTTTACTAATGTCCCATTGGCCGGAAGAAAAGGATGCATCAACTATAATCCATCCTTGCTAGTCAGACAGTTTTGGTACGCCTTGAGAGATCCTCCTAAGGAAGAGGAGATACAGAAATCTTTGTATCTCACTGGTTTTTTGGAGGGGGATACCTTGCTTAGGGTTGAGGATGGCTGGAGCAAAATTCACAGGAAAGCGAAAGTTTCTCTGTGGAAGAGTAACAGTCGAGCCTACAACCCTTATTTGACTTGGATCTAGGATAGGGCAAAGAGGTTGCTAATTCCTTTCCCATATGTTGAGCCATTGTATCCTCTCATGATCAAGGAATCTACCACTATGGATATCCAAAAGTATAACCAGTTATGGTATGAGAAAGAGGAGCTTCGGAAAGCTAATGAAGAGTTAGAAAAAGAGATCATTCAGCTCTGGAGTGAGAAGATTGAAGTTGTGCACTCTTTTAAGAGGCAGACTGAGCTTGTGAACGGGCTAGGTATAGATTTGACTAAGGAGATTCGTTCCCGTGAACTCTTGGGTTTGGATCTAAAGGCTGTCAATGATGTTCTTGCTTCTAAGAGGAAGGACTTGGATA
This sequence comes from Lathyrus sativus, assembly GCA_963859935.3. Taxonomy (NCBI): domain Eukaryota; kingdom Viridiplantae; phylum Streptophyta; class Magnoliopsida; order Fabales; family Fabaceae; genus Lathyrus; species Lathyrus sativus. The sequence continues at coordinate 280,888,291 of OZ012741.1, forward strand.
GGGCTTATCTGGAGATGTCTAAGTTCAATGAGCAGTGAAATGCTACTCTTTCCAACAACAAGGAGCGTGAGGATAAGTTGAAGTAGCAGATCTCTAGACTGAAGACTCAGCTCAGGGCGAAGGATGAGAGGATTGCAGATGAAGCTTCACTCAGACGTGACAGTGATTGCAGATTGAACGAAGCTTTGGCAACCTTGGAGGATTACAAGCTGAGAGTTGATTCAAAGAGGTGCAAGTTAGAGTAAGTCTTTGGTGAGGGTGCTTGGGAAGACTATACTGAGGGTTTACAGACCATTATCAGAAAGAGAGAAGCGCTCATTCAGGGGTTACTCGTTAGACCAGACCATTCTGAGACACAGGAGCTATTGGAGGAGTTTCGTTCTTGTTGTCGTACGTGATGTCTTTCATTTCCTCTGTAGCTTGTTGCTTATGTTTGTATTGACCATCACCAGACTTGTTGGCTGAGGTCCTACTGTTGATTCATTGTACTCGGTTGAATGATTGTACATTTCCTGTTGGCCTTTTCTTGTATGTATGAGGTGTTTGGCTCTATGTTTGGATATGGGTTTTCCTATGTCTTTTTTTTTGCGCGGGAACTAGAATCGAGGGGAAACACCCCTAATGCATATATACATGTCTGCATTTTGGCATAGCAGGTGCAACAAAACCATTTTTCTTACCCCTATTGGTTTGTTAGATTGTTTCAGGATAAACGGCCAGACTACTTACTGGTACGCCACAAGAGGGAATCAACGCATAGTTATGGAACAAGTGCAAGCTGAGATGCAAGAGATGAGGGACAGGATGGCTCATTTTATGGAGCTGATGCAGGGTGTGGCAAATGGCCAGGAACAACTGAGGACTCTGGTCCAGCCATTGATTGCTCGGGTTAACAATAATGGTGTGCTTCATGGAGGAACTGCTGCTAATCCTCCTCGTGGTGATGGTATGCCACATGCTCATGCTATTCCTACAACAGTTATCCCTCTGGGTGGAGGCAACGTAGGTGGAATCACTGAAGTGTGTGTGCTATGCATGGAAACAATGTTCCTCAATGGGATGAGGACCAGCAGGAAGACGCATTTTCTATGCGAGATATCGGTGATGGACTACCATCTGAGGCTGATAAAAGGTTTAGGTTGATTGAAGAAAAGATGAGATCTTTTGAAAATCAGAACTCCATGGGACTAGACATGGCCAATCTGGGGCTGATCCCAGATCTGAAAGTTCCGCTGAAGTTCAAAGTCCCTGACTTTGACAAGTATAAGGGAACTACTTGCCCAAGGGTCCATTTGCGTTCTTATTACCGCAAAATGTCTGCTTACTCGGACGACGAAAAATTGCACATGAACTTTTTTTAAGACAGCTTGTCTGGACCCTCACTTGAGTGGTATATGGGACTGGAGCATGTTAATATCTGCAATTGGAGAGACTTAGCTGAAGCCTTCGTGAAGCACTATTAATATAATAGTGACCTTGCTTCTAACAGGGTCAAACTCCAGAATTTGTCTCAAAAGACCGGTGAATGCTTTAAGGAATACGCCCAGAGGTGGCACGGACTTGCAGCAAGAGTGCAGCCTCCGATGGTGCAAAACCGTAAGCAGCAGGTTGCTAGTATCACAATTTCAGTCGTTTCTCAACAACAACCTCAACAACAACAACAACAACAACAACAACAGAATCAACAGGGTTATAGAAGGTTTCAAGATCGGATTCAGACAACAAATAGAAAATTTGACGCACCTCCGATGCCTTATTCCCAATTGCTCCAGCACTTGTTACAGTTGCAGTTAATCTAGAAGAGAACTTTAGCTCCTCTGACAAGACCACCACCACCCGATTATGATGTGAATGCTCGTTGTGAGTTTCATTTCAGGGCACCTGGGCACAACATTGATAACTGCAAGGCCTTTAAACACAAATTTCAGGATTTGGTGGATAGCAAGGCAATAAACTTTTCTCACGATACTCCCAACGTCGTGCAGAACCCCATGCCCAACCATGGGGAAGCCGGGGTCGGTGCAATCATTGAAGAAGAGAGTTTAGATCTGATAAATGATGTCAATAATTTGAAGACGCCGTTGGGCTTTGTGAAGGAAAAGTTATTGAAGGGAGGGATATTCCCGGGCTGTAATAAATCGTGTGCTGAATATTTGAGTTATCCCGAGGGATGTGCAAAGCGGAAGAACTGTATTCAGGATATGATGAATGATGGAATGCTGCAATTTGACCGGGTTTCCAAGAAGAAGTCTGAAAAGATAATGGTTGAGGAAAGGAATGAGGTTGCAACGATCTCGATTCCATACAAAACTATAACTATTTCTGCGCCGAGGCCGCCAACCATTATCATCACCAAAGTTGGTCCTGTGGCGTATGAGAGTACCAAAGCAATTCTGTGGAACTACGGAGCGGAGGTATATTGTAATGGGCAGAAATAGGAATTGAAGAGCTTGCAGACTGATTTTGTGGATAATCTAGTTGGAGCTGGGGGAATCACTCGAAGCGGAAGAGTGTTCTCGTCACCTGAAGTGGCCGCTGACAGAGCTGATAAGGGTAAGAAAGCTGTGGTTGAAGAAACTTCTCAGGATGGCAAGAAGAGTTATGTGGAGAAGGAAGCAGGGGAGTTCATGAGATTAATAAGAAAAAGTGACTACAAGATAGTTGATCACTTGCAACAGACTCCCTCCAAAATCTCTATTCTGTCGTTGTTGCTATGTTTAGAAGCGCACCGGAATGCTTTGTTGATGATATTGAATACTGCTTACGTGCCGCAAGAGATATCGGTATACCAACTTGAAGGGGTTGTAGCGCATGTTAACGCAGGAAATGGTCTAGGTTTCACGGACTTGGATTTGACGCAGAAGGGCAGGAATCATAATTGTGCATTGCATGTTTCAATTGAATGTCGTGGAGCCGTCCTGTCTCATGTGTTGGTAGATACTGGATCGTCTTTGAATGTGCTTCCAAAAAAGGAACTTATGAAATTGGACACTCAGGGCATCATGTGTACACCAAGTGATCTGGTGGTGAGAGCCTTTGACGGTACCAGAAGATCGGTATTTGGAGAGCTGGCATTGCCTATTCAGGTGGGTCCCAAAGTATTTGATGTGGTATTCTATATTATGGACATTTAGCCTACCTATATCTATTTGTTGGGCCATCCATGGTTTCACTCGGCGGGAGCCGTAACTTCCACGCTGCACCAGAAGCTCAAGTCCATGGTGGGTGGCAGCGTTGTCACTGTATGCCGAGAGGAAGATATAATGATCAGTCATTTGTCTTTGTTCAAGTACATTGAGGTGGATGGTGAAATCCATGAGACTCTTTGTCAAGCTTTTGAGACGGTACAAATTAAAGACAAAGTGTTTGCGGGTAGTAAAGCGCCCGAAGTGGCCATGTCATCCTTCAAGGAGGCCTAAGCAGCAGTGTAGGCTGAGGCAGCACCAGGTTGGGGTCAAGTGTTGGATATACCCCATAAGCAGGATAAGTTTGGTCGGGGATACCGCCCATCTTCTTCGTCATCCTCACAGACATCCTCACAGAGCGCGCCACACTACAAAAGGTCCGTACAGTTTTCCAAAGGCGGGGTTATCTTCGAGCGGATCAACGATGTTTCAGATGAAGACGGGGATAGCGATTGCGATATGGACTCGTGGATTAGGTTGTGAATTCCAGGACAAAGCCTCAACAATTGGTCTATCGAGGAATTCATTCAAGTGACAACGGAAGAGTAATACTTTGTTTTTCTAATTATTGTACAACCCTATGTTCTACCCGGAGCATAGTGGTTTTTGTCTTCAGGGCCTTATTGTTTATGCTTGCACAATATTTTTCAATTAATCAAAGGGTGTTTTTCTGCATTCAAATATTGTGATCCTCGTTTTTCATGTTTTATGTTTAACAATAAAATGGCAATGTGGCTTTGTGCTTGTTTTGCATATCATTTTATGCATTTAACCATTATCATTGCAGGATTCACATTGCAGATGACATCGCGCCAGAGACATCTATGACTCGCTTTGACTTTGATAATATGATATTTCAAGCCGAAGAAGAGATTGATGAAGATGAAGACTTACCAGAAGAGCTGGCTAGATTCTTGAAACAGGAAGAAAAGGTTATTCTGCCTCATCAGGAGGAAATCGAGGTTATTAACTTGGGTTCTGAGGAAGTGGCGAGGAATGTTCGGATAGGAGCTGCATTGCAGAGTGACATCAAGCAAAGAATGGTTGAGATGCTCCGTGAGTATATTGATATCTTTGCTTGGTCATACGAAGACATGCCCGGGCTTGACACATACATCGTGATTCATCGCTTGCTGTTGCGCGAAGAGTGTTTTCCAGTCAAGCAGAAGCTCAGGCGTACGAGACCAGATATGGCTGTGAAAATCAAGGAAGAAGTCCAGAAGCAGTTAGGCGCAGGATTTTTAGCCGTAACCACTTAGCCTCCGTGGGTCGCCAACATCGCGCTTGTGCCTAAGAAGGATGACAAGGTATGGATGTGTGTTGATTACAGAGATTTGAATAAGGTGAGCCTGAAGGATGACTTCATGCTCCCCCACTTTGACATGTTGGTTAATAACACTGCTCAATATTCTGTGTTTTCCTTCATGGACGATTTTTCCGATTATAACCAGATCAAGATGGCACAGGAGGATATGGAGAAAACGACGTTTATCACGCTGTGGGGGACTTTCTGTTATAAGGTAATGCCTTTTGGTTTGAAAAACGCAGGGGCAACCTATCAGTGGGCTATGGTCACTTTGTTTCATGATATGATTCATCATGAGACCGAGGTCTATGTTGATGACATGATAGCAAAGTCGCAAACGGAGGAAGAACATCTGGTCAACCTGTTGAAGTTGTTTGAAAGGCTCAGGAAATTCAGATTGAGGTTGAACCCTAACAAGTGTACTTTCGGGGTCAGGTCAGGAAAGCTGCTGGGGTTCATTGTCAGTGAAAAAGGAATCGAGGTCGATCCTGCAAAAATAAAAGCTATTCAAGATATGCCAGGGCCGAAAACGGAAAAAGAGGTTTGTGGTTTCTTGGGGAGATTGAACTACATTGTTCGGTTCATATCTCATCTCACAGCCACGTGCGAACCATTGTTCAAATTGCTAAAGAAAGATCAGGCGGTTGTCTGGAATGAAAATTGCCAAAAGGCATTTGATAAGATAAAAGAATATTTGCAGGAACATCCGATTCTGATACCCCCAGTTGCTGGAAGACCTTTGATAATGTATCTAACGGTTCTTGAGAACAGTATGGGTTGTATTCTCGGTCAACACGACGAGACCGGAAGAAAAGAGCATGCAATATACTATATGAGTAAAAAGTTCACAGATTGTGAGTCTCGGTATCGATGTTGGAGAAAACGTGTTGCGCACTCACGTGGGCTGACGTTTGAGACAATATATGCTTAATCATACAACCATGCTGATTTCAAAGATGGATCCGATTAAATACGTCTACGAAAAGCAAGCACTTTCCGAAAGAATTGCCAGGTGGCAGATGGTACTGACAGAGTACAACATTCAATATGTTTCCCAAAAAGCCATCAAAGGGAGTGTTCTGTCAGAGTATCTCGCCGAACAGCCGATCATCAACTGATGAAATTTGAATTTCTTGACGAAGACATCATATATCTGAAAATGAAAGATTATGATGAATCGTTGCCTAACGAAGGCCCTGAGCGTGGCTCCTAGTGGCAGATGATATTTGATGGTGCTGTTAACTCATACGGTAGTCGAATTGGGGCAACCATTATGACTCCTCAGGGTTCTCATATACCATTCACTACCAGGTTGACATTTCCCTGCACCAACAACGAAGCAGAGTGTGAAGCGTGCATCATGGGGTTGGAAGAAGCCATTGATCTGAGGATTAAGAACCTAGATGTGTACGGCGATTCAGCGCTAGTTGTCAATCAAATAAAAGGAGAATGGGAGACCAGGCAACCCAATATGATTCCTTACATGAACTACCCAAGGAGGTTGTTGTTGTTCTTTGATCGTGTAGAGTTCCATCACGTGCCAAGAGTGGAGAACCAGATGGTAGACGCTCTAGTAACGTTATCCTCAATGTACAAGGTGAACTATTGGAATGATGCTCCAAGAATAGTCATCTCGCGCCTTGATAGGCCGACGTTTGTATTTGCCATTGAGGAAGACATTGTTTTATGACAACCAGAACGTTCTTAAGAAACAAGAATATCCGCCAGGGGCTTCGACCTTGGATAAGAAGACTCTAAGAAGGTTGTCTGGCAACTTTTATCTGAACCAAGATGGTGTACAAGAGGAATTATGACTTGGTATTACTCAGATGCATGGACGAGAAAGAAGCAAGCTTGCTTATGGAAGAAGTCCATGAAGGAGCCTTTGGTACATATGCCGGCGGGCACGCCATGTCTCGAAAACTGTTACGAGCAGGGTATTATTGGCTGCGATGGAGTCTGATTGTTTCAAATATGCAAAGAAATGCCATAAATGCCAGATTTATGCAGACAAGATTCATGTACCGCCGTGCCCTCTGAATGTCATGGCATCTCCTTGGCCCTTTTCCATGTGGGGTATTAATATGATTGGCAAGATTGAGCCCACCGCATCCAATGGACATCGTTTCATTCTGGTCTCCATTGACTACTTTACCAAGTGGGTGGAATCAGCCTCTTATGCGAATGTCACGAAGCAAGTTGTAGCCAGATTTATCAAAAAGGACATCATCTGTAGATACAGAGTGCCTGAAAGAATCATTACTGATAATGGTTCCAACTTGAACAACAAGATAATGAAGTAACTGTGCCAGAGTTTCAAAATCGAGCATCACAACTCATCACCCTATCGTCCGAATATGAACGGCACTGTTGAAGCGGCCAACAAACAGATCACAGGGGCAAATGGACTCCCAATTATGAAGGTCCATACATTGTGCGAAAGGTCTTCTCCGGAGGAGCCTTATTGTTATCCACCATGGATGGTGAGGATTTTACAACCCCTGTGAATGCAGACGCAGTTAAAAAATACTTTGCTTAAAGAGATCTGCTGGAAAGAAAAAAGAATATCTAGGAAAAAATGGGGCGTCCCAGCGAATAGTAAAAAGAATGAGTTCGGGCAAAAGTTAGGGATATAAAGGAAAAAATGTAAACCTGCAAAGTTGAAAACCTGAAAAGGCGACTTTGGCAAAAATGGGTATCCCGGTGAATTGAAAACCCGCAAGGGTGATTCAGGCAAAAGTTAGGGATTTTGAAAGGCAGATGACTGTGGTCTGCGTGTGATCTTCAGAACTTAGTGGATTGAGGGAGGACCTGAGGGCCGTTTATCTGAATCGATCTCTTTTAAATACGAAACATCGGTGAAGCATCATAATCATGTGGGTCATAGATGGATCAACTTATGGTGTTCGTATGTGCCACATTACCGACATTCTGTATATTTCTGTGCATTTCTGTATATTTTTTCCCAGCTTCCTCTTTTCAGGGGTTGCATCTGTTGTAAAATCTTGCCTATTTACAGGCCCATCTGTCAATAAAATATATACTATTCAGTAATTGTTTGTTTTGCTTTAGCCTTACTGTTTTGTTTGCAAAAAAATGCCCGATGTTTTTGATAAATTGTGCATACATAAACTTGCAGGCTTTGCCAATAATCGTTAAAACTTTGAATTATTTGAACAACGTCACAAATCATGATTGAGATAGGTCCTTTGTACAGGATATCTTGTTTGTTGGTTCATTTTTGCAGGGTCGTTGCCCTTGGGGCAATGTGTCAGAGGTGTATCTCCAGTATGATCACCATTTCCCCAACTATTGAAGTTTGAATATCTCTTTCCTAGTAGAGTTGTATGCAGGTGGACCAAGCAGTTAAGTGTGTGCGCTTATCCCTAATAGTTGGTCGGTACACATTTAGCTCTTCGCAGTTCGAGACCAAAGTCTCCAGCAGAGTAAGGTTATCCCCCAAGAGGGTCGAGATTGATATTCCCAGCAGATTAAGTTCTTCCTTATTCTTTGCATCTCTCATATGCATGCTTGAGGTTCAGATGTGCTTGTGGAGGCTACTGCCCCACACTATTTTCCTCCCTCACTTTCATTCTAATTGTGCATTACATGTTTGCATACTTGCATCTTTCTTATTTCATGCTTCCTTATTCTTTTTCTTTCCTCTTTGCCATGTTCCCTTAGGACCTCTAATTTCTCTTGTTCAAGAGAGATTATGATAGACCTTAGGTTTGAATCCATGCATGATAACATTAGGTAGAATTCCTTTTTATCCCAATTATAGGTACACTTTGCATGAGAACATTAGGGTGAGTCTTAGTCTCCCTTTAGAGTGTCTCTCTCTTCTCATCTTCAAATTCTCTTAAAACACTTAATAAAGGTTAATGAATGTTGTACGTTACGAGCCTTAAGTACTTGGGGAATGGTGATTGGGGGGCTTCCTCTCAATTGCTTAGAGTGTTTAGTGTATGTTCTTAAGACGATATGCGACGCATTCGCTCCTAAGTCATAGTCTTTAGTGCAACATGAATTACAAACAATAATCAATGCACTTCTTCTCTAAAAAACACAAAAACAAACTTCAAATCTTTTTATCCTTAGGGATCTTAATTTGGAAAACCTTTTTCATAAGGAGAGTTTTTGTTAACTCTTGGTTCTACCGCAAACGGGTAATGCCAAAGTCTTCAATGGTCGAGCTGCATACACCTAACTGCTAGAACTAAGTTTTAACCCTACTCGGGCCTAAAACATTTTGAACCAACCGGTGTTCTTGTTATCCCCAACTACGTTTGCTCTGATTTCTCATACCAGATGAGAAAACATAGGCATAAGACGACGATGTCTTGGCGAGCAACCTTCCCACACTTTCACCCGTAGTTAGCCGAACTACGTTGACTCTGACTTTTCCATTGCATGAGGGAGTACGTAGGCATAGAGCGGTGATGCTCTATCGAGTCTCTTTTCTTTACTTTTCTTTTGTCCTTGAGCTGTAGCTTAGATAGTCAACACCCTTTTAGGTAGACAACAAAGCGTGGATCCCGTTGAGTACGATGGACGTGAGGGGTGCTAATACCTTCCCCTTGCGTAACCGACTCCCGAACCGGAGATATGGTTGCGATGACCTGTCTTTTCCCGTTTTCGTTAGGTTTTCTCTGATTGTTTCCTTTCCCTCTTTTGTGATGAATAACGAACAGTGGCGACTCTTTTGTCCTTGCCGGCCCCTCTTCGCAGCGATGCAACACATAGTTCATATACGGTACTAGATTAGGCTGACGAGTCTCCCACTCTCCTTTGATTTGGTTGACTACCAAAGTTGAATCACCATAAATATCAAGGTTCTTGATTCTCAAACCAATCGCTTCTTCAATGCCCATGATACATGCTTCATACTCAGCTTCGTTATTGGTGCAGGGAAATGTTAACCTGGAAGTAAACGGTGTTGTTGCACCCCAAAATTTGCCCAACCTTTTCTTGGACTTGGCTTATGTTTCATTGCATGGTTATAGCATTTGCATTTTCATATCATTGTTCATTTACAGGGGATCAAGAAAGGTGTGCATAGAAAGATAAGGTTACCAAGGGTTTTAAGCCTAAGCAAGAGGTTTTATTCAAGTGGTCAAGTGCTTATCATCATCAGGAGAAGGTCAAAGCTCTTTGAGGGAGTGGATGGATAGTTGTGGTTTATTCCCTATTTGGAAGGCCAATTGAAGAGTACCAGAGGATTGTGAGTCCATGCTTATGGATGGAGAATGTTGTGGAAGCTCATGGAGTGCTTTGAGAGCCATTGTGGAGCTTATCCAAGTTGTTACATTATGTGCAAGAGGTTGCAGTCAAAGGATTGTACACATAGGGTTTCATCTGCCTAGTGCAAGATCAACTGTGAATTTGAAGGCGATTAAGACTTGGTTATAAGTAATTATGATCATGGAAAGTTGTGTTTAAGTATCTAAGATGATATTTCAAGATCACATCAAGAAGAATCAAGAGTGTGAGAAGTTGCTAAGTTAGGGTTTCCATGCTTGTCAGTGTAAAATCCTCTGTTTAGTGCCCAATTTCAAGACCACATATCTCAAGATAAAAGTTTCATCTCACTTTGATGTAAACATGAGACGTGTAGAGCATGTTCTTAGCTTTCTTTTGAGTACTAGAGCTCATCCATTGGATTTCTAGAAGTCAAGTTATGATGCTGAGAAGTTATAGGTCCTCAGATGAATGTGTTTTCAGTCAACAAAAGTCAACCAACTTCCAAGGCATTTTAGACTTAGAATCATGTTTTATCTCACTTTGACCCAAAGATGAACGTTGTTCCTTATGATATTAGCTTTCCAAAAAGTCATAGAACTCCTTCATCTTATATGTAGAACTCAAGTTATGAGGCTTGCAAGGCAGGGGTATTTTGGGAAAGTGGGATTACAAGTCATTTTCATTATAGGTCCATTTCATGATTTTGCACACTTCAAATTAAACTTTTCCCAACATGAAACTTGCTTCAAATGATCCCAATTCCACCATAGAACACTCACGTGTCATGAATTTTGCTTGGTTGAAGAGATTAGTGAAGGAATTCCATGGAAATTTGAACTTAAAGTCATGAACTGAATTGAAATGATTTTAATTCCTTTTTATACCATATTTGTGCATATTTTGATTCACTTCATCAAACTAAACACGATGCACCAAGGATTTTTGAGTTATGCGAGCTAGACTTCATGGAATTTCAAGTTACTTCATGGTGAAACTTCACATTCAATTCCAACCATTGGATCAATTCAAGGATCAATTCTCATCCACAAGATCAAAGCACAATCCCAGCAATAGATTTGAATAAGAAACAAGGAAATTGGAGCCAATTTTGCGCATGAACATGAAGCTTGATCTTCAAACTTTAGATTTTTCCAATTCACCATAACAGGCCAAATTGGGCCTCCAAACTCTCATGGATCCATAATATAAAAGGTTCTGATGAAGAATGCACCTTCATTCATGCAAATTCACGCACAGAGAGCAAGAACACAGTTGCAAAATTCAAGAGAAAAGTGAAATCGTGATTTTGGAATTCAAGCCAATTCAAGCCAAATCAAGATCAGTATTCTCTTCCTTGATCTTCATTGAACGTTTCTGCATCTTTTTGCATAAGCTTAAGCAAGTTAGAAGCCCCTACGGAGAGGCTCCGTTAGGTAATTTACTTTTCAAAATTGCTCTCTCAATACGCATCTATTGCAAGCCATTTTTGTTGCATATTGAAGTCCTACATATGTAGGCAAAATCTGGATAGGTTAGAGTTGTGTTTGATGCAATTCAGTTATGGTGCTTGAATCTTTGATGCTTCGATTCTCTCTATTCTTGCATGATCAATAAAATATAAACCTAGAATAGTGATCTACGTAATGAGAGCTTTAATTTGGTATAAGGTTTCACTTGATTTGATTCAGTCTTTAACCTGCTACTTCGGTAGGACGATCGGAGAAGATGACCGGAGCACAGTGCTCCGGCGTCTGGTTATTAGCTCCATTTTTGTGAATCAGCTTACCACGCGTGCAGTTGAATTGTTGACCATAGGCGATGCATAGTTAGGATTTGTTTGACTGGCTTATGTGCATTGTTGACTGCCACGCCACTTAATGAAGTGATGCGTTTTGATGTTGGAGCCTGAGCGTTTGGATCTTGGGCCTGGGATGCTATTTTCACCCCCCTCTCTGAAGGGCCCATTGTTTCCAACTGCAAACATTGCTATTTGCCACACCCTCTTTTTTATTTTATTTTATTTTTCTGTTTTCAATCTATTTTACTTTTAATTCAGTTAAAATACTTCCAAATGAGAAAAAATTCTATAAAAATCTTTTTAGGATATTTCAAGATGTTAACTAATTTTAGGAAATTTTTATTTTATTTTTTGGAATATTTTTCAATTAAAAAAGGATTAATTGTTTGGAAGTGTTTTTAATTGAATTTTTCTTGTTCATGTTTGTTCTTGATTTGTTTCTTGATCATTCTTTCTCTCCCATGATTGAAGTTTTTTCCTCATATCCATGATGAGTTGAAGAATTTTATAGGACAATTTTGCCCCTAGTTCAAGTCATTTTGGTTTGACTTTTATGGCATTTTTTTGACCCTCGATTCTTCCATTTCAAAGTGGTACACCTTAGGGATTTATTTCTTTTGGTGGTACTTTGATGGAACATTGCCCTTGTGCTTTTGGCCTCTGGTTTCCAACATCTTAATGAACTTCTTGCATTTTATTTGGATTTTTTGGAGCCATTTTCCTATTTTTGAGGTGATTTAAAATTTAGGTTACTTCTAAGGGAGGTTCACACAAGTTATTGACCTAGTTTAATTTGGAAATGACCTTTTTGGATCCATTAAGCTCCTAACTCTTGTTGATTCATATTGTTAACATACTGAGGTGTTTGGATGTTCATTTTTAGGTCATAAATTTGTTCATTGCTTGTTGAAGTTTGCATTCTTTTTAGGCTTTCCATTTGGTTTCCAAATGTTGAATGTGTTGAATGACTTAGGTCTTCTCCCATGCCTTTGCTTGCATTCTCTTTTGATGTATGTGCTTTTTGTTTTGTGCATCTTCTCTTATCATCCCCACCTCTGTCCAATGACTTTGAAATCCCATTTGAGATGGCTTAGTCCCTCCTTAGGAGGTACTTGAAGCATGCCTTGAATGATGGTCCTTTGAGGACTTCTTTTGGTGTGCTTTGCATATTTTGGTGGTTGCTTATGGTTGAGTTGCCCATATGAGTTCCTTGTTGTACTCATATTTCCGCCCATTCTCTCATTTGCTCTTGGTTCCATTTCTTTTCACTTGGTTTTCCTTTGGGCATTGTGGTTGATGTGTGAATGGTTGTAGGATTTATTCTCCCATTTTCATCCCACTCTTGTGTGCAATTGTGTGCTTTCTTTTGGATTGCTTTCTTATTTGCTTTTGAATTTCTTCTTGCATTAATAAAGGTTGAGATGTGCTTGTGGAGGTGTTTACCCCACACTTTTTCCTCCCTTTTCTTGTGTGTTGCATTGCATAGGCATACTTGTATTTTTCTTATTTCATGCTTCCTTCTTCTTCTTTCTTCTTTGCCATGTTCCCTTAGGATCTCTAATCTCTTGAGATCATGATAGACCCTAGGCTTGAACCCATGTATGACAACATTAGGTAGCATTCCCTTTCATCCCAATCATAGGTCCATTTTGTATGAGAACACTAGGTTTGAGTTAGTCTCCCTTTAGAGTGTCCTTTCTCTTCTCATCTTCAAACAATTTCAATACACTTAATAAAGGTTAACGAATGTTGTGCGTTACGAGCCTTAAGTACTTGGGAAATGGTGATTAGGGGGCTTCTCCTTAATTGCTTAGAGTATTTAATGTACGCCCTTTGGGCGATATGCGACGCATTCGCTCCTAAGTCATAGTCTTTAGTGCAACATGAATTACAAATAATAATCAAAACACTTCTCTAAAAAAACACAAAAATAAACTTCAAATCTTTTTATCCTTCGGGATTTAATTTGGAAAACCTTTCTCATAAGGAGAGTTTTGTTAACTCTTGGTTCTACCGCAAACAGGGAACGCCTAAGTCTCACATGGTCGAGCTGCATACACCTAACTGCTAGAACTAAGTTTTAACCCTACTCGGGCCTAAAAAATTTTGAACCAACCGGTGTTCTTGTTAGCCCGAACTATATTTGCTCTGATTTCTCGTACCAGATGAGAATGTGTAGGCACAAGACGACGATGTCTTGGCGAGCAACCTTCCCCACCTTCACCCGTATTTTCCTGAACTACGTTGACTCTGACTTTCCCATTGCACGAGGGAATACGTAGGCATAAAGCGGCGATGCTCTATCGAGTCTCTTTTCTTTCCTTTTGTCCTTGAGACCTTTAGATAGTAAACACCCTCTTAGATAGACAATAAAGCATGGATCCCGTCGAGTACGACGGGCGTGAGGGGTGCTAATACCTTCCCCTTACGTAACCGACTCCCGAACCCGAGACATGGTTGCGAGGACCTGTCTTCTCCCGTTTTCGTCAGGTTTTCTCTGATCGTTTCCTTTCCCTCTTTTGGGATAAATAACAAACGGTGCCTACTCTTCTGTCATTGCCGACACCTTTTTCGCATTAGCGACAGTTGGCGACTCTGCTGGGGACAGGCATATCCCCTATGCGAGTCAATTCTAGCGCTTGTTTGTTCACTTTTTGGGTGTGTACATGTGTATTGTACTTTATTTAACTTTTGGCATTTACTTTCAGCATTGTATATATCATTATTGATGTGCTGTGGGAAGGGAATGTTCCACTGAGAGATAAGCCGGACCCAGGCTTGAGTACAAACATAGTATTAGAAGTGGAAAGTATTGGTGAACCTGTATGTTCGGCATGCACTAGTTCCCATGAAATTCGCGCTGAGGATTGTCGACTCTGGGGACCGATCATTTGTGATTCAGCTAAGTGAGGCCTCTTAATGAGATTATGATGCCAAACCAAAAATGGTGAACGTATCACCGTTTCTCGAAAGTCTGTGACGCTGATGAACGCATAGGATGCCGAACCTTGTCAGTGGATACTTCATACCTGTGAGAGGGATTGGGTTATGCAGGAAACCTTGACTTCCAGACTACCTGGTTTTCTTTGTAGTATGGATTTGTGTTCTTGATACAATGGGTCCTTATGTTAGTGCTATGTTCTTGCTAAAGCGGAGCGCTGATTATTCTCAACCAACGACACAACAATCTTGATCCCCTGCTACATTTGCATTTGCATTTTCATATGGAATTTTCATTGACATGTATTTATGTTGCAGGTGCATATTTCCTCCCCAATTCTAGTGATTTTACCTCTCCTTAGACATGGAGAATACCTTGAAGAATACAGTGGCTTACAAGTTTCCTACTCCGGATATTGGGTCGTTACTGAGTCTGATTTCTGTGGCTGACAAGAAGGTAATGGAAGAGTTCAAAGAATTATATGGGAAACTCTTGAGCTGTGTCTGTAAGCCTTCAGTTTATGAGTTGCATGGTCTCCAGACTCTGCTTCAGTTTTATGACTCTCAGTTGAGGTGTTTCTTGTTTCCAGGTTATGTATTGGCACCTACCTTAGAGGAGTATTATGTATTGTTGGGAGTTCCATATTGGATCAGATGCCATTCTATCACTCCGATGTTGAGCCTGATCTGGCTAAGCTTGTTGCTGCTCTGCACCTTGATGTTTATGAGATTTTAGGGAAATTGGCTAAGAGGAATGGGATGTCTAGTTTTCCTTTGTCCTTTCCGGTTGCTAAGGCTCAGAAATTCGCCAAAGATGGTTGTTGGGTTGTGTTTAACGCTATCTTAGCATTGTGTATATATGGTATCATGCTATTTCCTAACATTCTGGATTTTGTGGATTCGGATGTGTTCCATATCTTTGCTTCAGGAAATCCCATACCCATGCTTCTTGGCGATGTTTATCATTCTGTTCACTACAAGAACGAGAACCGAAGAGGGAAGAACGTATCTTGTTGTGCATCTTTTTTATACAGGTGGTTTGCTAGTCATCTTCCCAAATCAGGTCCATTTCTTGATACTACACGTACTTCAGACTGGTCGCGGAGATTGATGGGATTGACTGCTGAGAACATTACTTGGTTTGACAAAGACATGCTAGGTACGGAGATTGTTTATAGTTGCAGTAGTTTCCCTAACGTCCCGTTGGTCGGGAGGAAGGGTTGCATCAACTGTAACCCATCCCTGCTGGTGAGACAGTTTGGATATGCCTTGAGAACACCTCCTAAGGAAGCAGAGATACAGGAATCTCTGTATCTCACTGGATTGCTGGAAGGTGATACTTTGGCTAGAGTGGAGAGAGCTTGGAGTAGTGTTCACAGGAAAGGGAAAGCTTTTCTGGGGAAGAGTAACAGTCGAGCCTACGACCCTTATCTGATTTGGATCCAGGATAGAGCAAAGAGGTTACTGATGCCTTTCCCATCTGTAGAGCCTTTGTATCCTCTTATGATTAAGGAACCTACCACTACGGATATCCAGAAGTACAACCAGTTGTGGTCTGAGAAATAAGAGCTTCAGAAGGCTAATGAAGAGTTAGAGAAAGAGATTACTCAGCTTCGGAGTGAGAAGAATGAAGCTACTTATTCCTTGAAGAAACAGACTGAGTTGGTGAACAGGTTAGGTACAGATTTGACCAAGCAAACTAGTGCTCAGGAACGTTTGGGTTAGCATCTGAAAGCCGTCAGTTATGTTCTCGCTTCTAAGAAGAAGTACTTGGATAGGGCTTATCTGGAGATTTCCAAGTTCAATGATCAGTGAAATGCTACTCTTTCCAACAACAAGAAGCGTGAGGATAAGTTGAAGCAGCGGATTGTTAGACTGAAGACTCAGCTCAGGGCGAAGGATGAGAGGATTGCAGATGAAGCTTCACTCAGACGTGACAGTGACTGCAGATTGAACGAAGCTTTGGCTACCCTGGAGGATTACAAGCCGAGGGCTGATTCGAAGAGGTGCAAGCTAGAGGAAGTCTTCGGTGTGGGATCCTAGGAAGACTATGTTTAGGGTTTACAGACCACTATCAGACAGAGAGAGACGCTCATTCAGGGATTACTCATTAGACCAGACCATCCTGAGACACAGGAGCTGTTGGAAGAGTTTCGTACTCGTTGTCGTACCTGATGTCTTTCCTTTCCTTTGGGATTGATGCTTATGTTTATAGTGACCATCACCAGACCTGTTGGCTGAGGTCTCCTTCTGATTGTACTTAGTTGTATGCTTGTACATTGTCTGTTGGCCTTTCTTGTATGAATGAGGTTCTTGGCTCAATACTTATCTATGGGTTCTCCATTGTCGTGTTGTTATTCTAGGAACTAGAATCGGGGGAAATTTCCTTGTTGCATACATACATGTCTGCATGTTGCATAGCAGGTGCAGCGGAACCATTGATCTTATTCCTGTTGGTTTGTTAAGTTGTTTCGGGATAGACAATCAGACAGTTCACCGTTATGGTACTGAAGGGAATCAACACAAGGTCATGGAACAGATTCAAGCTGAGTTGAAGGAAGCTCGAAGCCAAATGGGACAGTTTATGCAAGGTATGAAAGCCTTATGTCTGGAGTAGAAGACACTTAAGGAGGAGGTTCAGAAACTGAAGGCTCAGATGGGCCTGATCACAAAAGTGATAAGGAAGGTGCTAAGAAAGGAGGGTGATCAGGTGCCTGAAGCCACTGCGGAAATGGTTATTCCACCCCTGCTTGTGGAATCTCTCCTAAGGCATGATATGCCTCAAAGATCTGCTGTACAATCTGGGGTCCTAAATTTTCCACGCCAGCAGCTACCTCTTGTTCCCCGAGACAATCTTAAGACTATGAGGTATGCTTAGAGGCCGAAGCAGCCCAGCAGAATCTTCGATCAAATCCCTATGACTTTTGCACAGTCGTTGCAACTCTTGCTTCAACATCAATTGGTTGAACTAAGGACTCTGTCTCCACTTACTCGTGAGCTACCACTGGGCTATGATGTAAGCGCTCACTGTGATTTCCATTCTGAGGCACCAGGGCACAACATCGAGACCTGCAAAGCTTTTAAGCACCAGGTTCAGGACTTAATTGATGTAAAGGCAGTTAAATTAACGTCGGGCGGCGTAAGTGTACCAGGTGGTCTTCGTCCATTCACTGCAAAAGAGGTGGATATTCCTGCTTTCTTCCCTGAAGCTGCATCGGGTCAGGAGCGTGCCTTGCAATTTGTGACTGCAGAATCTCCGTGCCCACAACTATTGCCGATTCCTGGGCTAAATCTGAGAATGAAAGTGCCTGAGCATAAGGGATGCCCTAACCAGCGCCAACAACCTTCTGCTTCTCGGCTATGTCACAATCAGTGCTGAAGTCAGAAGTGGCTTCGTAGCAATGCATCTCTTCTTAATCATACCTCTGAGTATCCAGGTCAGCAATCCTCCCTCCAACCCAGTGGGTCCAGTAGTTAATATTGCGGAGGAGTTCACCGATAACAGAGATTCAGATGAGTATCAGAATGATCTCAACAAGCAATTCTGAAGAGGGCCGACTCAGCAGCAAGTCCAGATTTGAAAGCCCGGTTCCCCGAAGCTGGCAATCTACGTTTTATCTTGTCATTTTCTTTGCATTTGTAGTTTCTTTCCTGTTTAAGTGCAAATTTCATTTGTAAAACTTGTTGTTTTCAATTGATATTGATAATGCAATGAATATGCAGGTTTTCGACTCGTGTTCACTCTATGCTTTTTATTGATATCAAACGCTTGTGTAAGCGGAATCTGGGGAGGATGACGAAATCGAAAGACGAAGATTTCGGATTGTATGCTTTTGAATAAAACCTGCTTATGGTGTACAAGCATTGTTTCAAATTCCTAAACACCGGAGATATAAGGAAGATAATCCCTTGTCAACCCATTTGAGCCTAGTAGTATGAGTTTCTTTCTTAAAAAACGAAAACACCCTCGATCTTAACCTGGGGCAGGGTAAGTGTCAGTTAATTTGACAGATCGTCCAAATTGCAATAGGAGTGTTACCGTTCGAGGACCAATCACACCTCTAGAAGTCGTTCCTAAAAAACTACAGTGGTTATCCATCCCCGAACAAGGAGTGAAACGGTCATAATCCCTTTAACAAGTCAGACAAGCCGGTGTCACACGATTTGTTCAAAAAAAAAGGAGAGAGAAAAAGAAAAGAATCGAAAGAAGAAGCCCGCTAAGTCAATAACTTGAAAACAAGCGACTTAGGCAAAAATTAGGGCATCCTGCTGGACTTTGAAATCAAAAGAAGCTAAAAAGAGCCAGTTCAGACAAAAGTTAGGGAAAAAGCAGAAAAGGGAAAAGGATTACAAAAGAAAAATCCTCGAACAAACAAGTCGTGTGACTCCAGGCACCCAAGGACGAAAAGCGAGTGACTGTCACTCCAAAAAACTTGTGGTTGCCCGAACCATCACTCTTGTCACTCAGCCTTTGGAAGGTGAGCGCTTGTGTCGAGTTAGCTGAACTTAGGACTGGAGAACATCAAGGAGAATGGGCGGGTTAAGCTTTGAGCCTTATATATTTTTTTCTAAAACCGTGAACTTGACCAAGATACAACCTTCAAAAGTTCTAATTGAAGTAGGGTTGTTTCAAAAGCATACTTCGGTAAAGATCGCGTTGAAACTGACTCCTAAAAGGATACCTCTTATCAAGTTGTTACTAAGGTTGACATTTTTGATAGGTGATTCATTCACTATATGTCACAAATATTTTCCAGTGAACAGACTTGGATTTCAACACTGCATATGCATTGCATGAGTATATCTTTTGTGCAGAACAATTTGTTTTACTTGCGAGTAAGCACTTGACATCAGGAAAGTTTCCACAGTGGAAGGTTTGATCGGGATAGAATGCAGAACACCCACTCCGTAGAACCGGAGAAATTTATCAAATGTTCGTGTCAAGGGAGTCAGCCATTCGAAGGTCAGTTGATATGGGGCAATCAGGTCGAGATTCGATGAATCTCTCAAAATCAGGGGCAAAGTCGTTGCAGGGCTGAAGCAGGCCACCCTAAGAGCCCAGAAGCTGTCATTATCTAGAAGCTAGCACCTCTTCGAGGTTCAGAATGCTGAGATAGTTCAGATCAAACCATCAGGGTATGGAGATTTTAAGTTCCCTTTCGAGAAAGACTTCTACAGGAGCTCATATGCTGGGGCAAAATTATCCCTCAAGTCCAAGATGAATATCTCCCCTGACCTGCAATAGAGACTCATTAGTCACCGGCAAGTGGAGGTTGTGCACCTCCATATCCCCAGCCAGGGTTAGATAAACAAGTCGAGTGAGTAGTTGAGCGTGTACACTTATCCCCAGCAAAATGTCTGTATGCATTCACTCCTCAGCAGTGCAAGATTGGCTTATTCATGCAGAGTAAATAATCCCCAGTGTAGTCAGCAAAAGTGGTGATTCAATTCCCAAGCATAGGGTGATTGTTGTTTCCCTCATTGCCTAATCCCTAGTGGAGTTGGAAAGGAAAGTTCTCTTCCCCAGCTGAGCATCCCCGACAGGGTGGATTTTTACCTCCATCAGAGAAGAATATCCGGCAGAGTATAGCTGTAAAATTTATCTCTCCGGTAGAGTCAGCTGTTTCCTAGAGTGTGATTCTGGGAGGCCATTCAGAAAAGTAAAGTTAATCTCCGTTTTTGAGATTGCTCCCTCTCCAGAGTCATTATCCCTTGCAGAGTTGTAGATTCCGGCAGACCATTGGAGTTTGGGTTTATTTTCCCCGTAAAGTCGTTGATTCTCCGGCAGAATAGAATGGTTGTATAGCATGTGGTTCTATTTCCCAAACCAGGTTGTCTATCCCCCAGAAGGTTACATCCTAGAAGGTGTAACACCCCACTTTCCCGAATTAAAATAAAATACGATTAATTCAAATAAACATCAGAGTTCTCCACTAAAGTGGGATATCACTTCACATAATTCAACATACTCTTCATTAGAAGGTTTTTCCAATCAAAACAACAGAAAATATTCATTAGTTCATCAATCTTGGCCATCCACCAATACATGAAAATATTCATTAATAAAATTCACTAACACATGATACGTCACAGGAAAGTAAAACAAGTTAAACTAAATCAAAAGAAAACGCCCAAGTCTCGTGCTACGTATCAGAGCATCCTAAGACTCGAATCGCACACCTCTATCCAAGCTAGCTAAGTACCTGGATTATCTATACTTCCGAAGAAGCACAGACCACAACAACAACAAAGGGGTGAGAAATCATGATCAAAATTATCGGTAATACAATACATGAAATAAAGGTAGAAATCACATAATTCATCACCCAACATTTATCACACACGACCTACTGTCCAACATCAACACAACATACCATAATGCAATTATGCAACTCAACACCATGCATGCGGTACCGACTCATTAGTTCATTCAATCGAACCCCTGATAGATCACATACACCCATCCTTGTCCATGATCTATCCCCACCATTCTCCGCAATAGAGTACGGATAAATCACATACACTCCTCTTGAGTAATGATTCGTCCCACCAAACACCATGATATGCATAACACCAAATGCACAACAAATGAACTCAAGCACACAAGGTGCACACGATCCCCTGATCACATCACCATACATCATACATACGTATTATTCATCAATTAATTATTTTAATTGAAGTCACATGATCCCCCTGATCCCATCATCATACCCCATACATATCTCACACCTCAATCTACTTATTCCAATTAACTTCGATCACTACATAATTTCACCTTTTAATGTCAAGTATACACTCTTCACCTCTAATCACCATATCTATACTGGTCACAACTCAAGGGATACTAAAAAATGACAGAACCACCCTCACCATACAAAATCACAAATTGTTGTCATGCTCGCTGGCTCCTTCGCTTAGCGAAGCCCTAGCAAACGCTCGCTAGCTGCTCGCCTAGCGAACCCCCTAGCGAAGGCAGACCGTAGCTACTGGACATGTTCGCTACCCAGCTCGCCTAGCGAGTCCCTAGCGAAGGCAGACAGTAGCTACTGGAAGGGTATGCTACCTCACTCGCCTAGTGAACCTGCTAGCGAATGCTCGTGACTAGCTCGCCTAGCGAAGGTGCTAGCGAGCGTCTGCAATCTCTCAAAACCTTCACTATCGAACAATGTCCTCTTGCTCAATTCAAAGCCTATCACTCTACTTCCATCTCCCATCCTATCATCACTACAACCAGTACACACTACTCTAGTTATTATTCTTTCAATTTATCTCCAGAATCCACACCTATGTCCATCAACAGAAACTACAAAAGTTACTCAGAACCTCACCAAAACACACCATATGTGCACCCATTCATCAATGGCAGCAACAATCATAAACACATCAACATGTGTTGCGGTGAAAATTGGATATCAAGCTATTATATTAACTTGAATCTTAATTCTTTTACAACCGAACTTTATTTTATCCAAAGGAAAGGTCTAAAGAAAGAAAAACCTTTTTCGCGATGTAACGACAACGCTTAAGAGATTAAAGGATCGGGGGTTGCTTATACATAGTGAAGGTGTTAGCACCCTAAGCATATGTAGTACCATATAGGAACCTTTTATTTGATTTTTTTACTAAGTTTCTGAAATGTGCTATGGTCTGGGGTTAGGATAAGTTGAAACCTAAAGTTATATACACTAAGTTTGCTCGCAAAGACGTCGCGTCTTCTGCCTACGTATCCTAACTAGGATAGAATCAGAGCAATCGTAGTTCACCTCACAAGGGATGAAGAACACTTGATTATGATCAAGGTTCCAAGGGGAACAAACATGACAATGTTTGTGTGGAGTTTGACAAAACTCCCTAATCTAAATTGTAACACTCAAAAGGAGAAGTAAGAAATCATGACGATGATTCTTACATAGAGTTGACAAACTCTATCCTAGGGTTCTAGTTGAAGAACACTCCTAGTACAGGCGGGTCTTTTAGACTTAAAGCAAAGTCTAATGGTTTCTAAACTAAGGTTAAAGTGACTTAACAAAGTCAAGGGAATGGGTGAATGAGCTATCCATGACACAAGGGTCAATGGAAAGACCTTTTCCTTTGGAAAGAGAGAGGGGAGGCAACTGGGATAAAAGCTAACAAGTTTCATCACTTGGGGAAAGAAAACATTAAGAAAAGTAACAACATGATAAAGATACATACATGGTGACAACCATTAACTGAGCATGTGAAAAAACAAAGATGCATTGATGACAATCAAAGCAGTTGATTAAGCAGGAAGTGTGACGATAGATCGAGCTTAAGTAAATGCCATAGGGAGGGACAAAATAAACATGGTAACAACCACAAATAAAATCCTAGCATGTTGACCAACATTAAGGATGTGAGGGCAAGCAAATCACAAGCATACAAAATTATAACAAGAGAGAAATTCATCTGCACATGTGGAAACGATCGTAAAACGTATTTAACTTGCAGGTGGTCAAAAAGGATGAAAAATTAGGCAAACATGGAATTTAAAAATATGGCATGAAAGTAGACATAAAAATAGACACAATGAAAAAAAGAATGGGTGCAAAATGGTTAAAAATGAGTGAGATATGAATTTTTGAAGTTTGGTAAAATAAATGGAAAAAATGTCAAAAGGGTTGCCCTCCTCAAGGGTCGAACCCAGGTTCAATATGTGCAAGGCGCGTTTTTGGCAATGGTCTTACCACTTGGGTGGCTATACATCCGTTTGTAAATGCCACCCCATTAAAATATAAGGGTGAAAAACATGGCAGGCTGGGCAAAATAAGAACATCCAAACATGGTTTGCATTTTGGGCATAACTTCCTTAATTCTCAATGGATTTTGACAAAATTTTAGTGTAAACTGACTAGAATTTCATGAGGAACAAGATGGCACTGTTAGTTGTTCAAAATAATGCACACACTGAAAAATTCGAAGACAAATGCATTGTGAGTGTGTGTTGTGCATTTTGATGTGCAAGTCCAAATCCAAACAGTTCCAGGTCAAGTCAAGCATTCAAACACATTGCATACATATTAATGAGTGAATTTGAGCACCAAGTGGGGTTCAAAACAGGCCGTAGCAGGATGTAGTGTTCAAGTGGCTAAAATGTGCTTGGGAAGTGCATGAGACTGTCAAATCTCAGTTCCATGTACTTTCAAGTAAAACAAATCATGTGCACATACCATATACATGCTATTGAGTGAATTCAAGCAATCAATGAGGTGAGAAACAGGTTGCAATGAAAAGTGATATATGAGTTGCAAAATTGACATGTAAGATGCATGATGAAGTGCAATTTTAATTCTAAGCATATTCAGGCCAAATGAATCATGCAAACACCTTACATACATGGTATAGAGTGGATTCAAACCAAAGAAACATGTGAAAACAAGTGGATGTGAGAGATGTTGTGTAAGATGCAAAACTGACATGCTTTGAGGCAGCAAGGAGGGCAATTCAGTGTTTATGCACAAATTAATCATGTAAACCATACACACATATCTCATACACATTGTCAAATGTTTTCAAACAAGAAAAAGGGACTCAAACTGACTGTAATAAAAAATTGCATTCAGGCTGCTATTTGGTCATTTGAAGAAGCATGAAAGGATGCAAAATGGTTTCTATGCACATACAAGTCCAATTAGACAAACATACACCATACATACATGTATCCAAGTGAATTCAAACACGAAAATTGATTCAAAACAGCTTGGCATGAAAGATGATATGCAATTTGCATTTTGATGTTTTTGCAAACACTAAGATGTTCAAAACTTAATTCTAGGCAACTTTTGATCAAACTAATGCTTCAATCATGTTACACATATGTCATTGAAAGTATTCAAGCACAAAAATCAGTTCAAAACAGTTTATGATAGAAAAATGGTATGCAAGTTGTGTTATGTATGAAAAAGTGCATTTTGGAAGTGAGGAATCAGACAGTGTGGAAACAGGCCACATAACTTGCATACATACATCACAGATGAGTTACTAGATGTGAACAAGTTCAAGAATCAGACAATTTTCAATCAAAACCAATTTGGACATGATGGCTGTAATGCAAAGAATAACAGTTTGGTAGTATTTGCTGCAGCAGGGCCTTTTCAAATGGAAAGTATTTCAAGCCAAAACAGAAGCACGTACATATCATAAATGTAATGATGGGTGAGATTGAATGCAAAGAAGCTTGTCATATTGCACCTAAAACCAAAATTGGCAAGTGGCAGGTTCATGGCACATGTCTTTCAGCACAACAAGCTAAAAATGCCAATCAAGGGAACATGATGTAAATCTAGAAATGGATAGTCTACATACCTCTTGTAAACTGTCTTGAGCAAGTTAGAACACCAAGAAACCCAGAGAAACTTCAAATGCCACTTAGCCTTGGACTTTTCTTCTTTGTGAAGCAAGAATGCAATCTTTAAGACAGTTGGAGAAATAAGCTATACCAATGATCCTCAATGCTTTGGACAGCTGAGAAATAATATATGTGAGGTGCTTGAGTGATTAGAACATCAAGGAAATGTCTAGAACAAGTTTTGACAGATTTTGTGGCTTTTGGTCAAAGTGACTTGGTATGGAAGTTGACTTTTTGAATGGTGAGGTTTTTGAGTGGTCTAAGGTCATGGACACCTTCTATATCATATTTAGAGATTGTGGGTATGATGTTTGGGGAGTTTGAGTGTAGAGAAATGATTTTGGCAGCAATTGTACCAAGACAGATTTTGGTGGTTTTTGGTAAAAATGTGATTTTGTGATTTTGAAGCAAAGTGTGCAAGAGAAAGGGCTTGAGCTTTCTCTGGTTTTTTAGAGTAGATATTGTGTATCCAATGAAGTGGTGAGGGCTTCTATTTATAGGCAAATGAATGGAGGGGGCAGATTTGGAGATTTCCTTCATATGAAGGAAAGGTTTAATTTTTTGATCAAACCTCCACAAAGAGGTTTCCTTGGCTGATAGGTAAGCTCTAAAGTCAAGCTTCATGATGAGTTTGACATGGCTAAATGAAAGCTAGAATTCATAGGTTGATGGCTGGTTCAAATTTGTCTTTCCACCTCATGCTTGCCATTTTCACTTTAAGTGCAAGTTGTAAAGCCACTTGCAAGCCCACTTGCAAACTTGGCTAATTCCATTTCCTTTGCATTTTCATTGTATTTCCATGCTAAAAAATCTCTATATATCAGATAAAACATGTTTCAAAAGTTGATATTAGCCCAATTGATCAAAGGAATGATTTTTGAAAGTTTGTCAACGTGGGACTCAAGTGTGAAAACACCAACTTACCAAATCCATAACTCTCAGCTCACAAATCCTTTTGAGATGTTCTAGTACTCTTTAGAAAGCCCTCAAACAGCTCTAAAATATTCATGTTTTCATGAGTTTCATATTCCCAAAGGAACTTGGCTAAAAAAATCTCTCAAAGTTGCTAAAAAATGAGCTTAAAAGTGAAAAAATTTTAAGTCTTTTTCCCTTCTTGAAATGAATTTGATCATAACTCCAAATCTATGCATTTCCTGATCATGGACCACTTAGGGACTTTTGTAGGATTTGTTAAGAGCTTTCTAATGAGCTTTGAACCACCTCATTTGGATGTGTGGTTAAGGAGTTATGGTTTAGCCCCTTTCAAAACCCTAATTTCCCAATTTTTCGATTACTTCCTCATCCTTGATCCAATGGTCATGAAAATTGATAGGCAAGTGCAATATGATATAAGGAACATTTTTTAATCACACTTTTAAGTCCAATTCCTTAAATTTGAAGAGTTGACTTTTCGGTCAATCGTACAATCGATCGGTGACTACCGAGTCGCATGTTGACACTCTGGACTTCCTGAGACTTTAACACTTCTTGAATGAACTTTATTAATCTATATGAACTTCACGGATCATAATCCCACCATTAAAACACCTTCCAACACCAAAGTCAAACTACAATTGACTTTTACTGGTAAAAAACCCTAATCGGGTGCCCTGAAATGCACTGCTCTTGATTCTGGGGTAACAACCTCAAATTGGGTACTCAATTAATATCATATGATTCCTTGATCTTGTTTCATGATTGAACTAGTCTAAAACATGGATTGATCACAAACGCTGAAGCTTCGATTTGACTGTACAAAACCCTAATTCATCTGTTAACTTGACAAAGACAAACTTGCACCGGGTTAGGGTTAGATAATTTATGAGTATGCTCCTAAAATGATAATGAGAATCTAAGGGGTCAAAATTTGGGGTGCAACAGTTGCCCCTATTTAAATAGCTTCACTAGATGGAACTGAGAGATGACAATCCTCGTAGAATCGCAGTGAAAGGTATTTTAAATATAGAAAACCAAAAATTTTGTCCCTTAGATCCGATGATATGCAAAAGGACAGGTCATGATATGCCATGAATTCTAAATGATGCCTTATGATGCTTGGATGCAAGACATGTGCAGATGAAGGAAACACAAAACAACGAGTAACTACTCAGGGGACCTGGTTTTGTGGACTCGATACTGGGGAAAACCGAGATATAGTTCAACATGGCTAGTGATAACTGAGAGGAAAATTTCACATGAGGATGCACAAAGTCCAATGAAGATGACAATCTCACTGGGGAAAAGCAAACATTCCACTGGGGAGAGAAGTAAGTTTCCACCGGGGAAAAAGAGCGATTTTATACTAGGGAAGTGAAGAGCTAGAGATGTGAACCTCACTGGGAACGATCAGATGAGAAACTTCCTATAGTGAAGAGTTCGAATGGAGTCTTCAGGAATGGACTAGAAACAAGGACAAAACATACTGGGGATACTAGTGACGACTAGATCTTCGAGACTTGTCTGGGGAACAAAGGTTTTACTGGGGATAATGATGTCACCCAGTTTTAACAGATGGTTCAAAACAGTGCTAGTAACCACTAGACTTTCCGGAGGTAATGGTAACGACCAACCTGAGATAACGACAAATGAGATTTCTCAAATCCAATTGGTAACACATAGGATTTCGACTGGGGAAATTGGTGACGATCGAATTTCAAGCAATGTCAGTAACTACTGGACTTAAAGGAGATTGGTAATGACCAAGTCCGGGTACCCATGCCAGTTACGACTGGACTTCTCTCTCTCTTTTTTTTTTTATAAAAAAAACATGGTGACGACCAAATCAGGGTATATCAACACATGTGGTTATGAGCATGCTATCAAGCTACTAGGCTTCAATTAAGGAGGTTGGTAACGACCAAACCAAAAGATACCAATAACGATTGGATTTCAAATGATACCAGTTACGACTGAACTTCATGGGGAGGGTTGGTAATGACCAACAGGATACCAATGCCAATAGGATTTCGAACATCTGCTAGTTACGACTGGATTTAAACGGAAAATCAACTAGTAACGAGCAGACTTTACAGGGGATTCACTAGTGATGACTAGACTTCAGAGGGAAAAGGTTGGTAATGACCAAACCAAAAGATAATAACGAGTGAAATTAAGACAATTCCAGTTACGACTGGACTTCAATATGGTGACGACCAATAAGAATACCAATAACGATCGGATTTCAAACACTGCCAGTTACGACAGGATTTTAAAGGAAAAGGGTGGTGACGACCGAATCAACAGATACCAACGAGTGGAATTAAGACAATGCCAGTTACGACTAGACTTCAATATGGTGACGACCAATAAGAATACCAATAACTATTGGCTTCTAAAATAATTCCAGTTACAATTGGACTTTAGACGGAAATTCACTAGCGGTGATTAGACATTCACGGGGAATTAACAGATAGCACACCGAACCCGAGAGACAAAATGAATCACACTGAAACCAGGCTGAAGGGTGTATGAATTTTTGAGAATAAACCTAATCCTAACGGGGGGAACAGAGCTTTTAAACCAGCTAGTTAGAGATGACAAAGTAAATTCAAACAAATGCTCAGACATCTTCTACTGGGGACGAGTCTTCACATCATCATAAGAATTTCTTGAGAGACAATCTTCCAACTTGATACTCACGCATGACCAAAGGAAATTCACCGATTCAACTTGCTTACACTTCACCAGGGAGTGCGATAGGTTTGTGTATCAAAGTTTCTGCTACCCTGAGGTTTCGGGGAAGTATGATTCTCCTCGATTCTTTTCCATGAGTTGAAGTTTTTTACGTTTATTAATCTTTTCAAGTTTTATCCAATAATTCGACCCTTATGCTTTCAAAATTATCGTTGATCAACAAATAATATTTTGCATAACAAAGAAAATAAGGAAAATGATAAATTCGCAAAAGAAAGAATGGCTCAAAACTGATTTTATTCAAGAATGAAATCTTGCAAATGACAAATTTCCATAGAAGTTTTACAAGTGAAAAATGGAAAAGTGGACGAGGTTACATTGAATCCCATGACCAAACTATCCCTAAAGACTAAAATTCCCCAAAATCCTTGCTTCTGACGAGATCGGCTGGAGTGAGTCCTAAACCCGTGCATCTTTGTGAAATGGTAAAATCTTTTTGAGTACAAGCTCCCCTTCTCGGAATCTCGGACGCGAAATTTCTTGTCAAAAGCCCTCTTGATCCTTTTCTGATATAACTGACCATGACACATCGCAGACATGCGCTTCTCGTCGATAAGATTCAACTGATCAAACCTTTCTCTCACCCATTCTGCTTCTTCAAGCTTGGTTTCCATTATGACTCTCAAAGAAGGTATTTTGACCTCAATAAGAAGTACCGCATCCATTCCATATACCAAAGAAAAAGGGGTTGCCCCTGTTGAAGTGCGGACGAACGTTTTGTATCCATGCAAGGCAAATGGTAGCATCTCATGCCAATCTTTGTAAGTTTTCACCATCTTTTGCAAAATCTTTTTGATGTTTTTATTCGCAGCTTCTACCGCTCCATTCATCTTGGAACGATAAGGAGAGGAATTGTGATGTTCAATTTTGAAGTCATCGCACAACTCTTTCATGATTTTGTTGTTCAAATTGGTACCATTGTCCGTTATGATTTGGCTCGGAATTCCGTAACGACAAATAATTTCCTTCTTGATAAAACGGGCCACCACTTGTCGAGTGACATTAGTGTAGGATGCGGCCTCGACCCACTTTGTGAAATAATCAATAGCAACTAGAATAAATCGGTGTCCGTTAGAAGCTCTTGGCTTAATTTCCCCAATCATATCAATGCCCCACATAGAGAAAGGCCACGGTGATGACAACACATTTAGCAACGTCGGAGGTACATGCATCTTATCCGCATAAATCTGACACTTGTGACATTTCCGGGCATATTGAATACAGTCAGTTTCCAAGATCAACCAGTAATAACCAGCCCTCAAAATCTTTTTAGACATAGCGTATCCATTGGCATGAGTGCCAAATATTCCTTCGTGAACATCTTGCATTAACAACTCTGCTTCTCGTCTGTCGACACATCTAAGCAGGACCATATCATGATTCCTTTTGTAGAGCACCTCATTAGTGAGAAAGAACTTGGATACTAATCGTCTCAGAGTTTTCTTGTCAAGTGACGTAGCATCTGCTGGATACTCTTTTTTTAACAGATAATTCTTTATGTCGTGGAACCAAGGCTTATCATTAGTTTCTTCTTCAGCCATCTGACAGTAGGTTGGCTCGGTCTTGCGTTCAATTCGAATGAGAGTGGCATCGTTGACATCCCTGACTTTCCACAATGAGGCCAACATGGCTAGGGCATCGGCTATGTGATTTTCAGACCTCGAAACATGCTTGAAGGTGATTTAATCAAAATACTCCATCATCTTGACGATGTAGGCTCTATAAGGGATCAAATTCTCATGTCTAGTCTCCCATTCACCAGTAACTTGATAAATAACCAAAGATGAATCCCCACTGACTTCAAGAAGCTTGATTTTAAGGTCGATAGCTGCTTCGAGGCCGAGAATGCATGCTTCATATTCGGCGATATTGTTTGTACAATCAAAATCTAACCTGGCTGTGAATGGAGTGTAACCACCTTCCGGACTCATTAAAATGGCGCCTACACCATGCCCATTGTAGTTGGAGGAACCATCAAACATCATTTTCCACCAAAGATCTTTCTGCGGACCCTCATCAGGACTCGGTTCTTCACAACCTTTTACCAACATGATGTCTTCATTTGGGAAATCAAATTTGAGAGGCTCATAATCTTCCACTGGTTGATCTGCAAGATGTTCTGACAAAACACTACCCTTGATAGACTTCTGAGCTACATACTGGATGTCGTATTCTGATAATAACATATGCCAACGGGCGAGCCTTCCTGTCTGAGCAGGCTTCTCAAAAATATACTTTATCGGATCCATTTTTGAAATCAACAAGGTGGTATGACAAATCATGTACTGCCTCAAACGCCTGGCAGCCCATGCTAAAGCATAACAAGTTTTCTCCAGAAGTGAATATCGGCTTTCACAATCAGTGAACTTCTTACTTAAATAATAAATAGCATGTTCTTTTCGTCCAGACTCATCCTGCTGACCTAACACACAACCCATTGAATTCTCAAGCACTCTCAAATACATGAAGAGAGGTCTTCCTGGAACAGGAGGTATTAAGATCGGAGGCTCTTGAAGATAACCCTTAATCTTATCAAATGCTTGCTGACAATCTGAATTCCAAACAACCGTCTGGTCCTTGCGTAACAATTTGAAAATGGGCTCGCAAGTAGGAGTCATATTGGAAATAAATCTGGATATGTAGTTCAGTCTTCCAAGAAAACCTCTAACTTGCTTCTCAGTTTGTGGAGCTGGCATATCTTGAATGGCTCGGACTTTATCTGGATCCACCTCAATCCCTCGGTGAATGACAATGAAACCGAGTAACTTTCCAGATCTTACCCCAAAGGTGCACTTGGTTGGGTTCAGTCTCAATTGATATTTCCTGAGTCTCTTAAATAATTTCAAAAGATGTTCCAAATGGTCCTCCTCACTATGAGATTTGGCTATCATGTCGTCAACGTATACCTCTATCTCCTTATGCATCATATCATGAAATAAGGTCACCATGGCCCTTTGATAAGTAGCACCTATATTCTTCAGATCGAAAGGAATAACTTTGTAACAGTAAGTCCCCCATGGAGTAATGAAAGTAGTTTTTTCCATGTCATCGAGATCCATCTTAATCTGATTGTAACCGGAGAAACCATCCATAAATGAGAAAACTGCAAAACGAGCCGTGTTATCCACCAACGTATCAATATGCGGCAAAGGGAAATCATCTTTCGGACTGGCCTCACTTAGATCCCTATAATCCACACACATTCTGACTTTCCCATCCTTTTTTGGTACATGTACAATATTGGCCACCCATTCGGGGTATTTGGACACCGCTAAGAAACCTGCATCAATCTGTTTCCTCACCTCATCTCAAATCTTAAGAGCCATGTCAGGTCTTGTTCTTCGGAGCTTTTGTTTAACCGGTGGGCATTCTGGTCGAAGCGGTAATTTGTGAACCACTATGTCAGTGTCTAAACCCGACATATCTTGGTATGACCAAGCAAATACATCCACATACTCTTTCAGAAGCTCTTCTAGTTGCTGCTTGACTTCTGCCCCTAAAGCTGCCCCAATCTTGACTTCTTTCTTGTCTTCTTCGGTGCCAAGATTAATGACTTCTACCTGTTCTTTGTAGGGTTGAAGCTTTGTGTACTCATGGTGTGCCAATTTTACCAGTTCATCAGGGATTTCAAAATCCTCGTCCTCATCTTCAGCATGGTATATTGGTGAATCAAAGTCAGGAGGGAATGCAAGGTCATAGGATTCAACGGGTTTTAGGACATCACTGCATGTTGGAATGGCTTATTTTATTAAAACACACAATGACAAATGCAGCACAAAAAAAAAGAAAATTGTTTTGGGTTTTTTAAGATTGCCATTTTTCTTTTAAAATGAAAGTAAAAGCAGTAAAGGAAATAACACAAGGAAATTAACAAAGTAGTTCATTTTTCATTGGTTTTCTTGAAAGCACGGGGCCCTTACAAAACATTCCTATAGCCTTGGGCATGGCTATGGAGATTCAAAACAACAACAAGAAAAGAAAGACAAACAAATTACTTTAACTCAGGAAAGACCATAGGAATCTCGATAGCTTCCCAGTTGCTCAAGGCATATTCGCCATGATACACTAATTGTTCAAGGTCTTCATCTTCAAAATCTTCTTCCACAGCACTGACTTGAAAACCTCCACTGATGAATACTTCTTGTATAGTCTTTGGGCGTCCTTTGTCATGTGTCGGTGCTTCATCATGAGTTGGTTTGTAACCCAACCCTTGGCGATCCATCTTTGGCTTCACTTTAATAACATCTCCCCAACCTGCAGGAGTACCTTCTTCCAGTGTAGACTTGATGCTCTGAGTGGATGCAAAATACAGACCACTCTTAGCCACCGTTTCCTCTAACATCACTGCATTAGCTATCTTGAGTGCCTGAAAGGAAGTTTCTAACGCGCCTTCATCTGCCTCAATATACTTAAATGTTGACAGATTGCTCACCATTAGGTCCTCTTCACCATGTACAATCACTAACTTATCATTCACAACAAATTTCATTCTCTGATGCAATATGGAAGTCACTGCCCCAGCCGCGTGAATCCACGGTCGTCCCAACAAACAACTATAAGCTGGGTTAATGTCCATGACTTGGAATGTAATATCGAACACATGAGGTCCGATCATGATTGGCAATTCTACCTCTCCAACAACCGTTCTTCTTGAACCGTCAAAAGCTTTTACAATAAATGACGTTGGTTTCATTTCTGCCCCTGCATATGTTAACCTTGCGGGCAATACATTCAATGAAGATCTAGTGTCGACTAAAACTCGTGCCATTGTGTCTTCTTGGCACCTGACAGATATGTGCAACGCGCGGTTGTGATTGCATCCTTCTTTTGGCAGCTCTGCATCACTAAAACTCAGGGTATTACATGCTGTAATGTTGGCTATTACTGAGTTAAATTGGCCGAGAGTTATATCTTTCGTCACATGTGCCTGCTTCAATACTTTTTGCAGAGCTTCTCTATGAGTTGGAGAGTTCATCAAGAGAGACAAGATCGATATCTTCGATGGGGTTTGGTGAAGCTGATCAATAACCCTGTAATCACTTTTCCGAATAATCCTTAAGAATTCATCGTCGTCTCCCTCAGTACTTGGTACCTCTTTTTCTTTTGTCGCAGCAGGGGTAACCTCTTTTGGAGCGGCTACTGCTATCTTTGGCTGATAGATTTGACCACTACGGGTCATCTTGCTTGTACCTGCAATATTTGTTACGTCCACTTGGTCATCTTTCACTGTCTCTTTCTGACTAACCTTCCCAGATCCTCGGTCTATCATAGTCATGTCATACTTCCATGGAACGGCCTTCGTGCTTTCAAAAGGAGAGGGTTTTGGTTTCTGAATAATAACCGGTTGAGGTTGATCGATAGCCGACTTGTTGAAAACAGGCTTCAGACTTTTGTTGGTCATTTTGAACACCGGAACTTTCTCACCTTTCTTTGGCAAATTAAAAACAGGCTCAATTATCGAAACTTCTTCTTTCCTCACCTTACTACATACTTGCAATACTCCATCATCAATTAATCTTTGTATATCTCCTCGTACCACATCACACCCTTTAGAATCAATAGAACATTCTTCACAATCATTATGGGCATCTTCTATCAATCCTGCTTTCAACAGCTTCTCGTGAAGTAACTTTACCGGAGTCTTGATCTCTGACACACCTCGGACTACCCTTTCATCTGAAACTTCTTCTACAACATTAACCCCTCCATGGTTCGGCAATGGATTACTTTTAACATTTGGGGGTACATAATCAAAAGACAAGATCTTCTTTTCCATCAACTCCCTGACAAGATGTTTTATGGCAAGACAACCTTCTAAATCATGACCGGCAGCGCCTTCGTGAAAAACACAATGAGCATTTGGATTATAGTGAGGAGATGTAGTGTATGGATTTAACGGTCGCGTTGTTACCAATCCTTGCTGCACAAAGGAGGGGTACAACTCGGTGTAAGTCATCGATATCTGAGGATGTGGCGGTTTTGTTGTTGGTCTCCGATTTTGGCAGCTCTGTCTGGGTGCCTGAGCTCTAGGCTGATGATGTTGCTGATAGGGTGGAGCTTTGGGCGCTCGTTGATACCCTTGTTGAATTGGTTGATATACAGGTGTTGGTACTGCTTGGTAACCGGGAACAGGGTGATTAAAAGCTGGTGTTACAGCTGCCACACATGGTTGTTGGGCATACTGCAACGGATACATCAGTCGTTGTTGCTGGGATTGCTGAACATAACTTGGTTGAGGCTGCTGAACAAAGCCTTGTTGAGGTTGCTGATACTGTTGATAAGGTGGTCTCCAGGTGCGACTCTTTCTTCCCATGGTTACTGCATTTGTCTCCCCTTCTTTCTTTTTATGAAAATTATTGCTGAACTTCTTGAGATTGTTGTTACCAGAACTGCTGGAACTGCTAGCCACCTTTCCATTCTTTAATCCTAACTCCACTCTCACCCCTACTGCTACTATATCTGAGAAACTTGCGGTTACACTACTGATCATCTTCTCATAAAACTCCGGTCTCACTGTATCGACGAACCAATCGGTCAACTCTTTTTCACTCAAAGGAGGTTCTACCTAAGAGGTAGTCTCCCTCCACCGTTGTGCGTATTCTTTGAAGGATTCTGAACTCTTTTGTGACATACTCAGTAACTGTCTTCTATCAGGGGCTAAATCCATGTTGTACTTGTAATTTTTTACGAAAGCATCGGCCAAGTCTTGGAAACTGTGAATACGAGACTGATCCAGACCCAAATACCATTTAGAAGGAGCTCCTTTCAAACTATCTTGGAAACAATGAATCATCAACTTATCATCTTCTACATGAGCGGCCATTCTTTGGTAATACATAATCAGATGCGTCCGAGGACAAGTAGCACCAGAATACTTATCAAAATTGGGAACTTTGAATTTTGGCGGAATTACCAATCCAGACACTAAGCACATATCTCTGGCATCAGTACCAAAGATGTCATTCCCTTCCATTGCTCTGACTTTCCTGCCTATAGTTTCTACACTCTCTTTCAACTTATCATGTCGTCCACTCTCCTCTTCATACCCATCAAGACCTTTGTACACTTGTGGAGGATTATGAAAAACATGGCGCGCTTGAGTCTGAACAGAAGGCCGAGTGTAAGTAGGAATAGCTTGAGGAACTTCTTCCCCTAGGGGAACTGCTTGTTGATTGACTGCTGGTGGAGGTACAAAGCCAGGCGGTAACCCATATGATGGAACATTTGCAACAGTGACTGCCGTTGGGATCGGCTCCACAGCTATGCCAGTGATTTCAGAAACAACAGTGGCTTGAGTGTCCAACTTTGCACGAATGACTTGTAGGGCTTACATGATCTACCTCATGCCTCCTCGTAGCTCTCCGAGTTCATTATCAATCCTGTCCACATCCAAATTCTGTCCTTCCATTCTTAGGCGAGCTTGGGCTCGGGTGTTGTATCGGTGTTGAGGATTCAGTGTGATTCTTTCTGGAGACAAGACAGCGAGATGAGACGCAACACAAGAACATGCACATGCAATGCTTATGAATGCAAAATGCAACAATGAAAAATTAATCATTCAAGGAATCCAAAGAAATATTTGCAAAAATTATAACAATGGGGAAATAAGCAAATTTAAAGTCTTCATAGATTAATAACTGAGAGTTTTACAACAACGATTCTGAAACCGAAATGCAAGTCTTCAATACAGATACATGATGAAATAAAATGGAAAACAAAAGGATTTTAGATATTCTGGTTGGATGGCCCTTCGTCTTCTGGCTGACTTCTCTTTCCACTTTGACGAGTCAACTCTTAAAGCTCTTCCTTCTCTTGCATAACCCTGAAATACTTATCCCTCCAAGCCTTTCCTTCTTTTTCAGCTTTTGCCAAAGCAGCTTTCAATTCTTCTAAGAGAGTAGGTCTGGGTGAGTCAGGCTCAAAACGAGTATGGAACATCTTCAACGCTGCTTCTTTTACCCATGATAAGTAAGATTCTGAAACAGTAGTGTCGTGGTAACCTAGGGCAGTTACTCCCCTCGTGTGGACATAACGCCAAGCATACATAATTCAAGCCCTGTAAGCGGGGTTCTTCCCCTCTTCAATGTAGAAGCTTCTCAAAAAGTATGGGTCTGGTTCATTCTCAATTGGGTACCCCAACTGGCGACGAGCTAAAATAGGATTATAGCTGATGCAACCATTAACGCTGATGAGCGGTACATTCGGGAAATCTCCACAACTTTGGATCATAGCAATCCCCCCATACCTAGGGTCATACCACTTAATATCTGAATGTTTGAGTAACAACAGTTTCTCAACCCATGGAAGCCCATTTTGCTTATCCCAGAGGGCTGGAATTCTTGGCAAGTGCGAAATAAACCACTTGTGCAAGAGAACAGAGCAACACTCAATCTGACCAACTCCATAACGGTTCCTACGGTGGATGGAAAAGTACACATCATCCAATAAGGTAGGTACAGGATTCTTGATTAAGAAAAGGTTGATTGCATTTGCATCCACAAAATCATTAGCAATCGGGAACAAGAACAGTCCGTAGATTAGTAAGACCAGGATGGCCTCAAATGCTTCAGAATTTTTTGACAAGGCATAACCTTGAGCTTTTTCATACAGGAACATAGCTGGAAATCCATACAACCCTCCCTTAGCAATCATATAAGATCGTACCTCGTCCACCTCCAAATACGCGGCCTCTGCAACTGCTCTTTCATTAGGAGTCCCTTCTCTTCCAGAAAATGGTCTAGGAGTGATGCCTACTCCCATCAGGGCGGAATATTCTTCCAAGGTTGGCAGCAACTGATAGTCTGGAAATGTGAAACAGTGATAGGTTGAATCATAGAATTGCACGAGTGCGGACAACATCTCTTCATATACTTGAACTTCTAGCAAAGACAGCATATTCCCATACTTCTCTCTGAATGCCTCGGGGTCTTCTACTAAGCTTCCCAGTTTCTTCAAGTTCTCCAATTTTGGTCTTCGGAACACAACCACTACTTTCTTTCCAGAATCCATCCTATAATATCTGCAAAACAATCTTTAGTTCCTTGAATGATTAATTAATGAGAATGCAAATGCAAAGATTTTATGGAACTCAGATTTTGTAAACATCATTTCATTTCATTGATTTTCAAGTTTTGAATTACAAAATAGTACATCTTACAAAAAGTCCTAAACATAAAGCTAAATATATTCTAACAAAAGTCCTTTCTTGCTTTGATCTTCTTGAGTTCTTCTTCTATCTGCGTCTTCTCAAGAATGAGCTTGTCCACCATTAACTTCCATGGAGTTGGCTGATGGATGGAATAGAATAAATCTTCCTGCGCCTTCCTCTTCCTACAAGTAATCATTTCTTCATCCTTCATCTGAAGTTGTCTAAGGAGCTCATTATTTTCTTCCACGGCCACTTGGTACTTGTACCTCCAAGCTACTTCAGTTTGTTGAGATTTTCTCAAAGCAATCTTCAACTTCTCCTCTTCAGACATAAAGATCAATGGGGGTTCTTCCTTCAAAACCATGGGTTCCTGCTGAGGATAAGGCATCTTCAGCTGAATAGCTCTCTTTCGAACCCATTGGAGATAAGGCTCAAGAGAGATGCAATTAGGTTTCCCTAAGTCTTCCTTTCCTTTCTTATGTACATGACCCCAAGCTTTTAGAATTTCTTCTTTCAATTCTGAACTTCCCTTAAAGAAAATATTCTCCACATGAGCACTATTGGGTTTGTCCTTCAAAGGATATCCAAGCTGTCGGCGAGCGAGAACAGGGTTGTAACTGATTCCTCCATTTGTACCAAGAAGAGGTACGTTACCAAAACTTCCACAACTGTCAATGATCTTTATCCCATCATAATTACGGCTGTACCAATCAATTTCAGAATGAGTAAGAGCCATAACCTTCTGAGACCACCAACCTTCCTTCCAAAAAGCATGAGCCTTAGGTAAGTGATAAATAAACCACTTGTATAGTAAAGGGACACAACAGGTAATCATTCCTCCTTTATGAAGATTCCTCAGATGAACGGAATGATAGGCGTCAGCTAGTAAAGTAGGCACAGGGTTTTTCTTCAAGAAAATCTTAATGGCGTTGAGATCCACAAAATTATCAAAACTTGGAAACAAGAAGATCCCATAAATGAGCACGGCGAGGATAGCCTCGAATGCATCCATACTCAAATGATCAGCATAGTATTGTGCTTTCCCAACCAAGAACTCTGCAGTCAAACCAAATACTCCTCCTTTAGTAACCATATTTTTCTGAATATCCACCAATCCCAAACGGGTAGCTTTAGCAATTTCTTCCTCCTTAGGGTCCTTCTCCATGATTGGAAAAGGAGAGTCTTCAAGAATAGGAAAATCAATCAAGCAAGAATATTCCTCAAGTGTAGGTACTAGCTGATAATCAGGAAAATTAAAACAATGGTAGAGCGGATCATAAAATTGGAGAAGTGTGGAGAGAAGTCCCAGATCCATCTTCTTCTTTACCCTCAACAATGACAATAAGTTCCCGTACCTGCTCTTGAATCCTTCTGGATCTGTTATCGAAGTGCTCAACCTTTATATGTCGTACAAGTTAGGACTTTTGTAAGTGTACTTCATAGTTTTATTTTTTTCCATTATCCATGAGGATCCTAATGTTTACAAATAAAATCTGAGTTCCATGAAACTTTTATGATATGATGTTCATGAATGCATGAATGCGCAAACACGGGTAAGCACAGATTTCACATATACACATAGGTAAACAGATGAAGGTTTAGGGAGAACATGAGCGTGGAGTCAAGGTCTACCCATCCTAAAAGGTATGTACTACGACTTTCAAAAAACTGTAGAACAAGGTTCTAAAAAGGTTCCCAGAGTCCTCGACCCATCTTTCGGATATTATCAATTTCCCAAATACTTGGTGGTTGATAATATTCTCAAGAGAGTCTCGTCTAAGTGTAGTATCGCGTATCAACTATTTCGAAATTACTCCCTTATAGTCATCGCAATACATCCTAATAAAGCCAAAGTGGGGAAAAGGTAATCTAAAGGTCCTCAGTATCACGGGCTCCCATGTAGAAAGTAGCATTGTTTTCACGAATACTCGATCAACAATACTAACTCTCAGAAGGGCCTCTACTGAGCGGTGGTTTTCTCAAGTCAACTTGGTCGGGAATCAACTCCCTATAAGTCTCCTTGAATATACCATCATCCCATCATAAGTACGCTCGCACGGGTATAATGTTGTCTCACCACTCAAAGTTCCCAAGATCAAGCAGAGCACATATGTACCTATTTACAAGTATTCACAAATAAGCAAGTGATCAAACAAGATAGGCTAAACCCTCAAAACAAACATCCCCAGTGAAGTCGCCATTTCTGTTGCGGTGAAAATTGGATATCAAGCTATTATATTAACTTGAATCTTAATTCTTTTACAACCGAACTTTATTTTATCCAAAGGAAAGGTCTAAAGAAAGAAAAACCTTTTTCGCGATGTAACCACAACGCTTAAGAGATTCGGGGATCAGGGGTTGGTTATACCTAGGGAAGGTGTTAGCACCCTAAGCATCTGTAGTACTCTACAGGAACATTTTATTTGATTTGTTGGCTAATTTTGTGAAATGTGTTATGGTCTGGGGTTAGGATAAGTTGAAACCTAAAGTTATATACACTAAGTTTGCTCGCAAAGACGTCGCGTCTTCTGCCTACGTATCCTAACTAGGATAGAATCAGAGCAATCGTAGTTCACCTCACAAGGGATGAAGAACACTTGATTATGATCAAGGTTCCAAGGGGAACAAACATGACAATGTTTGTATGGAGTTTGACAAAACTCCCTAATCTAAATTGTAACACTCAAAAGGAGAATTAAGAAATCATGACGATGATTCTTACATAGAGTTGACAAACTCTATCCCAGGGTTCTAGTTGAAGAACACTCCTAGTACAGGCGGGTCTTTTAGACTTAAAGCAATGTCTAATGGTTTCTAAACTAAGGTTAAAGTGACTTAACAAACTCAAGGGAATGGGTGAATGAGCTATCCATGACACAGGGGTCAATGGAAAGACCTTTTCCTTTGGAAAGAGAGAGGGGAGGCAACTGGGATAAAAGCTAACAAGTTTCATCACTTGGGGAAAGAAAACATTAAGCAAAGTAACAACATGATAAAGATACATACATGGTGACAACCATTAATTGAGCATGTGAAAAAATAAAGATGCATTGATGACAATCAAAGCAGTTGATTAAGCAGGAAGTTAGACGACAGATCGAGCTTAAGTAAATGCCACAGGGGGGACAAAATAAACATGGTAACAACCACAAATAAAATCCTAGCATTTTGACCAACATTAAGGATGTGAGGGCAAGCAAATCACAAGCATACAAAATTATAACAAGAGAGAAATTCATCTGCACATGTGGAAACGATCGTAAAACGTATTTAACTTGCAGGTGGTCAAAAAGGATGAAACATTAGGCAAATATGGAATTTAAAAATATGGCATGAAAGTAGACATAAAAATAGACACAATGAAAAAAAGAATGGGTGCAAAATGGTTAAAAATGAGTGAGATATGAATTTTTCAAGTTTGGTAAAATAAATGGAAAAAATGTCAAAAGGGTTGCCCTCCTCAGGGGTCGAACCCAGGTTCAATATGTGCAAGGCGTGTTTTTGGCAATGGTCTTACCACTGGGGTGGCTATACATCCGTTTCTAAATGCCACCCCATTAAAATATAAGGGTGAAAAACATGGCAGGCTGGGCAAATTAAGAACATTCAAACGTGGTTTGCTTTTTGGGCATAACTTCCTTAATTCTCAATGGATTTTGACAAAATTTTAGTGTAAACTGACTAGAATTTCATTAGGAACAAGATGGCACTGTTAGTTGTTCAAAATAATGCACACACTGAAAAATTCGAAAACAAATGCATTGTGAGTGTGTGTTGTGCATTTTGATGTGCAAGTCCAAATCCAAACAGTTTCAGGTCAAGTCAAGCATTTAAACACATTGCATACATATTAATGAGTGAATTTGAGCACCAAGTGGGATTCAAAACAGGCCGTAGAAGGATGTAGTGTTCAAGTGGCTAAAATGTGCTTGGGAAGTGCATGAGACTGTCAAATCTCAGTTCCAAGTACTTTCGAGTAAAAAAAATCATGTGCACATACCATATACATGCTATTGAGTGAATTCAAGCAATCAATGAGGTGAGAAACAGGTTGCAATGGAAAGTGATATATGAGTTTCAAAATTGACATGTAAGATGCATGATGAAGTGCAATTTTAATTCTAAGCATATTCAGGCCAAATGAATCATGCAAACACCTTACATACATGGTATAGAGTGGATTCAAACCAAAGAAACATGTGAAAACAAGTGGATGTGAGAGATGCTGTGTAAGATGCAAAACTGACATGCTTTGAGGCAGCAAGGAGGGCAATTCAGTGTTTATGCAAAAATTGATCATGTAAACCATACACACATATCTCATACACATTGTCAAATGTTTTCAAACAAGAAAAAGGGACTCAAACTGACTGTAATGAAAAATTGCATTCAGGCTGCTATTTGGTCATTTGAGGAAGCATGAAAGGATGCAAAATGGTTTCTATGTGTCGCTACTGCGAAAATCGGCGCCGACTGACAGAAGAGTCGCCACCGTGCGTTATTTATCCCTCAGAGCGGGAAAGGAAACGCTCGAAGTAAACCTCGCAAAAAACGGGGAAAAGGTATGGTCATCGCAACCAAAACCTGGGTTCGGGAGTCGGTTACGCAAGGGGAAGGTATTAGCACCCCTCACGTCCGTCGTACTCGACGGGATCCACGCTTGCTTGGGCTGTCTACTGGATGCAAAAACAATCTATCTACGGCTGCTAAATCTAAACGGAAGGGAATTGACTCGATAGAGCGTCGCACTCTATGCCTACGTATTCTCAAGAGAGAAAGTCAGAGTCAACGTAGTTCGGGACTACAGGGAGATTGGCTCGCCAAGACCTCGCGTCTTGTGCCTACGTACTTCCACTGTATGGAAGATCAGAGCTTCACGTAGTTCAGGCTAACTACGGCTAAACAAACATTCTCACACGGCAGTGAGAAAAACAACTGGTTTCACGGGGTCGGGAACTTATGGGCAAAACTATGGCTCGGTCTCAAATGCACTTGGGCAAGAGAGAAAAAGGGTTACAATTAATCGTCAGCGGGAAAGTCTCGATCGCACAGCAGCGAGAGAACAAAAGTCAGTTGTTAGTGTGCTCGCTAGGATATTGCATCCTATGCCTACATATTCTCGTCTGGTACGAGAAATCAGAGCAGCTGTAGTTCGGCTACTTCGGGACCACAGCTCAAATCTCGTTTTATTAATCTCTGAAAAATGGTTACAATCAGGGCTGGAAATGAGTCGAGTCGAGTCGAACTCACCTCAGCTCGGCTCGACTCGTTAAGAATTATTCGAATCCGAGTTCGAGTTCGAGTTCGACACGAACTTTTTTTTAAGCTCAAACTCGACTCGTTATAAGTTCACGAACAGTTCGGTTCGACTCGTTAGGTTCATCTCATTAGGTTCAGCTCACATGGTTCACGAACTTAAAAACTATTTTTTTAAATATATATATTTTTTAGTATATTTGACATTTTAAATAAATATATATATTTTAAATAAAATATTAAAATAAAATAAAAGTTATCATATTGAAATTTAACTTTATCTTCAAAATCTACTAATTCAAAACCTACACAACTTTCAAGAGATACATTTGAGAATCTAATTCAAAAACTACTAAATTGAAGATTAAATTTGTCTAAGATTTGAAGTAAATATTTAAACCTAATCTTAAAGACAATATAATTCTTTTCATATGTAATCGAGTTGACTCATGAACCTAACGAGTCGAACTATGTATAGTTCAAGTTCAGCTCATTTAGTTAACGAACTTAATTTTTCGCTCATACTCAACTCATTTGGTTCATGAGCCTAGTTCAACGATTTAATTGTCGATTCGAATTCCGAATTATCTTCGAGTTGGTTTGGTTCATTGCCAGCCCTAGTTACAATGCTTGCATACTGAAAATAAAATCTCCTAGGAAACGCTATC
The DNA here is from genome assembly GCA_963859935.3 of Lathyrus sativus. Lineage (NCBI taxonomy): Eukaryota > Viridiplantae > Streptophyta > Magnoliopsida > Fabales > Fabaceae > Lathyrus > Lathyrus sativus. The sequence continues at coordinate 280,931,898 of OZ012741.1, forward strand.
CTATTCTATCCTAAAGAATTGAATGGAAAATAGCCCCCTAACAAGTGGGCGTTCTAAACTATCCTAAAACAAATAAATCCTAAAAAATATTACATCTAATATCTTTTGCTATTTTTCAACTATTTCCTTCTTTTTCTTTCAAATCTTTTCATATATTTTTCTATATATTTTTTTCCTCTTTCTTTTCTTTTTCTATTTTAATATCTCTTTTCAATATACTTTTTTTTTTCTCTTTTTCTTTTACTATTTTTTTCTACCTATTTTTTTCTTTTCTTATTTCTTTCTTTTTCAAATATATTTTTCTATTTATTTATTTTTTCCATATGAAGCAATATATGCAACAAATATAAAAGAAACAAAAAAAAAAAAAAAAGGGAGCGGGTATGCTGGTTACAAAGGGGGGTAAGCAGAAAATAAAAAATAAAACAGCAAATTGAGATTGGGCCCAGCCCAATTAACACAGGAAGCGGAAGGGGGGTGAGAAGAGTGAATGGAGTATGTAGGCAAAAAGAATTCGTTGGACCCAGCCCATTCACAGCCAAAAAACAAGGGGGTGTGTGTCTCAAAAAAGTGATTGGGCCTGGCCCACCCTACGCGGTCCATCTTCCTTTCCTTCTCCTTTCACTCTGAAAACCCTAGCCTATCTCTTTCCCCTTTGCTCATGGCGCCGCCGCCGTCATTCTCAATCCCACCGTCTCACCTCCGTTCTCATTCATTTCAACACCTCCGTTCAACTCTCTAATCTCCTCAGACAATCATTCTAAAAAAACTGCAACAAACTCTTTGATGTTCTTTGAGGCAAGTAATCATCGGTGAAGACTTGAGCGTGTTTCTGAAACTTGAAAGTCCTTGGACGTTTGAAGATCTCGCTGAAAGAAGATCTATGAGGAATTGGACGAACAGTTTTCTGGATATTAAGATGAACGCAGATGAAGAATGAAGGAAGTGAGATATGAAGATCTCAGACGTTCTTGAGGAATTTCTGGGTTGTATTGAACTTTTTCTGGACAAGCAAGTTGAAGGTTGACGAAGACTTGTCTGGATCGGAGTTCCCTTCGAAGATTCGCTTGCTTATCGATTTCTGGAGAATGAAACGAAGGATGTTCTTGAAGGTTCTTTGGATTTTCTGGCTGTTCGTGTGGTTCTTCTGGAGATGAAGATCGGAGACGAAGATGAACCTCCCTGCTGAAACTTGTTTCTGGAAATGATGATTGTTGAAAAGAAGTTGATGAAGTTTCTTGAAACTCCTTTTTCTGGCAATCTGATAGACGGATGTGGTGGAGATTGGATGACCGATGGTTGGTTGAAGATGGTTGATCGATGAAGGTGGAGGTTATGGAGGTGGGAGATGGAGGTTTGAGGCTTTCTGGTGAGATTGGTGGTGGCCGGAAGTTGGATCGGAGGAAGATGAACATCTGACCGGAAAAGATGAAGATTAGAGGAGAGGATATGAATTCTGGGTTTTTGGTGGTTTTCTGGGGAGATTCACGGCGGCCAGAGTACAGGTGCGGTGGTTGGATGAGAGGAAGATGGAGGTAGGAGATGAAGGATAATCGGAGTCTGGAGAAGTTAGGTTTCCGGCGAAGGGTGCGGTGGCCGCCGGCCATGCATGCCGGTCGGCGAGCTTCCGGTGAGGGTTGCTGAGGGGACAAGTGGCGTTAGGAGGGAAGAGTGAGTGGCACGCGTGATGGGGTGGTTGTGTGCATGCAGGCCACGTGGGGGGAAGGTGGCAGATAGAGGGAGATGGTGCGTGATGGCGTGGCGTGCGTGGAGCATGTAACGTGGGTTCATCCTCCTGCATACACGTGGCGAGCTTGCATTTATAGGCTGATAAATCCTGGAACGTTCTAGACTCTTCTGGGAATTGCTGGAAGATACTGGACATTTTTGCTGGAAACTTGGACTTTTTGGACTGCGAATTGGGCTTCTGCACTGATGATATGGGCCCAAAACGAAAAACAGACAAAAACCACCCAAAAAACTGAAATGAACTAACATGATTAAAATTTGGATTAAATGGAAATGATTAATGGATTAAACCTAATTAACTATTAAAACTAATCTAATTAAATTCTATAAATCCTAATTAAAAAACTCTAATAAATCTCCAACAAAACTATATTAAATTCTAAAAAAAGACTATATTATTTAATTTCTAAAACATTATATCCTAAAAAACTATTTATTTAATAAGAGAAAATCTATTAAAAGAAGATTAAAAGCTATTAAAACTATTAAAAAAAATCACTAATATTCTAAAAATTGTATACTATCTTAAAAAAATCTATTATCTCCTAAAATGATTAAAAATCTATTTAAAAAGAATTAAAAACTATTAAAAATCCTATTAAATCCTAAAAAATGCTAAAAGCTATTAAAAAGAATTAAAACTATTAAAAAAAATCCTATTAATATTCTAAAAAATGAAAAAAGCTTTAAATCTATTAAAACTATAAAATTCTAAAAATGACCAACAAATCCAGAAAAATCACAATAATTCCCAGAGAGACAAAATAGCACCGAACGACACATAACACCGCGAGAGCGCACCAAAATAGCCGGTAAAAATAAACGGGCACCGAAATATCCCAAAAATACGATTCTACCTATCTAAACTGATTAAAAAAAACCTGAAACACGAGACGAGAGCTGTGATCCCTGATAAAATCAAAACAAATGAAAAATGCATTGTATGCAATATGCAGATGCGAATGCGATTATGCGTCGAAACATCGAGCCAGATACGAGACCCGGTTGGTCAAATTTTAGGGTGCAACAGCTGCCCCTATTCAAGCGACTTCGACCTGAATGGGTGAAGAGCGCTTAGCCTTCAAACATTCAAGGTGGATGACGGTTGAATACAAATGGAACCCTGAAATTTGCCAACCGCGGGAATATACTGCAACACTGCTTGAGGAATAGCTTCCAATAAACTGAAGTTTGGTTGTCACGGCAACAACTGATCAATTTTCTGATAAATTTTCTTCTCCTTTTCAACACCTGTGTGACGCCACAAGTATTGAAATAATGCTTCGCAAAGCAAACACCTTGATTCCCATCTCTCTCATGGGATCAAATCTGGTCAACTCACAGTTCACTGCGAACTTGAGGACAATTCTCCTGGGGAATTCTGAATTGAACTGCCTGGCACCTATTTTGACGAAGGGGGCAGCTTCAGAAGTCTGATATATGTCAATCTTCGTTGTTGTTGTTGTTTTTTTCCCTGATGCTGACGTAACAACCAAATATGAAGAATCACTCCGCTGGGGAAGAGAAGCTTAACCACACAACTCTGCAGGTGAACAAATTCGAAATCCAATACTGGTCTATGTTTCGACATGCGTATGCTTGATAATGATGCAATGCCCTATATGACATGTAAATGTTATGCGTTTTGTTTGAAAATGCGATGCCCAGACGGCATGGTATGTTATATGTTTGTATAAATGCAATGACTACATATGCAAATGCTAATGCAAGCTTGAGCTGCCAGAGAACACCAGGTCTGAAAACCACTTGGCAAAATAAATGCCGAAGGTAACGCCAACTCTACTGGGGATGAACCAAAGTCACAAAATCGTCTCAGCAAAATAAATGCAAGAAACGGGAAACCAAATCCACTGGGGATAATTGTTCTGCTGGAGAAATGAAAAGGCAACCCTGCTTGGCGACTTCACTGGGGAAAGAAAACAACTCTGCTCGGGGATGCTTTATTCAAACCATTGGCAACTGATTGTATTCTGCGGGGATTGACCCAAACTATGGTTGATTGCGCGCAGCACATCGCTGGAAATGCCCCTGCTATCACGGATGTCGATCTTAATCTGCTGAGGATCCTTCTGATCCTACTCTGATACAGGGTAAAATACAATATTGACTCTTTCGGGGATAATAAGCAACTTTCATCTACTGAAGAGTGGCAACTCTGATTTAACAACATCCACGAGGAATTCAAACATTACTCGGAGTCCTGGTATCCGTCGAGCTTCGTATCGGGGAACATGACAACATGCGGGTCATTGGGAAATACTGTGTCAGATACCTTTAGATTTTTGTTTTTCTGGTTTAGGATAAACATGGACTATGTACACAGTGGAAGATATGGAAAATACTATACGAGAGCTAGCATTCAAAGGTAGACTACCAGGCGAGAACTGATAGGAAAATAGGTTAGGAAAATTGATTTTTGTGTTTTTGACCGTCAGACGGGCTGACTGGATAACAGACTGAGGTATAGACAACCAGGCGAGAACTGGCTGAAAGCTGACGTAAACCAGATGAGAATTGGTATAACACTTGAAGAAACGGTGACCAGGCGAGAACTGGTTACAATAAACTGCACCAGACGAGAACTGATGCTTACAATAAACTGCACCAGACGGGAACTGATGCTTACGAAAGGGTGGGCCAGACGAGAACTGGTTACCGATTTTCCAGGCGAGAACTGGACTTTGGAAACGACTGGTTACTGACACGCAACAGGTTTAAATTGCAGGATAATGATCCAACGACAACACGGCCTTTTATTTGAAAGGTTCAGGTTTTTGATAAGGGTATTGACATGATTCCCCGATACTCAACTCTGGCTGGGGATAAATAGGCTGGTTTGCACAACTTGCCCCAATACACTCAGCTGGGGATAAAAAGACTGGCTCGCACAACTTGCCCCAGTACAATTCAACTTGCCCCAATCTCACTCTTGGGAGTACCTGCTCTGAACATCTTGCTACGAGACGACTTCGAGAATATTTGCCCCGGTATCTGCACGACAAAAGAATTCAATCTCCAATTAAACACCTAACAACCCAGTTGATTTCAACATTCTCTGCGATGACTTGCCCCTAAATGAGCCTTCTAGCGACTTAACCCGATCTGATTATCCATCTGAAATATCTGCTTTCAAATCTCAACGCTCTGCATAACTGCCCCTGATTGGCTCTCGAGAAGACTCACTTCTGATTAACTGCTTCTCAAATAAACTGCCCCTGCTCAACTGAAGCTTCGGGACTTGTCCTCAGACTGACTGATTCCGAACTCACTGGAAGTCAATGCCCCTGATTCACAAGGCTTCACAACATACACCATTCTGGTTCAGACTGCTGGATTACTCAGTCCTGCTCGATTAATCCCTGGTGGAATTTATTCTATGCCAACTACTAACCTGCAATTAAAATTGTCTGTTTACAAATGGTAATCTTAATGCAATGGTTATGCAGATTTTGAAAAAAAATTGAGCTGTCACTCATTTACATGCATATGATTGTGAGTGACGAATGAACCTAAGTTCAAACGTAGTGCTTACGTGGTCAGTGAAAAATACAACAAGGATGTGACTAGCAAGTCAAGAAGGAGTCAGGTTACTCAACCTTATCGTAATGCGCTTCAGACTAACCTTACCTCAATTAGGTCTTTTGAGGGTTGTATCGTGGTCGGGTTCACGGTTCGTGAAACAAAGGATATTTGGCTCAAATTTTGATTTGTACCCACCCCTTCTACGTGATGATCTCCGATCCTAAGGTTCAGTTAACCTGGCACAAGCGCTCGCCTCTTCGAGAGGTATGTTGAATGGTAAGGACCATAGCTAAGGAATTCATAATGCTTTTCTTCTAGAGTGATAGTTACTCCTTCTTCGCTTTCAGTGTCTGTGTACACGACTTTGTGACTTGTTGGGGAAAATTTTCTTTTTAATCCCTCTTTTTCATTCTTTTGATTCCCTAATTTTTGCCTGGACTGACTCCTTTTGAGTTTTTTCCGTTCTTCGTTTTCTTTTGAAGTCCAGCGGGATGCCCTGATTTTTGCCTAAGTATTAGCTTTCTAGCTTTTTTCTTTCTTTTTACTTAGCGGGCTTTCTTTCTTTCTTTTGGAACAAAGTCGTGTGACACTGGTTGTCTTGATTTCTCCGAAAGGATTGTAACTGTCTCACTCCTGATTGGTGAGATTTGACCTCTTGAAAGGTATAAACTGATTGGTCCTTGAAAGACAACATTCCTCTGTAAGACTTGAATGCTCGGTCAAGCTAACTGACAACTACCCTGCCCCGGGTTAAGATGTGAGGGTTTAAAAGTCCGAAAAAACTTCTACTTCCTGGCTCGAAGTGGTTAACAAGGGACTAACTCCTTATATCTCCAGTGTTTGGGGGATTTGAAATAATGCCTTGTACGTCATCGGTACGGTCTTATCTGAAAGCATACGAACATCGGTTATGAGTTTATTTCGTCATCCTCCCTCCAATCTTTGCTAGTCACGGTGATAAAGTGGAGTAAATAAAATGCAAGTGTCAGTGCAATGCAGTAAATGAGCGACAGCGACATGATTAATTCAGAAAAATGCATAGTCACTTTATTATTATCATCATTCGAAACATTCAATGTTTAAAAGCAGGTAGTAACTAACAGAAAAAGAAACTACAAATGCAAATGATATATAAGAGCCTGAGGACTGCCAATGCTGAGGCGCCTGCCTGTCTGAACCACTGGCTTTTGCTGGAGAATACTTTCCGAGCCTACGAGCTTAGACAGCTGAGCGGTTAGGATGAACAAACAGAAATCCTTCCCGAAAGGAAATGCGATCCAGGTCAATCAACTGCTGTACCTTCGCCTGAAATGCTTTACAATCTTCCGTCGAATGCCCTGGAGAGCCACCATGATAACCACACTGAACGTGGGGATTGTACCCAGGAGGGTAAGGTTCTGGAACTAGCTTAAGAGCTTTAGGTTCCACCAAAGACTTCTGGATAAGCGATGGTAGCAACTGGCTATACGGCATAGGCACTGGGTGAGAAGGACCATTCCTTCGTTCCAAGTTGTTACGAGGTCGGTTCTGATTTTGACGCTGATTCTGATAACCTCGGCCACGAGTTTGCTGCTTTGTAATGGAAGCGACATAAGATTCCTGATATGGTGCCCCAGGCACGACTGGCTGTTCAGTATAACAAGCCACGGGAGGTACTGATTTCTGATAAGATGATGAACCAACAAAATTCACTGATTCGCTTCGAGGATATTCAACCTTTGGCATGACTGAGTTGATCACAACTTCTTCTTCACTCTGATAGTCACAAGGGTATTCAGTTTCACCAGCTTGATCATATGAAGTAATCTGAATTTTCCCCATTCTTATGGAATACTCGAGGCGTTCTCCTAATGCTGCCACGTCAGAAAAACTTGCCGGAATTCCGAGCAATCTTTTGAAGTACGGATATTGTAGGGAATCTACAAACATGCTTGCCAGCTCTTGGTCTAACAGTGGTGGACGCACTCTAGCAGCAAATTCTCTCCATCTCTGAGCATATTTCCTGATAGATTCATTGTCCTCTTGAGACAACTCTTGCAAATGCATGCGATAGGGAGCTATGTCTAAATTGTAATCGTACTGCTTCAGAAAAGCTCTGGCCAAATCCATCCATGACTGAATTTGATTCCTCTCTAACTGCATGTACCACCTCAAAGACGCCCCAGTCAGACTATCTTGAAAGCAATGGATCATCAACTTGTCATCTCGCGCGAACGCAGTCATTCTTCGACAGAACATCATCAAATGCAGCTTCGGACAACTATCTCCCGTGTACTTCTCAAATTTCGGTGCTTTGAACCTGTAAGGCAACACCAGGTCAGGAACCAAACACATGCCTACAGCATCCAGGTTAACAGCATCTTTGGCTTTCAAAGCTTTCATTTGCTCTTCCAACACTCGGAGTCTTCTACCATCGTCAAGAGCTCTTGGATCTACCATCCCAGCCGTTGGAATATCTCTTCGGTAATTCATCACAGGGAAAGCAACACCTTGATAGTTAACAGGAGGAAAACGCTCATTCTGGGCAACAAACTGCTCATGTCGACCTCGGTTCTCAACAGAAGGCTGTACAACTTGGTCTGCAGCAACGTTGTTCACTTGCGGGAAGTCTTCCATAGAATCATACAGAGGGTTGGACGCCATAGTGAACCCTGTCAAGGTATTGGGAGACTGGAAATTGCCTTCCGACATAGCTACCAATAATCTTCAGCTGACTTCAATGCATGATTCTGCTCTACTCAACCCCTAGGCAGGTCTTCTGACAATCAACAGCTGCTCAGTCCAAACTCCGGGTAGTAACCTTCAAGAAACAAAGGCTGGATCAGAACTCTGGCTAGCTGGAGGATGATATGCAATGCAACACTGATATGCACATGATATGCAAAATGCAGCAAACAATGGAACCACAGCCCCCCACACAAATCTGAATACTGCTGCGCTGACGGAGACGTTCTCTGAAAAGAAGACCAGAATAACGGGTAGGTTGGAAGTCAAGTTTCCTGCACGAAAAACCCCCCACTCACATGTGTGGACCTATATCTGACAAGGTACGGCATCCTATGCGGTCGTCAGCGTCACAGACTTTCATGAGGAATGATACGATTCCCAGAAGGAGTGGCATCGTCATCTCATGAAGAGGCCTCACTTAGCTAACTTCCAAATGATCGGTTCCCAGAGTCGACAATCCTCACGTCTGGACTCCCCTCAGATCCTCAGGACCGGAAAGGAGCACCTCTGCGAGAACCTCGTCTGAGCGCAGATTTTCGTAGGGAACTGTGCCTGCTCAGCAGACAGGTTCGTCTACTACTTCTCCGCAACTATATCTAGGTGCATACTCATACTCAAGCGCAGGTCCGACTTATCTCAATATCATAGAACACCCGTAACACCCCAACAGCAACAGATAATATTGATAAATAAGCCCCAAATAGACAAGCAAACAAGCGCTAGGATTGACTCTCTCTTAGGGGACGTTGGATCCCACAATTGACTCGCCTTCGGGACGTTGGATCCCTAGGAAACTATCAAGTCCCCAGCAGAGTCGCCAGCTGTCGCTACTGCGAAAATCGGCGCCGGCTGACAGAAGAGTCGCCACCGTGCGTTATTTATCCCTCAGAGCGGGAAAGGAAACGCTCGAAGTAAACCTCGCAAAAAACGGGGAAAAGGTATGGTCATCGCAACCAAAACCTGGGTTCGGGAGTCGGTTACGCAAGGGGAAGGTATTAGCACCCCTCACGTCCGTCGTACTCGACGGGATCCACGCTTGCTTGGGCTGTCTACTGGATGCAAAAACAATCTATCTACGGCTGCTAAATCTAAACGGAAGGGAATTGACTCGATAGAGCGTCGCACTCTATGCCTACGTATTCTCAAGAGAGAAAGTCAGAGTCAACGTAGTTCGGGACTACAGGGAGATTGGCTCGCCAAGACCTCGCGTCTTGTGCCTACGTACTTCCACTGTATGGAAGATCAGAGCTTCACGTAGTTCAGGCTAACTACGGCTAAACAAACATTCTCACACGGCAGTGAGAAAAACAACTGGTTTCACGGGGTCGGGAACTTATGGGCAAAACTATGGCTCGGTCTCAAATGCACTTGGGCAAGAGAGAAAAGGGTTACAATTAATCGTCAGCGGGAAAGTCTCGATCGCACAGCAGCGAGAGAACAAAAGTCAGTTGTTAGTATGCTCGCTAGGATATCGCATCCTATGCCTACATATTCTCGTCTGGTACGAGAAATCAGAGCAGCTGTAGTTCGGCTACTTCGGGACCACAGCTCAAATCTCGTTTTATTAATCTCTGAAAAATGGTTACAATGCTTGCATACTGAAAATAAAATCTCCTAGGAAACGCTATCCTATTCTATCCTAAAGAATTGAATGGAAAATAGCCCCCTAACAAGTGGGCGTTCTAAACTATCCTAAAACAAATAAATCCTAAAAAATATTACATCTAATATCTTTTGCTATTTTTCAACTATTTCCTTCTTTTTCTTTCAAATCTTTTCATATATTTTTCTATATATTTTTCTCCTCTTTCTTTTCTTTTTCTATTTTAATATCTCTTTTCAATATACTTTTTTTTTCTCTTTTTCTTTTACTATTTTTTTCTACCTATTTTTTTCTTTTCTTATTTCTTTCTTTTTCAAATATGTTTTTCTATTTATTTATTTTTTCCATATGAAGCAATATATGCAACAAATATAAAAGAAACAAAAAAAAAAAAATAAGGGGAGGGGGTATGCTGGTTACAAAGGGGGGTAAGCAGAAAATAAAAAATAAAACAGCAAATTGAGATTGGGCCCAGCCCAATTAACACAGGAAGCGGAAGGGGGGTGAGAAGAGTGAATGGAGTGTGTAGGCAAAAAGAATTCGTTGGGCCCAGCCCATTCACAGCCAAAAAACAAGGGGGTGTGTGTCTCAAAAAAGTGATTGGGCCTGGCCCACCCTACGCGGTCCATCTTCCTTTCCTTCTCCTTTCACTCTGAAAACCCTAGCCTATCTCTTTTCCCTTTGCTCATGGCGCCGCCGCCGTCATTCTCAATCCCACCGTCTCACCTCCGTTCTCATTCATTTCAACACCTCCGTTCAACTCTCTAATCTCCTCAGACAATTATTCTAAAAAAACTGCAACAAACTCTTTGATGTTCTTTGAGGCAAGTAATCATCGGTGAAGACTTGAGCGCGTTTCTGAAACTTGAAAGTCCTTGGACGTTTGAAGATCTCGCTGAAAGAAGATCTATGAGGAATTGGACGAACAGTTTTCTGGATATTAAGATGAACGCAGATGAAGAATGAAGGAAGTTAGATATGAAGATCTCAGACGTTCTTGAGAAATTTCTGGGTTGTATTGAACTTTTTCTGGACAAGCAAGTTGAAGGTTGACGAAGACTTGTCTGGATCGGAGTTCCCTTCGAAGATTCGCTTGCTTATCGATTTCTGGAGAATGAAATGAAGGATGTTCTTGAAGGTTCTTTGGATTTGCTGGCTGTTCGTGTGGTTCTTCTGGAGATGAAGATCGGAGACGAAGATGAACCTCCCTGCTGAAACTTGTTTCTGGAAATGATGATTGTTGAAAAGAAGTTGATGAAGTTTCTTGAAACTCCTTTTTCTGGCAATCTGATAGACGGATGTGGTGGAGATTGGATGACCGATGGTTGGTTGAAGAAGGTTGATCGATGAAGGTGGAGGTTATGGAGGTGGGAGATGGAGGTTTGAGGCTTTCTGGTGAGATTGGTGGTGGCCGGAAGTTGGATCGGAGGAAGATGAACATCTGACCGGAGAAGATGAAGATTAGAGGAGAGGATATGAATTCTGGGTTTTTGGTGGTTTTCTGGGGAGATTCATGGCGGCCAGAGTACTGGTGTGGTGGTTGGATGAGAGGAAGATGGAGGTAGGAGATGAAGGATAATCGGAGTCTGGAGAAGTTAGGTTTCCGGCGAAGGGTGCGGTGGCCGCCGGCCATGCATGCCGGTCGGCGAGCTTCCGGTGAGGGTTGCTGAGGGGACAAGTGGCGTTAGGAGGGAAGAGTGAGTGGCACGCGTGGTGGGGTGGTTGTGTGCATGCAGGCCACGTGGGGGGAAGGTGGCAGATAGAGGGAGATGGTGCGTGATGGCGTGGCGTGCGTGGAGCATGTAACGTGGGTCCATCCTCCTGCATACACGTGGCGAGCTTGCATTTATAGGCTGATAAATCCTGGAACGTTCTAGACTCTTCTGGGAATTGCTGGAAGATACTGGACATTTTTGCTGGAAACTTGGACTTTTTGGACTACGAATTGGGCTTCTGCACTGATGATATGGGCCCAAAACGAAAAACAGACAAAAACCACCCAAAAAACTGAAATGAACTAACATGATTAAAATTTGGATTAAATGGAAATGATTAATGGATTAAACCTAATTAACTATTAAAACTAATCTAATTAAATTCTATAAATCCTAATTAAAAAACTCTAATAAATCTCCAACAAAACTATATTAAATTCTAAAAAAAGACTATATTATTTAATTTCTAAAACATTATATCCTAAAAAACTATTTATTTAATAAGAGAAAATCTATTAAAAGAAGATTAAAAGCTATTAAAACTATTAAAAAAATCACTAATATTCTAAAAATTCTATACTATCTTAAAAAAATCTATTAACTCCTAAAATGATTAAAAATCTATTTAAAAAGAATTAAAAACTATTAAAAATCCTATTAAATCCTAAAAAATGCTAAAAGCTATTAAAAAGAATTAAAACTATTAAAAAAAATCCTATTAATATTCTAAAAAATGAAAAAAGCTTTAAATCTATTAAAACTATAAAATTCTAAAAATGACCAATAAAATCCAGAAAAATCACAATAATTCCCAGAGAGACAAAATAGCACCGAACGACACATAACACCGCGAGAGCGCACCAAAATAGCCGGTAAAAATAAACGGGCACCGAAATATCCCAAAAATATGATTCTACCTATCTAAACTGATTAAAAAAAACCTGAAACACGAGACGAGAGCTGTGATCCCTGATAAAATCAAAACAAATGAAAAATGCATTGTATGCAATATGCAGATGCGAATGCGATTATGCGTCGAAACATCGAGCCAGATACGAGACCCGGTTGGTCAAATTTTAGGGTGCAACACTATGCACATACAAGTCCAATTAGACAAACATACACCATACATACATGTAGCCAAGTGAATTCAAACACGAAAATTGATTCAAAACAGCTTGGCATGAAAGATGATATGCAATTTTCATTTTGGTATTTTTGCAAACAGTAAGATGTTCAAAAATTAATTCTAGGCAACTTTTGATCAAACTAATGCTTCAATCATGTTACACATATGTCATTGAAAGTATTCAAGCACAAAAATCAGTTCAAAACAGTTTATGACAGAAAAATGGTATGCAAGTTGTGTTATGTATGAAAAGTGCATTTTGGAAGTGAGGAATCAGACAGTGTGGAAACAGGCCACATAACTTGCATGCATACATCACAGATGAGTTACTAGATGTGAACAAGTTCAAGAATCAGGCAATTTTCAATCAAAACCAATTTGGACAAGATGGTTGTAATGCAAAGAAAAACAATTTGGTAGTATTTGCTGCAGCAGGGCCTTTTCAAATGGAAAGTATTTCAAGCCAAAACAGAAGCACGTACATATCGTAAATGTAATGATGGGTGAGATTGAATGCAAAGAAGCTTGTCATATTGCACCTAAAACCAGAATTGGCAAGTGGTAGGTTCATGGCACATGTCTTTCAGCACAACAAGCTAAAAATGCCAATCAAGGGAACATGATGTAAATCTAGAAATGGATAGTCTACATACCTCTTGTAGACTGTCTTGAGCAAGTTAGAACACCAAGAAACCCAGAGAAACTTCAAATGCCACTTAGCCTTGGACTTTTCTTCTTTGTGAAGCAAGAATGCAATCCTTAAGACAGTTGGAGAAATAAGATATACCAATGATCCTTAATGCTTTGGACAGCTAAGAAATGATATATGTGAGGTGTTTGAGTGATTAGAACATCAAAGGAATGTCTAGAACAAGTTTTGACAGATTTTGTGGCTTTTGGTCAAAGTGACTTGGTATTGAAGTTGACTTTTTGAATGGTGAGGTTTTTGAGTGGTCTAAGGTCATGGACACCTTCTATATCATATTTAGAGATTGTGGGGATGATGTTTGGGGAGTTTGAGTGTAGAGAAATGATTTTGGCAACAATTGTACCAAGACAGATTTTGGTGGTTTTTGGTGAAAATGTGATTTTGTGATTTTGAAGCAAAGTGTGCTAGAGCAAGGGCTTGAGCTTTCTCTGGTTTTTTAGAGTAGATATTGTGTATCCAATGAAGTGGTGAGGGCCTCTATTTATAGGCAAATGAATGAAGGGGGCAAATTTGGAGATTTCCTTCATATGAAGGAAAGATTTACTTTTTTGATCAAACCTCCACAAAGAGGTTTCCTTGGCTGATAGGTAAGCTCTAAAGTCAAGCTTCATGATGAGTTTGAAGTGGCTAAATTCAGGCTAGAATTCATAGGTTGATGGCTGGCTCAGATTTGTCTTTCCACCTCATGCTTGCCATTTTCACTTTAAGTGCAAGTTGTAAACCCACTTGCAAGCCCACTTGCAAACTTGGCTAATTCCATTTCCTCTGCATTTTCATTGTATTTCCAAGCTACAAAATCTCTACATATCAGATAAAACATGTTTCAAAAGCTGAGATTAGCCCAATTGATCAAATGAATGATTTTTGAAAGTTTGTCAATGTGGGACTCAAGTGTGAAAACACCAACTTGCCAAATCCATGATTCTCAGCTCACAAATCCTTTTGAGATGTTCTAGTACTCTTTAGAAAGCCCTCAAATAGCTCTAAAATATTCATGTTTTCATGAGTTTCAAATTCCTAAAGGAACTTGGCCAAAAAAATCTCTCAAAGTTTCTAAAAAATGAGCTTAAAAGTGAAAATTTTCCAAGTCTTTTTCCCTTCTTGAAATGAATTTGATCATAACTCCAAATCTATGCATTTCCTGATCATGGAACACTTAGGGACTTTTGTAGGATTTGTCAAGAGCTTTCTAATAAGCTTTGAACCACTTCATTTGGATGTGTGGTTAAGGAGTTATGGTTTAGCCCCTTTTAAAACCCTAATTTCCCGATTTTTCGATTACTTCCTCATCCTTGATCCAATGGTCATGAAAATTGATAGGCAAGTGCAATATGATATAAGGAACATTTTTTATTCACACTTTGAAGTCCAATTCCTTAAATTTTAAGAGTTTACTTTTCGGTCAATCGTACGATCGATCGGTGACTACCGAGTCGCCTGTTGACACTCTGGACTTCCTGAGACTTTGACACTTCTTGAATGAACTTTATTAAGCTATATGAACTTCATGGATCATAATCCCACCATTAAAACACCTTCCAACACCAAAGTTAAACTACAGTTGACTTTTAATAGTCAAAAACCCTAATCGGGTGCCCTGAAATGCACTGCTCTTGATTCTGGGGTAACAACCTCAAATTGGGTACTCAATTAATATCATATGATTCCTTGATCTTGTTTCATGATTGAATTATTCTAAAACTTGGATTGATCACAAACCCTAAAGCTTCGATTTGACTGTACAAAACCATGATTCATCTGTTAACTTGACAAAGACAAACTTGCACCGGGTTAGGGTTAGATAATTTATGAGTATGCTTCTAAAATGATAATTAGAATCTAAGGGGTAAAAATTTGGGGTGCAACAACATGCACACCAAATTCGTCATAATCAACAGCAATCAAAGACATATCAACATAACGAACATATTCATCAAATCCCTACGGGGTTAAGGAATCCCCTCTACCAAATTTCATGTAAACACCAATCCCAATCAGTTCCCTACCCCCTTACCTCGATTAATTGCTCCGATCGTTGAAGAATTCCTACAAATCTGATCGCTCTTCCTTGTTCTCTTCCCTTGTTCTTCCTCCTTGTTCTTTCTCTTCAACCTTTCTCCTTAATCTTGGTTCTGAGAAGTTTATCGTGTTTTTTTTCCTTCTTTTCCCCCAAAACCCCCTTTTATATACTTACTCCAATAATAATAATAGTAATAATAATAATAATACAAATACAATATTACTATTATTTATTAAATTATTATCATTATTCATTATATTATATTAATATTAACTCTATGGCTTATTAAAAATAATCCTTATCAATTAAGGGCACCCACCAACGCGCTAGACACACTCCCCACACAAGGACACACCAAAAAGACTAAATAATTAAAATGGATGTTACAACTCTCCCCCACTTTAATTATTTTCATCCTCGAAAATTACCTGATGGAAACAATTTCGGATACGCTTCCCGCATCCTGCTTTCCAATTCTCAGGTCACGCTGCCTCTTGCAGTACCTCCTCAAGCCACTTTCACCAAGGATATCTCCTTCCATCGGAGTTGTTTCTCGTTCAAAAATTCGCACTAGAAGTGCCTCAGCAACCAAATTATCTCTCACTTGCACACCATCCAATTGAATCAAAGTACCTCCTCGGCTTAAACACATGAACACATCCTGCAATTTTCACAAATGATAGCGGTAAAATAGTCTAACATGCTATTTCCCCCATGTTTCCGCTGTGCCACTCTGATACAGGTAAACAAAACATAATGTGTGCTTCCGAGACTTCAAAGCTCGACCAACCCTAGTTACCATCATAACTATCAACACACGTCTTTTCTTGGATCCTTTTGATCTTTTCAATCGCCTCTTGCACAAATTCTGGTCCGAGTACAACACTCTCGCCGGACACATATCGACACAACGGAGTCCTACACCACCTACCATACAAAGCCTCGTACGATGTCATTATGATACTAGAATGATAACGGTTATTGTAGGTAACTCAATCAACGACAATTAACTGCCCCCAGATCCATCATGATCCAACACACAAGCTCTCACCAAATCCTCTACATACGGGATAGTTCTCTCTATCTGTCCATCCGTCCACGGATGCTAAACAGAGTTTAACTTTAATATGGCACTCAAAGTGTCTGCCATTCTCCCAAAATTTCATCTAAAACGCAGATTCCCATCTGACACAATATTCGATGATATCTCACACTACTTCGCAACTTCCTCACTATACATCTTAGCTACCTCCAGCATAGAATGATTCATCCTCATTAGTAAGAAATAAGTTAATCTTTTCAATCTATTCTTAACTACTCAAATCAAATCATATTCCTTTAACTTCTTTAGAAAACCCGACAAAAAATCCATGGGAACACTATTCTATTCCACTCAGAAATATTCAACAGTTGCATCAGGCCCAACACTTCCCACTGTTCCAACTTCGACTTTCCACAAGTCTAATCAGCATTCATAACCTCAACTCTCTCTTTCTCTCCACCTATGGCCATCAAAACAATCTCCCACATTCGGTCACATCTTCATAGCACCTAGATAGGTACTCAATTCACCTTAATGTCCTTTTTCCAGGGTACTCTTATCCAACCCACAATACTGGAGCACAAACTCTATCACGACATCTCATGGCACCATTTCCATCAATCCAAAAATCAGCTCTTCGACTCAATTCATTAAATTCAATCAGTCTACTAGCTCAAATTAGAATTCCAACTCCTCGACTCTCATCAAGATTACCCATAGTCAGCCTCAACATACAAAGCTTAACTCCATAAGAAGTCTCTTTACAGACCAAACTCATATCTCGAATTTTCTTAATCAGTGCTAACTTCTTTACCATCATCATCGGTATATACCCAAAAATTCTCCAACTCGATGCGTCAGCTACCACGTTGTCTCGCCCGAATGGAAATTCAACCCAAAACCATACTCCTCCAGAAGTCCCAATTATTTCCTCTGTCTCATCTCCAACCCTTTCAAATCAAACAAATATCTTAAGCTCTTAAGATCACCAATCATCTTACATCTCAACTAAACAATTAAGGCCTCCAAACTCCGGCACAATCAAACGACAGCAACCAACTCTAAACCACCTGTCAGATAATTCCTCTTACATACTTTAAGTTGCCTTAAAGCATAACTAACATTCGCTGATGTTGCACTTAATATATCTCCCAATCATCTCAACAAAGCATCCCAAAACACCACAATTAGTTCCATCGGATACGGCAAAACCAACACACGAACTCTTTGAACTTTCTTCACAGAGGTATATCACCGCTTCTTCTCCAACACCGATAACTCAACTTCCTGATGCTCAACATAATCCTCTATACTCTTCGAATATATCAGAATATCATCCGTTAACACAACCATTGAATCGCTTATTTAAGTATGGAAGGTCCCATGCCAACTGGACACTCAATTTGTGAGCTATGGCGGAAACACGGACCACACCTTCCGCACTTACCACAACATCCAAACACATTCCATCAATAAATATATTTAATCCCATGCCTCTATTTCGCCATCACCTATAGCATTGCAAAAACTTCCAACGCTTCGAACCATGCGTTATTCCGGGTTACGGTTCTCCCGTTACGTCAAAAATACGACAACAACATTTTCACACTTGAAAGGCCATTTAACACACCTTCAACTCTTGAAATTTTTAAAGGTCTAATTATATCAATATCGTATTCCCCATTCTTACTTTCTTTAATATTCACCAGGAGTCACTATCCACCCTTTACATACTCGACCTCACAAACTGTTACCGTAGCATATCCACCAGACACGAGTCTCAAAACTACTCACTCAAATTAATTCCTTGACCACCCAAACAGACATACAATACAGAGCTCTCAATATCGGGCTAGTTTCTGCAACTAAGTCGATCACAAATCTACTTCACGTCCGGACTGTATATCACTGTTTTGTCAGGATAACCTTCAGACGACCACACTTAATCGGCAACCCGCCAACTTCTCTACTTTCATCAACACTCTAAATTCCCCTCAAAATTAAACATCTCAACACTGTCCTGCGCCGACTCGCCAAAACAACTTTTAAGAATTTGGCTTAACTCCAAACAATTCACTGTACACACCATCTAAGCCCGCAAGACACATTTATTCCCTCCAACATGATCCTGTCAAACTATAATAGCGTTTAACAACACACTGAGCCATCACTCCACACTTGAAGCATCTTGGAGAGGCACAACTTTCTCCCCCACTTATTTCAATCCAACTCCTGCAGTCTCTAGTCTCTGGCGACTGTTGTCCCACCAAGCCTCAGTTTCTCCTTCCAGTATGTGAGTACCAAACCGCACTTTATGCTCATCACTATAACCCATTGTCCTGAAAACTTTCTCAATCGCCTTCAGCCACTTCTACACAGCTTCAGGATCCAAATTTCCTCCTTCAAACGTCAGCGGCTTGTTACTCCGAAACTGTGCCAAATCCCCAAATTGCGCACCCGCCGCTTGGTTCTGATTAGCAACCACTTGCGCCATTGCTTGCATAACGGCAGCCAAAGCATCATCATTCCTTCCTGCCATACTTCTCAACCATAACAACACCAGGTTAAAAGGTACACAACCTCTATCCTAAGGACAGACTCAACCACTACACTGGCCGGACGGACCTGTAGCACCCCAAAATTAGCCTTCTCGTTTTTATACTTGGCTTATGTTTCATTTTTCGCATTTAGCTTTTTGCATTGCATAGCATTCAGTCTCGAGGCATGGGATCTATGTGTTCCTGTGGCTCAGGTGCATTTCGGAGCAAGAGATTTAACAGCGAATAATGAGCATTCAGATCTTCGGCATTTATTTTGCCCAACAATCGAGAGATCAATTTTATTCGGTTTTGCAGGTTAATTTCATATCAGAAAGCAGCACTCAGGCTCATCACAAGTATTATCACAGTGACAACGGTAAAAACAATGAGGTTCAGCAGCTAAACAGAGCTCCAGACAGTTGAAACAGGGCAAATGGACAGATTTCCCACCAAAAAGCGTCAAATTCAAATTTTTGAAGGTGTTAATCGGTTAATACATATGGTTAACTGATTAACCATTTGAAAATCAGCCTAGAATTGAAGTGTTAACAGTGTTAACCGGTTAACGCATATGGTTAACTGGTTAACCATAGCAGAATTTGCCCTGTACGTGAATTTTCAAGTGGATTTGCTTTGGGGTCCAATTTTGATCACTTGAAAGCTCATTTTTGCACTTGGGAAGGATCTAGAACATCATTTAAAATTTGGTTAAATTTCATTTCTCTCCAAAATCCCAAACCTCATTCCATACCACAATTTCCAAACCAACTTCCAAGCCTTTGTTTTGGATCCCAACCAAAGTGGTATTTAAGTGAATTACTCCAAACCACACTAATATAACCTTCATAATTTCTATTTCAAGTTCAGAGTTGATCAATTCTCTCAATTTCCTCCATAGTTAAAACCTTCATTCAAAGCTCTTTTCCATTGAAATCATTGATTCTTCATTGGAATCCTTGATTTCTAAGAGCAGAACCTCCATCCATTATATTGATTGAAGTGATTTCATCATTCAATATTCGTGCAAGTTCAGATCTGGATTTTGAGGTGATTGTAGAAGTGTTTATTTGGAGTAATTTGACTTAATTGTGAAGGATCTTCATTCATACAACATCAACTAGCTTGGATCTTGAAGTATTCTGGACTTCTTTGCTTAGATCTACATGATTACAATTGAGTCAACAATTACCAAATCAATTCTCCGATTCGTAGGTTGGATTTCTGATCCGATTTAATTTTCAAGCTTATTTGCATGTTTACCATGTTAATCTTCATATTCGATTGAATTGTGATTGATTTGAGTTGTTTGATCCATGATCTGGTTTTGTTGATATGTTTACATGCTATTTAAATCATGATTTTCTGGTTTAAGTTCGTGAATAAGTGATTATGCGATCATCCGGTTGATCGGATAAGTGCTTATTTGCTGGAAAGTGGTTCTGTTTGCTGTTTTTCTGCTTCTAGTACAGTGTTAACCGGTTAATGTATATGGTTAACCGGTTAACCAATTCAAATATTCAAATGTTTCAAAGATTTCAGGGTGCTAACCGGTTAACGCCTGGTGTTAACCGATTAACACCTACAAATTTCCATATATTCACTTGTTTTACACAGGTTAACCGATTAACAACATGTGTCAACCGATTAACACTGTTCCAACCACAATTTACTGTTTGCTTGCATGTTCACGTACCGGTTCAATTCGAATCATCATAGATCAGTGTGATGCATTAGAATTGAATTGTTTTGGATATTTGCTATTGTTTGTGGTTGTTTAATCATCATGTTGTTGCCATGTATGATCATTCTTTCAATTATTTGCATGTTTGTATGTGGTTCGAGTCAATCATTCGTTTGCATGTTCGTATGCTTTCATCTCTTGTTTTCTCCACATGTTTGCATCATTCTTGCATTGCTGTTGAGGTCGAGACGCGTTTGTGGCGGCTGCTGCCCCACACATTTTTCCTCCCTCTCACCATTCTAATTGTGCATTTTTTATGTTTTCCTTTATCTACTTATAATTGATTCTTCCTTTGTTCTTCTTGTGCTTTCTTGCCGTGATCCCCATAGGATTCCTAGTCCCTCCGTTTAGGATGGGAGTAGGAGAGACATTAGGTGTTCAATCCAAGTATGATCACATTAGGGTAGATGTTTCCCCTTTTCATCCCAACTTTAGGAGTACTTTGCATGATAACGTTAGGGCCGAGTTTCCATTAGACCTTCCGTGTGTCTTCTCTTCTCATCTCAAAATCATGCTAACTCATTTAATAAAGGCGATAAACATTGCGCACTACGAGCCTTAAGCTACATGGGGAATGATGAGTGAGGGGTCTCCTCTCGCTTATCTAGAATGTTTAGTATCCGTCCCGTTTGGGGGCGATATACGACGCATTCGCCTCCATGTCATAGTATTTAGTGCAACGTGAATCACAAACCGAATTAATTCACTTCACTAAAAAATACAAAACAAATTCAAACCTTTTTCCTTTGGGATTAATCGGGAACTTATTTTCAGAAAAGAGTGTCGTTAAGCTTCGGTTCTACTGCAAACAGGCTTTGTCCCTAACTGCTGGAACAGAGGTTTAACCCTACTAGATTAAAACGCTTAATCAACCTGTGGTTTCGTGTACGCCCGAACTATGTTCGCTCTGATCTTTCATACCAGATGAAAGTACGTAGGCACAAGACGCGATGTCTTGGCGAGCAACCTTTCCCCCCTTCTCTCCCGTAGTTATCCGAACTAAGTTGACTCTGATCTTTCATACCAGATGAAAGTACGTAGGCACAGAGATGCGATGCTCTGCCGAGTCTCTCTTTTCTTTTCTTTTTGTCCCGCAAGCCTGTAGCATAGATAGTTTAAACACACCCTTAGATAGACAACAAGCGTGGATCCCGTCGAGTACGACGGACGTGAGGGGTGCTAATACCTTCCCCTTGCGTAACCGACTCCCGAATCCAGGACTGGGTTGCGATGACCTCGTCTTTTCCCTTTTTCGTTAGGTTTTTTCGATCGTTTCCTTTCCCTCTCTTTGGGATAAATAACGAAAGGTGGCGACTCTTCTATTTTTGCCGGGTGTTTTTCGCAGTTGCGACAGCTGGCGACTCTCCTGGGGACTCTGGTTCCCTATGCGAGTCACTCCTAGCGCTTGTCTGTTGCGTCTTTGGGTGTTTATTTTTGTACTTTTTTTTGCTTTATGTACTTTATCTGTTGTATATTATTGCATTGCGTTTCTGTTGTTGTTGTGCTGTGGGTTGGGTTGTTCTATTGAGAGATAAGTCGGACCTGGGCTTGAGTATACACATAGGAGTTGAGTGGAGATTAGCGGGAGCTTGTGTGGCGTCTGGATGTGCAATAGCTCCCGCGAAATTCACATTCAGACGAGGTTTTTCTTTAGAAATATTCTATCCTGCGCGTCTGGTGCAGTTGAGGGAATATTGACTTAGAGAGACTGTCGATTCTGGAGACCGATCATTTGGGAAGTCAGCTAAGTAAGGTCGCTTCGTTAGACTATGATGCCAAACCGGAAATGGTGAACGTATCATCGTTTCTCGAAAATCTGTGACGCTGACCACCGGCATAGGATGTCGTACCTTTCAATACTAGAACCCACATGTGAGAGGGATGGGTTTTTGCAGGAAACCTGGCCTTCAACCAACCCTGGTTTTCTCGTCAGGGCAGAATTTTGATCCTGAGTGTTCTATCTAGTGTGTTATCTCAGTGTTCTGATTAGAGCAAAGCTCTGGTTGAATTCAGTCAACGGCACAGCAGTGCATTTGAGCATTGGATACCTTGATCCCATGTGTGCATATGCATCTCATTCTGCATTTAACATTGCATGTTTATGTGTGTTACAGGTTCTCGTCTATCCCTTGATTCTGGTACTGGTCTTATTCAGAGATGGAAGTTAGCAGAAAGAGGATTGTTGTGTATAAGTTTCCGACACCTGAGTTGGGACCTTTATTTGGTATGGTTTCCTTAGCCGAGCCTGGTGTTCTTGCAGCTTTCAAAGAGCAGTATGGTGGAATTCTTAAGTTTGTCCTTAAGCTTACGACTGATGAGCATGGAGCTATTCATACCTTGTTGCAGTTTTATGATCCTCCACTGAGATGCTTCATATTTCCGGACTATGTGTTGGTTCATACTTTGGAAGAATTTGCTTACATCTTGGGTGTTCCTATTCTGAACAAAGTGCCTTTCTTCAGTTCCGAGGAAGAACCTAATCTTGAGGAGTTGTTTGTCGCTCTTTATTTGAGCGCCTCTGACTTGGTAGATCATGTTATCAGTAGAAACAGAGTTTCCGGATTTTCTTTGCCCTTCATGGTCGACAAAGCCCGAGAGTATGCTGACAAAGGTTGTTAGGTAGTTTTTAGTGCTATATTGGCTCTGTGTGTTTATGGCATTGTGTTGTTTCCCAATGTACCTGACTTTGTGGATTTTGATTCTTTTCATGTCTTCGCTTCCAAGAATCCCGTACCTACTCTTCTAGGAGACTTGTATCATGCAGTGCATTACAAGAACGATAAAATAAGAGGAAATATGGTTTCTTGTTGGGCGCCGTTGTTACATAAGTGGTTTGTTGATCCCCTTCCTAGTTCTGGAGCTTTTGTGACTTCCGCGAACTCAGCTGAATGGTCAAAGAGGCTTATGGGTTTGACGGAGAAGAATATTTCCTGGTTCAATCGAGACTTGTTGGGTCGTGAGCTTATTTTACGTTATGGTAGCTTTCCTAATGTGCCTTTGATAGGGAGGAAAGGCATTACTGTTGCACCCCAAAGTTTGCCCAACCTTTTCTAACCTAGGTTTATGCTTCAATTGCATAATCATTTGCATTGTCATCATGTACATAGTGTATTCATCTGCATTGCATAGCATAAGCAAGCTATCTTAATCAGGAGATCAAGTGCTATTCTTATCTCAAGAGGCATATTCAAGGGTTTCATTCATATTCAAGACTACTCAGGTCATCAGGGAAGAATTTGAGCTTTGAAGAGTTGACAGGTTGATCAGTGAGTTCTCCCCTATCTTGAGGTTATTTGGGGATCATCAGAGGAAGTGTGAGACATGAGCCAAGAGCATGAGGTGTGTATGGATGTTATGAAGAGCCTAGATGATCATTTTTTAGGAGTAACCAAGTCATTGGAATGATTGCAAGAGCCTCAGTTGAAGTCAGTCAACTAGGGTTTTGTCTGGGTCAACACTAGGTCAACCCTAGGTCAAAGACTTGTTTTGAAAGGCATCCAGGATCATTTGAAGAATGTGGGATTCATTATTTGCTATATGGATATGGATATGGTGTTGTGCTAAAGAAAAATCAACAGGAGTCAGGGAGAAGAGGAGTTACCAAATTAGGGTTTCAGTGTAAAATCCCCTAATTTAGGTCCAACTTCAAAGCAGTGTAACTCAAGATGCAAGCTTCATATGAATTTATGGTCCACATGAAACTTGTAGAGTATCTTCATAGATTTAATTTGAGTGGTGGAAGTCATCAAGATGATTTATATAGCTCAAGTTATAACTCTTGCAAGTTACAGGTCATCTGTGGTATCTGAAATTTTGTCTGTGAAAGTTGTCTGTCTTCCAAGCTACGTTTGACCTTCAAGGAAATTTCAAATGGATTTCTGGCCAACATGATAGTTGTTCCTCATTGTCTTAGATTTCTAGAAAGGTATGGTATGCCTTCATATGATTTGTGGAACTCTACTTATGTCCTTGGCAAGCAAAGGGTATTTTGGTCATTTGAGAATTACAGGTCATTCTTAGCCTATGCCTAAAACTCATACAAGGGAGCTTCAAATGAAAAACTTCACAGCATCAAAGTTGCTCAAAATGTCATTTTAAGTCTAGAAAAGAGGTCATGGAAGTTTGGAAATGCATAGAACAAGACTTGACAAAAGTTGGTGGAAAATGACTTAAAAAAGGCATATAACTTGAAAAAGTTCAAGTTGGAAAATGGTTTGAGAGATTTACAAATCCAAAATGGGTCATGTAATATACCAAATTGAACCCCAACAACATTTTAAAGACATTGGTTCAGCCACTTTTTTGAGTTAGGGTTTAAATTTTGGACTTGCTTTGTAATGTTCTTGCTTGCATCATAAGGCATCCATGTGAAACTTAGCAAAAGGAAAGGGATCAGCATGATAAGCACTCATATCCTTCCAATAACTCATATGAGGAGATTTTAAAGTGGAATTGAAGGGTTGTAAGGACAATTGAGGCATGAGATGAGATATTTCAAAGTGTCATTACATGAGAATTTCCACATTCTTCCACCACATTCTAGAATCATCCTAGAGGGATCCAGAAACTTCTAGGCATCTCCATCATCATCTATATATTGAATTGAGTCCATTAGTGCAAAAGGTTGGTGAAAAGAAAGTGAGGAGAGAGAGAATTCCATAGTTTCTTCAATTGCAAGTAAGAGAGAATTATCATAATACACCATTTATGTTCAAGACTTTTATTCATCTTCCATCTGTGGTGAGTTGTGAGTGTGAAATATCATCCTCCAAGGTCCATCCATGGCTGTTTAAGGAGCTCTTTCTCAAAACTCAAGATTGTGCATCAAAGTTGCAGCCAAGGATACAAGCTTTTCCCTCCATTTTCTTTGCAAACAGAAAGATCCCTACACCTCAAGGATCATCTGAGGAGCTAGCCAAGTCTTGGATTGCACGAATTCTCAACTGTCTCCACCAATATTCAAGGTATGAAGTTCAATTCGTATCTCTGTAATTATGACCTGTTAGCATGTTTCTTTAGGGTAGATTTGCTAGGGTTAGCTAGAAGATGATGTGCAGAAACTTAGGGCACCATTGATGATGATTCATGTCAGGGCAGTCAAACTTTTAGGGTCAAGAACTCGTGGATTAGGGCAAGATAATCTTAGCTTTTTAGTTTAGAGTGATTAGCATAACACATAGAACATTCTAGTATTGTTTGAGCAAGTTTAATAACCATGCATATCAGTGTACAATGGTGGAACTAAGATCTTAGGGTTCTCTGTTTGCGAATTATAGGAAGTTTTAGGAGAAATTAAGAGTGCAGTTGTGTTCCTGGGAAAGAATAGAGCAAGATTTCTCTTTATAGTTTGGGATTTGATGGAGAATCGAGGGAGATTGAATGAGTTGAAGGTTCTTGCATGGGGTGCGATTTCTGAAACCCTAATGGCATGTTGGGGACGATGACCCCTGATCGTTGGATCTCTTCAAATTATTGACCTGTTAACCCAATCGCACGGTCCATATTCAAAGAAGAAAAACGGAGGGAACCCAAAGCATCAAAACGCGCCGTTTACTAAATGAAGTGTCTGGGCCTGGATCAGCAATCCTATTCCCACCCCAAACCTAAGCCCAAGGGAAATGAACTTGAAATGGTTGCTAAATACACCGCTCGCGTGTCATTTTTTCTTTTATTTTTTTCATTCATTTTTCTGATGCATAATGGGCCCAGACATCTGCTAATCACGCCTCCCACTTCCCTGGCCCATCAATAAATGAACTGAGCGCCTATGCTTGTGACACCCCCTCCCCATTTAATTCTTTTTTTTTATTTTCATTTTCTTTAATTTTCTTTGATCTTGTAAAATCCATATAAAAATGAAAAAAGCTTATTTTTAATTGGTTCTTTTTGTGGTAGATTCATAATTCTGTTAAGAAAAATATCCAATAATAAAAATAGCATTTTATTTTGTTTTAATATTTTTTGTGCATTTTTCTTTTAAATAGCTTTTTAATGAGTTTAGTTTAGTACATAATTTTGTTGATTTTAGTTCTAATAGTTCCCTTTAAATTTAGGACCCATTCTTTTTAGGATATGTCACTTAGGACTTCAACTTGTATATAGGATTTAATTTGCAATTTTAGGATTAATTTTTAGATGATTTGATTAGGTGAGATTAGAGTGGTTAAAATTAGGGTTTTAAGTGGGCATAGGTGAGATAGATTAATTCTTTTAGGAATTTTGATCTGATTTTGGGGTATGGGACTATAGGGGTTATGGGTAGATAATAGATCCCTTAGAAAATATTAGGTTTCCCTTACTGCTACTAGTATATTGCTTGTATTTGATTGATTGTGTGGTGTGCCCTCCTTAGGGTTATTATTTGTCTGTGAGGGGTATTGGGCTTGTTTGGGGATTGGGGTTTGAGTTGAAGACTGTGTTGACGAAGCCCATTTGAAGATCAAAGAGAATGAAGACCAACTTCCAGAGTTGATGAGGAGTATCTCTTGCTGGCAGCTGTTGAAGTTTCTAGGATCTAGGAGTTAGGCAGAGCTCTAGAGTAGCAAACTTGATTCTCAAACATGGAAGGTCTTGACTGCCTCCATCCCTCTCTGTGATGCAGAGTCTCTCTAAGACATTCACCCCCTTCCTTTGGAAGGCTTGGTGATAGTGTCTAAGAGATAGAACTCTTGAGAGAAATATTCTTGTGTTGTTATCAGTCTGTTTGCCACCTTTGGTGGTCAACTGATTATTTAACACCCAGTTCATTCTTGTGATTGATTCCTCAGCTTGGAGAGTAGGACTTAAAGAAAAGCCATTGGGAGAGTGAAGATCAAAGACTGATGTCTGCTTGAAGCAGATGCTGATGAAGATTGCTTTGCTGTTTAGTTTTAGCTGTTTTAATTCTTGATGTATTGTGTGAATTTCCCTGACTGTATTATTTGTTGTTTAACCTGTTGGGTTGAAAGTGAATTTTATTCACTTTTGCCTATTGTTTTTTAGGTTCGAGGTTGAGTGGGACTCCCTTGCCTCGCTTGTATTGCTGCATCCATGCATTTTACTGCTTTATTGTATATATCTGTTGTTTCTATTTCCGTCTATTCCCTTAGGATCTCTGTTTCTCTCTGCGCAAGAGAGGAGCATGATAGACATTAGGTTTTAACCCATGCATGATAACATTAGGGTAGATTTTATTCCCCTTTTTTCAACCCTAGGATTTGTAGAGTGTCATCTCTTCTTTCCTCAAAACAACAGAAAAACAATAATAAAGGTTATAACAGAGATTAATTCATTTCTTCCGTCAAAAGATTTGAACAAACATTAACCTTTTTGCAATAAGAAAACCCTTGTTTAAGGTGAGATTTTTCATAAAAGACACTTGAACAGCTTGTGTCGTGCGTAGCCCGAACTACGTTTGCTCTGATCTTCCATGTAGTGTGGAAGTACGTAGGCATAAGATGCGATATCCTAGCGAGCAACCTTCACCCCTTTCCCGTAGTTAGGCGAACTACGTTGACTCTGATTTCTCGTTCCAGACGGGAATACGTAGGCATAAAGTGCGATGCTTTACCGAGTCATGTTTTCTTTTTCTTTTCAGACCTCATCCTTTAGTTTAGATAGAAGTGTAATCCGTACAAACCAAGCAAGCGTGGATCCCATCGAGTACGATGGACGTGAGGGGTGCTAATACCTTCCCCTTGCGTAACCGACTCCCGAATCCAGGTTTTGGTTGCGATGACCATACCTTTTCTCGTCTTTGCGTTAGGTTTACTTCGAGCGTTTCCTTTCCCTCCTTTGGGATAAATAACGCACGGTGGCGACTCTTCTGTCAGCTGGCGCCGATTTTCGCAGTAGCGATAGTTGGCGACTCTGCTGGGGATCCAACGTCCCCTGGCTTGCTAAGGACTGCGATAGTTCCTTATGCATTTGGGATCCAACGTCCCTTAAGAGAGTCAATCCTAGCGCTTGTTTGCCCGTCGAGGATTTTGTATGGATTTACATTTCTGTATTTACATTTCAGCATTTTATTATTATTATTATTGCTGTATTGTGGGGTGTGACGGGTGTTCTATGATTGAGAGATAAGCCGGACCTGGGCTTGAGTGCACCTAGATTTAGAGTGGAGATTAGTGGGCGCGCACGTGCTTTGCATGTCCTAGTGTCCCGCGAAATCCACACTCAGACGAGGTTCTTCTGGTTGGCCTCCTGTCCTGCCCTTTGGGTGGCTCGGGTTGCTGGTTAGTTTGATTGTCGACTCTGGGGACCGATCATTTGGAAGTTGGCTAAGTGAGGCCTCTTCAGGATTTGATGATGCCACTCCTTCTGGGAATCGTATCATCAACCCTGAAAGTCTGTGACGCCGACGACCGCATAGGATGCCATACCTTTGTCAGTTACTAGGACACCTACCTGTGAGAGGGTTTGGGGTTATGCAGGTAACTAGACCTTCAGATACCGGTTATTTCTCGATCTGAGATCCAGGGTATTTATGGACAGTTATGAGGTCTATCAGAGACCAGTCAGAGTTATGGTATGAGGTCTATCAGAGACCAGTTGGAGTCATGTTATGGGGTCTACCAGAGACCAGTGTTGGAGCTTTGTATTGGGTCTATCTAAGACCAAGGTTTGAGGAATTCTGGAGGATCTATTTGAGACTTTTGATATGGTTCAGGCTGCTCAGCTATAGCACTTGGTCCCTGTTGCATGTTGCTTGCATTACATTGTTTGCATAAGCATTATCATTGCATCCCATTAACGTGTGTCTGTGCTGCAGGTGCATTTGCATATTCCCTGGTTCTAGTGTCTGGACTCCTGAGTATTGATCATGGCTGGTTTGAGGATGACAGTTGCCTACAAGCTACCTATTCCTGATATTACTCCCCTCCTGGGTCTGATTTCTCTTGCTGATGAGGATGTCCGTAGAAGCTTCAGGCAGAGTTACGGACGGCTGTTGAGTTTGGTTCGCAAATCAACTGATGATGAATTGAATGGGCTGTATACGCTGATGCAATTCTACGACCCTGCTTTGAGATGTTTCACATTTGCTGATTTTATCTTGGGGCCCACCATGGAGGAGTATGTAGAGTTTACTGAGCTGCCGGTACAGAATGCAGTTCCTTTTATTCACTCTGCCGCTGAGCCCAAGTTGGAGGATTTAGCTAAGGCCTTGCACATGAATGCTTATGAGCTATTGATGACTTCCTGACAAGGGGTTCCAGGTTTCTCTCTCCAATTTCTGGTTGGTAAGGCTCAAGAGTACGCCAAAAATGGGTGTTGGGTGGTCTTTAACGCTATTTTGGCTCTATGCATTTATGGGATAGTGCTGTTTCCCAATTTCCCAAACTTCGTGGACATGGATGCATTCCATTTATTTGCTGCTGGAAACCCCGTACCTACACTGATCGGGGACTTCTACCATTCGATGCACTACAGAAATGAGAACAGGAGAGGCAAGAACGTCTCTTGTTGCGTGCCTTTGCTGTACCTTTGGTTTAAGAGCCATCTTCCCCTGAAGGGACCTTTTGTGGATAGTGCAACTACAGCTGACTGGCCAGAGCGTATGATGAGGCTATCTTCTGAAGACATTGAGTGGTTTGATCGAGACTTGCTAGGGTCCGAGCTTATTTTCAGTTGTTCTGGGTATCCTAATGTTCCGTTGATAGGGAGAAAAGGGTACATCAACTACAACCCATCTCTGTTCGTCCGCCAGTTTGGATATGCGTTGAAGAACCCACCTCAGGAGGAAGAAGTACAGGAATCTCTGTACTTCACCGGTGATTTGAATGGAGAGTTACTAGCCAAGCTTCGGCATGCCTGGATGCGTATTAACAGAAAGGGGAAACCACTGTTGGGGAAGAATGATTGTCAGGCTTACACACCCTACAAAGTTTGGATCCAGGAGAGGGCAAGACAGTTGCTGATGCCATTTCCAGCTGCCCCAGTCCCTGTTCATATTCCGGTGGAAGAACCAACCACTGTCACTATGGAGGTCTACGAGCGAGTTGTGAAAGAAAAGGAAGCCTTGATGAAGATTAATGAAGAGTTAGAAAAGGAGCTAGCTCAGATGCGGAGTGAGAAGAATAAGGTTGTACGTTCTTTCCAACAGCAGATCGAACTAGTAAACAGGCTAGGTGCTGAGTTGACTGAGGAGAAAAAGAAGCGCGAACGTCTGGGTCAAGAGTTTAGAAGCTCTCATGACATGTTGGAGTCCAAAAAGAAAGCACTCGACGCCGCTCACCGAGAAATCTCTTCTTGTAATAAGACATGGAATGCTACGCTAACCAACAACAAAAAGAGGGAAGATAAATTGAAGCAGCAAATTTCTGACCTCGAAGAACAGTTGAAGGCTAGCATTAAGAAGCATGAAGAAGAGGTAATGGCCAGATATAGTCTCCAGAATGCATTGAACAAGGCCATCGAAGGCAGGAACGAAGCTGTATCTCAGAAGCGGAAGCTAGAGGATCGCTTCGGAGAAGGGGCATGGGAGGAAACCGCTGGTGACGTGCGACGGGTTCTCAAGCGAAGAAATCAACTTGTCGAGGGGCTGCTTACCCGACCAAGTCATCCAGAGACCAAGAAGTTAATAGAAGAGTAACGGGCTTATGGGAGTACTTGATCATTTCATATATTAACTTGTATGTTTTATTTGCATTCGCGCTGACCATCACCAGGATTGTTGGTTGAGGTCATGCCTTCTTATTTGTACTCAGTGATATTGTATTCTTGGATTTCTCTGCAATATACGAGGTTTTCTATGATTCGGCTCCAATCACCGTATTGCTAGCACTGTCACTGCACTGGCACATTCACACTAGAATCGGGGAATGATAATCCCTAATGCACAGACACATATTGCATTTTGCATACATACTCATATTTGCATTACAGGTTTGTGATCCGTGTATTTTATCTCTTGCGTCTTTAAAGCAGGTATTTTCAGGATTGCAGAAAAGCGGGTCCACCGTTACTCCACAAGGATTAACCAGAAGAAGATCATGGACAACGTGCAGAGTGAAATGCAGGAGATACGTGACAGGATGGCCCTGCTCATGCAAACCATGGAGACCATCGCCAAAGGACAAGAGCAGCTGCAGAATCTGGTTCAACCGATAGTCGCACGGGCTGAGAACAACGGGACACCGCATGGTGAAAATATTGCTGCTTCTCCCCGAGTCGAGAATCGTCAAAGTGCTGATGTTATTCCCGTGAACGGTTTGAATGCTGGAGAAACTGGTCCTGTAGGTGGAGGTGGGAACGCCAGTAATATGAATGCCAATGCAGATACTGCTGGGGTATTTGTGGGTAATGTCAATCAGGGTTTCAATGGGGGCGTTGAGAATGTCGGAATGAATGGTATTAATGGTAACCAGGGCTTCAATGGTGTGAACATGGGGTATGGAAGCATGGCTGGCGCCAAGGCTGGGTTTGGTGGCTACGGTAATCTTGGATATGGAACTGGTGCATACAACGCTCAAGAGATGGGCAATCTGAGGTATGACCCCAGGTATGTCCAAACAGGTCCGGGCCGCGATGCAGATTATGTTGGATATGATGCAGTACCTCGCTGGGAGGATCGTCAGGAGGACGTGTTCTCTGGTCAGAACGAAGGCTATGAAAGAGCCAGGGATGACAACCGTCGGATGAGATTGCTGGAAGAGAAAGTGAACGGATTGGCCAGCCAGAATGCTCTTGGGCTGGATATGTCAAATATGGGGTTAGTCCCAGGGTTGAGGGTCCCGCTGAAATTTAAAGCACCGTCATTTGATAAGTACAAAGGGGATACATGCCCTAGGGTGCATGTACGCGCGTTTTACAGGCGTATGTCTGCGTATTCTGAGGATGAAAAGATGCTAATGCACTTCTTCCAGGATAGCCTGTCAGGGCCATCGCTGGAGTGGTACATGAGCTTGGAGCCTACTCAGATCAGGAGTTGGAAAGAGCTGGCAGAAGCTTTTGTTCGACATTATCAGTATAATAGTGATCTCGCCCCTAACCGAGTCCAGCTGCAAAGCATGTCTCAAAAGTCTAGCGAGAGCTTTAAAGAATACGCCCAGAGATGGCGAGATTTGGCTGCTAGGGTGTGTAACACCCATTTTAATTATTTAGTCATTTTATTATTATTTTAAATATTATATGTTGATGTGCCCTTTGGTAGGGTGTATTTGATGATGTTTGGTGGGTGTCCCTGAGATGGGAGGATCATTGGTGGTAATTTGGTGAGTTTATAATAATATAAGAAATAATAGTAATATTGGTGGTGGTACTATTATTATTATTATTATTATTATTATTATTATTATTATTATTATTATTATTATTATTATTATTATTATTATTATATTTATGATTATTATTAATATTTGTAGTAATATTATTAATATGGAGAATATAATATTATTATTAATATAGTTATTATATTATTATGATTTTTGGTGTGAATATGATAATATAATGAATAATAGTAATATTGGTGGGGATATTATTATTATTATTATATATTATTATATTTATTAGTATTATTAATATTATTATTATTTTGGTGAGATAATAATATTATTACTATTATTATTATTATTATTTTGGTGAGATAATAATAATAATAATAATAATATTATTATTATTATTAATAGTATTATTATGATTAGTATTATTAATATTAGTAATATTATATTAGTATTATTAATATTAAGATTATTATTATTAATATTATTTTATTATTAGTATTAATATAATTGTTATTATTATCATTAGTATTATTATTATTATAATTATAATTATTGTTGGGTGTATTACTATTATTATTATTATGTTGAATATTACTATAATATTACAATAGTATTATATTATTATTATTATTATTATAATGATTATTATAATTATTATTATTAGAATTATTATTGGGAATATTAGTGGTTGGAATAAGTAAAATAAGAAGTGGAAGGGTTATGGGGAAGTTAGAATGGAAATATGAAAAGGCACGATAGAAACCGTGAGAAGGGAAATTGGGAGAATAGAGAAGAGCGAAGAACAAAGAGAAAGGGAAAAGGCTAGGGATGAAGAATCTTGGAGGAATTTATCACCGATCAGAATAATTATCCAGGTAAGGGGGGAGAAACTTGATTGGGATGATATATATACATGTATAGGGTAGAGGGGATTCCTTAACCCCGTAGGAAAATGTCGATATATGAAGTTTTATATTGGCATGCTTGTTATTGTTGTTGCTAATGATAAATTGATGCTTGATATTGATGAATTATTGATTGGTATTGGTGAATTTGGTATATATATATATATATATATATTATGGTGATATTAGTGAGATTATACGTTGTTACTGCAGTGTTGATAGTAACTATGAATAGAGTTTTGGTGAGATTTTGTGTTGTTATTGTAGCATTGGTAATGACCATGATTATAAATTTGGGAAAATTATGTGTTTCCCTGTGATGTTGTTAGTGACTCTGGTTAGGACCTTGGTGAGATTCAGAGTAACTCTGAAGTGTAGGTAAGTACCGTAATGTTGGTTCTAGAGTGGGAAGTATATGATAATTGGTAAGTATAATGGTGTGGTTGTGTTTGATGATAACTAGTAATTGATAGCGATGGAGTATGGGTCAATGTTGATGAATTGTTGTTTTTGGTTAATTTGGCGTATAGGCTGGGTTTACGATTTTTAGGGAGATTCTGTGTGACCTTTTGAGGCATCGGTAGAATGTTTAAGCGATGACTTTGGGAATAAGATTTAGGAACCGATTTAGTTACGGTAATGTACAAGGTTGGTACTAGAGTAGGCTGAGAATTTGAGTTGAGATGATAAGTTTGATTTGGCCTAGAATAGTACTGCAGAACTATGGGGAAGTTGGTGAATCGCAGCATTCGCTGGGCTTCGCCTGGCGAGTGTTGGCGAAGCTTCGCCTAGCGAATGCCGCGAGCGTAGCAGAACCAGAATGTGACTTTGGTGATGTTTGGCATTGAGCATTGGTCTGGGGTGATCTTTCTGGCCTTGATGCATTGTAAGGATGATGAGTGTGGGATCTAACCTGTGTACTGGGTGATAGTACTCATTTCCCTTAATATTGTTGGTGGATAATTAGTTAACGTATATGTATGTAGTGATCAGTAGGATCGTGTGTTCCCGGGTGTTGGGATGTGGTTATATATGGTGTTATAGTATGAATTTGTTTACTATCTAATTGATTTATATGGTGTTGGTGTAATATATCTGCACATATATGCATTGATGTATGATGATATGATCAGGAGGATCGTGTGCACTTAGTGTGCCTAATTATGATAGTTATGCATTGGTGTGTGCATATCATGGTGTTTTGGTGGGATGAATCATGTCTCAGGAGGAGCGTAAGTGATTCATCCGTACTCCTTTGTGGAGAATGGTGGGGGATAGATCATGTCTCAGGAGGAGCGTAAGTGATCTATCCAGGTTCGATTGAATGAACCAATGAGTCGGTACCGCATGCATGGTGTTGAGTTGCATATTTGCATTATAATATGTTATATTGTAATTTGAACAGTAGGTTCGTTATATGGAGTTGTTGGGGTGAATATTGGTGTGTTGGTGTGTTTTACTACCTTGTTTACATGTATTACATTACCAATATATTTTTGATCATGTTTTCTCACCCCTTGGTTGTTGTTGTGTCTGTGCTTCTCCGGAAGTACAGATAATCCAGGTACTTAGATAGCTTGGATGGTGGTGTGCCAGTCGAGTCTAGGATGCTCTGATACGTAACACGGGATATGGGTGTTTTAATTGTTTTATGTCAAACTTATTGTAATCCTGTGACGTATCACTTTTTTTGTGAATTATAATAATAAAGATTTTATGAAATTTGGCGGATGGCCGAGAATGTTGGAATAATATTTTCCGTTGTATTATTTTTGAGAATAATTAATAAAGTATTTTTATAAAAATTTGGTGATGTGATATCCCACTATTTTGGTGAAAACTCTGATGTTTATTTTTAATGTTTATATTTTATTTAATTTGGGAAGTGGGGTGTTACAATTGGTATCAGAGCCGGTCGGTCCGTCCGGCCAATGTTGTCTAGTGTTGTTGTTCCCAAGTATGCGACATGTGTGTAAAAACACTGTCGGTACCTGTTGTTGTTTAACTTTGTTGGTAGAAGAGGAATGATTCCAGTGGGGGAGGAGTTTGTATTTCTCCTGAATGCTACGGTGTGGTGGCTTAGTGTGTTGAGGAATGCTATCATAGTTTGGTAAAGATGGTTTGTACCCCATCATGATTTCGGCTGTCTATTAACAAATTGAGGAACTGATCACCCTTAATCTCTTGTTAATACTGGACGAGATTGTGTTGGATGGGATAGACGCGTCTTGCAAGCTTGGGTGGCGTGAGCAGTGAATAGTCTTGAGTTAAGCTAAGTGCTTAAGGGATTATTTTGAGGAATTTGGCATAAGACGGTGTTGAAGTGTCTATTTTGACTGAAACTTGGAATGAGAAGGAAAGTGAGAAAAATTGGGATTTTGTCAATTATTTGCGATTGCCGGAGGTTTCCGGATGAGGTAGGTGATTTACTATCGGAGTGTGAAGTAAAACTCACACGTTGACTTTGTTGTTGGAACGAGTCTGATATTAGTGACTCCATATGGTGTGTTTTCGTTGGGATTGGAGAAGTTGAAGAGTCAACTTGAAGACCTTCTAGGAGAGAGGTTCTTTTGTTTGAGTGTGTTACCGTAATGTGCACCAATTTTGCTGGTTAGACAGATAGAAGGTTTTGTGAAGCTTTGGGTGAACTATAGATAAGTGAACAGGGTGACTATCAAGGATAGGTGTTCGCTTCCAAGAGTTAATGATTTGATGGAACAATTGATCAAGGGATGTGAGTCCCTTGGTCATGTGATCTCGAGTAGAGTTCTTGTGGTGGATGGGACGAAGGTCAAAAGTTCTATCGTATTAGGAGGCTCAAAGATCTGCTGTTGAGATTGGAAGTAATTGAGTTTTAAATTATCCATAGATTTAAAATGTGTTAGATGGCTTCTTAAGTATAAAATTGTTGTTGTACGTTAAATTCCGAGATCGCAGCTTTTTACGGAATCGAAATCGGACACTCGGAAGTCGGGTAACGGTCGAAAAGAGGATTTTGGGACTGTCATGTTCGCCTGGCGAGCATACTGGCGAACGTCCATATTCGCTGCGGTGTTCGCCTGGCGAAGGGGTCCTGGGCAGAAAATGTTATTCTGGTGTTTTTGCCGTAACGGGAGAACCGTAACTCGGAATGACGCGCGGTTCGAAGCGTTGGAAAGCTATTCAAATTATCTAGGAGATGGTGAAGTATTGACATAGATTTAATCTATTTATTGATGAAGTGTGTTTGAATGTTGTGGTAAGGACGGGCGGTACGGTATGTGTTCCCGCTATAACTCACAACTTGTTTGTCCACTTGGCATGGGATCTTCTTTAATTATTTATATAAGGCAATGGTTGTGTTAATAAATGATATTTTAAGGTATTCGAAGAGTATAGAGGATTATGTTGAGCATAAGGAACTGGAGTTATCAGTGTTGGAAAAAAAGCGGTGATATACTTCCGTAAGGAAAGTTCTGCCGAATCCGATAGAACTAATTGTGGTGTTTGTGATGCTTGTTGATATAATTAGGGGATTTGCTAAAGACAACTTCAGCGAGTTTCAATTATGCAAAAGGCAACTTGAAGTGTATAAGAGAAATCATCCGACCAGTGATTTAGAGTTGGTTACTATTGTGATTGTACCGGAGTCAGAGTCTTCAAAAGTTCAGACTGAGATCGGAGATGTTTGGTGATCTTAAGAGTTTAAGGTGTTTGTTTAATTTGAATAAGACGAATATGAGGCATAGGAAATAATTGGGACTTCGAAAAGAGTACGACTTTGAGTTGAATTACCATTCGGGTAAAGCAGACATGGTAGATGATGCAGTGAGTTAGAAATATTTGCATATACCGAAGATGATGGTGAAAAGAGTTAGAACTAATTGAGAAATTTCATAATATGAGTTTTGTGAGTAAGGAGACTTCTTATGGAGTTAAGCTTTTATTATCAAGATCTGACTAGTGATATCCTTGAGCAGAATCGAGAAAGTCAGAAACCTGGATTGAGTAGTGAATTAGTTGAAATTGATAAATTAGATTCGAAGAGTGGATTGTCGGGTTTGTGGAAATAGTACCATGATGTGTTATGATAGGGTATGTGTACCAGATGTTGTTGAGGGGAGTAGGAGTACTCGTGAAGAAATACATTGAGGTAGATGGAGTGTCCATCCCGGTGCTATGAAGAAGTAACCGAATTTGAGTAGATTGTTTTGGAGACCATGGATAAGGGGAGGAGTAGTTGAGGTGGAATATGCTGGTTAGAATTGTAGGAATTCGAAGAGTGAACATCAGAGACTGTTGAGTCTGATGC
This sequence comes from Lathyrus sativus, assembly GCA_963859935.3. Taxonomy (NCBI): domain Eukaryota; kingdom Viridiplantae; phylum Streptophyta; class Magnoliopsida; order Fabales; family Fabaceae; genus Lathyrus; species Lathyrus sativus. The sequence goes on from OZ012741.1 coordinate 280,969,815, forward strand.
AGTCGTTAAATATTCTAGAGTGGAAATCAGGTCGTATTTTCACGAAATTGGTGTTGAGATTTCCAAAGAATTTGTAAAGACATAATTTTAATTTTAATTGTTAGAAGTGGATTAACTATTCCGTGTTGAGGATATACGAGATGCATATTGAGAAAGTGGTGAAGTTGGATGAGATACTGACGAATATTGTGTCAGATGGAAATTTGAGGTTTATATTGAGATTTTGGAGGGGCTTACAGGAAGCTTCGGGTACTAAGTTGAAGCTGAGTTCGACCTACCATCCGCAAACTGATGGTCAGTCAGAGAGGACTATTGAGTCTGTAGAGAATTGGTGAGAGCTTGGGTGTAGGATCAAGGTGGAGCGTGGGATGATTAATTATCGTTGATTAAGTTACCTATAATAACGGTTACCATCCTAGTGTCAGAATGGCACTATATGTGGCTTGGTGAGATAGGGAGTGTAGGACTCTCCTCTGTTAAAATAAATCGAGTGAGAGTGTTGTACTCAGACTTGAAAATTATGCTTGAGATGGCTGAGAAGATCGAGAGGATCCGAGGCAATATGTGTTTTGAGAGTCACGCCGGTGACTGGTGTTGGTCGAGCTTCGAAATCTCAGAAGTTCGCACCGTGTTCTGTAGTTGTATCAGAGTGGCGCAGCGGAGGCATGGGAGGAGTAACATGTTAGACTGTTTTTCCGTTGTCGCTGTGAATTGGCATGATATGTTTCATGTGTCTTAGTCGAGAAAGTACATTGAACCAGATGGATGATGTACAAGTGAAAAATATTCCGATTGTTGAGGCATTGCTAGTTCGTTTTGGCGAGCGAGGAACAACTCCGAAGGGAGGAGATATCTTTGGTGAAAGTAGTATGGGGAGGTGCTGCAGAAGGCAGTGTGACCTGAGAATTGGAATAAAGGATGCGGGGAGCGTATCCAGAATTATTTCCATCAGGTAATTTTCGAGGACGAAAATAATTAAAGTGGGGGAGAGTTGTAACACCCATTTTAATTATTTAGTCATTTTATTATTATTTTAAATATTATATGTTGATGTGCCCTTTGGTAGGGTGTATTTGATGATGTTTGGTGGGTGTCCCTGAGATGGGAGGATCATTGGTGGTAATTTGGTGAATTTATAATAATATAAGAAATAATAGTAATATTGGTGGTGGTACTATTATTATTATTATTATTATTATTATTATTATTATTATTATTATTATTATTATTATTATTATTATTATTATTATATTTATGATTATTATTAATATTTGTAGTAATATTATTAATATGGAGAATATAATATTATTATTAATATAGTTATTATATTATTATGATTTTTGGTGTGAATATGATAATATAATGAATAATAGTAATATTGGTGGGGATATTATTATTATTATTATATATTATTATATTTATTAGTATTATTAATATTATTATTATTTTGGTGAGATAATAATATTATTACTATTATTATTATTATTTTGGTGAGATAATAATAATAATAATAATATTATTATTATTATTAATAGTATTATTATGATTAGTATTATTAATATTAATAATATTATATTAGTATTATTAATATTAAGATTATTATTATTAATATTATTTTATTATTAGTATTAATATAATTGTTATTATTATCATTAGTATTATTATTATTATAATTATAATTATTGTTGGGTGTATTACTATTATTATTATTATGTTGAATATTACTATAATATTACAATAGTATTATATTATTATTATTATTATTATTATAATGATTATTATAATTATTATTATTAGAATTATTATTGGGAATATTAGTGGTTGGAATAAGTAAAATAAGAAGTGGAAGGGTTATGGGGAAGTTAGAATGGAAATATGAAAAGGCACGATAGAAACCGTGAGAAGGGAAATTGGGAGAATAGAGAAGAGCGAAGAACAAAGAGAAAGGGAAAAGGCTAGGGATGAAGAATCTTGGAGGAATTTATCACCGATTAGAATAATTATCCAGGTAAGGGGGGAGAAACTTGATTGGGATGATATATATACATGTATAGGGTAGAGGGGATTCCTTAACCCCGTAGGAAAATTTCGATATATGAAGTTTTATATTGGCATGCTTGTTATTGTTGTTGCTAATGATAAATTGATGCTTGATATTGATGAATTATTGATTGGTATTGGTGAATTTGGTATATATATATATATATATATATATATATATATATATATATATATATATATATATATATATATATATATATATATATATATATATATATATATATATATATATATATATATATATATATTATGGTGATATTAGTGAGATTATACGTTGTTACTGCAGTGTTGATAGTAACTATGAATAGAGTTTTGGTGAGATTTTGTGTTGTTATTGTAGCATTGGTAATGACCATGATTATAAATTTGGGAAAATTATGTGTTTCCCTGTGATGTTGTTAGTGACTCTGGTTAGGACCTTGGTGAGATTCAGAGTAACTCTGAAGTGTAGGTAAGTACCGTAATGTTGGTTCTAGAGTGGGAAGTATATGATAATTGGTAAGTATAATGGTGTGGTTGTGTTTGATGATAACTAGTAATTGATAGCGATGGAGTATGGGTCAATGTTGATGAATTGTTGTTTTTGGTTAATTTGGCGTATAGGCTGGGTTTACGATTTTTAGGGAGATTCTGTGTGACCTTTTGAGGCATCGGTAGAATGTTTAAGCGATGACTTTGGGAATAAGATTTAGGAACCGATTTAGTTACGGTAATGTACAAGGTTGGTATTAGAGTAGGCTGAGAGTTTGAGTTGAGATGATAAGTTTGATTTGGCCTAGAATAGTACTGCAGAACTGTGGGGAAGTTGGTGAATCGCAGCATTCGCTGGGCTTCGCTTGGCGAGTGTTGGCGAAGCTTCGCCTAGCGAATGCCGCGAGCGTAGCAGAACCAGAATGTGACTTTGGTGATGTTTGGCCTTGAGCATTGGTCTGGGGTGATCTTTCTGGCCTTGATGCATTGTAAGGATGATGAGTGTGGGATCTAACCTGTGTACTGGGTGATAGTACTCATTTCCCTTAATATTGTTGGTGGACAATTAGTTAACGTATATGTATGTAGTGATCAGTAGGATCGTGTGTTCCCGGGTGTTGGGATGTGGTTATATATGGTGTTATAGTATGAATTTGTTTACTATCTGATTGATTTATATGGTGTTGGTGTAATATATCTGCACATATATGCATTGATGTATGATGATATGATCAGGAGGATCGTGTGCACTTAGTGTGCCTAATTATGATAGTTATGCATTGGTGTGTGCATATCATGGTGTTTTGGTGGGATGAATCATGTCTCAGGAGGAGCGTAAGTGATTCATCCGTACTCCTTTGTGGAGAATGGTGGGGGATAGATCATGTCTCAGGAGGAGCGTAAGTGATCTATCCAGGTTCGATTGAATGAACCAATGAGTCGGTACCGCATGCATGGTGTTGAGTTGCATATTTGCATTATAATATGTTATATTGTAATTTGAACAGTAGGTTCGTTATATGGAGTTGTTGGGGTGAATATTGGTGTGTTGGTGTGTTTTACTACCTTGTTTACATGTATTACATTACCAATATATTTTTGATCATGTTTTCTCACCCCTTGGTTGTTGTTGTGTCTGTGCTTCTCCGGAAGTACAGATAATCCAGGTACTTAGATAGCTTGGATGGTGGTGTGCCAGTCGAGTCTAGGATGCTCTGATACGTAACACGGGATATGGGTGTTTTAATTGTTTTATGTCAAACTTGTTGTAATCCTGTGACGTATCACTTTTTTTGTGAATTATAATAATAAAGATTTTATGAAATTTGGCGGATGGCCGAGAATGTTGGAATAATATTTTCCGTTGTATTATTTTTGAGAATAATTAATAAAGTATTTTTATAAAAATTTGGTGATGTGATATCCCACTATTTTGGTGAAAACTCTGATGTTTATTTTTAATGTTTATATTTTATTTAATTTGGGAAGTGGGGTGTTACAGGGTGCACCCTCCTATGGTGGAGCGCGAAATGATGGATATGTTCATAGGAACTTTTTCTGGAATGTACTATGACCGTTTGCTCAATTTCTCGATGAGTACTTTCTCTGAGTTGATCTTGATGGGGGAGCGCATTGAAAATGGGGTAAAGATTGGTAAAATTCAAGCGGGTGAGTCCAGTCCCGCAGGAGGTAATAAGAAGACGTTTGGTGGTAAACGACAGGGTGATATCAATGGTGTATATAATGCTCGACAAAGGAATAAAAGTCAGAACTGGCGTCAGCAGTCGCAAGTTGCAAGCGTAACCATTCCAGGGCCTTCTCAGCAGCAGAGACAACCACCACCGCAGCAGGCTCATCAGCAGCCTAATAATAATCAGCGCAGACTTCAGAACCCACAACCGAGGAGAGTATTCGAAGTACCGCCGGTATCATATGCAGAACTCCTTCAAACTCTGTTGAAATTGCAGCTAGTAGAGAAGAGGACCTTAGCACCACCAACTGGCCAGCCACCAGTCGGATATGATGTTAATGAGCACTGTGACTTCCATTCGGGTGCACCAGGGCACAATATCGAAAATTGCCTAGCTTTCAAGCATAAAGTACAGGATTTGCTTGATAGTACGGCTATTAACTTCGGGAAGGAAGGTCCCAATATCACGCAGCAGCCAATGCCCAAGCATGGTGGGGCTGGGGCCAATGCAATCATGGTAGATGATGAGTTGGACTTGGTTTCGGAAGTGAGTGAGCTAAAAACCCCTTTGAGTTACGTAAAGCAGCGCTTGTTGAAAGGAGATGTCTATCCCGGTTGTGGTGAAGAGTGTGATGACTGTTTGATTCAACTTGGGGGCTGTGAGAAATTGAAGAGGGGAGTTCAAAGTTTGATTGATGAAGGAACTTTGCAGTTTGACAGGACTGTGGAGCGAGAGAAGTCTGTTGAGACAGAATCGGGTGAAGAGCGCAGGGAGGTTGCTACGATCACTATTCCGTTCAAATCAGTGACGATTTCGGCATCATCAAGACCGACCATTACTATTACCAAGGCTAAGCCAGTCCCTTATGAAAGCACAAAGGCAGTCCCGTGGAGTTATGGTGCTGAAGTGTATTGCAATGGGGAAAGGATTGACTTGAATGACCCGCCAGCGGGATCCGTGGACAACATAGTGGGAGCGGGTGGTATAACCCGAAGCGGGAGAATTTTCACTTCACCTGAGGTTGAAGCAGAGAGGCTTGCCAGGGGTAAGAACAAAGTTGTTGAGGGGGAATCTTCGGGAAGTAAAGAGAAAGAGCCGATAACCAAAGATGTGGAAGAATTCATGAGGTTGATCCGCAAAAGTGATTACAAGATCGTAGATCACCTGCAGCAGACCCCGTCAAAGATCTCTATATTATCGCTGTTGTTGTGTTCTGAGGCGCATAGAAATGCCCTGTTGAAGGTACTTGAGACCTCTTTCGTGCCGCAAGAGATTTCAGTTAATCAGCTGGAGGGAGTTATGGCACATGTTAACGCTGGGCATGGACTTGGATTCATGGACTTTGACCTAACACCTAGAGGGCGTGATCACAATAATGCCTTGCATATCTCTATTGAATGCCGGGGCACTGTTTTATCCCATGTGCTGGTAGACACTGGGTCCTCGTTGAACGTGTTACCAAAGAAAGCTCTGTTGAAATTAGATACCCGGGGGTTGTTGTGCACCCCTAGTGATCTAGTAGTGAGGGCCTTTGACGGAACAAGGAGGTCAGTATTCGGGTCAGTGACGTTACCCATTCAGGTAGGTCCCGAGGTGTTTGATACAGTGTTTTACATCATGGACATCCAGCCTGCATATAGCTATTTGATTGGGAGACCTTGGATTCATGCCGCTGGGGCAGTAACTTCTACGCTCCATCAGAAGCTGAAATATATGGTTGAGGGGAGTATTGTGACGGTGTGTGGCGAAGAGGATATCTTAGTCAGTCATTTATCTTCCTTCAAATACGTGGAGGTAGATGGAGAGATTCATGAAACGCTGTGCCAGGCGTTCGAAGGGGTGAAGGTTAAAGAAGAAGCCCCGGTGAAGAGTGAAGGGCAAGAGGTGGTCGTCTCCTCATATAAAGAAGCCAAGGCGTTGGTACAAGCAGGAGAGACTCAGAAGTGGGGGCAGGTTCTAGACATCCCAGTGAAGCAAGATAGGTATGGTTTGGGGTACCGCCCATCTCCCTCGCAGAGTGTGCCTAAGTACAAGGGACCTGTCGTGTTCACGCCCGAAGGAGTTAGCTTCGAAAGGATCAATGCCGTGTCTGATACAGAGGAAGTGGATAGCGATTGCGACATGGACGCATGGATTCGACCCAGCACGCCGGGGCAAAGCCTATGCAACTGGTCCATCCAGGACGTCATCCAAGTCACCAAACAGTAATGCATTGTTTTTTTTCAATCATTGTATGATCACATGCCTTGCCCGGGGCATCGTTGATTTTGTCTTAGGGCCTAACTGTTTACCTGTATGCTTGCATGATTAATAAATGACGGCGTTTTTTACATTCAAAGGTTGTGATCCTTTTCTTTCTGTTTTTATTTTTCAATAAAATGGAAGCGCGGTTATGCATTTTGCTGGTACATCATTTTGAAGCACTTAACCGTTTCCCTCGCAGGATTCATGAATTTTCAGATGACACCGACCAAAAACTTCCTATGACCCGTTTAGACTTCGAGCATCCGATCTTCCAAGCCGAGGAGGAGATTGTGGAGGATAGTGACTTACCAGAAGAGCTTAGTTGATTATTGAAGCAAGAGGAGAGAGTCATTCTGCCTCACCAGGAAGAGATTGATATTGTCAACTTGGGGTCTGAAGAATGCGTCAGGAATATCCGTATAGGGGCCGTGTTGCAAGTGGACATCAAGCAGGAGCTTATTGAGATGCTGCGTGAATACAGTGATATATTTGCTTGGTCCTACGAGGACATGCCAGGTCTGGACACTGATATGGTTGTTCATCGTCTACCATTGAAGGAAGATTGCCCGCCTGTGAAGCAGAAACTCAGAAGGACTCGTCCTGACATGGCTGTAAAGATAAAGGAAGAAGTGCAGAAGCAATGGGATGCTGGATTCCTGGCTGTCACCACTTATCCCACTTGGGTCTCTAATATCGTGCCTGTGCCAAAGAAAGATGGCAAGGTGCGAATGTGTGTTGATTATAGGGATCTAAACAAAGCGAGCCCGAAAGATGACTTCCCGCTGCCGCATATTGACGCGTTAGTTGACAACACGGCTCAGTTTTCGGTATTCTCCTTCATGGATGGATTTTCGGGGTACAACCAGATCAAAATGGCTCCGGAGGATATGGAAAAAACGACCTTTATCACCCCGTGGGGAACCTTTTGTTACAAGGTGATGCCTTTTGGTTTGAAGAATGCTGGGGCAACGTACCAGCGGGCTACGACAACGCTTTTTCACGACATGATGCACAGAGAGATTGAGGTGTATGTCGATGATATGATTGCCAAGTCTCAAACAGAGGAAGAACATCTGGTTAATCTACTGAAGTTGTTCAAGAGGCTGAGGAAGTTCAGGCTGAGGCTGAATCCTAATAAATGTACCTTCGGAGTGAGATCCGGGAAGCTACTGGGGTTCATTGTGAGCAAGAAAGGAATCGAGGTCGATCCTGCAAAAATAAAAGCAATACAAGAGATGCCAGCACCGAGAACCGAAAAAGAAGTCCGTGGATTCTTAGGGAGGTTGAACTACATTGCTAGGTTCATCTCTCACCTAACGACCACGTGTGAACCATTATTCAAATTGTTAAAGAAAGATCAAGCGGTGGTCTGGAATGACAATTGCCAAAGGGCATTTGAAAAGATAAAAGAATACTTGCAGGAACCTCCGGTGTTGATACCCCCAGTAGCGGGACGACCACTGATTATGTATCTGACGGTTCTGGAGAACAGTATGGGTTGTGTTCTCGGTCAACATGATGAGACAGGGCAGAAAGAGCATGCAATTTACTACTTGAGTAAAAAGTTCACAGATTGTGAATCTCGATACTCTATGCTCGAAAAGACGTGTTGTGCGTTGGCGTGGGCTGCCAAACGTCTAAGACAGTACATGCTGAATCATACAACCATGCTGATATCAAAGATGGATCCGATCAAATATGTGTTTGAGAAGCAACCGCTCTCTGGAAGGATTGCTAGATGGCAGATGGTATTGACAGAATACGATATCCAGTATGTTTCCCAGAAGGCCATTAAGGGAAGTGTTCTGTCCGAATATCTGGCCGAACAGCCAATTGAGGATTATCAGCCTATGAAGTTTGAGTTTCCTGATGAGGACATAATGTACTTGAAAGCTAAAGATTGTGATGAGCCGTTGCCTGGTGAAGGACCTGAGCGGAGTTCCCAGTGGCAATTGATTTTTGATGGGGCTGTCAATTCGTACGGTAGCGGGATCGGGGCAATCATTACAACTCCCCACGGGTCGCACATCCCGTTTACAGCCAGATTGACTTTTCTAGTGACGAATAACGAAGTCGAGTATGAAGCTTGCATTATGGGGTTAGAAGAGGCTATTGATCTGAGGAACAAGAATCTGGACGTATATGGGGATTCGGCATTGGTTGTGAATCAGATTAAGGGAGAGTGGGAGACACACCAACCTAATCTGGTACCGTACATGAATTATGCGAGAAGGTTGCTACCTTTCTTTGATAGGGTGGAGTTCCATCATGTACCTCGGGCGGAGAATCAAATGGTGGACGCCCTTGCAACGTTATCCTCGATGTATAAAGTCAACCGCTGGAATGAGGCTCCCAGCATTGTCATCTCTCGCCTTGATAGGCCGGCCTTTGTGTTCGCAATTGATGAAGCATTTGACGGTAAACCCTGGTATTTCGACATACAGAACTTCCTGAAGAACAAGGAATACCCGGCTGGGGCATCCAGTCGTGATCGGAAGACTCTAAGGAGATTAGCAGGCAACTTCTATCTGAATCCCGACGGTGTTTTGTATAGAAGGAACCACGATTCGGTACTCCTCCGATGTGTAGACGAGAAGGAAGCCAACTTGCTCATGGAAGGGGTCCATGAAGGAACTTTTGGTACACATGCTGGTGGGCATGCTATGACCCAAAAGTTGTTGCGAGCGGGGTATTACTGGTTAATGATGGAAACTGATTGTTTCAAATTTGCCAAGCGGTGTCACAAGTGCCAGATCTATGCAGATAAGATCCATGTGCCGCCCAGTCCACTGAACGTTATGGCATCTCCGTGGCCTTTCTCCATGTGGGGAATTGATATGATTGGCAAGATTGAGCCTACTGCTTCTAATGGGCATCGCTTCATTCTGGTTACGATCGATTACTTCACCAAGTGGGTGGAAGCAGCATCTTACGCCAATGTGACGAAACAGGTGGTGGCCAGATTTATCAAGAAGGATATAATTTGCAGATACGGTATTCCTGAACGGATCATTACTGATAATGGTTCGAATTTGAACAACAAGATGATGAAAGATCTGTGTCGGGATTTTAAGATCGAGCATCATAATTCATCTCTCTACAGACCCAAGATGAATGGCGCTGTTGAAGCGGCCAACAAGAACATAAAGAAAATTGTTCAGAAGATGGTGGTAACGTATAAGGATTGGCATGAGATGCTGCCATTCGCTTTGCACGGTTATCGTACTACAGTGCGTACATCGACCGGGGCAACACCGTTCTCACTAGTATATGGCATGGAGGCTGTCCTGCCATTGGAGGTTGAGATACCATCTTTGAGGATTTTGCTTGATGTTAAGCTGGACGAGGCAGAATGGGTGAGAAGTAGATTGAATCAGCTGAGCTTGATAGATGAGAAAAGGCTGGCATCCATTGCACATGGTAGGCTGTATCAGAGCCGGGTGAAGAAAGCGTTCGACAAGAAGATTCGACCTTGAAGCTTTCAGACGGGTGATCTTGTGCTGAAGAGGATTTTCCCGCCGCAATCGGATCACAGGGGCAAATGGACTCCTAATTACGAGGGTCCATACGTCGTGAGAAAGGTCTTCTCTGGAGGAGCCTTATTTTTATCCACCATGGACGGTGAAGACTTTTCGTCCCCTGTGAACTCGGACGCAGTTAAAAAATACTTTGCTTAAAAATTGACCCGCTGGACAGTAAAAAGAGAGTCCAGGCAAAAATGGGGCATCCTGGCGAACAAAAAAACAGAATAAAAAGGTTCGGGCAAAAGTTAGGGATAAAACGGAAAAATGTACACCCGCGAAGTCGAAAACCTACACTGGGCGGCTTCGGCAAAAAAGGGTATCCCGGTGAATCGAAAACCCGCAAAGGGCGATTCACGCAAAAGTTAGGGATTTGAGAAGCGAATGACTGCGGTCCAAGTTTGATTGTTAAACGGTTTGGGAGCATCTGGGGGTCAATTATCCAAAGCAATTTCTTTCGAAGACAGAGATCGGGAAAGCGTCAGAGTCCGGCGAGTCATAGGAGGATCGGTCCATGGTGTTCGTCTGTAACACGTTGCCGACATGTGTACAAATTTTATTCTGTATATTTGTATACTTCTGCGTTTTGTTTATGTGTGACTACCTCTTTTCAGGAGTTGCATCTGATGTACGAATCTTGCCTATTCTCAGGCCGTTATCAATAAAGTGTGTTATTCAGTGTAGTGTGTGACTTTGGTTTTAATTTTTTACAGTTTTGTTTGTAAAAAGCGCCGATGTTTTGATAAACTTACATGCGTGTAAACAGGCGGGCCTCGGCCGATGATTGTTAAAACCGAAAATTACCTGAATGGTTGTCGTGGGTGACTACCAAGATGTTTCTTTTTTGCATAGATTGCCTTGTGTTTGCTTGTTGACTTTTGCAGGTATTCAAAAGCTCGCAAAGTTCCCCGCCAGAGTCCATGGCAGGCTGGTACCCTCTCCAGAGGTTGAACGTTGTGTCCTTCCCCAGTGAAGTTGCCCTAGGCAAATTGAATTTTATCCCCCCAGGAGAGCGGAGATTGCGTCAAAGTAAAAGATAATGTATCTTCTCCAGTTCAGAAGTAGCTTGTCAAGCAGAGCAGAGTCCTCCTCAGCGAAGGTCGAGATGGATATGATTAACTTCCCAGAGAGTTCTTGTGCAGTGCAAATCAGAATGTGTAGTTCAATCCCCAGCTCAGTGATAACGGGATGATTTCCCCAGCTCAGTGATAGCAGGAGAGGTTCCCCACAGAGTGTGATCAGGTGGTTGGAGCTGCTGAAAGGAGTTTTCCCGAGCAGGATTGTCCTTTCTTTCACCAGCAAGTCGCTCTTCCTCGTCAGGAGGATCGTCCTCAGCAGATTTTGGAGTTTTGAGTTCGTGAGCTACTTTCCTAGCAGGATGGTTATCCCCAGCGGAGTTAGTTCATCTTTCCAACATTTATTTTGTTGGAGGCGTATCGGTAGCAGTCCGGTCATCCCCAGCGGATCCAGTGTGTCTTCAGCATTTATTTTGCTGAAGTAACTCTTTGCATAAGCATGCATCATGAGCATTTGCACTTTACACGAGTACGTAGCATTTCCATGCAGTGTGGAAGAATTACGTCATTATCAAACGTGCATTTTTGAAACATAAGCCAGGTGGTTACCTCTTCGGTTGCTGATATGTTGTTCCCTGCCGATAAGTGAAATCGTGGTTTCAGGAAGATGTGGATTTCGTGGTCAAGGTACGCAGTGATTGTATTTTGTACCATCTATGGGGTTCATGTCGTAGGACACGCAGTGATCGTGTTGATCTTGGTATGTGTATTTGTGGTCGAACGGCGCAGTGATCGTATTCGTCCCGATCTAAGAAGATTGTTTTGTAAAGCACGCAGTGATCGTGTTGGTATCGGGTCGAGGGTTTATTTGAGCAGGACGCGCAGTGATCGTGTTCACTCTATTGGTGGTGCAGGACACGCAGTGATCGTGTTTACCATATCATGTGATGTTTGTGGGTCGGTATACGCAGTGATTGTATTCGTCCGTTATATGGTTTGGTCATAGGGTGAGGCGCGCAGTGAACGTGTTCATCTGGTTGTTGGCGGCCGAAGTACGCAGTGATCGTCTTTGTCCCATGTTTGAAGTTGTGCCACAGCACGCAGTGATCGTGTCTCCTCCAGTCAAGAGGGCCGTGGCATGAAGCGCGCAGTGATCGCGTTCACCCTATGTATGGTTAGGATATGCAGTGATCGTATTCGTCCGGTTATGTGGGTTAAGTGAGACACATAACACGCAGTGATCGTGTTTTCTCCAGTCAAGAGGATCGTGGCTCAGAGCATGCAGTGATTGTGTTCAAACACGCAGTGATCGTGTTCAAGATACGCAGTGATCGTATTCGTATAGCACGCAGTGATCGTGTTGATAGTACCAGGGGAACTTGTGATGCGGAGCATGCAGTGATCGTGGCTACCGTATCAGTTGGTTTCGTTGGTCGGCATACGCAGTAATTGTATTCGGCCTATTGCATGGGTTGGTTTTGTGACACACGCAGTGATCGTGTTGGCATCATTTTGGGGTTTTATACGCAGTGGTCGTGTGCGCCTCCTCTATGTGGATTTATTCCGTCTGGCACGCAGTGATCGTGTTTATCTCATCCGGTTGGATTTATGGTTGATGTGATTTTGGTTGTAACGCAACACGCAGTGATCGTGTTTGTTCCATTATGTGGTTTTGTTTGTGACTTCGGACACACGGTGATCGTGTTCGCCGTGCTTGTCTCGTTAGTTGATGTTGTTTGTGACACACGCAGTGATCGTGATTTTGGGGTTTGTGCAGTGATCGTGGTCATCGTTAGGTTGTGGGGATTCGTGGTAGAGTACGCAGTGATCGTATTCGTCCTACACGTGGTTTTGTTTGCAACGCCAGGACGCGCGGTGATCGGGTTCCTCCGGTCAAGAGGGTTGTGGTGTAGAATACGCAGTGATCGTGTTCATTTTGTTACAGAGGGTTGTTGTGCCAGACAGGCAGTGATCGTGCTCGTCATGTCACATTCCCCTAGTAGAATTGCTTGGTCAAGCACTTCTCTTTCTCCCCAGCCGAGTCCTTTCTCAGAGTGCTGTGGAAATAGCAGGATGCAGATTTTGGGTGGTTACCCACAGTTACCCCAGTAGAGACGTAATCCCCAGCGGGGTGGTCTTCAACGAGATACTTGGTTAAGTTCCTTGTAGTCCCCGGTAGGGTATTCTTTGACAAGTCGCTTGGTTAAGTTACTTGTATTCCCCCATCCGAGTCTTTCTCAGGATGTTGTGGAGTTAGCATTAGAAGATGGTAATGCAGTTTGTGGGTCGTTACCCGTAGTTCCTCCAACAGAGTTATGTGCTCCGGCAGGGTGTTACTTCAATGAGTCACTTGGTTAGTCCCTCATAATCCCCTGCAGGGTGTTCGCTACAGGAGTTGCTTGGTTAAATTCCTCTTATTTTTCAACAAGGTTATTCTCGTCAGGGTGCTTGGTTAAGTTCCCGATTTCCCCAGCAGGTGTTTGACGGCAGTCGTCAGAATTGTCCCCTCAGAGTTACTTAGTTAAGTTTCTCATTTCCCCGCAGAGTCGGTTGTTCATGTCTTCGAACATTGTCTCATTTGGTTAAGCATTCGCTCGTTTCTTCAGGATACGAAATGTTGATCAATGAAGTCAACATGACAAGTGAAGTCGCTATTCTCCCGTTGGTTAGCGTGGGCTCGGTTGATAAGTGAGATCAACAGAGGTTGATAAGTGATATCAACAATTGCTCGTTGTATGGTGTATGCTCTTTTCTTCGGAACAGAGTGGTCTGCGGACAATATCAGATTATTTTACAAAAGCAGATTGACAGATGGATGGCTAGTTGTTGTTGTGACAACAGAAGTCATTTCCCTGAAGGGTTTTCCCCAAGCAGTAGGTGTATTCGCAATTTATTTTGCGGTTGGCAAATTTCCGGGTTCTTTCGTATTCAACCGTCTCGTACCTCGAACGTCTGAAGGTTGCGCGCTCTTTATCCAGTCGGGTCCAAGCCGCTTGAATAGGGGCAGCTGTTGCACCCCAAAATTTGCCCAACCTTTTCTAACCTAGGTTTATGCTTCAATTGCATAATCATTTGCATTGTCATCATGTACATAGTGTATTCATCTGCATTGCATAGCATAAGCAAGCTATCTTAATCAGGAGATCAAGTGCTATTCTTATCTCAAGAGGCATATTCAAGGGTTTCATTCATATTCAAGACTACTCAGGTCATCAGGGAAGAATTTGAGCTTTGAAGAGTTGACAGGTTGATCAGTGAGTTCTCCCCTATCTTGAGGTTATTTGGGGATCATCAGAGGAAGTGTGAGCCATGAGCCAAGAGCATAAGGTGTGTATGGATGTTATGAAGAGCCTAAATGATCATTTTTGAGGAGTAACCAAGTCATTGGAATGATTGCAAGAGCCTCAATTGAAGTCAGTCAACTAGGGTTTTGTCTGGGTCAACACTAGGTCAACCCTAGGTCAAAGACTTGTTTTGAAAGGCATCCAGGATCATTTGAAGAATGTGGGATTCATTATTTGCTATATGGATATGGATATGGTGTTGTGCTAAAGAAAAATCAACAGGAGTCAGGGAGAAGAGGAGTTACCAAATTAGGGTTTCAGTGTAAAATCCCCTGATTTGGGTCCAACTTCAAAGCAGTGTAACTCAAGATGCAAGCTTCATATGAATTTCTGGTCCACGTGAAACTTGTAGATTATCTTCATAGATTTAATTTGAGTGGTGGAAGTCATCAAGATGATTTATAGAGCTCAAGTTATAGCTCTTGCAAGTTACAGTTCATCTGTGGTAACTGAAATTTTGTCTGTGAAAGTTGTCTGTCTTCCAAGCTACATTTGACCTTCAAGGAGATTTCAAATGGATTTCTGGACAACATGAGAGTTGTTCCTCATTGTCTTAGCTTTCTAGAAAGGTATGGTATGCCTTCATATGATTTGTGGAACTCTTCTTATGTCCTTGGCAAGCAAAGGGTATTTTGGTCATTTGAGAATTACAGGTCATTCTTAGCCTATGCCTAAAACTCATACAAGGAAGCTTCAAATGAAAAACTTCACAGCATCAAAGTTGCTCAAAATGTCATTTTAAGTCTAGAAAAGAGCTCATGGAAGTTTGGAAATGCATAGAACAAGACTTGACAAAAGTTGGTGGAAAATGACTTAAAAAAGGCATATAACTTGAAAAAGTTCAAGTTGGAAAATGGTTTGAGAGATCTACAAATCCAAAATGGGTCATGTAATATACCAAATTGAATCCCAACAACATTTTAAAGACATTTGTTCAGCCACTTTTTTGAGTTAGGGTTTAAATTTTGGACTTGCTTTGTAATGTTCTTGCTTGCATCATAAGGCATCCATGTGAAACTTAGCAAAAGGCAAGGGATCAGCATGATAAGCACTCATATCCTTCCAATAACTCATATGAGGAGATTTTAATGTGGAATTGAAGGGTTGTAAAGACAATTAAGGCATGAGATGAGATATTTCAAAGTGTCATTACATGAGAATTTCCACATTCTTCCACCACATTCTAGAATCATCCTAGAGGGATCCAGAAACTTCTAGGCATCTCCATCATAATCTATATATTGAATTGAGTCCATTAGTGCAAAAGGTTGGTGAAAAGAGAGTGAGGAGAGAGAGAATTCCATAGTTTCTTCAATTGCAAGTAAGAGAGAATTATCATAATACACCATTTCTGTTCAAGACTTTTATTCATCTTCCATCTGTGGTGAGTTGTGAGTGTGAAATATCATCCTCCAAGGTCCATCCATGGCTGTTTAAGGAGCTCTTTCTCAAAAATCAAGATTGTGCATCAAAGTTGCAGCCAAGGATACAAGCTTTTCCCTCCATTTTCTTTGCAAACAGAAAAATCCCTACACCTCAAGGATCATCTGAGGAGCTAGCCAAGTCTTGGATTGCACGAATTCTCAACTGTCTCCACCAATATTCAAGGTATGAAGTTCAATTCGTATCTCTATAATTATGACCTGTTAGCATGTTTCTTTAGGGTAGATTTGCTAGGGTTAGCTAGAAGATGATGTGCAGAAACTTAGGGCACCATTGATGATGATTCATGTCAGGGCAGTCAAACTTTTAGGGTCAAGAACTCGTGGATTAGGGCAAGATAATCTTAGCTTTTTAGTTTAGAGTGATTAGCATAACACATAGAACATTCTAGTATTGTTTGAGCAAGTTTAATAACCATGCATATCAGTGTACAATGGTGGAACTAAGATCTTAGGGTTCTCTGTTTGCGAATTATAGGAAGTTTTAGGAGAAATTAAGAGTGCAGTTGTGTTCCTGGGAAAGAATAGAGCAAGATTGCTCTTTATAGTTTGGGATTTGATGGAGAATCGAGGGAGATTGAATGAGTTGAAGGTTCTTGCATGGGGTGCGATTTCTGAAACCCTAATGGCATGTTGGGGACGATGACCCCTGATCGTTGGATCTCTTCAAATTATTGACCTGTTAACCCAATCGCACGGTCCAGATTCAAAGAAGAAAAACGGAGGGAACCCAAAGCATCAAAACGCGCCGTTTTACTAAATGAAGCGTCTGGGCCTGGATCAGCAATCCTATTCCCACCCCCAAACCTAAGCCCAATGGAAATGAACTTGAAATGGTTGCTAAATACACCGCTCGCGTGTCATTTTTTCTTTTATTTTTTTCATTCATTTTTCTGATGCATAATGGGCCCAGACATCTGCTAATCACGCCTCCCACTTCCCTGGCCCATCAATAAATGAACTGAGCGCCTATGCTTGTGACACCCCCTCCCCATTTAATTCTTTTTTTTTATTTTCATTTTCTTTAATTTTCTTTGATCTTGTAAAATCCATATAAAAATGAAAAAAGCTTATTTTTAATTGGTTCTTTTTGGGGTAGATTCATAATTCTGTTAAGAAAAATATCCAATAATAAAAATAGCATTTTATTTTGTTTTAATATTTTTTGTACATTTTTCTTTTAAATAGATTTTTAATGAGTTTAGTTTAGTACATAATTTTGTTGATTTTAGTTTTAATAGTTCCCTTTAAATTTAGGACCCATTCTTTTTAGGATATGTCACTTAGGACTTAAACTTGTATATAGGATTTAATTTGCAATTTTAGGATTAATTTTTAGATGATTTGATTAGGTGAGATTAGAGTGGTTAAAATTAGGGTTTTAAGTGGGCATAGGTGAGATAGATTAATTCTTTTAGGAATTTTGATCTGATTTTGGGGTATGGGACTATAGGGGTTATGGGTAGATAATAGATCCCTTAGAAAATATTAGGTTTCCCTTACTGCTACTAGTATATTGCTTGTATTTGATTGATTGTGTGGTGTGCCCTCCTTAGGGTTATTATTTGTCTGTGAGGGGTATTAGGCTTGTTTGGGGATTGGGGTTTGAGCTGAAGACTGTGTTGACGAAGCCCATTTGAAGATCAAAGAGAATGAAAACCAACTTCCAGAGTTGATGAGGAGTATCTCTTGTTGGCAGCTGTTGAAGTTTCTAGGATCTAGGAGTTAGGCAGAGCTCTAGAGTAGCAAACTTGATTCTCAAACATGGAAGGTCTTGACTGCCTCCATCCCTCTCTGTGATGCAGAGTCTCTCTAAGACATTCACCCCCTTCCTTTGGAAGGCTTGGTGATAGTGTCTAAGAGATAGAACTCTTGAGAGAAATATTCTTGTGTTGTTATCAGTCTGTTTGCCACCTTTGGTGGTCAACTGATTGTTTAACACCCAGTTCATTCTTGTGATTGATTCCTCAGCTTGGAGAGTAGGAATTGAAGAAAAGCCATTGGGAGAGTGAAGATCAAAGACTGATGTCTGCTTGAAGCAGATGCTGATGAAGATTGCTTTGCTGTTTAGTTTTAGCTGTTTTAATTCTTGATGTATTGTGTGAATTTCCCTGACTGTATTGTTTGCTGTTTAACCTGCTGGGTTGAAAGTGAATTTTATTCACTTTTGCCTATTGTTTTTTAGGTTCGAGGTTGAGTGGGACTCCCTTGCCTCGCTTGTATTGCTGCATCCATGCATTTTACTGCTTTATTGTATATATCTGCTGTTTCTGTTTCCGTCTATTCCCTTAGGATCTCTGTTTCTCTCTGCGCAAGAGAGGAGCATGATAGACATTAGGTTTTAACCCATGCTTGATAACATTAGGGTAGATTTTATTCCCCTTTTTTCAACCCTAGGATTTGTAGAGTGTCATCTCTTCTTTCCTCAAAACAACAGAAAAACACTAATAAAGGTTATAACAGAGATTAATTCATTTCTTCCGTCAAAAGATTTGAACAAACATTAACCTTTTTGCAATAAGAAAACCCTTGTTTAAGGTGAGATTTTTCATAAAAGACACTTGAACAGCTTGTGTCGTGCGTAGCCCGAACTACGTTTGCTCTGATCTTCCATGCAGTGTGGAAGTACGTAGGCATAGGATGCGATATCCTAGCGAGCAACCTTCACCCCTTTCCCGTAGTTAGGCGAACTACGTTGACTCTGATTTCTCGTTCCAGACGGGAATACGTAGGCATAAAGTGCGATGCTTTACCGAGTCATGTTTTCTTTTTCTTTTCAGACCTCATCCTTTAGTTTAGATAGAAGTGTAATCCGTACAAACCAAGCAAGCGTGGATCCCATCGAGTACGATGGACGTGAGGGGTGCTAATACCTTCCCCTTGCGTAACCGACTCCTGAATCCAGGTTTTGGTTGCGATGACCATACCTTTTCCCGTCTTTGCGTTAGGTTTACTTCGAGCGTTTCCTTTCCCTCCTTTGGGATAAATAACGCACGGTGGCGACTCTTCTGTCAGCCGGCGCCGATTTTCGCAGTAGCGACAATTACCAACTATAATCCTTCTCTTGCTGTGAGACAATTCGGTTACGCTTTGAAAGGACCACCGAAAGAAGAAGAAGTGCAGGAATCTATGTACTTCACAGGTATAACTAATCCTTGTATCTCGGCCCGATTCGTGGACGCTTGGGGTAAGATTCACAAGAAGGGAAAGCTTTCTTTGGGCAAAGGTGATTGTAGAGCCTATGATTCATACTCGGATTGGATTCAGAAGAGGGTTGAAGAGGTTTTGTTTCCATTTCCTATTGAAGCACCCTTGTATCCTTTAGTCATCGAGCCACCTACAACTGTTGATATCTCGAGATATACTAAGCTTTGGGCAGAGAAGGAAGAGCTTCCCAAAGGGAATGAAGAGTTGAAGCAGGAAATCAGTCAGCTGAAACATGATAAGGGTGAAGCTGTGTATTTGGCCAAAACAAATGCAGAACTGTTGACTAAGTTGAAGGAAGAACTTGCAGATCAGGTACAAGCATGAAAGCAAGTCAGTCTTGATCTGAAAAGCACCTGCGATGTTCTAAGGAGTAAGAAGGAGGATTTAGATAGAGCCTATCTGAAGATATCCAAATTCAATGAGCAGTGGATTGCCACTGTGACCGCCAACAAGAGTAGAGAAGATCAGCTTCGTGTTCAGGTAGATAAGCTGAAATCGCAATTCAAGGCTAAGGAGAAAGAACTATTGCTAGAAATGTTCCGCAGGAGTACGATCGAGCAGAAATACCAAGGGACTTTATCAGCACTTGAAGGGTTCACGATCCACGCAGAGGCGAAGAAACCCAGGCTCGAGGATGCCTTTGGTGAAGATGCTTGGGAGGATCATTGTCATTATCTCTGGGATTTGATACGCAAGAGGGATGTCCTTATCTGAGAGTTGATGGAGAGGCCAGACAATCCAGATACGAAGGAGATGCTCGAGGAGTCTCTGGAGTGGCATAGAGATCATGGCTACTAAGAGTTTTATCTTTTGTAGTTTCATTTGATTTTGTATCTTGATCATCACCAGAGATGTTGGATGAGATCATTGCTTCTTTGTATGCAGATATTTCTCATTTGGTTGTATCGTTTCAACTTTACTTGATATATGAGAAGATTTATTGTGGTGTTCTTGTCCATCTCTGCTGTTCTTGTTTATTGAAACCGGAATCAAGGGGGAAGATCTCCCTGTGCATACATAGACATGTCTGCATTTTGCATCTTGCATCCTTATTTGCATTGCAGGTTGTTCTTGATGGCCTTGTGTTCTTGTCTCTGCTTGGTTTTTTTCAATTCAGGATTGAGAAATTCAGCTTCCACACGTACTCTACTCGAGGGAATCAACAGAAGGTGATGTATCAGGTTCAGGCAGAATTGCAGGAGGTTAGGGCTCGTATGGCCCAATTTATGGAACTGATGCAGACTGTCGCCAGTGGCCAGGAATAGTTGAGAACTCTCGTTCAGCCGTTGATAGCACGGGTTGATGAAGATGGTGTTTTGCACAGAGAGGCTGGTGTTGTTCATCCTCCGGTTGGTGGATCTATTCCTCAAGGTATTCCTACTGTTGTTCTACCTCCGGGCGAAGGAGTTGCTGGTGAGAATGGTAATATCACGGGTAATGGCAGTGTGTGCAATGTGCACGGGGTTGCTGGTCCTCATTCAAAGGATAATCAAGATGATATATTCTCTGTGAAAGATCTAGATGGTGGTTTGCCAACTGAAGCCGACCGACGTTTCAAACTGATTGAGGAGAAGATGAGGTCATTGGAAAATCAGAATTCTTTAGGCTTGGATATGTCTGATCTTGGTTTGGTTCCTGGGGTCAGGATTCCCCCCAAGTTTAAGGTGCCCAATTTCGATAAGTACAAAGGGACGACTTGCCCAAGAGTATACATCCAGGCCTGCTTCAGGAAAATGTCTGCCTATTCCAGTGATGAGAAGTTGTTGATGCATTTCTTCTAGGATAGCCTGGCAGGGGCTTCATTGGAATGGTATATGGGGCTTGAGAGGACTCATATTCGTAGCTGGAAAGATTTGGCTGAAACTTTTGTGCGTCACTATCAATATAATAGTGATCTGGCACCCAATCGGGTACAATTGCAGAGTCTGTCGCAGAAGAATTCTGAGAGCTTTAAAGAGTACGCCCAGAGGTGGTGAGACCTGGCTGCAAGGGTACAACCTCCATTGGTTGAAAGGGAGTTGATAGAATTATTCATGGCTTCATTATCGGGTGTGTATTTCGAGAATATGATAGGCTGCATGTCTGCAGGTTTCTCTGATTTGGTGATTGCCGGTGAACGAATTGAAAGTGGGATCAAGTCTGGCAAGATTTCCAATGTTGGTGGATCCTCTTCGGGAGGAACGAAGAAGCCGTATTCTGCAAACCCCAAAAGAAGGGAGGGGATGCAAATGTTATTTCGCACAAAGGTAAGGGGAGAGCTCAGTCTCCTTAGCATCATCAGGTAGCTACTGTGAATATCCCGACCGCAGCTCTGCAACAAGGAAACGCTCAGTGTCCTTATCCTGCTAGGCGCCGGATGCTTGACAGACAATTCACAAATCCTCCGATACCATATTCTCAGTTGTTACAACGGTTGTTGCAGTTATAATTGGTGCGGAAGAGGACCTTGGCTCCTCTCACAGGTATACCGCCTCCTGGCTACGATGCAAACGCTCATTGTGATTTTCACTCTAGCGCCCCAGGCCATAACATTGATCATTATAAAGCTTTTAAGCATAAGGTCCAGGGTTTTCTTGACTCTAAAGCTATTAATTTCACCAATGAGGGCCCCAATGTTACTCAGAACCCGATGCCGGATCATGGGGGGTGGCAGCCAACGCCGTCATTGAAGGTGAAAAGTTGAATCTGATAACTGAGGTTGATGATTTGAAAACTCCGCTGGGTTTTGTGAAATCTTGTTTGTTGAAGAAGGGTGTATTTCTTGGTTGTTCTTTTGACTGCTCAGAATGTAAAGCGCGGCCTGAGAGTTATGATATTTTGAAGAGGGGTATTCAGAGAATGATTGATGAGGGTTGTTTACAGTTTGACAAAGTCGTGAAAGAAGATGTCGAGCACAAGGTTAGTGATGACGGAAATGAAGTTGCCAATATTTCCATTCCATACTGGACTATCAATATTTCAGCGCCTGCTAGGCCAGCTCCGGTGACCGTTACTATACCAGGGCCCGTACCGTACGAGAGCACTAGAGCAATCCCATGGAACTATGGAGGAGAAGTGTTCTGTAACTGGCAGAAACAAGAATGGATAGAATCGACAAGCAGAAGTTCATCAGTTGAGAATATCGTCGGTGCCGGAGGTATTACTAGAAGTGGTAGGGTTTTCTCTTCACCAGAGGTTGTTGCTGATAAGAATGACAGGGGTAAGCGTAAAGTAGTGATTGAAGAGAATGCTCAACCCCGGGTTGTTATTGATGATCTTTCAAAGGATATGGAGGAATTCATGAGGTTAATTCGGAAGAGTGACTACAAAATTGTGGATCACTTGAATCAAACTCCGTCGAAAATTTCTATCTTGTCATTGTTGATGAGTTTGGAGGCGCATCGTAATGCTCTGTTGAAAGTTTTGAATGCAGCGTACGTACCCCAAGAGATTTCTGTCAATCAGTTGGAGGGGGTAGTCGCTCACGTGAATGACGGTAATGGTCTCGACTTTACCGATTTAGATCTGACTTCTACTGGGAGGAATCATAATCGTGCTCTGCACATATCGTTGGAGTGTAGAGGCTCTCTGATGTCACATGTTTTAGTTGATATGGGGTCATCCCTCAATGTGCTTTCGATAAAGGCATTGATGAAATTGGACATCTAGGGTTTGTTGTGCACGCCCAGTGATCTGGTGGTTAGGGCTTTTGATGGATCGAAGAGATCAGTATTTGGAGAAATTACGCTACCTATTCAAATAGTGCTGAAGGTTTTTGATGCAACCTTCTATATTATGGATATCCAGCCAGCATACAGTTGTTTGCTCGGCCGACCTTGGATACATGTTGTTGGGGCAGTTACCTCAACGTTGCATCAAAAGCTGAAATACATGGCGGGAGGGAGCATAGTTACTGTGTGCGGTGAAGAAGACATTATGGTGAGCCATATGTCATCTTTCAAGTATGTGGAAGTGGATGGTGAGATCCACGAAACGCTCTGCCAGGCCTTTGTAGCGGTTTAGATTCAGGGGAAGTCTCTTGTAGCAACCAAGGGTCCAAAGGTTTCAATATCGTCGCTTAAGGAAACCCGTGCTATCGTAGAATCCAGCTCGTCTCAGAAGTGGGGTTGAGTTCTCGATGTTCCTGTCAAGCAAGACAAGTTCGGCTTGGGATACAAACCCTCCGGTTCTTCTCAGATTCCAAGATATAGGGGGCCAGTTCAGTTCACCAGCAGTGGTGTGATTTTTGATCGCATGTGCTCCCGGTCAGAAGTTGTGCAACTGGACTACTAAAGAAATCGTTCATGTTACTACTGCAGAGTAATGTTCATTGTTTTGATTATGTTCAGTCCTGTGTTCTGCCCAAGGCGTAGTGACCCATTTGTGGGGCCTTCTTGTTATTTACAGTTTATCATTAATAAAAGACGTTTCACATTCAAAATGTTGTGATCCCTGTTTTTCTTGTTTTTGTTTTGCATTTACACTTAACAGAAAAATGGAAATGTGTTTTGTTTGTTGCATCACATAATAAACATAACATCCTCATGCAGGTCTTTTCTATCAGATGCCATCGATTCAAGTTCAGCTATGACTTCGTATGACTTTGATAATCCCATTTATCAAGCTAAATATGAGACTGACGAAGACTGTGAACTACCTAAAGAGTTAGTCAGGCTTCTCAAGCAGGAGGAAAGGGTCCTTGTGCCTCATCAGGAGGATATTGAGATTATTAATCTGGGTACCGAGGATGATAAGAAAGAGGTCAAAGTGGGGGCTGCATTGGAAGACAGTGTCAAGAGAAGATTGGTTAAAATGCTCCGTGAGTATAGAGATATCTTCGCTTGGTCTTACCAAGACATGCCTGGGCTGGATACAGATATTGTGGTACATCGGTTACCTCTTAGAGAAGATTGCTCGCCAGTCAAGCAGAAGTTGAGGCGGACAAGGCCTAACATGGCAGTCGAGATCAAAGAAGAAGTTCAAAAGCAGTTGAATGCAGGGTTTCTTGCTGTCACGAATTACCCTCCGTGGGTCGCTAATATTGTTCTTGTGCCTAAGAAAGATGGAAAGGTCAGGATGTGCGTTGATTACAAAGATCTGAATAAAGCGAGCTCGAAAGACGATTTCGCGCTCCCTCATATCGATGTGTTGGTTGATAACACCATGCAGTATTTTGTGTTTTCGTTCATGGATGGCTTCTATAGGTATAACCAAATCAAGATGGCCCCAGAGGACATGGAGAAAACTACTTTCATCACACCATGGGGGACTTTTTGCTATAAGGTGATGCCCTTTGGATTGAAAAGTGCAGGGGCAACTTATCAGTGGGCGATGGTCACTTTGTTTCATGATATGATTCATCACGAGGTTGAAGTCTATGTTGATGACATGATAGCAAAGTCACATACGACGGAGGGACATCTGGTCGATCTTCTGAAATTGTTTGAAAGGCTGAGGAAGTTCAAGTTGAGGTTGAATCCTAACAAGTGCACCTTTGGGGTGAGATCTGGAAAGTTACTGGGTTTCATTGTCAGTGAAAAGGGTATTGAGGTAGATCCTGCCAAAATAAGAGCTATACAAGAAATGCCTGAGCCGAGAACAGAAAAAGAGGTTCGTGGTTTTCTGGGGAGATTAAACTACATTGCAAGGTTTATATCTCATCTCACAACCACTTGCGAACCAATATTCAAATTGCTGAGAAAAGATCAAACGGACAGGTGGAATGAAAATTGTCAGAAGGCTTTCAAAAGAATAAAAGAGTATCTAAAGGAACCTCCAATACTCATGCCTTCAGTTGCAAGGAGACCACTGATCATGTATCTCACGGTTCTTGAGAATTCAATGGGATGTGTGCTCGGTCAACAGGACGAGTCAGGTAGAAAAGATCATGCCATCTACTACCTGAGTAAGAAATTCACTGATTGCGAGTCGATGTACTCGATGCTGGAAAAAACATGTTGTGCACTCGCTTGGGCCGCAAAGCGTTTGAGATAGTACATGTTAAACCACACAACCCTATTGATTTTGAAGATGGATCCAATCAAGTATGTCTTTGAAAAACAAGCACTCTCTGGAAGGATTGCCCGTTGGCAAATGGTGTTAACAGAGTATGATATTCAGTACGTTTCCCAGAAAGCCATTAAGGGAAGTGTCCTGTCGGAATATCTCGCGGAACAGCCGATTGAGGATTATCAGCCGATGAAGTTTGATTTCCCAGACGAAGATGTCATGTTTTTTAGAATGAAAGACTGTGATGAGCCTCTACCTGACGAGGGTCCTGAGAGAGGATTTCAGTGGAAAATGGTTTTCGACGGAGCAGTTAATTCATATGGTAATGGAATCGGCGTGATCATTACTATTCCTCACGATTCTCATATATCGTTCACTGCCTGATTGACATTTGCTTGCACCAATAATGAAACTGAGTATGAAGCTTGCATTATGGGTTTAGAAAAGGCCGTTGATACGAGGATTAAGAATCTGGATGTATACGGTGACTCAGCGTTAGTCGTTAACCAAATCAAAGGAGAATGGGAAACTCGTCAGGCTAATCTGGTGCCTTATAGAGATTATGCAAGGAGACTGTTGTCTTTCTTCGATAGAGTTGATTTCCATCATATGTTGAAGGCTGAGAATCAGATGGCGGATGCCTTGGCTACGCTCGCTTTGATGTATAAAGTGAATTTCTGGAATGAAACTCCTACTATCACCATCATGCGTCTTGATAGACTTGCTTTTGTGTTTGCCATTGAGAAAGCATCCGATGGAAAGCCTTGGTATTTCGATATCAAGCATTTTCTCAAGAATCAGGAGTACCCATCTGGGGCATCTAGCAAGGATAAGAAAACTCTGAGGAGGTTAGCCGGTAATTTCTATCTGAATAAGGACGATGTTCTCTACAGGAGAAATTTCGACATGGTCTTGCTGCGTTGTGTTGATGAACTTGAAGCAAACCTGTTGATCGAGGAAGTCCACGAGGGTTCTTTTGGTACTCATGCCGGTGGACATGCAATTGCTAGAAAGTTGTTGAGAGATGGGCATTATTGGATGACTATGGAATCCGATTGTTTCAAATACGCCAGAAAATGCCAGATTTATGCGGATAAGGTGCATGTGCCACCAGCTCCTCTGAATGTGTTAACATCTCCTTGGCCTTTTTCCATGTGGAGAATTGATGTGATTGGAAAGATTGAGCCGACTTCTTCTAATGGACATCGCTTCATCCTGGTCATGATCAATTACTTTACAAAGTGGGTAGAAGCAGCGTCCTTCGCTAATGTCACGAAGCAGGTGGTCACCCGATTCATAAAGAAGGACATCATTTGTTGTTATGGTATTCCGGAGAGAATCATTACTGATAATGGTTCAAATTTGAATAACAAAATGATGAAGGAACTGTGCCAGAGTTTCAAGATTGAACATCACAATTCTTCTCCATATCGTCTGAAGATGAATGGTGTTGTTGAGGCGGCTAATAAGAATGTCAAGAAGATTGTGTAGAAAATGGTCGGTACCTACAAGGACTGGCACGAAATGTTTCCTTTTGCTCTTCACGGTTATCATACTTCAGTGCGTACCTCAACCGGAGCAACTCCTTTCTCACTGGTGTATGGTACGGAAGCAGTCCTGCCATTAGAAGTTGAGATTCCTTCTTTAAGGGTTTTGTCGGATGTGAAGCTTGACGAAGCTGAATGGGTGTGGACCAGGTTGAATCAGCTGACAGATCACAGGGGGAAATGGACTCCTAACTATGAAGGTCTGTATGTGGTAAGAAAGGTTTTCTCTGGCGGAGCCTTATTACTATCTACTAGGGAGGGTGAAGATATTTTGTCCCCTGT
The DNA here is from genome assembly GCA_963859935.3 of Lathyrus sativus. Classification (NCBI taxonomy): domain Eukaryota; kingdom Viridiplantae; phylum Streptophyta; class Magnoliopsida; order Fabales; family Fabaceae; genus Lathyrus; species Lathyrus sativus. The sequence goes on from OZ012741.1 coordinate 280,996,629, forward strand.
GAACGCAGACGCGGTCAAAAAATACTTTGCTTAAAAGAGACCCGCGGGACACAAAAAGAAACGTCCAGGAAAAAAAGGGGCATCCTGGAAAACCATAAAAAGAAAAGGTTCGGGCAAAAATTAGGGATAAAAATAAAAGATGTAAACCCGCAAAGTTGAAAACCTAAAAAGGCAACTTTGGCAAAAATGGGTATCCCAGTGGATTGAAAACCCGAAAGGGAGATCCAGGAAAAAGTTAGGGATTTAAAAAGCAAATGATCATGGTCCGCGTTCAATCTGTAAGTTTGTGAACAGTTATCCCGAAGGAAAGGAATCAGGCTAGTCAGTCTTGTCAGAAGACGAAGCATGGGGAACATCAAAGACATACGGGTCATAGACGAATCGACACATGGTGGTTGTCTGTTTCCACATTGCCGGCATTTATATTGTATTTGTTTTCTCATTTTTGAGCAATTACCTCTTTTCAGGAATTGCATCTGAATTGTAATTCGCCTATTTACAGGCCTTTCTTCAATAAAGTATTCACTTCAGCCAAAGAGCTTTCTTTTTCTTATCCATTTTACTGTTTTGTTTGCGAAATGTCGGTTTATTTTGATAAACATTGCAGGTAAAAGCGAAAGGCTGCACAGAGCATAATGAAAGCGCTGACTTTGCTTGATCGGTAAGTATCATGAATGGTAACTAAGGTAACCATTTCACATGTAGAGCATTTTTGTTGTTTTTCTTTGTTGCAGGTTAACAGGGTTATCACAATCAGGTGAGTTTCCCTTATCCTCAGCAGTTTAAGTCGCAGCAAGTAGCAGTCGTTATCAGCCGAGTATTCTCAACGAATTAAGTGTGATATTTCCGGTAGAATGGGCTTGTTTCCCACAGGTAAATGCAGTCAGGCAGGAGCAAGTGAGAGGCTTGTTTCCCCTAGCAGAGATTTTGCTTCTTCAGTGAAGTGGTCAGCTCATCCCCGGAAGAGCTGCGTCCTCTCAAGCAGCGTCCGATTATCGAGATTGAAATTTTATTTCCCCAACAGAACAAAGCTTTGTCTCCGTGAGAAAGTGAGTCCCCAGCGGGGTGGAAGTTTATTCTCAGCGGAACAGGATAGAAGTGTTTTTCTCAACGGTAGGATTATTTGTAAACCAGTTTTCTTCTCCAGCGAAGGCAACGTCAGTGACGCCCTTTCCCCCACAGAGTTGGTTTAGGATTGTCTCCAGCAGAGTGCACTGCTGATTCTCTCGATAGAGTAGGTGGAACAGGAGTCTGGGATTTTCCCAGCGGATTCAAGTTTCCCGTAGAGTAGGAGTATATGATATTCCTCGGCAAGATAGGGTGATATTTTATGCAATCCCAAGCAGAGTAGATTTTCTCCCCGAGCAGGATGGAGTTTTCAGGAATATCGTTCAGGGAAGGTCTCTTGAGCAGGATAAAGTCAATCTTTGGTGGTCGATTGTTTTTCCCCCGCATAGACGGTTTCCACAACAGAAGAGGTGTGATTTAAGAATCGAATTGTTTGTGTCCCTACAGAGTAATTCAAGTTCCCCAGATAATTTAATCCCCGATGGTGTGGATTTCTCTTCCCGGCATGAGTTGTTCTCTCTCCCCGGCGGAGTGGGTATCTTTTCTCCCTAGCATTTATTTTGCTGGGTTGGTTCTTTTGCATTTGCGTTTTGCATTAGCATCCTCCCAAATGCGTAGCATTTCCATTTCGTATGGAGCATTACACCATTTTCAAACATATGCATCTGAAGCATAAGCCAGGTTTGGTGTTTTGGGGCTGGATATTTTTTTCGGCAGAGATTGTTTGAATCCAGGGGTTTCGTGTTATCCGCGTCAGGGTGGATTTTTTGGATCGGGTATTCTATCAGTTTCTTCCCTGCTTAGTAGTTTGGGTGAATGTTTTCGCTTTTCCCCAGGTGAGCCGCTTGCGAGTATTGCCTTCCCTGGTCAAGCTTGTGGTTCTTCCCCAACGGAGTTGTTCCGACTTTTGGTTGGTCAACGTTGTTTGTTTCAACTTTTGGTTGATGACCCAGGGGCGTTTGGATGTTATTCCAACTTTTGGTGGTTGTTCTTTATTTCTCTCAGCAAAGTCGTAAATTCAAACTTTTGGTCGGTACCCTCCTGCATACTTCATATGATTGGTTGTATTTGGTGATCCCAACTGTTGGTTGGTAATCTTAGGGCTTCCCCGAGCAGAGTCTTTATTTCAACTCTTGGTTGATAATCCTTGTTGTTCTAACTCTTGGTTAGTAGTCGTTGTTCTAACTTTTGGTTAGCGGGCTTTTATTTCAACTTTTGGTTGATAATCCGGGATGATCATCTCAACTTTTTGTTGGTAGTCTTCTGTGGTGGAGTCAGCTTCGGGTAGCGTCCCCCAGTCATCCTAACTTTTGGTTAGTAACTTTTGATCGATGAGGACTTTTCCCAGCAATCCTAACTTTTGGTTAGCAGCTTGTGTTCCGACCATGGATCAACGGGATTTCATGGTGATTCTAACTGTTGGTTAATACCTTGGTTTTCCGACTTTTGGTTGGATGTTTTCCCCTGCGGTTGTCCCGACTCTTGGTTGGTATTCCCCTATCCCCAGTAGGGTCGGTATGAGACGTCTATTGTCATTCCAACTTTCGGTTGGTAGTCTTCCTTTTTCCCTGAAGAGTCGTCATCTCAACTCTTGGTTGATAAGAGGATCTGGTGTTTTCAACTTTTGGTTGGTAGTCCTCCCTTTATTCCTCACCGGAGTTGTTATCTCAACTTTTGGTTGATGAGGAGATTTGGCATTTTCCAACTTTTGGTTGGTGGTTATGGTTTCTCCGATATGGCCAATCGTGGATGTCGGTTTGTTTTCCAACTCTTGGTTGGTAGATTTGGATTCCCCAGTGAGGTCGCCATAACCGGTGTGGTTAATTTGTTGACGATTTTCCAACTCTTGGTTGGTAACCTTGGTACTCTGGTTGTTCATTCCAACTTTTGGTCAGTATGCCTCCTTAGCGAAGTCATCTCACTATGTAAATTGCAGTTAGTATGGTAATCCCGACTTTTGGTTGGTAGTGTTTGGGTTCTTATCCCATCTCTTGGACGGAATTCTTTGATTATAGTCTTATGGTAGATGTTTGTTCTCCACAGGGGCATCTGATTAGTCCACTCTTTCCCCGGTGGAGTCTCCATGAAGCCGCGTGGTTACTCTTTTGTTCCCCGACAGGTTTTTTTACGAATTTTGGTTGATATGTGTTGAGGATTTCGTCCCAACTTTTGGTTGGTATCTTTGGTTATTTCCCAACTCTTGGTTGGTATCCTCCGGGCGTTTTCTTGACTTTTGGTTGGTATCTTTTGGATGAAGTTCAGATTATGTTGGATTGTTATCCCCAGCGCGTCGTTTTCCGACTCTTGGTTGGTAGTTGCTGTTTTGCATTCCTGCGGGGTGCAAATTTTCGGGTTCTTTGTATTGAATCACCTTATACCTTGAATGGTTGAAGAGCGGATGCTTTTCCTCCCTTCAGGTCCAAGTTGCTTGAATAGGGGCAGCTGTAGCACCCCAAAATTTGCCTTCTCGTTTTTATACTTGGCTTATGTTTCATTTTTCGCATTTAGCTTTTTGTATTACATATCATTCGGTCTCGAGGCATGGGATCTATGCGTTCCTGTGGCTCAGGTGCATTTTGGAGCAACAAATTTAACAGCGAACAGTCCGCATTCAGATCTTCGGCATTTATTTTGCCCAGCAATCAAGCGATCGATTTTATTCAGTTTTGCAGGTTAATTTCAGATCAGAAAGCAGCAAATGAGGTTCAGCAGCTAAACAGAGCTCCAGACAGTTGAAACAGGGCAAATGGACAGATTTCCCACCAAAGGGCACCAAATTCAAAATTTTGAAGGTGTTAATCCGTTAACACCTATGGTTGACCGATTAACCATTTGAAAATCAGCCCAGAATTGAAGTGTTAACAGTGTTAACCAGTTAACGCATATGGTTAACTGGTTAACCATAGCAGAATTTGCCCTGTACGTGAATTTTCAAGTGGATTTGCTTTGGGTCCAATTTTGATCACTTGAAAGCTCATTTTTGCGCTTGGGAAGGATCTAGAACATCATTTGAAATTTGGTTAAATTTCATTTCTCTCCAAAATCCCAAACCTCATTCCATACCATAATTTCCAAACCAACTTCCAAGCCTTTGTTTTAGATCCCAACCAAAGTGGTATTTAAGTGAATTACCCCAAACCACACTAATATAACCTTCATAATTTCTATTTCAAGTTCAGAGTTGATCAATTCTCTCTCAATTCTCTCAATTTCCTCCATAGTTAAAACCTTCATTCAAAGCTCTTTTCCATTGAAATCATTGATTCTTCATTGGAATCCTTTATTTCTAAGAGCAGAACCTCCATCCATTACATTGATTGAAGTAATTTCATCATTCAATTTTCGTGCAAGTTCAGATTTGGATTTTGAGGTGATTGTAGAAGTGCTTATTTGGAGTAATTTGACTTAATTGTGAAGGATCTTCATTCATACAACATCGACTAGCTTGGATCTTGAAGTATTCCGGACTTCTTTGCTTAGATCTACACAATTACAGTTGAGTCAACTATTACCGAATCAATTATCCGATTCGTAGGTTGGATTTCTGATCCGATTTAATTTTCAAGCTTATTTGCATGTTTACCATGTTAATCTTCATATTCGATTGAATTGTGATTGATTTGAGTTGTTTGATCCATGATCTGGTTGTGTTGATCTGTTTACATGCTATTTAAATCATGATTTTCTGGTTTAAGTTCGTGAATAAGTGATTATGCGATCATCTGGTTGATCGGATGAGTGCTTATTTGCTGGAAAGTGGTTATGTTTGTTGTTTTTCTGCTTCTGGTACAGTGTTAACCGGTTAACATATATGGTTAACCGGTTAACCAATTCAAATATTCAAATATTCAAATTTTTCAAAGATTTCAGGGTGTTAACCGGTTAACGCCTGGTGTTAACCGATTAACACCTACAAATTTCCAGATTTTCACTTGTTTTACACAGGTTAACCGATTAACAACATGTGTTAACCGATTAACACTGTGCCAGAATGCCACATTTTACTGTTTGCTTGCATGTTCGCGTACCGGTTCGATTTGAATCATCATAGATCAGTGTGATGCATTAGAATTGAATTGTTTTGGATATTTGCTACTGTTTGTGGTTGTTTAATCATGATGTTGTTGCCATGTATGATCATTCTTTCAATTATTTGCATGTTTGTATGTGGTTCGAGTCAATCATTTGTTTGTATGTCCGTATGCTTTCATCTCTTGTTTTCTCCACATGTTTGCATCATTCTTGCATCGCTGTTGAGGTCGAGACGCGCTTGTGGCGGCTGCTGCCCCACACATTTTTCCTCCCTCCCACCATTCTAATTGTGCATTTTTCATGTTTGCCTTTATCTACTTGTGATTGATTCTTCCTTTGTTCTTCTTATGCTTTCTTGCCATGATTCCCATAGGATTTCTAGTCCCTCTGTTTAGGATGGGAGTAGGAGAGATGTTGCAGTGAAAATTGGATATCAAGCTATTAAATTAACTTGAATCTTAATTCTTTTACAACCGAACTTTATTTTAATCCTTTTTCACGATGTAATGACAACGCTTAAAAGATTCGGGGATCGGGGGTTGGTTATACCTAGGGAAGGTGTTAGCACCCTAAGCATCTGTAGTACTCTACAGGAACCTTTTGTTTGATTGTTTGCTAAGTTTGTGAAAATATGCTATGGATTAGGATTAGGATAAGGGATAGGTAAAGATCTAGATGGTTTTCTAAGTTTGCTCGCAAAGACATCACATCTTATGCCTACGTATCCTAACTAGGATAGAATCAGAGAAATCATAGTTCACCTCACAAGGGAAGAAGAACATTTGATTATGATCAAGGTTCAAGGGGAAACAGACATGACAATGTTTGTGTGGATTTTGACAAAACTCCCTAATCTAAATTGCAACACTCAAAAGGGGAAGTAAGAAATCATGACTATGATTCTTACATAGAGTTGACAAACTCTATCCTAGGGTTCTAGTTGAAGAACACTCCTAGTACAAGTGGATCTTTTAGACTTAAAGCAAAGTATAATGGTTTCTAAACTAAGGTTAAAGTGACTTAACAAAGTCAAGGGAATGGGTGAATGAGTTATCCATAACATAAGGGTTAATGGAAAGATCTTTTCCTTTGGAGAGAGAGGGGAGGCAACTTGGGATGAGAGCTGACAAACCTCATTACTTGGGGAAAGAATACATTAAGAAAAGTAACAATATGATGAAGATAAAAGCATGGTGACAACCATTGAATAAACATGTTTAAAAGATAAAGATAAAGATGCATTGATGACAATCAAAGCAGATGAGTAAGCAAGAAGTGTGACGACAAATCGAGCTTAAGGAAATTCAACAGATGAGGTAAAATGAACATGGTAACAACCAAATAAAAATCCTAGCATGTTAACTAACATCTAAGGATATGAGGGCAAGTAGAACATAAGCATATACAATTACAACAAGAGAGAAATTCATCTGCACATGTGAAAATGATCATATAATGCACCTAACTTGCAAATAGTCAAAAAGGATGAAAAATTAGGAAAACATAGAAATTGAAAATGTGGCATGAAAGTAGACATCAAAACAAACACAATGCAAAAAGAATGGGTGAAAAATGATTAAAAATGAGTGAGATATGGAATTTTGAAAATGGTGTGAAAAATAACAAAAATGGGTAAAAGGGTTGCCCTCCTCAGGGGTCGAACCCAGGTTCAGTATGTGCAAGGCGTGTTTTTGGCAATGATCTTACCACTGGGGTGGCTATACATCCGTTTGTAAATGCCACCCCATAAAAATATATGGGATATTTTCAAACCAGGCTAGGCACAAAAACACACAATCTCTATGATTTGCATTTTGATCATAACTCAGTCAATTTTCCATGGATTTTGACAAAATTTTAGTGTAACTTGAGTATTTTTTCATGAGGAACAAGATGACACTTTTAGTTTTTTGAAATTCCTCTCCTAACTCAAAACCCGATAGCACTTGCTCTTGGATGTTTAAAATTGCATTTTGGCATGAATCTCACACACCAGCTAGTCTCAGTTCAAAGTAATCATGCACACATACCACATAAATGATAATGAATGAATTCATGCAAGAGTTAGAGTTCAAATCATGCTGTGATGAAAATGAATTGTCAAGTTTCCACTTTGTCATGAATGATATGCAAGCTGATATGCAATTCTGTTTCTAGGCATATATTGATCAAACTAAACACATACACACATTAAATATATGATATAGGATGAAGTTGGTCATAAGCTGAGGTTCCAAACAAACTGTGGTGAAACATGATATTCAAAATGCAAGTTTGTGCTTGTGAAGTGCATGAAGATGTGCAATTCAAGTTTCAGGCACAAATTGATCAAACCAAGCACTCATACAGTTCACATATATATTGTCAAGTGAGTTCATGCATAGAAAATGGCTCAAAATCTACTGGTGTGAAAAATGATGCTTCAAGTGTAGGCTTGTGCTTGTGAAATGCATGAGCATGTTCAAATTCTATTCCAAACATTTTTAAATTAATTCAAACATATACACATTTCATACACATGGTATATAGTGGATTCAAACACACTTTGCAGTCAAAAGAAGACTGTCATGGAAAATGATACACAAATTGCAAGTTTGGCATAAGTGATGCATAATGGTGTTCAGTTTTGATCCTAAGCACATATTGATTAATTAACTTATGCAAACAGTTCATATACATGCAGATGAGTGTATCCAAGCAACAAAATGAACCAAAGCAGTCTGTTATGAGGAAATGATATGCAAGCTGTGATGTTATGCTTGGTACATTCATGAAAATACTCAAATCATTTTCTGATCATGTTTAACTCAAAACAGTTGCACACACAAGTCATAAATGCACAAATGGATGATTCTAAACTCAAACTTGAGCATGTTCAGGCCTACAATCCAAACTGGTATGGCTATGGCATTAAAATGCAAACATGGCATTTTGTGCATGAAAAGACAAATTAGACTCAAACAGCTCCAAACAAACATACATATCCACCATAATCATGTTTATTAGAGGGGATTCAACTCAGCAAACAAACATATTTCAGTCATGACAAGTTTGACACAAAACATACACATGACACATTTTCCACACAACATGCTCAAAATGCCAAAACATGAAATTATGGTGCAAAGCAAGGATGGAGTATTTACTTACCTCTAGTAAACTGTATTGAGCAGATTAAAACACCAAGAAAACCAGAGAAACTTCAGCTGCACCTAGCTTTAGGAGATTTCTTCTTTGTGAAGCAACAAGCAAACTTTATGACAGTTCGAGAAATAAACTCCACCAATGATCCTCAATGATTTGGACAGTTGAGAAATGATATATGTGAGGTGTTTAAGTGATTAGAACATCAAGGGAATGTCTAGAACAAGTTTTGGCTGATTTTGTGGCTTTTGGTCAAAATAACTTGGTATGGAAGTTGACTTTTTGAATGGTGAGGTTTTTGAGTGGTATAAGGTCTTGGACACCTTCTATATCATATTTAGAGATTGTGTGGATGATTGTTGGTGAGTTTGAGTGTAGAGAAATGGTTTTGGCAGCTGGACTGTCAAGACAGATTTTTCATGGTTTTGTGATTTTGTGATTTTGGTGAAAATGAATCAAAGAGTGGAAAAATGAGAGCTTTGTGTTTCTCTGGTTTTGGAGAGATTTCTCACGTTGTAAATGAGGTGTAGATGTCCTCTATTTATATGGAAATGAATGGAGTGGGCAGATTTGGAGGTTTCCTTCATATGAAGGAAATATTTACCTTTTTGATCAAACCTCCATAAAGAGGTTTCCTTGGCTGATGGGTAAGCTCCAAAGTCAAGAAAAATGATGAGTTTGAAAGAGATAAATGCAGGCTAGAAGGTGTAGGCTTGTGGCTGGTTCAAAATTGCATTTACACCTCATGCTTACCATGTTCACTTTAAGTGCAAGTTGCAAGGCAACTTGCAAGCCACTTGCAAGTTTGGCTAATTTCATACTTTCGGAATTTATTTTGTTCTTTCATGCTACAAACCCTCTATACATCAGATAAAACATGTTTCACAAGCTTAGATTGGTCAGATTTGAGGAAAGAATGAATTTTTGAAGCTTGTCAATGTGGGACTTCAAGTATGAAACCACCAACTTGCCATAACCATAACTTTCAGCTCACAAATCCTTTTGAGATGTTCTAGTACTCTTTAGAAAGCCCTCAAATAGCTCTAAAACATTCATTTTTTCATGAGTTTCAAATTCCCAAAGGAACTTGGCCATAAAGTCTTTCAACGTTGCTAAAAAAATGAACTTAAAAGTGAAATTTCTCTAAGTCTTTTTCCCTTCTTGAAATGAATTTGATCATAACTCCAAATCTATGCATTTTCTGATCATGGACCACTGAAGTACTTTTGTAGAATTTTCCAAGAGCTTTCTAATGAGCTTTGAACCAACTCATTTGGATGTGTAGTTAAGGAGTTATGGTTTAGCCCCTTTCAAAACCCTAATTTCCCGATTTTTCGATTACTCACTCATCCTTGATCCAATGATCATGAAATTTGATAGGCAAGTGCAATATGATGTAAGGAACATTTTTTATTCACACTTTGAAGTCCAATTCCTTAAATTTGAAGAGTTGACGTTTTGGTCAACCGTACGATCGATCGGTGACTACCGAGTCGTCTGTTGACACTCTGGACCTCCTGAGACTTTGAAACTTCTTGAATGAACTTTATTAAGCTATATGAACTTCATGGATCATAATCCCCCCATTAAAACACCTTCCAACACCAAATTCAAACTACAGTTTGACTTTTACTGGTCCAAAACCCTAATCGGGTGTCCTGAAATGCACTGTTCTTGATTCTGGGGTAACAACCTCAAATTGGATACTCAAGTGATATCATATAACATCCTTCATCTTGTTTCATGATTGAATCATCCCAAAATAATGATTGATCACCTTTTTGAAGCTTTGAATTTGACTGTACACAACCCTGATTCATCTGTAACTTGACAAAGACAAACTTGCACTGGGTTAAGGTTAGATAATCCTATGAGCATGCTCCTAAAATGATAATGTGAATCTAAGGGGTAAAAATTTGGGGTGCAACAGTTGCCCCTATTTAAATATCTTCACTAGATGGAACTGAGATGACAATCCTCGTAGAATCGCAATGAAAGGTATTTAAATATAAAAAACCAAAAATTTTATCCCTTAGATCCGATGATATGCAAAAAGGACAGGTCATGATATGCTATGAATTCTAAATGATGCTTTATGATGCTTGGATGCAAGACATGTGCAGATGAAAGGAAAAGCAAAACAACGAGTAACTACCCATGGGGGCCAGGTTTTGTGGATCCGTCACTGGGGAAAACTGAGATATAACAATCAATAGTTCAAACATGACTAGTGATAACTGAGAGGAAAATTTCACATGAGGATGCAAGAATTCCAATGAAGATGACAATCTCACTGGGGAGGAGCAAACACTCTACTAGGGAGAGAAATAAATTTCCACCGGGGGAAAAAGAGCGACTTTCTACTGGGGAAGTGAAGAACTAGAGACACGGACCTCACTGGGGATGATCAGATGAGGAACTTCCTATAGTGAAGAGTTCAAATGGGATCTTCAGGAATGGACTAGAAACAAAGACCAAACACACTAGGGATACTAGTAACGACTAGATCTCTGAGACTTATCTGGGGAAAAAAGGTTTCACTAGGGATAATGATGTCGCCTAATTTTAACAAATTGTTCAGACAGTGCTAGTAACCACTAGACTTTCCGGAGGTAATGATAATGACCAACCTGAGATAATAACAAATGAGATTTCTCAAATCCAATCGGTAACACGTAGGACTTCGACTGGGGAAATTGGTGACGACCAAATTTCAAGCAATGCTAGTAACTACTGGACTTTAAAGGAGATTGGTAACGACCAAGTCCGGGTACCAATGATGATTGGATTTCAAGTAATGCCAGTTACGACTGGACTTTAAAAGAAACATGGTGACAACCAAATCAAGGTATATCAACATATATGGTTATGAGAATGCTGGCAAGCTATTAGGCTTTAGCTGGGGAGGTTGGTAACGACCAAACCAATAACGATTGGATTTCAAGTGACGCTAGTTACGACTGAACTTCATGGGGAAGAGTTGGTAACGTCCAACAAGATACTAATGCCAATAGGATTTTGGACATCTTCCAGTTACGACGGGAAAATCAACTAGTAACGACCAAACTTCACAGGGGATTTGCTAGTGACGACTAGACTTCAGAGGGAAAAGGTTGGTAACGACCGAACCAAAAGATAATAACGAGTAAAGTTAAGACAATGCAAATTACGACTGGAAATACGGTGACGACCACAAGAATACCAATAATGATGGGATTGCAAACACTGTCAGTTACGACTGGATTTTTTTAAAAGGAGAAGGTGGTAACGACCGAATCAAAAGATACCAACGAGTGGAGTTAAGATAATGCCAGTTACGAGTGGTCTTAACAAGAAATATGGTGACGACCAAAAGAATACCAATAACGATTGGCTTCTAAAACAATTCTAGTTACAATTGGACTTTAGACGGAGATTCACTTGCAGTGATTAGACATTTACGGGGAATCGACAAACAGCACACCAACCCGAGGGACAAAATGAATCACACTGAAACCAGGCTGAAGGGTGTATGTAGACTTGAAAATAAATCCAATCCTAACAGGGGAACCGAACCTTTTAAATAAGCTAGTCAGAGATGACAAAGTAAATTCAAACAAATGCTCAGAAATCTTCTACTGGGACGAGTCTTCACATCATCATAAGAAGTTCTTTGAGAGACAGTCTTCAAGCTTTGATACCCACACATGACCAAAGGAAATTCAGCCGCTCAATCTGCTTCAACTTCACCAGGGAGTGCGGTAGGATTGCGTATCAAATTTTCCGCTACCCTGAGGTTTCGGGGAAGTATGATTTTCCTCGACTCTTTTCCATGAGATGAAGTTTTTTTATGTTTGTTAATCTTTTCAAGTATTATTCAATAATTTGACCCTAATGCTTTCAAAATTATCGTTCATCAACGAACAATATTTTGCATAACAAAGAAAATAAAGGAAATGATAAATTTGCGAAAGAAAGAATGGCTCAAAAACTGATTTTAATCAAGAATGAAATCTTGCAAATGACAAAATTAGAAGTTTTACAAGTGAAAAATGGCAACGTGGATAAGGTTATATTGAACCCCATGACCAGTTATCCCTAAAGACTAAAACTCCCCAAAATCCTTGCTTCTGACAAGAGCGGTTGAGATGGTTTCTTGTATAATCTTCTGCAGTGGTGACAATTCATCTGATGCAGTGAAACGCCTTTGTCCCTAACTTTTGCCTGGATCGCCCTTTCGGGTTTTCAATCCACCGGGACGCTCATTTTTGCCTAAGCTGCCCTTTCGGGTTTTCAACTTAGCGAGCTCTTATTTTTCTTTCTTTTCTCTTTTTCTCTTTTCTTCTTCTCAACCCTAACTTTTGCATAAGCCGTTCTTTTGAGTTTTCGGCTTATCGGGTTCTTTTAGGCGTAATATTTTCGTACTGCATCAGAATTCACGGGATGAGTGAGCTGCTCTCCATCCATGGTAGTGAGAATTAATGAGCCTCCTGAGAAGACTGTCTTTACAACAAACGGGCCGTCATAGTTGGGCATCGACTTTCCCCGTGCATCTTTGTGAACTGATAAAATCTTTTTGAGTACAAGCTCCCCTTCTCGGAATTCTCGGACACGAACTTTCTTGTCAAAAGCCCTCTTGATCCTTTTCTGATATAACTGACCATGACACATCGCAGACATGCGCTTCTCGTCGATAAGATTCAACTGATCAAACCTTTCTCTCACCCATTCTGCTTCTTCAAGCTTGGTTTCCATTATGACTCTCAAAGAAGGTATTTCGACCTCAATAGGAAGTACCGCATCCATTCCATATACCAAAGAAAAGGGGGTTGCCTCTGTTGAAGTGCGGACGGACGTTCTGTACCCATGCAAGGCAAATGGTAGCATCTCATGCCAATCTTTGTAAGTTTTTACCATCTTTTGCAAAATCTTTTTGATGTTTTTATTCGCAGCTTCTACAGCCCCATTCATCTTGTGACGATAAGGAGAAGAATTGTGATGTTCAATTTTGAAGTCATCGCACAACTCTTTCATGACTTTGTTGTTCAAATTGGTACCGTTGTCCGTTATGATCCGGCTTGGAATTCCGTAACGACAAATAATTTCCTTCTTGATAAAACGGGCCACCACTTGTCGAGTGACATTAGTGTAGGATGCGGCTTCAACCTACTTTGTGAAATAGTCGATAGCAACCAGAATAAATTGGTGTCCGTTAGAAGCTTTTGGTTCAATTGCCCCAATCATATCGATGCCCCACATAGAGAAAGGCCACGGTGATGACAATACATTTAGCAATGTCAGTGGTACATGCATCTTGTCCGCATAAATCTGACACTTGTGACATTTCCTGGCATATTGAATACAGTCAGTTTCCAAAGTCAACCAGTAATAACCAGCCCCCAAAATCTTTCTAGACATAGAATATCCATTGGCATGAGTACCAAACATTCCTTCGTGAACATCTTGCATTAACAACTATGCTTCTCGTCTGTCGACACATCTAAGCAGGACCATATCATGATTCCTTTTGTAGAGCACGTCATTACTGAGAAAGAACTTGGATGCTAATCCTCTCAGTGTTTTCTTGTCAAGTGATGTAGCATCTACTGGATACTCTTGTTTTAACAGATAATTCTTTATGTCATGATACCAGGGCTTATCATCAATTTCGTCTTCAACCATCTGACAGTAGGCGGGCTCGGTCTTGCGTTCAATTCGAATAAGAGTGGTATCATTGACATCCCTAATTTTCCACATCGAGGCTAACATGGCTAGGGCATTGACGACGTAATTCTCAGATCTCAGAACATGCTTGAAAGTGATTTCATCGAAATACCCCATCATCTTGACGATGTAGGCTCTATAAGGGATCAAATTCTCATGTCTAGTTTCCCATTCTCCAGTAATTTGATAAATAACCAAAGCTGAATCCCCACTGACTTCAAGAAGTTTGACTTTGAGGTCGATAGCTGCCTCGAGGCCGAGAATGCATGCTTCATATTCGGCGATATTGTTTGTGCAGTCAAAATCCAACCTGACTGTGAATGGAGTGTAACCACCTTCCGGACACATTAAAAGGACGCCTACGCCATGCCCACTGTAGTTGGAGGAACCATCAAACATCATTTTCCACCAAAGACCTTCTTACGGACCCTCATCAAGACATGGCTCTTCACAATCTTTTACCAACATGATGTATTCATCTGGGAAGTCAAATTTGAGAGACTCATAATCTTCCACTGGTTGATTTGCATGATGTTCTGACAAAACACTACCCTTGATAGACTTCTGAGCTACGTACTGGATGTCGTATTCTGATAATAACATATGCCAACGGGCGAGTCTTCCAGTCTGAGCAGGCTTCTCAAAAATATACTTTATCGGATCCATTTTTGAAATCAACAAGGTGGTATGACAAATCATGTACTGCCTCAAGCGTCTGGCAGCCCACGCTAAAGCACAATAGGTTTTCTCCAGAAGTGAATATCGGCTTTCACAATCAGTGAACTTCTTGCTCAAATAATAAATAGCATGTTCTTTTCGTCTAGACTCATCCTGCTGACCTAACACACAACCCATGGAATTCTCGAGCACTGTCAAATACATGAAGAGAGGTCTTCCTAGAACAGGGGGTATTAAGATCGGAGGCTCTTGGAGATAAACCTTAATCTTATCAAATGCTTGCTGACAATCTGAATTCCAAACAACCGTCTGGTCCTTGCGTAATAATTTGAAGATGGGCTCGCAAGTAGGAGTCATATTGGAAATAAATCTGGATATGTAGTTCAGTCTCCCAAGAAAACCTCTGACTTGCTTCTCATTCTGCGGAGCTGGCATATCTTGAATGGCTCGGACTTTGTCTGGATCTACTTCAATCCCTCGGTGACTGACAATGAAACCGAGTAACTTCCCAGATCTTACTCCAAAGGTACACTTGGCTGGATTCAGTCTCAACTGATATTTTATGAGTCTCTTAAACAATTCCAAAAGATGTTCCAAATGGTCCTCCTCGCCTTGAGATTTGGCTATCATGTCATCAACATATACCTCTATCTCCTTATGCGTCATATCATGAAATAAAGTTACCATGGCCCTTTGATAAGTAGCACATGCGTTCTTCAGACCGAAAGGCATAACTTTGTAACAGTAAGTCCCCCACAGAGTAATGAAAGTAGTTTTTTCCATGTCATCGGGATCCATCTTAATCTGATTGTAACCGGAGAAACCATCCATAAATGAGAAAACTGCAAAACGAGCCGTTTTATCTACCAACATATCAATATGCGACAAAGGGAAATCATCCTTCGGACTGGCCTTGTTCATATCCCTATAATCCACACACATTCTTACTTTTCCATCCTTTTTTGGTACAGGTACAATATTAGCCACCCGTTCGGGGTATTTGGACACTGCTAAGAAACCCGCATCAATCTGTTTCTTCACCTCATCTCGAATCTTGAGAGCCATGTCAGGTCTTGTTCTTCGGAGCTTTTGCTTAACCGGTGGGCATTCGGGTCGAAGTGGTAATTTGTGAACTACTATGTCAGTGTCTAAACCCGACATATCTTGGTATGACCAAGCAAATACATCTACATACTCTTTTAGAAGCTCTTCTAACTGCTGCTTGACGTCTGCCCCTAGAGCTGCCCCAATCTTGACTTCTTTCTTGTCTTCTTCGGTGCCAAGATTAATGACTTCTACTTGTTCTTTGTAGGGTTGAAGCTCTGCATACTCATGGTGTGCCAATTTTACCAGTTCATCAGGGATTTCGAAATCTTCATCCTCATCTTCAGCTTGGTATATTGGTGAATCAAAGTCAGGAGGGAATGCAGAGTCATAGGATTCAATGGGTTTTAGTACATCACTGCATGTTGGAATGGCTTAATTTATTAAAACACACAAAGACAAATGCAGCACACAAAAGAAAAAAATTGTTTTGGGTTTTTTAAGATTGCCATTTTTCTTTTTAAAATGAAAGCAAAAGCAGTAAAGGAAATAACACAAGGAAATTAACAAAATAGTTCATTTTTCATTGATTTTCTTGAAAGCACGGGGCCCTTACAAAACATTCATATAGCCTTGGGCATGGCTATGGAGATTCAAAACAAAAACAAGAAAAGAAAGACAAACAAATTACTTTAACTCAGGAAAGACCATGGGAATCTCAATAGCTTCCCAGTTGCTCAAGGCAGAGCTGCAATGATACACTAACTGTTCAAGGTCTTCATCCTCAAAATCTTCTTCCACAGTGCTGACTTCGAAACCTCCACTGATGAATACTTCTTATATAGTCTTTGGGCGTCCTTTGTCATGTGTCGATGCTTCATCATGAGTTGGTTTGTAACCCAGCCCTTAGCGATCCATTTTTGGCTTCACTTTAATAACCTCTCCCCAACCTGCAGGAGTACCTTCTTCCAGTGTAGACTTGATGCTCTAAGTGGATGCAAAAGACGGACGACTCTTAGCCACTGTTTCTTCCAACATCACTGCATTAGCTATCTCGAGTGCCTGAAAGGAAGTTTCTAACACGGCTTCATATGCTTCAATATACTTAAATGATGACAGATTTCTCACCATTAAGTCCTCTTCACCGTGTACAATCACTAACTTATCATTCACAACAAATTTCATTCTCTGATGCAATGTGGAAGTCACCACCCCAGCCGTGTGAATCCACGGCCATCCCAACAAACAACTATAAGCTGGGTTAATGTCCATGACTTGGAATGTGATTTTGAACACATGAGGTCCTATCATGATTGGCAATTCTACCTCTCCTACAACCGTTCTTCTTGAACCGTCAAAAGCTTTTACAATTAATGACGTCGGTTTCATTTCTGCCCCTGCATATGCTAACCTTGCGAGTGACATTGCGGGTAATACATTTAATGAGGATCCAGTATCGACTAAAACTCGTGCCATTATGTCTTCTTGGCACCTGACAGATATGTGCAACGCATGGTTGTGATTGCGTCCTTCTTTTGGCAACTCTGCATCACTAAAGCTCAGGATGTTACAGGCTATAATGTTAGCTATTACTGAATCAAATTGTCCGAGAGTTATATCTTTTGTCACATGTGCATGCTTCAATACTTTTTGCAGAGCTTCTCTGTGAGCTAGAGAGTTCATCAAGAGAGACAAGATCAATATCTTTGATGGGGTTTGGTGAAGCTGATCAATAACCCTGTAATCATTTTTCCGAATAATCCTTAAGAATTCTTCGTCGTCTCCTTCAGTACCTGGTACCTCTTTTTCTTTTGTCGCAGCAGGGGTGACCTCTTTTGGAGCGGCTACTGTTATCTTTGGTTGATAGATGCGACCACTACGGGTCATTTTGCTTGTACCTGCAATGTTTGTCACGTCCACTTGGTCGTCTTTCACTGTCTCTTTCTGATTAACCTTCCCAAATCCTCGGTCTATCACAGTCATGTCATACTTCCATGGAACGGCCTTTGTGCTTTCAAAAGGAAACGGTCTTGGTTTCTGAATAATAACCGGTTGAGGTTGATTGATAGCCGACTTGTTGAAAACAGGTTTCACACTTTTACTGGTCATTTTGAATACTGGAACTTTCTCACCTTTCTTTGGTAAATTAAAAACAGACTCAATTACTGAAACTTCTTCTTTCCTCACTTTGCTACACACTTGCAATACTCCATCATCAATCAATCTTTGTATATCTCCTCGTACCACCTCACACCCTCTAGAACCACTAGAACATTCTTTAAAATCATTATGGGTATCTTCTATCAATCCTGCTTTCAGTAGTTTCTCGTGAAGTAACCTTAACGGGGTCTTGATCTCTGACACACCTCGGACCATCCTTTCATCTGAAACTTCTTCTACCGCATTAACCCCTCCATGATTCGGCAATGGATTACTTTTAACATTTGGGGGTACATCATCAAAAGACAAGATCTTCTTTTCCATCAACTCCCTGACAAGATGTTTTAAAGCAAGACAACCTTCTAAATCATGACCGGCAGCGCCTTTGTGAAAGGCACAATGAGCATTTGGATTATAGTGAGGAGATGTAGTGTCTGGATTTAACGGTCGCGTTGTCACCAATCCTTGTTGCACCAAGGAAGGGTACAACTCGGTGTAAGTCATCGGTATCTGAGGAAGTGGAGGTTTTGTTGTTGGTCTCCGATTCTGGTAGCTCTGTTTGGGTGCTTGAGCTCTATGCTGATGATGTTGTTGATAGGGTGGAGCGTTGGGCGCTCGCTGATACCCTTGTTGAATTGGCTGATATACAGGTGCTGGCACTGCCTGATAACTGGGAACAGGATGAGTGAAAGCCAGAGTTACAGCTGCCACATATGGTTGTTGGGCATACTGCAACGGATACATTGGTCGTTGTTGCTGGGATTGCTGAACATAACTTGCTTGAGGCTGCTGAACAAAGCCTTGCTGAGGTTGTTGAACATAACTTTGCTGATACTGTTGGTAAGGCGGTCTCCAGGTGCGGCTCTTTCTTCCCATGGTTACTGCATTTGTCTCCCCTTCCTTCTTTTTATGAAAGTTACTGCTGAACTTCTTGACATTGTTGTTACCAGAACTGCTGGAACCACTAGCCACTTTTCCATTCTTCATTCCTAACTCCACTCTTACTCCTACTGCTACTATATCAGAAAAACTTGAGGTTACGCTACTGATCATCTTCTCATAAAACTCTGGTCTCACCGTATCAACGAACCAATATGTCATCTCTTTTTCCCTCAAAGGAGGTTCCACCTGAGAGGCGGTTTCCCTCCACCTTTGTGCGTACTCTTTGAAAGATTCTAAACTCTTCTGCGACATACTCAGTAATTGTCTTCTATCAGGGGCTAAATCCATGTTGTACTTGTAATGTTTCACAAAAGCATCGGCCAAGTCTTGGAAACTATGAATACGAGACTGATCCAAACCCAAATACCATTTAGCAGGAGCTCCTTTCAAACTATCTTGGAAATAGTGAATCATCAACTTGTCATCTTCTACATGAGCGGCCATTCTTCGGTAGTACATAATCAGATGCGTCCGAGGACAAGTGGCACCAGAATAGTGATAAAAATTTGGAACCTTGAATTTCGGCGGAATTACCAATCCAGACACTAAGCACATATCTCTGGCATTAGTACCAAAGATGTCATTTCCTTCCATTGCTCTGACTTTCTTGCCGATAGTCTCTACACTTTCTTTCAACTTATCATGTCGTCCACTTTCTTCTTCATACCCATCAAGACCTTCGTACACTTGTGGAGGATTATGAAAAACAGGGCGCGCTTGAATTTGAACAGAAGGCTGAGTGTAAGTAGGAATAGCTTGAGGAACTTCTGCCCCCAGGGGAACTGCTTGTTGATTGACTACTGGTGGAGGTACGAAGCCAGGTGGTAACCCATATGGTGGAACATTTGCAACAGTGACTGTCGTTGGGATTGACTCTACAGCTATGCCATTGATTTCAGAAACAACAGTGGCTTGAGTGTCCAACTTTATACGAATGACTTGTAGGGCTTCCATGATCTGCCCTATGCCTCCTCGTAGCTCTCCGAGTTCATTATCAATCCTGTCCACATCCAAATTTTGTCCTTCCATTCTTAGGCGATCTTGGGCTCGGGTGTTGTATTGGTGTTGAGGATTCAGTGTGATTCTTTCTGGAGACAAGACAGCGAGATGAGACACAACACAAGACCATGCACATGCAATGCTTATGAATGCAAAATGCAACAATGCAAAATTAATCATTCAAGGAATCCAAAGAAATATTTGCAAAAATTATAACAATGGGGAAATAAGAAAATTCAAAGTCTTCATAGATTAATAACTGAGGGTTTTACAACAACGATTCTGAAACTGAAATACAAGTCTTCAATGATGAAAATAAAACGGAAAACAAAAGGATTTTAGATCTTCTGGTTGGATGGCCCTTCGTCTTCTGGATGACTTCTCTTTCCACCTTGATAGACCAACTCTTGAAGCTCTTCTTTCTCCTGCATAGCCTTGAAATACTTATCCCTCCAAGCCTTTCCTTCTTTTTCAGCTTTTGCCAAAGCAGCTTTCAATTCTTCTACGAGAGTAGGTTTGGGGGAGTCAGGCTCAAAGCGAGTATAGAACATCTTCAACACTGCTTCTTTTACCCATGATAGGTAAGATTCTGAAACAGTAGTGTCGTGGTAACCTAGGGCAGTTACTCCCCTCGTGTAGGCGTAACGCCAAGCATACATAATTCGAGCCCTGTAAGCGGGATTCTTCCCCTCTTCAATATAGAAGCTTCTCAAAAAGTCTAGGTCTGGTTCATCCTCCATTGGGTGTCCCAACTAGCGACGAGCTAATAGGATTATAGCTGATGCAACCATTAATGCTGATGAGCGGTACACTCGGGAAATCTCCACAACTTTGGATCATGGAAATCCCTCCATACATAGGGTCATACCACTTAATATCTGAGTGTTTGAGCAACAACAGTTTTTCAACCCATGAGAGCCCATTTTGCTTATCCCAGAGTGCTGGAATTCTTGGCAAGTGCGAAATCAACCACTTGTGCAAGAGAACGGTGCAACAGTCAATCTGCCCATCTCCATAACGGTTCCTACGGTGGATCGAAAAGTACATATCAGCCAACAGAGTAGGTACAGGATTCTTGATTAAGAAAAGGTTGATTGCATTTGCGTCCACAAAATCATTAGCAGCCGGGAACAGGAACAGTCTGTAGATTAGTAAAACCAGGATGGCCTCAAATGCTTCAATATTCTTTAACAAGACATAGCTTTGAGCTTTTTCATACAGGAACATAGCTGGAAATCCATACAACCCTCCCTTAGCAATCATATGAGATCGTACCTCGTCCACCTCCAAATACGCGGCCTCTGCAACTGCTCTTTCATTAGGAGTCCCTTCTCTTCCAGAAAATTGTCTAGGAGTGACGCCTACTCCCATCAGGGCAGAATATTCTTCCAAGGTTGGTAGCAACTGATAGTCTAGAAATGTGAAACAGTGATAGGTTGAATCATAGAACTGCACGAGTGCGGATAACATCTCTTCATATACTTGAACTTCTAGCAAAGATAACATATTCCCATACTTCTCTCTGAATGCCTCAGGGTATTCTACTAAACTTCCCAGTTTCTTCAAGTTCTCCAATTTTGGTTTTTGGAACAGAATCTCTGCTTTCTTTCCAGAATCCATCATATAATATCTGCAAAACAATCTCTAGTTCCTTGAATGATTAATTAATGAGAATGCAAATGCAAAGGTTTCATGGAACTCATATTTTGTAAACATCGAAACATCATTTCATTTCATTGATTTTCAAGTTTTGAATTACAAAATATCCAGTACATTTTACAAAAGTCCTAAATATAAGGCTGACAATATTCTAAATAAAAGTCCTCTTTTGCTTTGATCTTCTTGAGCTCTTCTTCCACCTGTGTCTTCTCAAGAATGAGCTTGTCCACGACTAGCTTCCATGGAGTTGACTGATGGCTGGAGGAAAATAAATCTTCATGTGCCTTCCTCTTCTTACAAGCAATCATTTCTTCATCTTTCAACTGGAGTTGTCTACGGAGTTCATAAAGATCATTGGGTGTTCCTCCTCCAAAACCATGGGTTTCTGCTGAGGATAAAGCATCTTCAATTGAATAGCTCTCTTTCGGACCCATTAGAGATAAGGTTCGAGAGAGATGCAATTAGGTTTCCCTAAGTCTTCCTTTCCTTTCTTGTGTACATGACCCCAAGCTTTTATAATTTCTCCTTTCAATTCTGAGCTTCCCTTAAAAAAAATATTCTCCACATGAGTGCTATCGGGTTTATCTTTCAAAGGGTATCCAAGCTGTCGGCGAGCGAGAACAGAGTTATAACTGATTCCTCCACTTGTACCCAGGAGAGGTACATTACCAAAACTTCCACAACCGTCGATGTTTCTTATTCCATCATAGTTACGACTGTACCAATCAATATCAGAGTGAGTAAGAGCCATAACCTTCTGAGACCACCAACCTTCCTTCCAAAAAGCATGAGCTTTAGGTAAGTGAGAAATAAACCACTTGTATAGTAAAGGGACACAGCAGGTAACCATTCCTCCTTTATGAAGATTCCTCAAGTGAACAGAATGATAGGCGTCAGCTAGTAAAGTAGGCACAGGGTTTTTCTTTAAGAAAATCTTAATGGCGTTGAGATCCACAAAATTATAAAAACTTGGAAACAAGAAGATCCCATAAATGAGAAAGGCAAAGTTGGCCTCGAATGCATCCATACTCAAGTGATCAGCATAGTATTGGGCTTTCCCAACCAAGAACTCTGCAGTCAAACCAAATACTCCTCCTCTAGTAGCCATATTTTTTTGAATATCCACCAATCCTAAACGTGTAGCTTTAGCAATTTCTTCCTTCTTAGGGCCCTTCTCCATGATTGGAAAAGGAGAGTCTTCAAGAGTAGGCAAACCAATCAAGCAAGAATATTCCTCAAGTGTAGGTACCAGCTGATAATCAGGAAAAGTGAAACAATAATAAAGTGGATCATAAAATTGGAGAAGTGCGGAGAGAAGTCCCATATCCATCTTCTTCTTTACTTTCAACAATGACAATAAGTTCCCATACCTGCTCTTGAATCCTTCTAGATCTGTTAACAAAGTGCTCAACCTCTCTATGCCATCCAAGTTAGGACTTTTGTAAGTGTACTTCATAGTTTTATTTTTTCCATTATCCATGATGATCCTAATGTTTACAAACAAAAGATCTGAGTTCCATGAAACTTTTATGATATGATGTTCATGAATGCATGAATGCACAAACACTGGTAAGCACAAATTCACATATACACATGGGTAAAGGTTTTAGGTTTGGAGAACGTGAGTATGGAGCCATGGTCTACCCACCCCAAAGGTATGTACTAAGGCTTTCAAAAGCTATAGAACAAGGTTCTAAAAGAGTTCCCAGAGTCCTCGACCCATCTTTTGGATATTATCAATTTCCCGAATACTTGGTGGCTGATAATATTCTCAAGAGAGTCTCATCTAAGTGTAGTATCGCGTATCAACTATTTCGGAATTACTCCCTTATAGTCATCGCACTACATCCTAATAAAGCCATAGTGGGGAAAAGATAATCTAAAGGTCCTCAGTTTCACGGGCTCCCATATAGAAAGTAGCATTGTTTTCACGAATACTCGATCAACAATACTAACTCTCAGAAGGGCCTCTACTGAGTGGTGGTTTTCTCAAGTCAGCTTGGTCGAGAATCAACTCCCTATAAGCTTTCATGAATATACCTCCATCCTATCATAAAATCGCTCAAACACGGGTATAGTGTTGTCTCACCACTCAAAGTTCCCAAGATCCAACAGGGCACAAATGTACATTTTTACAAGTATTCACAAATAAGCAAGTAATCAAACAAGATAGGCTAAACCCTCAAAGCAATAAATTTCCCCAGTGAAGTCGCCATTTCTGTTGCGGTGAAAATTGGATATCAAGCTATTAAACTAACTTGAATCTTAATTCTTTTACAACCGAACTTTATTTTATCCAAAGGAAAGGTCTAAAGAAACAAAAACCTTTTTCGCGGTGTAATGACAACGCTTAAGAGATTCGGGGATCGGGGGTTGGTTATACCTAGGGAAGGTATTAGCACCCTAAGCATCTGTAGTACTCTACAGGAACCTTTTGTTTGATTGTTTGCTAAGTTTGTGAAAATGTGCTATGGATTGGGATTAGGATAAGGGATAGGTAAATACCTAGATGGTTTTCTAAGTTTGCTCGCAAAGACATCGCATCTTCTGCCTACGTATCCTAACTAGGATAGAATCAGAGCAATCGTAGTTCACCTCACAAGGGAAGAAGAACACTTGATTATGATCAAGGTTCAAGGGGAAACAAACATGACAATGTTTGTGTGGAGTTTGACAAAACTCCCTAATCTAAATTGCAACACTCAAAAGGGGAAGTAAGAAATCATGACGATGATTCTTACATAGAGTTGACAAACTCTATCCTAGGGTTCTAGTTGAAGAACACTCCTACTACAGGTGGGTCTTTTAGACTTAAAGCAAAGTCTAATGGTTTCTAAACTAAGGTTAAAGTGACTTAACAAAGTCAAGGGAAGGGTGAATGAGTTATCCATAACATAAGGGTTAATGGAAAGATCTTTTCCTTTGGAGAGAAAGGGGAGGCAACTTGGGATGAGAGCTGACAAACCTCATTACTTGGGGAAAGAATACATTAAGAAAAGTAACAATATGATGAAGATAAAAGCATGGTGACAACCATTTAATAAACATGTTTAAAAGATAAAGATAAAGATGCATTGATGACTATCAAAGAAGATGAGTAAGTAAGAAGTGTGACGACAAATCGAGCTTAAGGAAATTCAACATATGAGGTAAAATGAACATGGTAACAACCAAATAAAAATACTAACATGTTAAATAACATCTAAGGATATGAGGGCAAGCAAAACATAAGCATATACAATTACAACAAGAGAGAAATTCATCTGCACATGTGAAAACGATCGTAAAACGCACCTAACTTGCAAATAGTCAAAAATGATGAAAAATTAGGAAAAAAATGGAATTTGAAAATATGGCATGAAAGTAGACATCAAAACAAACACAATTCAAAAAGAACGGGTGAAAAATGATTAAAAATGAGTGAGATATGAATTTTTGAAAATGGTGTGAAAAATAACAAAAATGGGTAAAAGGGTTGCCCTCCTCAGGGGTCGAACCCAGGTTCAGTATGTGCAAGGCGTGTTTTTGGGAATGGTCTTACCAATGGGGTGGCTATACATTCGTTTGTAAATGCCACCCCATAAAAATATATGACATATTTTCAAACCAGGCTGGGCACAAAAACACACAAACTCTATGATTTGCATTTTGATCATAACTTTGTCAATTTTCCATGGATTTTGACAAAATTTTGGTGTAACTTGAGTATTTTTTCATGAGGAACAAGATGACACTTTTAGTTTTTTGAAATTCCTCTCTTAACTCAAAACCCAATAGCACTTTCTCTTGGATGTTTAAAATTGCATTTTGGTATGAATCTCACACACCAGCTAGTCTCAGTTCAAAGTAATCATGCACACATACCATATAAATGATAATGAATGAATTCATGCAAGAGTTAGAGTGCAAATCATGTTGTGATGAAAATGGATTGTCAAGTTTCCATTTTGTCATGAATGATATGCAAGCTGATATGCAATTCTGTTTCTAGGCATATATTGATCAAACTAAACACATACACACATTAAATATATGATATAGGATGAAGTTGGTCATAAGCTGAGGTTCCAAACAAACTGCGGTGAAACATGATATTCCAAATGCAAGTTTGTGCTTGTGAAGTGCATGAAGATGTGCAATTCAAGTTTCAGGCACAAATTGATCAAACCAAACACTCATACAGTTCACATATATATTGTCAAGTGAGTTCATGCATAGAAAATGGCTCAAAATCTACTGGTGTGAAAAATGGTGCTTCAAGTGTAGGCTTGTGCTTGTGAAATGCATGAGCATGTTCAAATTCTATTCCAAACATTTTAAAATCAATTCAAACATATACACATTTCATACACATGGTATTGAGTGGTTTCAAACACACTTTGCAGTCAAAAGAAGACTGTCATGGAAAATGATACACAAATTGCAAGTTTGGCATAAGTGATGCATAATGGTGTTCAGTTTTGATCCTAAGCACATATTGATTAATTAACTTATGCAAACAGTTCATATACATACAGATGAGTGTATCCAAGCAACAAAATGAACCAAAATAGTCTGTTATTATGAAATGATATGCAAGCTGTGATGTTATGCTTGGTACATTCATGAAAATACTCAAATTATTTTCTGATCATGTTTAACTCAAAATAGTTGCACACACAAGTCATAAATGCACAAATGGATGATTCTAAACTCAAACTTGAGCATGTTTAGGCCTGCAATCCAAACTGGTATGGCTATGGCATTAAAATGCAAACATGGCATTTTGTGAATGAAAAGACAAATTCGATTCAAACATCTCCAAACAAACTTACATATCCACCATAATCATGCTTATTAGAGGGGATTCAACTCAGCAAACAAACATATTTCAGTCATGACAAGTTTGACACAAAACATACACATGACACATTTTCTACACAACATGCTCAAAATGCCAAAACATGAAATTATGGTGCAAAGCAAGGATGGAGTATTTAATTACCTCTAGTAGACTATATTGAGCAGATTAAAACACCAAGAAAACCAGAGAAATTTCAGCTGCACCTAGCTTTGGGAGATTTCTTCTTTGTGAAGCAAGCAAGCAAACTTTATGACAGTTGGAGAAATAAACTCCACCAATGATCCTCAATGATTTGGACAGTTGAGAAATGATATATGTGAGGTGTTTGAGTTATTAGAACATCAAGGGAATGTCTAGAACAAGTTTTGGCTGATTTTGTGGCTTTTGGTCAAAATAACTTGGTATGGAAGTTGACTTTTTGAATGGTGAGGTTTTTGAGTGGTCTAAGGTCTTGGAAACCTTTTATATCATATTTAGAGATTGTGTGGATGATTGTTGGTGAGTTTGAGTGTAGAGAAATGGTTTTGGCAGCTGGACTGTCAAGACAGATTTTTCATGGTTTTGTGATTTTGTGATTTTGGTGAAAATGAATCAAAGAGTGGAAAAATGAGAGCTTTGTGTTTCTCTGGTTTTGGAGAGATTTCTCATGTTGTAAATGAGGTGTAGATGTCCTCTATTTATAGGGAAATGAATGGAGTGGGCAGATTTGGAGGTTTCCTTCATATGAAGGAAAGATTTACCTTTTTGATCAAACCTCCATAAAGAGGTTTCCTTGGCTGATGGGTAAGCTCCAAAGTCAAGCAAAATGATGAGTTTGAAAGAGCTAAATGCAGGCTAGAAGGTGTAGGCTTGTGGCTAGTTCAGAATTGCTTTTACACCTTATGCTTACCATGTTCACTTTAAGTGCAGGTTGCAAGGCAACTTGCAAGCCACTTGCAAGTTTGGCTAATTTCATACTTTCTGCATTTCTTTTGTTCTTTCATGCTAAAAACCCTCTATACATCCGATAAAACATGTTTCACAAGCTGAGATTGGTCAGATTTGAGGAAAGAATGAATTTTTGAAGCTTGTCAATGTGGGACTTCAAGTATGAAACCACCAACTTGCCATAACCATAACTTTCAGCTCACAAATCCTTTTGAGATGTTCTAGTACTCTTTAGAAAGCCCTCAAATAGCTCTAAAACATTCATGTTTTCATGAGTTTCAAATTCCCAAAGGAACTTGGCCAAAAAGTCTCTCAAAGTTGCTAAAAAAATGAACTTAAAAGTGAAATTTCTCTAAGCCTTTTTACCTTCTTGAAATGAATTTGATCATAACTCCAAATCTATGCATTTTCTGATCATGGACCACTTAGGGCCTTTTGTAGAATTTGTCAAGAGCTTTCTAATGAGCTTTGAACCAACGCATTTGGATGTGTGGTTAAGGAGTTATGGTTTAGCCCCTTTCAAAACCCTAATTTCCTGATTTTTCGATTACTCCCTCATCCTTGATCCAATGGTCATGAAAATTGATAGGAAAGTGCAATATGATGTAAGGAACATTTTTGATTCACACTTTGAAGTCCAATTCCTTAAATTTGAAGAGTTGACTTTTTGGTCAACCGTACGATCGATCGGTGACTACCGAGTCGTCTGTTGACACTCTGGACCTCCTGAGACTTTGAAACTTCTTAAATGAACTTTATTAAGCTATATGAACTTCATGGATCATAATCCCCCCATTAAAACACCTTCCAACACCAAAGTCAAACTACAGTTTGACTTTTACTAGTCCAAAACCCTAATCGGGTGCCCTGAAATGCACTATTCTTGATTCTGGGGTAACAACCTCAAATTGGATACTCAAGTGATATCATATAACATCCTTCATCTTGTTTCATGATTGAATCATCCCAAAATAATGATTGATCACCTTTTTGAAGCTTTGACTTTGACTGTACACAACCCTGATTCATCTGTAACTTGACAAAGACAAACTTGCACTGGGTTAAGGTTAGATAATCCTATGAGCATGCTCCTAAAATGATAATGAGAATCTAAGGGCTCAAAATTTGGGGTGCAACAAGAGACATTAGGTGTTCAATCCAAGTATGATCATATTAGGGTAGATGTTTCCCCTTTTCATCCCAACTTTAGGAGTACTTTGCATGACAACGTTAGGGTCGAGTTTCCCTTAGACCTTCCGTGCGTCTTCTCTTCTCATCTCAAAATCATGCTAAGTCATTTAATAAAGGCGATAAACGTTACGTGCTATGAGCCTTAAGCTACATGGGGAATGATGAGTGAGGGGTCTCCTCTCGCTTATCTAGAATGTTTAGTATCTGTCCCGTTTGGGGGCGATATACGACGCATTCGCCTCCATGTCATAGTCTTTAGTGCAACGTGAATCACAAACCGAATTAATTCACTTCACTAAAAAATACAAAACAAATTCAAACCTTTTTCCTTCGGGATTAATCGGGAACTTATTTTTAGAAAAGAGTGTCGTTAAGCTTCGGTTCTACCGCAAACAGGCTTTGTCCCTAACTGCTGGAACAGAGGTTTAACCCTACTCGATTAAAACACTTAATCAACTTGTGGTTTCATGTACGCCTGAACTACGTTCTCTCTGATCTTTCATACCAGATGAAAGTACGTAGGCACAAGACGCTATGTCTTGGCGAGCAACCTTTCCCCCCTTCTCTCCCGTAGTTAGCCAAACTACGTTGACTCTGATATTTCATACCAGATGAAAGTACGTAGGCACAGAGACACGATGCTCTGCCGAGTCTCTCTTTTCTTTTCTTTTTGTCCCGCAAGCCTGTAGCGTAGATAATTTAAACACACCCTTAGATAGACAACAAGCGTGGATCCCGTCGAGTACGACGGACGTGAGGGGTGCTAATACCTTCCCCTTGCATAACCGACTCCCGAATCCAGGATTGGGTTGCGATGACTCCCGAATCCATCCACCAAAATACACAAAAGTATTCATTAACAAGATCATCAAACATGATACGTCACAGGTGTCGCTTCCACGAAAATGAGGTGCCGGCAAAACAGAAGAGAAAATGACTCGGCAAAGTATCGCGCTTTATGCCTACGTATTCTCATCAGAGAATGAGAAATCAGAGTCAACATAGTTCGACCTACTACGGGTTACGGGGAAGGTGGCTCGCCAATACATCAGTATTGTGCCTACGTACTCTCAACGGGCTTGAGAGATCAGAGCTTACGTAGTTCGGGATAATACGGATTACGAGAATTCAGATTCATCTGTTTTATCGAGTAGGGTTAACAAACAGTTCCAGCAGTTTGGTGTACGCAGCTCGACCCTTGGAGACTTAGGCGTTACCTTTTGCGGTAGAACTGGGAGTTAACGACACTCTTTTCTTCAGAAAAGCTTTCCTTTGACTTATGGGCCCACGGGGCAAAAAGGTTTGAAGTTTGTTTTCTGTCTTTTACGAAAGAACTGTTTTTTATGTTCGTTTGCAACTAGTATCGCACTATAGACTATGACCTGAGAGTGAATGCGTCGCATGTCACCCAAAGGGTACCATACTAAACATCCAGACTGTTGAAAAGAAACTCTCCAACAATCCTTTCTCAGATAGCATAAGGCTCGTAACGTACGACGTCAGTTAACCTTTATTACTGTATTTTGATTTGTTTTGAAGATGAGAAGAGAAGGGGCTCAACTAAAGGGAGACTATCAAGTCCTACTGTTGTCATGCCAAGGATTCATCCTATGATTGAGGTTTGAAGCAGGTATCTCCTAGAAGTTATCATGCATAGGTTTCAACCTAAAGTTCTATCATCACTTCCTTATCAAAGGAAGTGAGATTCCTAAGGGATCATGTCAATGATAAACAGAAACAGATAAAGCATCAGCTTAAACAGTAAACAGTAAACAACTGTAAAATGCATGCAATGCAAGTGAGGGAGGAAATGTGTGTGGGGCATCAGCCTCCACAAGCTCATCTCAACCTCAAGCCAGATATGAATAACTGCAATCATACAGAAGAAATAAAATAAAGTGCTAACAAGCAAGATATCAGTGACTGCAATCATACAGAGGAAATGAAATGCTATCAAGCAAACACAAACCACATGGGCAAGGGAGCTGGGGTCTACCGAATACCCGCAAGCAAAGCCATACAGTAAAAATACAAGCAGAGGGAGCAACTCAACCTCTAGTGCAATCATGCTCCTAGCTTACATCAGTCTAGATATGGACTTATTCTAATGCATCAAGCAAATCAAACAAGCCACGTCAATACAGAAAAGAAAGCATATCAACCACCCCTACAACTTCAAAGCAAAGCAACCTTCTGACAGCAGCTCAGTCTACAGACTTCAATCACCCTTCAAGGCTATCATCTTCAATAGAAAGTATCAATTTGCTCCTTCAAGGTTTCAACCCATCAAACATAAGTATCAACTTGTTCTCTCTTCTCCAAGCTTCAGCTTTACAGTCAATGCCACCTTCAGGCTTCACTCATAACTACAATTATCAACTGGATCCCTTCATGCTCTCAATGCATCAATGTAAATATCAGCTTATCCTTTATTCCTCAAGCCTCAGCTCTTCACTCAATCTCCATTGGATCTTCTCCACAAGTTTCAACTTGGTCTTCAAGCTTCAGCTCTCTTTGCTTTACCAATATCAACTTGGTCTTCTTCTCCTACAAGCTTCAGCTCCTCAGAGTAATCTTCAATCACAAAGAAGTATCAACTCCATCCTTCAATCTTCTTCAAGCAAGGAACTCCATCTTCTAACAAGGGAGAAAGATTCATCTATCCAGGGCAAAGTTTGGATGATTGGTAGCAGAGTGAAGACCAAAGGTCACCACTAAGCATCCTGTCATCAGAGAAAGGGACCCTCAAAGGTTCTACCAATTTGCAAAGAGCCACACATCCTACCAAAGGAGGGATGAGGCCTTTACAAAGGGACCTTTCATCATTGGGAAGAATGGAAATGATCAACATCATCCATGTTTATGAAGGAAGAGAACTATCTAGAAGCTCTGCATACAAAACCCTAATCTTAACCTAATCAAAACTACACCACAAGAAGGGAAGATCTTCAAATCCAAGCCTCTTCAAGCAATCCAATGCATCTTCAACTTGTCTTCATCCTCATCCACGAACAAGAGAAACAAAACCCTAATCTAAGGGAACTAAAGATGTTAATCTAGTTGAGTTAGTGCCTTAGAATCATCTAAAACTAGCACTTAAACTAAAATCAATCAAAAATAGCAAACTATCTTATAAATTTCTACAAAAATTCCTAAGGGATCCTAATTCAATTAAGAATGCCTCATACAAAAACCAGGGACTAAATCATCTATTAAGTCCTAAAATTAAGTCCTAAATCCAAAGGTATCAACCATAACCCTAAAAATGGAGCTTCTAAAGGTTTCAACCTAAACTACCACTTATTCTCATCACAAAAATGTTAGAAAAATCTATGGGGAGCATGCATATCTATGTTAGCCACATACAAAAAATCAAGATCAAAATCCTCATCACATGATCACACAAAATTCCACAAAATCAAGTATCAAACATGACTATTTTAATATCAATTAAAATGTAAAAATTCCCATAAAATCAGAAAATGCATGAAATAAAAATATTTTTTATCTAAAAAATACTAGACCCTATCATTAATCTAATGCAAAAAGAATGGGGTCAATTTGATCATTTTTCCATTTTTTATGATTTAATCATGAACCATGTATAAAATAAAAAATTAAAGAAAATCAAACAAAAATAACCAAGCGCGTGGTGCAGATAGTAATAAAATCCAGTTCAATTCATGGATTGGGCCATCAGGGGGGGTGTGATTATCAATTATTTCACAAGGCCCAAAACACAACTTAAATGAAACGATGCGTTTCATCACTCAGAACTCTTCACAAGCTGAAATCCATTCGTGGCCATTGGATCTTCATCTGGTCAAAGGTCCTACCCTGACCCAAGGGCTCTAGGATCATCTTCAACCTTTTGAAACTCTGAACCTCGCACGCAATCACGGCCACCACCGGTGGTGCTCCGGTCATTGTCCCCAACCCTAACTCTCTCCACAGGCCTCCATTCCAAGTGGTTTATACATGAAACTTGTCCCAAATCTCACAAGGAACTCACTCATACCATTAATTCAACCTAAATCCTCAAGATTCACAAGAACCAACTCTCAACCGAAAATGGTAACATCCTTAATTGGTCACTAATTCTCAAATTAATGATCTGAAATCCTCCCTACACCGTTCTACAATGCATCTATCATCCTGATTCCTATTGATTCTAACTAAAACAAGCCAGAGATCAAAGGTTACCAACCTGAAAATTCCGCGTGCACAGAAGTAGCAAGACCTCAAATCAAGCCCTCAAATGCTCCAGACTCCTTCAACGAATCACTCCTAAGCTTCTGTATGCAATAGAATTGATTGAAATGGCTTCAATTCTTGGATGCGTGATGCACCCCAAAATTTGCCCAACATTTCTTTACCTAGCTTATGTTTCATTTCATTCACATTAGCATTATCATTTGCATTTCATTGACATGTATACAGGAGATCAAGAGGTATATTACCAATTAAGAGCTATACAAGACTTTGAAGCTAGTTGGGGAGCTTATTCAAGTGTTCAAGGGTTGATATCCTTGTCAGAGAAGTTAAAAGATCCTCAGAGTAGAGTGGTTGAAACCAAGGTTGTGTGCCTCCTAACTTGAGAGTTGGGGGAGCTCCTCAGATGATTCTGAAGCCAAGAATGCGGACTTAAAGCCTTGAGAGAGCTTATGAGATGTCTTGAAAGCCATCATGAAGCCTAGATAGGTCATTGTGCAAGATTAAGAAGACTCAGCCATGAGTGGTGCAGTTGGGGTTTGACTAGGTCAACCTAGGTCAATTGATGATTTGAGGAAGGTTGAGACCTAATAAAAGAGCCATGTGATCATGGATTGATACATTGAGATGCTATAAGGATGATTCCAAGGTTAAATCATCATGATTGAAGAGTTTGAGAAGTTTCAAGCTAGGGTTTCTAAGGCTTGACAGTGTAAAATCCCCTAGTTTGACCCCTATCTTCAAGGCAGTTTAGCTCAAGATGTGATTGTCATCTCATCTTGCCCCCAACATGAATGTTGTATAGCTTGATCTTAGATTTAATTTGAGTACTATAAGTCCTTGATAGGATTTGTAGAACTCAAGTTATGACTTTGACAAGTTACAGGTCATCTGAGGTATGTGAATTTGGGAGCTTGAAAGTTACCCAACTTGCATCAAACGTTTGCCCAAGAAGGATGATTCCTATGAACTTTTGGTCAACATGAATGTTGTTCCTTATTCTCTTATATTTTTAGAGAGTACTAGAAGTCCTTGATAGGATTTGTAGAACTCAAGTTATGGCTTTGACAAGTCAAGGGCATTTTGGTCATTTGGAGATTACAGGTCATTTCAAGCATAAGGCCATAACTCCTATTTCCAAGCTTCAAATGGAAAAATGTTCAACATCAAACTTGTTCAAAATGATGTTTTAAGGCTATTAAGGAGGTCATGAGATGATGGAAATGCTTGTAGCTCAGAGTTGCAAAAATGACCTAAAATAAGGGTATAAGTTAAATGAATCAAAGTTGGAAATTGATATTTTTAATCTACACATCCAAACCATGGCATGTAATATATCATTTTGACTCTAAAAAACATTTTAAGAACATTGGTTTAGCCACAATTTTGATTTGAGGTCTAATTTGTGGACTTGCTTTGAAAGGTAGTTGCTTGCATATTAAGTAACATTTGCAAAACATATGAGAGATCAATACATAAGCTTCCAAGGCCTTGTAACACCTCTAATATATAACTTGGGGAGATTTTAGGATCATAACAAGCTGCTGTAACAAGGGAAACAGAATTGGGGTGAGTATGGCATGGGATGAGATTTTGGATGATATGAGAAGTTCAACATCTCCTTGGATGAATCCAGAAGGTCCTAGAGAGGTCCAACATGTCCTATATATTGATTAGAAGGGGTTCAAGTGCAAGGTTGGTGAGAATTGATTGAGAGGAAAGAGTTTGCAACATCACTTTGTTCATTGCAAATTGAAATCGAATTCTGTATTCCACACCATCTTCTTCCTTTCTTTTGATTTCAATAACTTCTATGGAGGATACTGAATGATTCCAGATCAATTCCATAGCCAAAGCCTTGAAGGATCGTGTTCTTGCAATTGATTTTCAGCACCTGCAAGTCATCATCGAATTTGGAGTTCTAGGCGGTTTCCATCAATTCTCTTGCATACAGAAGCAAGAACTTGATACATTGAACGATTTTGGAGCAGTAGAAGGGTTGAAGTGAAGGTTTGCTGCATCTGTTACTCAAGAATTCACAGGTTTGAAACTTTCATCCCTCACCTTAATTTAAGAAGAATTAGGTTAATTTGTTAGGTTAGATTGATAGTATGTGGTTAGGAGATCGTTTCTGGAAACTTAGAGAAGATTTCATGATGATCAATGAGATGACACAATTTCTATTTGGATCAAGAACATGATGGATATTGAGAGATAATATGAGTATTATAGCAAGAATTGATCAGTGTAACATGGTGAACATTTTAGACCAAACAATTTGAAGAATGGTGATAATTGAGGTCTGAGCATATTTCTGATTCCTGATCGTGTTTTAGGTTAGAGGTTGATTCAATGGATTCTGAGGCTAGGGTTAGATTCAGTGTTCAATTTAGAGTGATTTAGTGCTTTAGATCATGGATTTTGATGGAGATTTGAGGGAGCCCAAGTGAGGAGAGGGTTGATGTTTGAGCTCTATTTCAATGGCGTTCTCCCTCCATTTTTGGTTCAAACGAAGAAGATGATGTTAGCACCATTGGATGTGGTGAGGACTTTGACTAGAAGAGTGATCCAACGGCCAGGATTAATTGGAATTCATGAAGGAGTCTGAGTAAGTGAAACGATGCGTTTCACTTACTAGTTGGTTTTGGGCTTAAGTTCAAACTGTTATCCACACCCCCCAGCGAGCCCAATCCATTATATGAACTGTATCATTGCTATTTGCACCGCGCGTGTGTTTATTTTATTTTGATTTTCATTATTTTTTCATTTTATTCATGGTTCTTGAAAAAATCATATAAAATTGAAAAATGATCCAATTAACCCCATTCTTTTTGCATTTTACTCATAATTGAGTCTAGTATTTTTTAGAGAAAAAATATTTTTATTTCATGTATTTTATGATTTTATGGGAATTTTATATTTTAATTGATATTAAAATGGTTATGTTTGATACCTAGTTTTGTGGAATTTTGTGTGATCATGTGGTGATGATTTTGATCCTGATTTTTTGTGTGTGATTAGGTTAGACATGTATGCTCCCATATTATTTTTATCACATTTTTGTGATGAAAATAGGTGTGCTTTCTAGATTGATATTTAGGTGCTCCATTTTTAGGGTTTATGGTTGATACCTTTGGATTTAGGATTTTATTTTAGGACTTAATAGATGATTTAGTCCCTGATTTTTGTATGAGGTATTCTTAATTGAATTAGGATTCCTTAGGAATTTTTGTAGAAATTTATAGGATAGTTTCCTATTTTTGATTGACTTTAGTTTAGGTGCTAGTTTTAGATGATTATAGGGCACTAATTCAACTAGTTTAACCTTCTTTAGTTCCCTTAGATTAGGGTTTTGCTTTGTTTGCCTTTGGTTGAGATTGAAGACAAGTTGAAGACAAGGTGAGGATGCTTGAAGTTGCTTGGAGCTTGGATTTGTTTGTGCCTGAAGGTGTCTGATGAAGATTTAGGAGATAGGAGACCTAGGGAGAGCCTTAGAACTAGAGTGATTTCTTTCACAAATATGGAGAGTATCTTGTGCTTCCATTCCTCCCAATGACTAAAAGTCCTTCTAAGATATTCACATCCCTCCTTTGGAGGGATGAGTGGCTTTATCTGGGAAGTAGAACTTTGAGGGAACCAGTCTCTCATAATGATGAACCCTTACAGGCTTCCTTTGGTTGTCAGTAAGCTGTTTATCATTTCCCCTCATTCTGTTAAATCAATGGTCTTCTGGTTTGAGTATCTTGAAGGATGTTGGGCTTGAGTCTGAAGATCAGGACTTCATTGAAGAGTGTGGAAGAGGATGATTCCTTGAGCATTGCCATTGCAGCTGAAGCTTGAATAGCAAGAAGAACAAGTTGATACTTGAAGACCCAATAGGGATTGAATGAAGAGCTAAGGCTTGAAAAAGAATTGGAGGATGAAGTTGACACTTCCAGGTGATTGAAGACTACTTTGAGAAGCTGAAGCTTGTGTGTGAAGAAGACCAAGTTGATACTGGTAAAGCAAAGAGAGCTGAAGCTTGAAGACTAAGGTGATACTTATGAAGAGGATTCAATTGAGATTGAGTGAAGAGCTGAGGCTTGAGGAATAAAGGATGAGTTGATACTTACACTGATGCATTGAGAGCCTGAAGGAATCAAGTTGATACTTGTAGTTAGGAGTGAAGCCTGAAGGTGGAAATTAGTGTGAAGCTGAGGCTTGAGGAAGAAAGAATAGGTTAATACTTATGTTTGATGTGTTAGAACCTTGGAGGAGCAAGTTGATACTTGTTGTTGAAGATGATAGCCTTGAAGGGTGATTGAAGTCTGAAGACTGGATTACTGTGGGAAGAGCTGAAGCTTGGAATTGAAAGAGGGGTTGATCTGCTTTCTTTCTTGTCTGTTTTCTTTACTGTATTATTGTGGCTTGTTTGATTTGCTTGATGCATTAGAATAAGTTCATATCTAGACTGATTTTAATCTAGGAGCATGATTGCACTAGAGGTTGAGTTGCTCCCTCTGCTTGTATTTTTACTGTATGGCTTTGCTTGCGGGTATTCGGTAGAGCCCTGCTCCCTTGCCCATGTGGTTTGTTTTGCTTGATAGCATTTTATTTCATTTCTTCTGTATGATTACAGTCACTTCTATCTTGCCTGATAGCATGTTATTTTACTTTCTGTATGATTGCAGTTATTCATATCTGGCTTGAGGTTGAGATGAGCTTGTGGAGGCTGACACCCCACACACATTTCCTCCCTCACTTGCATTGCATGCATTTTACTGTATAGCTGTTTACTGTTTAAGCTGATGCTTTATCTGTTTCTGTTTATCATTGACATGATCCCTTAGGAATCTCACTCCCTTTGACAAGGAAGTGATGATTAGAACTTTAGGTTAAAACCTACGCATGACAACTTCTAGGAGTTCCCTGTCTCAAACCTCAACCATAGGATGAATCCTTGGCATGACAACATTAGGACTTGATAGTCTCCCCTTAGTTGAACCTGTTCTCTCTTCTCATCTGAAAACAGCTTAAAATACAGTAATCATGAATGATTTCTTTCGTACGTTACGAGCCTTAAGCTATCGGGGAAAGGATTGTTGGAGAGTTTCTTTCCAACAGTCTGGATGTTTAGTATGGCACCCTTTGGGTGACATGCGACACATTCACTCTCAGGTCTAGTCTCTAGTGCGATTGAAATTGCAAACACAATAAAAAACACTTCTTTCGTAAAAGACAGAAAACAAACTTCAAACCTTTTTCCCCCGTGGGCCCATAATTCAAAGGAAGCTTTTCTGAAGAAAAGAGTGTCGTTAACTCCCAGTTCTACCGCAAACGGTAACGCATAAGTCTCCAAGGGTCGAGCTGCGTACATCCAACTGCTGAAACTGTTTGTTAACCCTACTCGATAAAACAGATGAATCTGAACCCCCGTAATCCGTAGTTATCCCGAACTACATAAGCTCTGATCTCTCATGTCTGTTGAGAGTACGTAGGCACAATACTGACGTATTGGCGAGCCACCTTCCCCGTAACCCGTAGTTAGTCGAACTACACTGACTCTGATTTCTCATTCTCTGATGAGAATACGTAGGCATAAAGCGTGACGCTTTGCCGAGTCATTTTCTTTTCTTTTTTAGGCCAGCCTTGATAGGTAGATAGATAAAACCAACTCGTCTAGTAAACACAACAAGCGTGGATCCCGTCGAGTACGACGGACGTGAGGGGTGCTAATACCTTCCCCTTGCGTAACCGACTCCCGAACCCATACAATGGTTACGATGACCTTGTCTTATACCTTTTCGTCAGGTTTTTCCGATCGTTTCCTTTCCCGTTCTGAGGGATAAATAACGAAAGGTGGCGACTCTTCTGTTTTGCCGGCACCTTATTTTCGCGAAAGCGACAGCTGACGACTCTGCTGGGGACTTGATAGTTTCCTGGGATCCAACGTCCCGTATGCGAGTCAGTTTGGGGATCCGACGTCCCCTGCGAGTCAATCCTAGCGCTTGTATGATTACTTGTTGGGTTGTGTTTATTTATCGCATTTCATTTCCCGCACTTTATTTTTCAGTATGATATGATTATCTATGCTGTTGTGGGAGGGGCATTCTGATGAGTGAGAAGCCAGACCCAGGCTTGAGTGAACATAGCATTAGTTGTGGAAATTAGTGGGCGCGTGCTTGCTTGGCAGGCACCAGTGTCTCATGAAATCCACGCTCAGACGAGGTTCTCCCAGTTGACTTCTTTTTCAACCCTTTGGGTTGAGGGGGTTGTTGGTTTGGAGGGTTGTCGACTCTGAGGACCGATCATTTGGGATTCAGCCGAGTGAGGCCGCTTCATGAGCTGGGGATGCCACACCTTCTGGGTATCGTATCACCCCTCTTGAATGTCTGTGACGCTGATGACCGCATAGGATGCCGAACTTGAGTCAGTTTAGGTCCATACCTGTGAGCAGGGTTGGGTTTGTTGCAGGAAACTTTAACCTTCAGACTACCTGGTTTTCTTGGCAGCGAATCAGTTTTTGATTGGGATCAGAGGATCTCATTATCAGATGTATTTGTTCTTGACAGAGCAGGTTTATGATTGGGATCGGAGGATCTCATTATCAGATGTTTGTTCTTGATAGAGCAGAGTTTTGGTCCTGTATCAGAGGTCCTTATTATCAGATGTTTGTTCTTGACAGAGCAGAGTTTTGGTCCTGTATCAGAGGTCCTTATTATCAGATGTTTGTTCTTGACAGAGCAGAGTTTTGATCCTGTATCATAGGTCCTTTATCAGATGTGTGAGCAGAGTTACATGGTTTTGCATGATTGCATTTTACATTGTTTTGCATACTTACTTGCATTTCATTAACGTGTGTCTGTGTTGCAGGTACCGTTTCCCCCGATCCAGGATTTCTGGCCTCCTATTGTATTGTTATGGGTTCTCTGAGGAAGACCGTGGCTTACAAGCTCCCTGCCCCTGATGTTGTTCAGCTTACTGGTTTGATTGCTTTAGCAGATGATTCTGTGAAGGATGAGTTCAGAAAATCTTACGGCAAATTGCTCAGTTTGGTTCGTAAACCTTCTGCATTTGAGTTGAATGGGTTGCACGCTCTGCTGCAGTTCTACGATCCTCTGTTGAGATGGTTTACTTTCCAGGATTTTGTTCTCGCGCTCACGCTAGAGGAATATGCTGATTTGTTAGGTGTGCCTATCAAGAGGCAGATGCCTTTCGTTCATATGGATGCTGAGCCTAATCTGGCTAGCCTAGCTCCTTCACTTCATCTGGATGCCTCCGAGTTGGTATTGTCTAGTTGGAACAAGGTTCCCGGTTTCTCCTTGCAGTTCTTAGTGGGAAAGGCTCAGAAGTGCGCCAAAGACGGATGTTGGGTCGGGTTCAATGCCATCCTCGCTCTGTGCATATATGGCATCATTCTGTTCCCCAATATGCTCGATTTTGTAGACTTCTACGCCTTTCGCATCTTTGCTTCAGGGAATCCAGTCCCTACCTTGATAGGAGATGTCTACCATTCCATCCACTACAAAAACAAGAACAGAATAGGCAAGAATGTCTCATGTTGTGTGCCCTTGCTTTATAAATGGCTTGATAGTCATCTGCCCAAAAGGGGTCCCTTTGTTTCGTCTGCAGCCACATCTGAGTGGTCTGAGTGTTTGATGGGTCTATCCGCAGAGGATATTAACTGGTTTGACAGGGATAGGTTGGGTACCGAGATCATCTTCAGCTGCAGCAGGTTTCCGAACGTGCCTTTGATAGGCAGGAAAGGCTGTATAAACTATAATCCGTCTTAGCTGGTCCGACAGTTTGCTTATGCTTTGAGAGCTCCGTCGAAGGATGAAGAGGTGCAGGAATCTCTGTACCTCACGGGTCTTCTAGAGGGGGATTTGTTATCTAAGCTTCAGCGCGCCTGGAATGGTATCAGTAAGAGGGGAAAACCATTGCTGGGGAGAAGTAATAGTCAGGCCTACACTCCATATGTGACCTGGATCAGAGCCAGAGTAGATGCTATAGGGATGTCGTTCCCACCTGCCAAGCCAGAAAGCCCTCCAGTGATTGAAGAGCCTGCCACCGTGCCCATTCAGCAGCATAATCAGGTGTTAGCTGAGCGAGATGAATTGAAGAGGGCAAATGAAGAATTGGAGAAAGAATTGGTTCAACTCCGAAGCGAGAGAAACGAAGCCGTTCATTCCTTCAAGAGGCAAACTGAGTTGGTGAACCAGTTGGGGACAGATTTGACTAAGCAGATAGCTGAGCGTGAGCGCATGGGTCGAGACTTCAAAGCTGTCAACGATGTGCTGGCCACGAAGAAGCAGCACTTGGATGAAGCGTATCGGAGGATATCCAAGTTTTACCAGCACTGGAAGGCCTCCCTAGCCAACAGGAAAGAGCGGGAGGATAAGCTGATGCAATAGATCTCCAAGCTGAAAGCCCAGGTGAAGGCCAGTGAGAAGAGGTTTGATGAAGAAACCGCTCGCAGATATGCCGCTGAAGGCCAACTCAACAAAGCTCTTTCTAACATGAAGGAGCGCAAACTGATGTTTGAGTCCAAGAAGCGGAAGCTAGAAGATTGTTTCGGCGAAGGAGCATGGGAAGATTCGGTCGAAGGTCTTCAATACACCATTGTGCCGAGAGAGTTACTCGTCGAAGGGTTGCTCACTCGGCCTGATCATCCAGAAACGAAGGGGTTGCTAGAAGAGTTTCGCACCCGTGGCCGTGCTTGACTATTTGTATTCCTTTTGTTTTGATGCTGACCATCACCAGGCCTGTTGGTTGAGGTCATGCTATTGATTCATCTTGTATTCACTGACGTTGTGTACTGCCTTGATGGGCTTTCTTTATATATGAGATGTTATTTCCATGACTGGACTCGGACTTCTTATTATCAACACTGGCACTCAGGCACTAGGATCAGGGGAAATCTCCCTAACGCACAGACACACGTTTGCATTTGCATGAAGCATTTGCATAACGAGCACTTTGTCGTTTTTTCCTAACCCTTTTGTGTTTTCAGGTTTTTTTAGGTTGTTCCAGGATTGATCAGAGACCTATCCACCGCTATCCGACTAGAGCAAATCAAACCAGAATCATGTAGCAAGTGCAAACTGATGTTCAGGAACTCCGCGAAAGAATGGATCGCTTCATGGAGCTCATGCAAGCGGTCGCCAATGGCCAGGATCAGCTCAGAACCTTGGTTCAGCCTCTGATTTCAAGGGTCGATAGCAATGGCGTACTCCATGGTGGGACCGTGCCAACCCCTCCACTAGTTGAAACTCCTCATAATGGCATCCCCGTGACCGGGGGGAATGGCAGTGCCAACGAAAATGTGATAGCTAACATGGGACTCAATGGTAATACGACGGGCGTCGGTAATGGGAATTTTGAAGCTAATGTCAATGTTTGGTTGGGCAACGGCAATGCAGGTGTTGGGAATCTGTTTGGGCCTCAGCCGTGGTTAGAAGACCGCCAAGACGAGGTGTTCTCTCAGAGAGGTGCCGAAGGTGAGCTGACTGCTGAAGAACGTCTAAGGTTCAAGGCACTCGAGGATAAGATGAGGAACATCGAGAACCAGAACACCCTGGGCGTTGATATGTCCAAGTTGGGACTGATTGTTGATTTCAAGGTGCCTCCCAAGTTCAAGGTACCTGACTTTGAAAAGTACAAGGGCACCACTTGCCCTCGCGTCCACCTGAGATCATATTACCGGAAAATGTCAGCTCATTCTGAGGACGAGAAGTTGCTGATGCACTTCTTTCAGGACAGTCTGTCCGGACCCTCCCTCGAATTGTACATGAGTCTGGAGCCTACCAGTGTGCGCACGTGGAAGGACCTTGCTGAAGCATTCGTGCACCACTACCAATATAATAGTGACTTGGCGCCGAACCGAGTCCAACTGCAGAATCTGTCGCAAAGGAACAACGAAGGGTTAAAGGAATACGCCCAGCGGTGGCGTGAATTGGCAGCCAGGGTTCAGTCGCCGATGGTTGAACGTGAGCTTGTACATATGTTCGTAGCTACCCTCCCAGGGGTTTATTATGAGAAATTGGTCAGCGGTATGTCCGGAACCTTCTCAGATCTCATTATCACGGGTGAGCACGTCGAAAATGGGATCAAACTCGGGAAAATTCAAGGTGATTCGTCCTCAGCTGGAGGAGGCGGAAAGAAACCTTATGGTGGCAAAAGACGGGAAGGAGAAACGAGCGCCGTGACCAACGCTCGAAGGAAGGGTAAAGGCCCTCACCAGCAGGTGGCCAGCATAACTATCCCGGCAGTTCAAAAGCCACAGCAGCAGCAGCAGCAACCGAATCAATAAGGGTACAAAAAGTATCAGAATCGGGCACCTCTATCGAGTCGTCACCTTGAGACACCGCCCATGTCGTACGCTCAACTATTGCAGACTCTGCTCCAGCTACAGTTGATCCAGAAGAGAACCCTGGCTCCCTTGACCGGGGCACCTCCGCCAGGTTATGACGCGAATGTAACTTGTGAGTTTCACTCAAGGGCACCAGGCCACACAATAGAGAATTGCCAAGCCTTCAAGCACAAAGTGCAGGACATGGTGGACGCTAAGATCATCAACTTCTCAGATAATGTGCCAAACGTCACGAAGAACCCTATGCCGAATCATAGGGGAGGTGGGGTAAACGCCATTATTGAAGACGAGAATATGGATTTGTTGATTGACGTCAGAGATCTGAAGACACCACTTAGCTTCGTTAAAGCTAAGCTTCTAAAAAGAGGCTTCTTCCCAGGTTGCGGAGAGCTGTGTATGGGTTGTGCGACACGTCCTGATGGATGTGAACAGTTGATAGAGGGGATTCAAAGTCTGATGACTGAAGGGATCTTACAGTTTAGCCGGAGGGCCGAAAGTGGATCGGGAGAGGTAGTGCTGAAGCAAGATGATGAGGTCGCCACCATCACCATCCCTCGCCAGACGATAACTATTTCTGCACCCAGGCCGCCTACGATTACCATCACCAAAGCTGGGCCAATACCGTTCGAAAGCACTAATGCTGTCCCATGGCATTATGGGGCAGAGGTCTACTGCAATGGAGAGAAGTTGGAGCTAGAACCGTTTGGGTCGTCTATGGAGAACCTTGCGGGAATCAGTGGTATTACTCGCAGCGGAAGAGTGTTTGCACCAACTGAGGTCATGGCGGATAAAGCAGACAGAGCTGATGCGACTGATAAAGGGAAGAGTAAAGTCGTTGAAGAGATCCCACGTGGGGTAGAAAAGACTTACTTGTTAAAGACGCCGAAGAGTTTATGCGGTTGATTAAAAAGAGTGACTACAAGATCGTGGATCATCTCCATCAAACACCCTCGAAGATTTCCATCCTGAATCTGTTGCTGTGTTCTGAGGCACACCGCAACGCGCTGCTGAAGGTGTTGAACGCCGCATATGTACCGCAGGAAATATCGGTAAACCAGCTAGAAGAGGTCGTAGCCCACGTGAATGCTGGAAATGGGTTAGGGTTCACTGACCTAGAGCTGACGCCGAAGGGGAGGAACCACAATTGCGCCCTGCACATCTCGATAAAGTGTAGGGGAATGATTATGTCCCACGTATTGGTGGACACGGGGTCATCGCTCAATGTCCTTCCGAAGAAGGCATTGATGAAGTTGGATACTCGTGGAGTGATTTGCACATCCAGTGATCTGGTTGTGAAAGCGTTCGATGGAACCAAACAACATGTTTTTGGGGAGGTGACGTTGCCGATCCAAGTTGGGCCAGAAACGTTCGACGCGATCTTTTACATTATGGACATCATGCCTGCCTACAGTTGTCTCTTAGGCCGGCCATGGATCCATGTTGCGGGTGTCGTG
This sequence comes from Lathyrus sativus, assembly GCA_963859935.3. NCBI lineage: Eukaryota > Viridiplantae > Streptophyta > Magnoliopsida > Fabales > Fabaceae > Lathyrus > Lathyrus sativus. Next base: position 281,041,036 of record OZ012741.1, read on the forward strand.
ACCTCCACGTTGCACCAGAAGCTCAAGTATGATGTCGGAGGTAGCATCGTGACCGTATGTGGCAAGGAAGACATAATGGTGAGCCATTTGTCGTCCTTCAAGTATGTTGAGATGGATGGGGAAATCCACGAAACCCTATGCCAAGTGTTCGAAGCTGTTAAAGTCAAGGACGTAGCTCCTGTAGTCACTGAAAATCCAAAGATGACTCTCTCTTCCTTCAAGGAAGCCCGGGCCGTTGTTCAAGCTGGATCTACCCCAGGCTGGGGGCGAATTTTGGAGATACCTAACAAGCAAGACAGGTTTGGGTTGGGATATTCTCCTGGAGCTGAAGCCTCTTATTCTAGCAGTGCGTCGCGAGGTAAAGGACCGATCCGGTTTACCAGTGGCGAGGTGATATTTGAAAGCGTCAACGCAGTGTCTGAAGACAGCGGAGATAGCGACTGTGACCTAGACTCTTGGATCCAGCCAAGCAAGCCAGGCGAGAGCCTCAACAATTGGTCCGTCAAGGATATTATCCAGATGACAAGAGAAGAGTAATGATTTACTTTTTCCAATCATTGTACAACCCTATGTCCTACCTAGGGCATAATGGTTTTATTGTCAGGGCCTTGTTTGATTATGTACATGCATTTTATCAATAAATCAAAAGGCGTTTTTCTTCGTATTCAAATGTTGTGATCTCTGTTATTCCTGTTTTATATTTGTTTTGAAAAACAATAAAATGGCAATGGGGTTTGGCTAACCTGCATATCCTTGTTTTAAGCTTAACCCTTGTTATTGCAGGATCCACATAACAGATGACATCGACTCTGGACCATCTACGACTCACTTCGACTTCGATTTCCCGATCTATCAAGCCGAAGAAGAGATTGATGAAGACGAAGACCTTCCCGAAGAGTTGACCCGCTTGTTGAAACAAGAAGAGAAAGTTATGCTGCCTCATGAAGAGGAGATCGAGATCGTGAATCTGGGTTCTGAAGAACTTGTCAGGAACGTCAGGGTAGGAGTTGCATTGCAGAGTGATGTCAAGCGAAGACTGGTCGAGATGCTAAGAGAGTATAGTGACATCTTTGCTTGGTCATACGAAGATATGCCCGGACTTGATACTGACATCGTGGTCCACCACTTGCCGCTGCGAGAAGATTGTCCTCCCGTTAAGCAGAAGCTTAGAAGGACGCGACCAGATATGGCCGTTAAGATCAAAGAAGAAGTGCAAAAGCAGCTCGATGCTGGCTTTTTAGCGGTCACTACTTACCCTCCTTGGGTCGCCAACATAGTGCCTGTACCGAAGAAGGACGGTAATGTACGAATGTGCGTCGATTATCGGGATTTGAATAGGGCGAGCCCTAAAGATGATTTCCCGCTGCCTCATATTGATGTGTTGGTCGACAATACATTGCAGTTCTCCATAATTTCGTTCATGGATGGCTTCTCCGGTTACAATCAGATCAAGATGGCGCCGGAGGACATGGAGAAAACTACGTTTATCACTTCTTGGGGAACATTTTGCTACAAGGTAATGCCTTTTGGTCTGAAGAACGCAGGGGCCACTTACCAACGAGCAATGGTTATTTGTTTCATGACATGATTCATCGTGAGATTGAAGTCTATGTTGATGACATGATTGCGAAGTCCCAAACGGAGGAGGGGCATCTGGTCAATTTGCTGAAGCTTTTTGAGAGGCTCAGGAAGTTCAGGTTGAGGCTGAATCCTAACAAGTGTACTTCCAGAGTACGGTCTGGAAAGCTACTGGGGTTTATCGTGAGTGAAAGAGGCATCGAGGTTGATCCTGGGAAGATTAAAGCGATACAAGAAATGCCAGTGCCAAGAATAGAAAAAGAGGTTCGTGGTTTCCTGGGCAGGATAAACTACATTGCAAGGTTTATTTCTCAGCTCACGGCCACGTGTAAACCGAAGTTCAAACTGCTAAAGAAAGATCAGGCGATTATCTGGAATGAGGATTGCCAGAAGGCATTTGATAAGATAAAACAGTATCTGCAGGAACCTCCGATATTGATACCCTCAGTGGCCGGACGACCATTAATCATGTACTTGATAGTTCTTGAGAATAGTATGGGGTGTGTTCTCGGTCATCACGACGAGACGGGCAGAAAGGAGCATGCCATTTACTACTTGAGTAAAAAGTTCACAGATTGTGAATCTCGTTACTCGATGCTGGAGAAGACATGTTGTGCACTAGCCTGGGCTGCCAAACGTTTACGACAGTACATGCTCAATCACACCACCATGCTAATTTCGAAGATGGATCCGATCAAGTATGTCTTCAAGAAGCAAGCGCTTTCGGGCAGGATTGCCAGATGGCAAATGGTGTTGACGGAATATGATATTCAGTACGTTTCCCAAAAGGCCATTAAGGGAAGCGTATTGTCTGATTACCTTGCCGAACAGCCGATCGAGGACTACCAGCCGATGAAATTTGAATTCCCTGATGAAGATATCATGTTTCTCAAAGCGAAAGATTGCGATGAGTCGTTGCCCGACGAGGGGCCAGATAGGAAATCCCAGTGGAAATTGATATTTGACGGGGCGGTTAACTCTTATGGAAGTGGCATTGGGGTGATCATCACGACTCCCTATGGATCCCATATCCCGTTCACTGCGAGACTAATGTTTCCGGTCACCAATAACGAAGCGGAGTACGAAGCATGCATCATGGGTCTAGAAGAAGCAATTGATTTGAGAATCAAGAACCTAGACGTATATAGTGACTCGGCGCTTGTGATTAACCAGATTAAAGGGGAGTGGGAGACTCGTCAATCGAATATGGTGCCGTACATGAATTACGCCAGAAGGCTGCTTCCGTTCTTTGATCGAGTGGAACTCCATCATGTGCCCCGGGCTGAAAACCAGATGGCTGATGCCTTAGCCACGTTGGCTTCGATGTATAAAGTCAATTTTTGGAATGAAGCTCCGAGAATTGTCCTTTCTCGTCTTGATAGACCTGCATTCGTCTTTGCGATCGAGGAAGCCTCCGATGGCAAGCCATGGTTCCATGATATCCAGACCTTCCTTATGACTAAGGAGTATCCTGCGGGAGCGTCAACCCAGGATAAGAAGACTCTGAGGAGGCTGTCTGGAAATTTTTATCTCAATCCTGATGGAGTTTTGTATAAAAGAAACCATGATCTCGTGCTACTCAGATGTGTAGATGAGAAAGAACCGAGTATACTCATGGAAGAGGTCCATGAAGGCACTTTTGGTACGCACGCCGGCAAGCACGCTATGACGAGAAAGATCCTGAGAGCAGGATACTACTGGCTGACGATGGAGTCGGATTGCTTTAAATTCGCTAAGAGATGTCATAAATGTCAGATTTATGCTGATAAGATTCATGTACCGCCATGCCCGTTAAATGTCATGTCCTCCCCGTGGCCGTTCTCCATGTGGGGCATCGACATGATAGGCAAGATCGAGCCCACGGCATCTAAAGGTCATCGCTTCATTCTAGTAGCTATCGACTACTTCACCAAGTGGGTGGAGGCAGCCTCATATGCTAATGTGACCAAGCAGGTGGTGGCTAAATTCATAAAGAGGGATATCATCTGTCATTACGGAGTTCCCGAGCGGATCATTACTGATAATGGTTTGAATCCGAATAACAAGATGATGAAGGAGTTGTGCCAGAGTTTCAAGATTGAACACCACAACTCATCTCCTTACCGGCCGAAGATGAATAGCGCCGTTGAAGCGGCCAATAAGAACATTAAGAAGATTGTTCAGAAGATGGTTGTGACCTATAAAGATTGGCACGAGATGTTGCCCTTCGCACTGCACGGTTATCGTACAACAGTACGTACATTAACCGGGGCAACTCCTTTCTCCTTAGTGTACGGTATGGAAGTTGTCCTACCGTTAGAAGTGGAGATCCCTTCTTTGCGAGTTTTGGTTGACGTGAAACTCGAAGAGGCAGAATGGATTAAGAACCGACTAAACCAGCTCAGCCTGATGGACGAGAAGAGGTTAGCATCGATTGCGCATGGTCATCTGTACCAAAGTCGAATGAAGAAAGCTCATGATAAGAAGGTGCGTCTGTTGCACCCTAAAATTTGCCCAACCTTATTCCTTGGTTTATGTTTTAATATCATTAGCATTTGCATATAGAGTCATGTACATAGACTAACCATCTGCATAGCATCAGCATAGCAAGTCATTCAACAGGGGACCAATCATTATTCTCATCTCTATAAGCCTATCATGAGGTTATCATCATAATTCAATCTCATTTAAGTCATCAGGAGAGAATTTGAAAGCAAAGAGTTCAGCAGATCAAGCCTTGAGTCCATCTCCTAGCTGAGGGTATCTGAGGATCAACCAGAGGATTGTGAGCTGTGAAGTGAAAGCATGGAGAGTATCTAGACATCTTGAGAGACTTATAAAGTCATTTGGAGAAGAAAACAAGTTGTTGATGTGAGCACAAGAGCTACAGTTGAAGACAGTCAACTAGGGTTTCATCTGGGTCAACCCTAGGTCAACCCTAGGTCAATTGACTGACTTAAAAAAAGGCATTCAAGTCTATTGGAGAGATGTGGGGATCAACATTTGACATATGAAGAAGGATATGGAGATATGACAAGGAGAATTCAAGAGAAATCAAGGAGAAGAGGAGTTACTAAATTAGGGTTTCTCTGTAAAATCCCCTAGTTTAGGTCAAATTTCCAAGCAAGATAAGTCAAAATGCTAGCTTCAAATGGCTTCTTGGCCAACATGAAACTTGTAGAGGATCTCAAGACCTTTAATTTGAGTGGTGGAAGACCTCAAGGAGATTTATAGAACTCAAGTTATGGTCCTTACAAGTTACAGGTCATCTGGGGTGTCTGAATTTTTGTCTGTGAAAGTGACTTGACTTCCAAGCTATTTTTACCCCTCAAGGAGATTTCAAATGAATTCTTGGTCAACATAAGAATTGTTCCTCATTGTCTTAGCTTTCTAGAATGGTATGGCATGCCTTCATATGATGTGGAGAACTCAACTTATGGTCTTGGCAAGCAAAGGGTATTTTGGGCATTTGTGAATTACAGGTCATTTTAACCTATGTCCAAAACTCATACAAGGAGGCCTCAAATGGAAAAACTTACAACATAAAACTTGCTCCAAATGGGATTTTAAGTCTAGAAAGAAGGTCACAAATTATTGGAGAAGCTCATAGCATGGAGTTGCATAATTGGTCAAAATATGAACTAAAATGGCTTATAAAGTGAATAATTTCAAAGTGAAAAATGGTTTGGGAGATTTACAAGTCCAAATGGAGACTTCCAATATATGATTTTGAATGGAAAAACAATTCTAAGAACAATGGTTCAAACACTTTTTTGAGTTTAGAAGGGAAAAAGAAAGTTATCCATGGTTGCTTGCCTTTTAAGAAACATAATCAAAATGAACCAAAGTTGGAAAACAAGGGAATGTGCAAGATGGATCTAGAATGTACCATTGGGGTCTATATATTCATGAAATGAGAATTTGGCAAGGGTTGGCTTCATTTGCACCAAGAATTCCACAAAATTTCTCATTCTTTACATTGAAGTTTCATTCCAAATCTCACAAATTCTTCACCAATTCTCATCCACATCAATTCAATCTTGTTCCATCATCATCATAGATCATAATTGAAGCAAAGACTTGGTGATTAGGATCCATTTTCGTGCACCATATTCAAGAACATCAAAACTACAAATTCCATTGGACAGCATAATTCAAGCAAGGAATCATCACAACATTGCATACAGAATTGAGTACTGAGTTTGTGGATCAAGATCCAACACCTAGAAGCCTCAGATCTTCAATCTCCATAGCTGGTTGCAAGGTTTCACATCAGGTATGTTTTCACTCAAATTGCTCGATTCAGTTAGTTAGGCATGTTGTTGTTAGTGTAGATTTGATCTAGGTGGTTAGGAGATTAGTTTAGATGAATTTGGAGAGGTTTGGTGATGGTTGTGAGCAGGTGCAACGAACTGTTAGTGCTTGAATCTCTTGGATTAATGCGTTAGAATGATAGTTTGATTGATCAGATTAATCACCATTATGCATAGATCAGGTTAGGGTAAGTTTGAGGGAGAATGGTGATGGTTCATATCAGTGTAATTTCATGGTGACCAGATGTTGATTCAATCGGGTTTGTCGTTGTGGTGAATTTCAAAGAAATCTAATGCCCTAGGATTGTAGAGGGAAGGATTCTGAGCATCTTTCATGTTTATAGTGTGATGATTCATGGCCTGGTGATGGAGAAATACGAGCTTGAACCTTGCTCGTGCATGGCTGCCATGTGAGGTTGAAACCCTAGTTGCAGATCAATTGGGGAAGAGATAATCTGGACCCTTCATTTTGAGTAGGACTTTTGACTATTAGAGCGATCCAATGGCTCTCGTTTGATCTGAAGTTTGGAGGGAAAGAAGCTGGCCAAAACGCGCCGTTTCATTAATTGAAACGAGCGGGCCTGAGCGCTAGTTGCTATTCAAACCCCCAGGTTTAGGCCCAAAGTCATTTTGAACGTGGTTATGTTACTTCCCTCACCCCCCAGCGCGTTTTTATTATTTCCTTGATTCTGAATTGGAGCTGGGCCTTGGTGAAGGCGCTATCTACACCCCCATTGTTGGCCCATCCTCTGCTTATAACTGGGCGTGGTTTCTTTTAACACCCCTCCCTCATTTAATTCCAATTTTATTTTTCTTAATTCCATTTTAATTTTTACTAATCTTCAAAAATTCATAACAAATGCATAAAAATTCATTTTTAATCCATTCTTTTTACAATATTTTCTTTGAGATGTGTAGAATATTATAGTAAAATAAAATTGCATTTTTATTTTCATTTCATATTTTTTGCATATTTTCTAAATAAATGTCATATTAAATAGATTCATTTCATGCATCATTTTAATGATTTTTGTTCTCTTACATGCTTTAATATTTTTTTGGTCATTCTTTTTAGATTGTTTAGATGAGATATTCAACTTGTAGAAATATTTTAGTTCCCATTTTTAGAAGTTAATTTTAGGTGATTAATAAATGCTTGAACATCATGAACAAAACTAGGGTTTTAGGTGGCAACTTAAGAAGTTTGATTTCATTTCCCTTAGGACTTAGGGTTTGAATAGATTAGTTATGGGACTATAGGGGCTATGGGTAGCTATTAGATCCCTTAGAAAATGTCAGGATTCCCCTACTGCTATTAATACTGTCTGTATATCTGTTGTCTGGTGTGGTGTGCCCTCTGGGAATTATTGCTTGCTTGTTTGGGTATGGGGATTTATCTGGGGCCCTGGGGAAGCTGAAGATTTGTGAAGATGAAGACCATTGGAGATTCAAAGATTGAAGATCAACTGTCAGAGTTGAGGAGGAGATTCTTGCTAGCAGCTGCTGAGGAGACTAGGGTTTAGGAGCTAGGCCGAGCTCTAGATTAGAATGATTGTTTCTCAAACATGGATTGCCTTGTCTGCATCCATTCTTCTCTGTGATTCAGAGTCTCTCTAAGACACTCACCCCCTTCCTTTGGAAGGCTTGGTGATAGTGTCTATGAGATAGAACTCTTGAGAGAAAATGTCTCTTGTGTTAGAAGCAGTCTGTTCACCACCCTTGGTAGTCAACTGATTGCTTAACACCCAATTCACTCTTGTGACTAATCCCTCATCCCGGAGGTTTGAGCATGAAGAAAAGCCATTGCAGATAGAAGACTGATGACCAAAGCCCTTGCCTGAAGGTCATGAAGATGGAGACTGATGCTTGTTGAAGCCTGTAGCTGATTGGAGATTACTTGAAGCCAGATGATAATGCTGAGCTGCTGATGCTGTTTCTTTTGCTGTATTTCATTGGCTGATGTATTGATTGGTTTTCTGAGCTGTATTGTTTGCTGTTTACCCTGCTGGGTTGAAAGTGAAGCCTGTTCACTTTTGCCTATTGTTTTCTAGGTTCGAGGTTGAGTGGGACTCCCTTGCCTCGCTTGTGCTGTTGCATCCATGCATTTTACTGCTTTACTGTATATATCTGATATTGTTTCTGTTTCTGCCTATCCCGTAGGATCTCTGTTTCTCTCTGTGCAAGAGAGGAGCATGATAGACACTAGGTCTTAACCCATGCATGATAACATTAGGTTAGTTTGTTTCCCTTCCGCAACCGTAGGTTAGAGTTCTGTCTCTTTCTTTCTCAAAACAAACAGAAAAACACATAAAGATTTCAAACACAATAAAAGACACTTCTTCCGTAAAAGAATGTAAACTCATCAAAACGTCATTTTTGTCCGCTTGGACTGCTAATCAGAAGAAACTTTTTTCAGAAGGAATAAAATCAATCAAGACAAGCTTGTGTCTTCCGTGGCCCGAACTACGTTTGCTCTGATCTTTCATGCTGTATGAAAGTACGTAGGCATAGGATGCGATATCCTAGCGAGCAACCTTCCCCTCCTTTCCCGTAGGTAGGCGAACTACGTTGACTCTGATTTCTCGTTTCAGACGGGAATACGTAGGCATAAAGTGCGATACTTTGCCGAGTCATTTTTTATTTTCATTTTATTTTCTTTTTCACCCTTGACCTATAGTTTAGATAGAATAACAATCCATACCCGAAAACAAGCGTGGATCCCGTCGAGTACGACGGACGTGAGGGGTGCTAATACCTTCCCCTTGCGTAACCGACTCCCGAATCCAGGTTTTGGTTGCGAGGACCATACCTTTCCCGTGTTGTGCGAGGTTTACTCTGAGCGTTTCCTTTCCCTCCTGTGGGATAAATAACGCACGGTGGCGACTCTTCTGTTCAGCCGGCGCCGATTTTCGCAGTAGCGACATCTGGCGACTCTGCTGGGGATCCAACGTCCCCTGGCTGCTAAGGACTGCGATGGTTCTTATGCATTTGGGATCCAACGTCCCTTGAGAGAGTCAATCCTAGCGCTTGTTTTCCCGTCGAGGATTTTGTATGGAGTTATTTTATATTTCTAACCTTGTATTTTCAGCTTTATATATTGATTATTGTTGCTGTATCTGGGGTGTGACGGGTGTTCTGATATTGAGAGATAAGCCGGACCTGGGCTTGAGTGCACCTAGAATTAGAGTAGAAATTAGTGGGCGCCCGCTTGCTTTGCTTGCTTTGGTGTCCCATGAAATCTACACTCAGACGAGGTTCCTCTGGTTGGCCTCCTGCCCCTTCCTTTGGTTGGCGTGGGTTGCTGGTTAGTTGGATTGTCGACTCTGGGGACCGATCATTTGGAAGTTGGCTGAGTGAGGCCTCTTCAGGATTTGATGATGCCACTCCTTCTGGGAATCGTATCATCAACTCTGAAAGTCTGTGACGCCGACGACCGCATAGGATGCCGTACCTTGTGCCAGTTATAGGGCCACCCACCTGTGAGGGGATTTGGGGTTATGCAGGTAACTAGACCTCCAGATTACCGGTTATTTCTTGATCAGAGATCCTGGTTATTTATGGAGAGTTCTGAGGTCTGTCAGAGACCATTTGGAGATGTGTTCTGAGGTCTGTCAGAGACCAGTTGGAGAGTTCTGAGGTCTGTCAGAGACCAATTATAGATGTGATTTGAGGTCTATCAGAGACCAGTGAGTTATGGTTTGAGGTCTGTCAGAGACCAGTGTTGGAGTTCTATTTTAGGTCTATCTGAGACCAGGGTTTGATGACTTCTGGATGGTCTATCTGAGACCTTTCTTGATTGGGTTTAGGCTATTCAGCTGCAGCTTTGGTCCCTGTTGAATGTTACTTGCATTGCATTGCCTGCATATCCATTATCATTTGCATTTCACTAACGTGTGTCTGTGCTGCAGGTGCATTTGCATTTCCCTAGTTCTAGTGCCCAGACTTCTGAGTTTTGATCATGACTAGCTTAAGGAGAACGGTTGCTTACAAATTGCCTACGCCTGATATTGTTCCTTTACTGGGGTTGATCTCTCTTGCCGATGAGGGTGTTCGTAGGAGTTTCCGGATGAGCTATGGTAGATTATTGAGATTGGTGTGCAAACCTACAGAGGTAAGGTTAGATGGGCTGTATGCTTTGATGCAATTCTACGACCCTGCTTTGAGGTGCTTCACGTTCTCTGACTTTATTATGGGACCAACCTTGGAGGAATACGCTGAGTATGTTGAGCTGCCCGTGCAGAACCAGGTTCCGTTCATTCATCATGATGCCAAACCTAAGCCGGAGGAATTGGCAAAAGCCTTGCATATTGATGCTTCTGAACTTGTGACTACTGTTTCCCGTGGAGTTCCAGGCTTCTCATTTCAGTTCTTAGTTGGTAAAGCCCAAGAGTACGCCAAGAATGGGTGCTGGGTTGCTTTCAATGCTGTGTTGGCTTTGTGCATTTATGGCATAGTACTATTCCCCAATATACCGGATTTTGTGGACTTTGATGCTTTCTACTTGTTTGCCGCTGGTAATCCTGTACCTACCTTACTCGGAGATCTCTACCACTCGCTGCATTACAAGAATGAGAAGGGAAGAGGAAAGAATATTCATCTGTGTGTACCCTTGTTGAGTATGTGGTTTGAGAGTCACCTCCCTAAGAGGGGATCTGCTGCAGAGACTACAGTTCCAGTTGGTTGGCCGGAGCGTCTGATGAGGCTATCGTCGGAAGATATGGAGTGGTTTGATAGAGACCTGTTGGGATTTGAGCTCATCTTCAGTTGTTCTGGGTACCCTAATGTGCCGCTGATAGGAAGAAAAGGGTGTATCAACTACAACCCTTCTCTATTCATTCGCCAGTTCGGATATGCGCTGAAGAATCCACCTCAGGAGGAAGAAGTACAGGAATCTCTGTACTTCACAGGGGATTTGAAGGGGGAGTTATTAGCCAAGTTGCAACATGCCTGGACGCGTATTAACCGCAAAGGGAAGCCGCTGTTAGGAAAGAATGACTGTCAGGCCTATGCACCTTATAGAGCTTGGATTCAGGAGAGGGCTAGTCAGTTGAAGATGCCGTTTCCAGATGCACCAATTCTTGATCCTATTCCGGTAGAAGAGCCGACTACTGTTTCTAGAGAAGCATATGAACAGGTTGTGAAGGAGAAAGAAGCCTTGATGAAGATTAATGAAGGGTTAGAGCAAGAGCTAGCCCAGGCACGCAGCGAGAAAAACAAGGCTGTATATGCTTTCCAACAACAGATCGAGCTGGTAAACAGGTTAGGATCTGAGTTGACCGAGGAAAAGAAGAAGCGCGAACGTCTGGGGCAAGAGTTCAGAAGCTCCCATGACATGCTGGAAGCCAAAAAGAAGGCGCTCGACGCAGCACACCGAGAGATATCTTCTTGCAATAAGACTTGGAATGCTACACTCACCAACAACAAGAAGAGGGAAGATAAGCTAAAGCAGCAAATTTCCGACCTCGAGGAGAAGTTGAAGTCTAGCATCAAGAAGTGTGAGGAGGAAGTGATGAACCGGTATAGTGTCCAGCATGCACTGAACAAGGCAATCAAATCCAGAGATGAAGCAGTGTCTCAAAAGCGAAAGCTAGAAGATTGCTTCGGAGAAGCAACTTGGGAAGAAACTGCTGAAGACGTACGCCGTGTCCTTAAGAAGAGAAACCAACTTGTTGAAGGGCTGCTTGATCGACCAAGCCATCCGGAGACCAAGAAGCTGATAGAAGAGTACCAGACTTTTGGGAGGATTTGATCATTTCGCGTTGTCATTTGTATGCTTTATTTGCATAGTGCTGACCATCACCAGGATTGTTGGTTGAGGTCATGCCATCTTTGTACTCTCAGTGATATTGTACCCTGGGATTATTGATTCTCTCTGCAATATATGAGGCTTCCTATGATTCAGCTCCGATATTCCTATTGTCAGCACTGTCACTGCACCGGCACTTTCGCACTAGAACTGGGGGAATGAATTTCCCTAATGCACAGACACATTGCATTGCATTCATATTCATATTGCATAACAGGTAATCTTTGAATGGTGTCTTATTTCCTGCTCTGTATCAGGTACTTAACAGGATTCCAGATCAACATCCGCACCGCTATTCTACACGATCCAACTGTCGGAAAGTCATGGACCAAATTCAGAACGAGATGCAGGATGTGCGCGAGAAGCTCGCCCTCTTCATGCAAACCATGGAAGCTATAGCAAAAGGGCAAGAGAATTTGCAGGCCATGGTCCAGCCTCTGTTGGCTCGCAACGCTGGTCATGGTAACGAAGATCATCAGTCTGTCCGGGTTGATACTGCTCATGGAGACGGCACTCCCACGCCAGTGGCTCCACCTGTCGTCAATATGCCTGCCGCTAATGTCAATAACGCTACCGCTGCTGTGAATGGTAACGTCGGAGTTGGTAATGAAACTGCTGTCCATAATGCTGGGCTGGGTGATGTCAATTTGGGAGATAATCTCGGAGGCAATGGCTTTGTCAATACTGGGTTCGGATTCAACGATCAGGGATTTGACAACACTGGCAAGTATGGCTTTAATGCTCAAGGCTTTGGGCAAGATGGTTATGGTATGGTCAATCAGGGTTACGGAGGCTTTGGAAACGGAAACGGTGCTGGATTTGTAGGTTTTGGTCCTGCTGGAGGTGTTCAAGGGTACGGCAACAGAGGCCGAGTTCCGGGGATGAATCAGGTCAAAGCTGGACGTAATAATGCATATGATGGATACGGGGCTGGAAACGGTATGTGGCAAGAGGATCAACAGGAGGACGCCTTCTCTGGAGGAGGTTTTGAAGGGCCGATGGATGATTCTCAAAAGATTAGAATGCTGGAAGAGCAAATGAAGGGAGTCCTAAATCAAAGCGCTGTGGGTCTGGACATGGCAACTATGGGATTGGTACCTGGCTTGAGGGTGCCAATTAAATTCAAGGCGCCTGCGTTCGATAAGTACAAAGGAGACACATGTCCGAAAGTACATGTACGAGCTTATTACAGAAAGATGTCTGCATACTCCACTGACGAAAGAATGCTAATGCATTTCTTTCAGGATAGTCTGTCGGGCCCTTCCCTAGAGTGGTACATGGGGTTGGAGCCAACTGATATCAAGACTTGGAAGCAATTGGCGGAGGCGTTCGTAGCCCATTACAAGTATAACAGCGATCTGGCACCCAATCGGGTCCAGTTGGCCGGGCTGTCGCAGAAGAAGGGGGAGAGTTTTAAGGAGTACGCGCAAAGGTGGCGCGATATGGCTGCCAGGGTCCGTCCTCCTGTGGAAGATAAGGAAATGAACGATATGTTTGTTGGTACATTCACCGGGCTGTTTCATGATATGTTGTTTCATACTTCTCTGGCCAGTTTTTCAGACCTGATTCTGATGGGTGAAAAGATTGAGCGGAACATTAAGCAAGGAAAGTTCCAAGTCGATGAATCAACTGCATCTGGCAGTAATAAGAAAGCTTATGGTGGGCGCCGTCAGGGCGAAGCTAGTGCTGTATTTGGAGGCCGAGGCCGAGGCCGAGGCAGGGGAAGAAATCAATATCGTCAGCCGCAGCAGGTATCAAGTGTCACTATTCCTTATCAGCAACAACCAATCCAGCAACAACAATCGGTTCAGCAGCAACCAATGCCACAGCAGCAGCAGCCTCAGCAGGGGGCACAGCAAGTTCAACGAAGATTTCAGGGTAGTAAGCCGAGAAGAGTGTTCGAGAAGCCTCCCTCAACCTACGCTGATTTATTGCAGACATTGTTGGGATTGAATCTGGTGGAGAAAAGAACCTTGGCACCGATCACGGGGACTCCCCCGTTCGGCTATGATGCAAATAGGCACTGCGAGTTTCATTCTGGGGCCCCGGGCCATGATATAGAAGGTTGTCATGCTTTTAAGCACGTTGTGCAGGATCTTTTGGATAACAAGTCTATCAATTTCGGAACGACAGGTCCGAATATAGTCCAGAAACCCATGCCTAATCATGGGGCGAACGCTGTTCTGACTGAGGAAGGTCTGAATCTGATTATGAATGTGGAGGATTTGAAGACGCCGCTGAGCGAAATAAAAAGCCGACTGTTGCAAGGGGGTGTTTACCCGGGATGTAATGAGTACTGCTTAGATTGTTGGGCCCTATCTGGGGGGTGTGAGGATTTGAAGAAAGGCATCCAGGCCTTGATTGATGAAGGAATATTGCAGTTTGATCGAACAACAACTGATGAGCCAGCAGGGGCAGTAGTGGATAATTGGGGTGATGTGGCTACAGTGACGATTCCTAGGAAGACGATCACTATTTCAGCACCAACTCAGCGACCACCGATTACCATAACTAAAGCCGGGCCAATCCCGTATGAGAACACGAGAGCAGTCCCATGGTCGTATGGGCTGGAGGTGTATTGTGACGGGATTAAAATCGATGTTAACAAGCAGTCAGCGGAGGTTGCGGATAACGTTGTTGGTTCAGGAGGCATGACGAGGAGTGGCAGGATCTTTATATCACCTGAAGTAGAGGCCGAAAGGCTAGCGAAAGGAAAGGGGAAAGCGGTTGAGAATGTTCCGGTTCAAGCAAATGAAAAAGAAGCAGCATCTAAGGATGTAGAGGAATTCATGCGCTTAATTCGGAAAAGTGATTATAAAATTGTGGAGCATCTACAGCAGACGCCATCCAAAATATCTATCTTGTCATTGCTGTTGTGTTCGGAAGCCCACAGGAACGCTTTGCTGAAAGTCCTGGACACTTCTTTTGTACCCCAGGATGTCTCCGTAAATCAGCTAGAAGGAGTATTGGCACACGTGAATGCAGGCCACAGTCTGGGCTTTACTGATTTTGACTTGACTCCGAAAGGGAGAGATCATAATATGGCATTACACGTGTCTGTGGAGTGTAGGGGGTCGACAATGTCGCACGTATTGGTTGACACCGGGTCGTCTTTGAATGTGCTGCCTAAGAAGGCAATGATGAAGCTGGATGTTCGAGGGATCTTGTGTACACCCAGTGATTTGGTAGTCAGAGCGTTTGACGGCACGCGTAGAACAGTCTTCGGATCGATTACCTTGCCTCTGCAAGTGGGGCCGGAAGTGTTTGCAACTGAGTTTTATATCATGGATATACAGCCTGCGTATAGCTGCTTGCTGGGAAGACCTTGGATTCACGGGGCAGGGGCAGTCACGTCTACCCTGCATCAGAAGTTAAAGTATATGGTCGGAGACAGTGTAGTCACCGTGTGCGGAGAAGAAGACATCCTGGTCAGCCATCTATCTTCGTTTAAATATGTGGAAGTTGACGGGGAGATCCACGAGACGCCATGCCAGGCATTCGAAGGTTTGCGCATCAAGGACAAGAGTCCCGGGCCAAGCAAAGTGCCAGAGATAGCTGTTTCTTCGTATAAAGAGGCTCAAGCTCTAGTGGAAGCAGGAGAAGCCAAGGGCTGGGGAAAAGTGCTGGACATTCCTGTGAAAATGGACCGGTTCGGACTGGGGTACAGACCGTCGTCATCAACTCCTTCTGTGGGGGCCCCTCATTTCAGAAAGTCAACCACCATCTCTGCCAGTGGAGTATGTCATGAATCTGTCAATGCTGCTTCAGAGTCTGATGAAGGGGACAGCGACTGTGATATGGATGCCTGGATTCAGCCAAGCACGCCAGGACAAGGACTGTGCAACTGGTCTATTCAGGAGCTTGTTCCTGTGACTTTTAAACAGTAATGCTTTGCTTTATTAATTGTTGAATAATCTGATGTCTTGCCCGGGGCATCAGGATTTGCTTAGGGCTGTGTTGTTATAAACATTGCGTGTTAATCATTAAATAAATGGCGTTTTTTTCATGTGCAAATACTGTAATCCCTGTCTTTCCTGTTTTGTACTTTTCAATAAAATGGCAATATGGTTATTCGCTTTATACGCATTTTGAAGCACTTAACCATTCCTTTTGCAGGATAACATTTTCAGATGACATCCTTGAGCCACCTATGACTCGTCCCGACTTCGAGCACCCGGTATTCCAGACCGAAGAAGAGGTTGTCGAAGATAGCGACGTTCCTGAAGAACTGTCTTGGTTAGTGAAGCAAGAGGAAAGAGCCATTCTGCCTCACGACGAGGTTATCGAAATTATCAATTTGGGGTCGGAAGGGGTTGAGAAAAATATTCGTATTGGAGCCGCGCTGCAGAGTGATATCAAGCGAAGACTGGTTGAAATGCTCCAAGAGTATAGTGATGTATTCGCTTGGTCGTATCAAGATATGCCAGGGCTCGATACAGATATGGTTGTTCATCGCCTGCCACTGAAAGAAGATTGCCCGCCTGTCAAACAAAAGCTTCGCCGAACTCGACCAGATATGGCAATGAAGATCAAAGAGGAGGTTCAGAAACAGTGGGACGCTGGTTTCCTGGCTGTGACGAAGTATCCCTCATGGGTTGCTAACATCGTACCAGTGCCAAAGAAAGATGGCAAGGTTCGAATGTGTGTGGATTATCGAGATTTGAATAAAGCAAGCCCAAAAGACGATTTTCCACTTCCTCACATTGACGTGTTAGTTGATAATACCGCTCAATACTCTGTATTCTCCTTCATGGATGGCTTTTCAGGCTACAATCAAATTAAAATGGCGCCAGAGGATATGGAGAAGACTACTTTCATAACGCCGTGGGGAACATTTTGCTACAAAGTGATGCCCTTTGGTTTGAAAAATGCTGGGGCAACATATCAGCGTGCGATGACGACTCTCTTTCATGACATGATGCATAAAGAGATCGAAGTTTATGTTGACGATATGATTGCCAAATCCCAGACGGAGGAAGAGCATCTGGTGAATCTGTTGAAGTTGTTTAAAAGGCTTAGGAAGTTCAGGCTGAGGCTGAACCCTAATAAATGCACCTTCGGGGTGAGATCGGGTAAACTGCTGGGGTTTATCGTAAGCGAAAGAGGAATAGAGGTCGATCCTGCTAAAATAAAAGCGATTCAAGAAATGCCGACGCCTAAAACAGAGAAAGAGGTGCGCGGGTTTTTAGGGAGATTGAACTACATTGCCCGGTTCATATCTCACCTAACGGCCACGTGTGAACCATTATTCAAGCTCTTGAAGAAAGATCAAGCTGTAACGTGGAACGAAAATTGTCAAAAGGCGTTCGACAAAATAAAGAAGTATCTGCAAGAGCCTCCTATTTTGATACCCCCGGTGGCAGGAAGACCCTTGATAATGTATTTGACGGTTCTTGAGGGAAGCATGGGTTGTGTTCTCGGTCAACACGACGAGACAGGGAGAAAAGAGCATGCGATCTATTACTTAAGTAAGAAATTTACAGACTGTGAATCTCGATACTCAATGCTGGAGAAAACTTGTTGCGCGCTAGCCTGGGCCGCCAAGCGTTTGAGGCAGTACATGCTGAATCATACAACCATGCTCATCTCGAAGATGGATCCAATCAAATATATATTCGAAAAGCAGGCGTTGTCAGGTAGAATTGCCCGTTGGCAGATGGTCTTGACTGAATATGATATTCAATACGTCTCGCAAAAGGCGATAAAGGGGAGTGTGCTGTCTGAATATCTGGCGGAGCAGCCTATTGAAGAATACCAATCAATGAGATTTGATTTTCCTGACGAGGATATCATGTATCTCAAGATGAAGGATTGTGAAGAGCCGTTACCAGACGAAGGACCAGAGCCGGGGTCCCAATGGAAGATGATATTTGACGGAGCTGTGAATGCTTACGGCAGCGGAATAGGGGCAATTATCACTACGCCGCACGGGTCGCACATCCCGTTTACTGCCCGATTGACCTTTGCCGTTACCAACAACGAGGCCGAATACGAAGCTTGTATAATGGGGCTTGAAGAAGCCATTGATTTGCGAATCAAACATCTAGACGTATACGGAGACTCAGCTCTAGTGGTGAATCAGATCAAAGGGGAATGGGAGACACGCCAGCCCAACTTGATACATTATATGAATTATGCAAGGAGATTGTTGCCTTTCTTCGACAAAGTTGAATTGCATCACGTGCCGCGGGCAGAAAATCAAATGGCTGACGCCCTTGCCACTTTGTCTTCCATGTACAAGGTCAATTTCTGGAACGAAGCTCCCCAGATCACTATCTCTCGGTTGGACAGGCCAGCTTATGTATTTGCTATTGATGAAGCATCTGATGACAAACCGTGGTATTTCGATATCCTTAATTTCCTGAAGAATAAAGAGTATCCGGCTGGGGCATCCAGTCAAGATCAGAAGACTCTCAGGAGATTAGCGGGTAATTTCTACTTGAACCCGGATGGCGTCTTATACAGAAGAAACCACGATTTGGTGTTGTTGCGTTGTGTAGATGAGAAAGAGGCAAAGCTTCTCATGGAGGAAATTCACGAAGGTGCCTTTGGCACGCATGCTGGTGGGCATGCTATGACGAGAAAGCTGTTGCGGGCAGGCTACTTTTGGTTGACGATGGAAACTGATTGTTTCAAGTTCGCAAGGAAGTGCCACAAGTGCCAAATATATGCTGACAAGATACACGTGCCTCCGAGCCCTCTAAATGTGATGTCATCCCCTTGGCCATTCTCGATGTGGGGAATCGATATGATTGGAAAGATTGAGCCGACGGCTTCTAATGGGCACCGGTTCATTCTAGTAGCAATCGATTATTTCACCAAGTGGGTGGAAGCGGCGTCTTACGCAAATGTGACGAAGCAAGTGGTGGCTAGATTCATCAAGAGAGATATCATTTGCCGATATGGGATCCCCGAGCGGATAATCACGGATAATGGTTCAAATCTGAACAACAAAATGATGAAGGAGCTCTGTCAGAATTTCAAGATCGAACATCACAACTCCTCCCCTTACCGACCCAAGATGAATGGTGCTGTCGAAGCGGCCAATAAGAATATCAAGAAGATCGTCCAGAAAATGGTGGTGACTTATAAAGATTGGCATGAAATGCTACCTTTCGCTTTGCACGGTTATCGTACGACGGTACGCACATCAACCGGGGCAACTCCGTTCTCGTTGGTATACGGAATGGAAGCGGTATTACCATTGGAAGTTGAGATCCCTTCTCTGAGGGTATTGCGAGACGTTCAGCTGGACGAGGCAGAATGGGTAACGAATAGATTGAACCAACTGAGTTTGATGGATGAGAAGAGGCTAGCTTCTCTGGCATACGGTCGTTTGTACCAAAGACGAATGAAGAAAGCGTACGACAAGAAGATAATTCCGCGAAGCTTTCAGACGGGCGACCTTGTGCTGAAAAGGATTCTCCCGCCGCAAGCAGATCACAGGGGCAAGTGGACCCCCAACTACGAAGGGCCATACGTTGTCAGTAAGGTCTTTTCAGGAGGAGCGTTGTTGTTGTCCACCATGGACGGAGAAGACTTTGCGTCACCTGTGAATTCGGACGCAGTTAAAAAATACTTTGCTTAAAATAGACCCGCTGGACAAAAAAAGAGAGTCCAGGCAAAAATGGGGCATCCTGGCGAACCAAAAACAGAATGAAAGGTTCGGGCAAAAGTTAGGGATAAAATTGAAAAAAATGTACACCCGCGAAGTTGAAAACCTACACTGGGCGGCTTCGGCAAAAAGGGGTATCCCGGTGAACTGAAAACCCGTAAAGGGCGGTTCACGCAAAAGTTAGGGATTTGAAAAGCAAATGACTGCGGTCCGAATTTGATTTTGCAATGAGCATCAGTGCGGGAGAATACATTTGAGGAGTCAGTTATCGGGTACAACCTCTTCAGAAGTAGGGATACCGGGAAAGCATTAGAGTCGGACGAGTCATAGGAGGATCAGTTCGTGGTGTTCATCTGCATCCAGTTGCCGACATGTGTACAAAATTTAATTTGTCAAAATATTCATGCTTCTTGTGCATACTTATGTATTTGCTTTGCGTAGCTTCCTCTTTTCAGGAGTTACATCCCGTGTACAAAAAACTCCGCCCATTCAGGGGCCCGATCAATAAAATGTGTTATTCAGTACTTGATGCCTGTTCTTTACTGTTTTGCGCATGATAAAACGCCTAAGTTTGATGAAACTAACATGAGTATAACATCATTGGCCCTTGCCAACAGTTGTTAAAGCTTTGAATTAACTGAGTGTAACGTCACTAACCTGAATTGATTTGATTGCATAGGCTTGTCGTGTCTTGTTTGTGTTGTTGCAGGTTTCATAACCATACGAGGAAGATGATCAAAAGATTGCGATAACGAAAGACTTGATCCCCACGCAGGTCATGCATGCTCTTCCTGAAGAAGGATAGAACTTCCCAGCTAGCCGTAGCTTATCCAAAGGACGTGCTCCAGAAAAGTTATTCGTCCTCAGCAGAGTTTGGCGATTCCAAGATCATAAGGCTGTGTTCAGACAGGTTCATCTTTCTCCGCAGGGTCATGTACTCTCCCCCAGCGGAATTATCTTTGCAAGTGTTTTCATTCCTTCCAGTGGAACTCGAAGATCAAGACTCTCCCAAGTAGAGTTGATGGTGGGTCCTGTCATTTATTTTGTCAGAGATACTGGTGATATCAGTTCACATTCCAGCAGAAAGTCCGATTGAACTGTGCACATCTGCTATTCTCCAGCAGAGTTATACTCCCCAGCAGGATGGTACTTCAACAAGGTGTTTGGTGGGTTCTCAACTCCCCAGCTGGGTCGACTTCACCCTTCCAGCATTTATTTTGCTGGAATAATTTTGTAGCATCAGGCTATCCCCGCGGAGTCGGCATTATCCCTCCAGCATTTATTTTGCTGAAGCAGTTTCTGTACTCTAATAGTTCAGGTAAAGAGAGCTCTCGCTCAGATGAACAATCAAACAGTCAAGATCTCGGCATGAGACATTCAATGATAATGTCAGTTTCGACAGTATTCCCCACAAAGTCTGCAGGATAAGTTTCTCTTTGTCCCCAAGCAGAGTTACTTATATCCCCACCAGAGTTGTGTTGAAGTTTCTCTAGTCCGATCAGCGGATTGTTTCCTGCAAAGTTGTTGTTACGTCAAAAAGGTTTCCGTGAATCAGAATTTCAGAGGCCACCGCCGGTTATCAGAACAGGCGTCCGATAGTGGGTTTTCAGACATCCCCAGTAGAGTCCGTCTCAAAGTCGCTGTCACGTCAGTGCTGAGAAGTTTGTAGGTGTGGACCAGTGGAGAACCAAGTCCTGATGTGGACAATTCACTCCCAAATTGACGGGATTTCTTCAGAAGTAGGCGTCCTAACGTAGACAGGTTTATTTCTCTGGATTGGTAAGATGTGTTAGTCCTATCGTGGGCAGAGTCGGTTCCTTGAAATTAGTGGAGTGGGAGGGCATGACGATGACGAAAGTGATTACCCTTTGTGTTGGTGTCCTGACGTGGACGAGTTATTTCCCCAGTGGGTCGAGTGTGTGAGCCCTGACGTGGACAAGTCTTATTTCCTCAGCAAGTCGAAGACGCTTGAGTCCTAACGTGGACAAATCAAGACGAGATCAGTGTCCTGACGTGGACGAATCAGAGAAATTATTATTCCTAATAAGGAGAAATGGGTCCTCACGTGGACGAGGTAGTCCTTACGCGGACGTATCAAAAGATAGTTTCCTTACGTGGAAATGACAGCATTCCTGACGTGGAAAGATTGGAGTCCTTACGTGGACAGATTAAGATGGCATTCCTTACGTGGAAAAATGTAGTCCTGACGCGGACAAATCAGATGAAAGTTGGTACTCCTTACGTGGAAAGATCAGAGTCCTTACGTGGGCATATCAAGAGCATTCCTTACGTGGAAGAAAAATGGTTTCCTTACGTGGAAAGACGAGTTTATTCCTTACGTGGAAAGATTGAGTCCTCTCGCGGACATATCAAAGCTGATTCCTGACGTGGAAGAAGATTATTCCTGACGTGGAAGAAATTGAGGTCCTTACGTGGACAGATTCAAGAAAGGGTGGCTCCTGACGTGGAAGAGTGGTACACTCCTTACGTGGAAAGTTGAGTCCTGACGTGGACAGGTTCAGAATCAAAGGTTGGATTCCTTACGTGGAAAGATTGGCGTCCTTACGTGGACAGATTGATATAGTTTTCCTGACGCGGAAAGAAGGTTGTTTCCTAACGTGGAAAGATGAAAAGGCTAGTCCTGACGTGGACAGATACAGAAGAAATGATTCCTAACGTGGACAGGTGTTACTCCTAACGTGGAAGAGTTTTATTCCTAACGTGGACGATTCAGTTTATGGAAATGCAGATGAACAATCCCCAGCACGGTCGCGCAAGATCAGTGGGTTACCGTAACAGTCAGATTCAGCTGATGAATGTCGTTCCCCAAGCAGGAGCGCAGTTTATTTCTGCGGTTGGCAAATTTCTGGTTTCACTAGTATTCAACCGTCTCGTACCGCGAATGTCTGAAGGCTCCGGGCTCTTCACCCAATCGGGTCCAAGTCGCTTGAATAGGGGCAGCTGTTGCACCCTAAAATTTGCCCAACCTTATTCCTTGGTTTATGTTTTAATATCATTAGCATTTGCATATAGAGTCATGTACATAGACTAACCATCTGCATAGCATCAGCATAGCAAGTCATTCAACAGGGGACCAATCATTATTCTCATCTCTATAAGCCTATCATGAGGTTATCATCATAATTCAATCTCATTTAAGTCATCAGGAGAGAATTTGAAAGCAAAGAGTTCAGCAGATCAAGCCTTGAGTCCATCTCCTAGCTGAGGGTATCTGAGGATCAACCAGAGGATTGTGAGCTGTGAAGTGAAAGCATGGAGAGTATCTAGACATCTTGAGAGACTTATAAAGTCATTTGGAGAAGAAAACAAGTTGTTGATGTGAGCACAAGAGCTACAGTTGAAGACAGTCAACTAGGGTTTCATCTGGGTCAACCCTAGGTCAACCCTAGGTCAATTGACTGACTTAAAAAAAGGCATTCAAGTCTATTGGAGAGATGTGGGGATCAACATTTGACATATGAAGAAGGATATGGAGATATGACAAGGAGAATTCAAGAGAAATCAAGGAGAAGAGGAGTTACTAAATTAGGGTTTCTCTGTAAAATCCCCTAGTTTAGGTCAAATTTCCAAGCAAGATAAGTCAAAATGCTAGCTTCAAATGGCTTCTTGGCCAACATGAAACTTGTAGAGGATCTCAAGACCTTTAATTTGAGTGGTGGAAGACCTCAAGGAGATTTATAGAACTCAAGTTATGGTCCTTACAAGTTACAGGTCATCTGGGGTGTCTGAATTTTTGTCTGTGAAAGTGACTTGACTTCCAAGCTATTTTTACCCCTCAAGGAGATTTCAAATGAATTCTTGGTCAACATAAGAATTGTTCCTCATTGTCTTAGCTTTCTATAATGGTATGGCATGCCTTCATATGATGTGGAGAACTCAACTTATGGTCTTGGCAAGCAAAGGGTATTTTGGGCATTTGTGAATTACAGGTCATTTTAACCTATGTCCAAAACTCATACAAGGAGGCCTCAAATGGAAAAACTTACAACATCAAACTTGCTCCAAATGGGATTTTAAGTCTAGAAAGAAGGTCACAAATTATTGGAGAAGCTCATAGCATGGAGTTGCATAATTGGTCAAAATATGAACTAAAATGGCTTATAAAGTGAATAATTTCAAAGTGAAAAATGGTTTGGGAGATTTACAAGTCCAAATGGAGACTTCCAATATATGATTTTGAATGGAAAAACAATTCTAAGAACAATGGTTCAAACACTTTTTTGAGTTTAGAAGGGAAAAAGAAAGTTATCCATGGTTGCTTGCCTTTTAAGAAACATAATCAAAATGAACCAAAGTTGGAAAACAAGGGAATGTGCAAGATGGATCTAGAATGTACCATTGGGGTCTATATATTCATGAAATGAGAATTTGGCAAGGGTTGGCTTCATTTGCACCAAGAATTCCACAAAATTTCTCATTCTTTACATTGAAGTTTCATTCCAAATCTCACAAATTCTTCACCAATTCTCATCCACATCAATTCAATCTTGTTCCATCATCATCATAGATCATAATTGAAGCAAAGACTTGGTGATTAGGATCCATTTTCGTGCACCATATTCAAGAACATCAAAACTACAAATTCCATTGGACAGCATAATTCAAGCAAGGAATCATCACAACATTGCATACAGAATTGAGTACTGAGTTTATGGATCAAGATCCAACACCTAGAAGCCTCAGATCTTCAATCTCCATAGCTGGTTGCAAGGTTTCACATCAGGTATGTTTTCACTCAAATTGCTCGATTCAGTTAGTTAGGCATGTTGTTGTTAGTGTAGATTTGATCTAGGTGGTTAGGAGATTAGTTTAGATGAATTTGGAGAGGTTTGGTGATGGTTGTGAGCAGGTGCAACGAACTGTTAGTGCTTGAATCTCTTGGATTAATGCGTTAGAATGATAGTTTGATTGATCAGATTAATCACCATTATGCATAGATCAGGTTAGGGTAAGTTTGAGGGAGAATGGTGATGGTTCATATCAGTGTAATTTCATGGTGACCAGATGTTGATTCAATCGGGTTTGTCGTTGTGGTGAATTTCAAAGAAATCTAATGCCCTAGGATTGTAGAGGGAAGGATTCTGAGCATCTTTCATGTTTATAGTGTGATGATTCATGGCCTGGTGATGGAGAAATACGAGCTTGAACCTTGCTCGTGCATGGCTGCCATGTGAGGTTGAAACCCTAGTTGCAGATCAATTGGGGAAGAGATAATCTGGACCCTTCATTTTGAGTAGGACTTTTGACTATTAGAGCGATCCAATGGCTCTCGTTTGATCTGAAGTTTGGAGGGAAAGAAGCTGGCCAAAACGCGCCGTTTCATTAATTGAAACGGGCGGGCCTGAGCGCTAGTTGCTATTCAAACCCCCAGGTTTAGGCCCAAAGTCATTTTGAACGTGGTTTTGTTACTTCCCTCACCCCCCAGCGCGTTTTTATTATTTCCTTGATTCTGAATTGGAGCTGGGCCTTGGTGAAGGCGCTATCTACACCCCCATTGTTGGCCCATCCTCTGCTTATAACTGGGCGTGGTTTCTTTTAACACCCCTCCCTCATTTAATTCCAATTTTATTTTTCTTAATTCCATTTTAATTTTTACTAATCTTCAAAAATTCATAACAAATGCATAAAAATTCATTTTTAATCCATTCTTTTTACAATATTTTCTTTGAGATGTGTAGAATATTATAGTAAAATAAAATTGCATTTTTATTTTCATTTCATATTTTTTGCATATTTTCTAAATAAATGTCATATTAAATAGATTCATTTCATGCATCATTTTAATGATTTTTGTTCTCTTACATGCTTTAATATTTTTTTGGTCATTCTTTTTAGATTGTTTAGATGAGATATTCAACTTGTAGAAATATTTTAGTTCCCATTTTTAGAAGTTAATTTTAGGTGATTAATAAATGCTTGAACATCATGAACAAAACTAGGGTTTTAGGTGGCAACTTAAGAAGTTTGATTTCATTTCCCTTAGGACTTAGGGTTTGAATAGATTAGTTATGGGACTATAGGGGCTATGGGTAGCTATTAGATCCCTTAGAAAATGTCAGGATTCCCCTACTGCTATTAATACTGTCTGTATATCTGTTGTCTGGTGTGGTGTGCCCTCTGGGAATTATTGCTTGCTTGTTTGGGTATGGGGATTTATCTGGGGCCCTGGGGAAGCTGAAGATTTGTGAAGATGAAGACCATTGGAGATTCAAAGATTGAAGATCAACTGTCAGAGTTGAGGAGGAGATTCTTGCTAGCAGCTGCTGAGGAGACTAGGGTTTAGGAGCTAGGCCGAGCTCTAGATTAGAATGATTGTTTCTCAAACATGGATTGCCTTGTTTGCATCCATTCTTCTCTGTGATTCAGAGTCTCTCTAAGACACTCACCCCCTTCCTTTGGAAGGCTTGGTGATAGTGTCTATGAGATAGAACTCTTGAGAGAAAATGTCTCTTGTGTTAGAAGCAGTCTGTTCACCACCCTTGGTAGTCAACTGATTGCTTAACACCCAATTCACTCTTGTGACTAATCCCTCATCCCGGAGGTTTGAGCATGAAGAAAAGCCATTGCAGATAGAAGACTGATGACCAAAGCCCTTGCCTGAAGGTCATGAAGATGGAGACTGATGCTTGTTGAAGCCTGTAGCTGATTGGAGATTACTTGAAGCCAGATGATGATGCTGAGCTGCTGATGCTGTTTCTTTTGCTGTATTTCATTGGCTGATGTATTGATTGGTTTTCTGAGCTGTATTGTTTGCTGTTTACCCTGCTGGGTTGAAAGTGAAGCCTGTTCACTTTTGCCTATTGTTTTCTAGGTTCGAGGTTGAGTGGGACTCCCTTGCCTCGCTTGTGCTGTTGCATCCATGCATTTTACTGCTTTACTGTATATATCTGATATTGTTTCTGTTTCTGCCTATCCCGTAGGATCTCTGTTTCTCTCTGTGCAAGAGAGGAGCATGATAGACACTAGGTCTTAACCCATGCATGATAACATTAGGTTAGTTTGTTTCCCTTCCGCAACCGTAGGTTAGAGTTCTGTCTCTTTCTTTCTCAAAACAAACAGAAAAACACATAAAGATTTCAAACACAATAAAAGACACTTCTTCCGTAAAAGAATGTAAACTCATCAAAACGTCATTTTTGTCCGCTTGGACTGCTAATCAGAAGAAACTTTTTTCAGAAGGAATAAAATCAATCAAGACAAGCTTGTGTCTTCCGTGGCCCGAACTACGTTTGCTCTGATCTTTCATGCTGTATGAAAGTACGTAGGCATAGGATGCGATATCCTAGCGAGCAACCTTCCCCTCCTTTCCCGTAGGTAGGCGAACTACGTTGACTCTGATTTCTCGTTTCAGACGGGAATACGTAGGCATAAAGTGCGATACTTTGCCGAGTCATTTTTTATTTTCATTTTATTTTCTTTTTCACCCTTGACCTATAGTTTAGATAGAATAACAATCCATACCCGAAAACAAGCGTGGATCCCGTCGAGTACGACGGACGTGAGGGGTGCTAATACCTTCCCCTTGCGTAACCGACTCCCGAATCCAGGTTTTGGTTGCGAGGACCATACCTTTCCCGTGTTGTGCGAGGTTTACTCTGAGCGTTTCCTTTCCCTCCTGTGGGATAAATAACGCACGGTGGCGACTCTTCTGTTCAGCCGGCGCCGATTTTCGCAGTAGCGACAGCATCCTAGAAGCTTTCAGACAGGTGATCTTGTCCTAAAGAAGATTCTTCCTCCACACTCCGATCACCGGGGCAAGTGGACTCCCAATTACGAAGGTCCGTACATTGTCAGCAAGGTCTTCTCGGGAGGAGCCTTGTTGTTATCCACGATGGATGGTGAAGATTTTGCATCCCCGGTGAACGCGGACGTAGTTAAAAAATACATTGCTTAAAAAATGACCCGCTGGAAAGAAAAAGAGCATCCAGGCAAAAATGGGGCATCCCGGCGAACCACAAAAAAGGAAAAAGGTTCGGGCAAAAATTAGGGATATAAATTGAAAAAATGTACACCCGCAAAGTCGAAAACCCGGATGGGCGACTTTGGCAAAAAAGGGTATCCCGGTGAATCGAAAACCCGGAAGGGCGATTCAGGCAAAAGTTAGGGATTTGAAAAAGCAAATGACTGCGTTCCGCGTGTGGACTTTCATTGTTTAGTGGTTTGGAAGACCTGAGGGCCATTCATCTGAATCAATCTCTTCCGAAGTTGAAGCCTCGGAGAAGTATCGAAGTCGAGTGGGTCATAGAGGGATCAACTCATGGTGTTCGTTTACGCCTCGTTGCCGACATTTGTATATACTGATGTATATTTGCGCAGCTTCCTCATTCCAGGAGCTTGCATCTGTTGTAAAACATTTTTACCCATTCAGGGGTTCGTTACCAATAAAATGTATACTATTCAGCAATTCTATTTGTTTGTTTAGCATTTATCTATTTTGTTTGGGAAAAAGAACGCCGATGTTTTTGACAAAATGCGCATACATAAACTTACCGGCCTAGGCCACTGATTGTTGAAACAATGAATTACTCGAACATTGTCACAAGATGATAACATTGATAGGCCCCTTCGAGAAGGGCATCTTGTCTGTTTGTTTGTGTTGTTGCAGGTGTAGCATATACCAGACAGTGCGCCGTGCGCATCCCCAAGCAGGATGATTCCTTCTTCTCCAGCAAAGTTCAGCAGCCTCTCCCCGCAGATTCCGAACATGAGATCGTAAACATTGATATGTCTCCCCAGGCAGAGAAGATCCTCTCCCCAGTCAAATACATCCTGAAGGAATGTCATCTCCCCAGCTGAGTCAGGCGCCGAAGCGTGTGCTCATCCCCCAGCACCGGGTCACAAGTGCAGGTCTCGTGGGAGACTATTCACTGAAGTGTGCAGCAATTGATAGTTCCAGACTGAAGTCTCTGGCATAATTGAGATTCCCCACAGAGTCGTACTCTCCCCAGTAAGCAGGATGATTTCTTCTTCCCCAGCCGAGTTTGCAGTTCCCCAAGGGAGCCGAGTCCTTGGAAAGCAGTTCAGACCATGATTGGTTTTCCCCAGTAGAATGTTGAATAGCTGACGCTGTGTTTCCCTGCCGGAGTCGTTATCTCCAGGAAAGTTTTGCTGCGAACGCCGTGCAGTTTATTTCTGTGATTGACATCGCTTTCTTCAGCAGGTCCAGGTTCTCGTAGTCAACTGAAGTTTGCTTCCCCATGCGGAGTCCGATTGAGATCGGTGTGACCTGTTCTCCACGGCAGGATGATTCCTCCCTCAACCAGAGTGGTTCTCTCTCCTTGACAGGAGGATTCTCCCTTCAGCATTTATTTTGCTGATAGGGTCATAGCATTTTGCATGATTGCATAGCATTTACCCTAAAAACGCGTAGCATTCCTACCGTGTGGAGCATTACGTCATTGTCAAAGCATGTGCATACTAAACATGAGCTAGGTCGTTACCATTCTTGTTTTGCAGGTGTTCCTCCGCAGAGTCGCTTGCTCAAGATGATTCTTGAATTCCCCAGCAAAGTCGTTCGCCCAAGATGATTCTTAAAATCCCCAGTGAAGTCGCCAGAGAGGGTTGCTCGAGTTGACGCTTAGAGTCCCCGGCAGAGTGTTTGCTCAAGATGATTCTTGAAATCTCCGGCAGAGTTATGGGTTCAGGATGATTCTTGAAGTCCCCTCAAATTTATTTGTTCAAGATGATTCTTGATTTCCTCAGTAGAGATGACTCACCCAAAATGATTTCTGGATCCCCGAAGTAGAGTTACTTGATAGTTCTCCAGAATCCCCAGCGGAGATGCGTCATCCCCAACAGGTTTCCGAACAGTGAAGTTGAAACTCCCCCTGAAGACTTGATGATTGAAGTCCAACCGTATTGACGAAGTAGTCCTCTCAGCTGAGGCAGAGTGCCTGATGGTAGAAGTTAGATATTGACCATATATCATTGGTTACCGTGTGACCAATCCCCCTGCTAGTGCCCGTGCAGCTAATATTCCAGTTTTCGAAGATTTATTCCCATCAGAGTACCGTGTATTTGGGCAGTTGGCAAATTTCCGGGTTTGTTGGTATTCAACCGTCTCGTACCTTGATTGTTTGAGAGTCGTTCGCTTCTCACCCAGTCAGGTTCAAGCCGCTTGAATAGGGGCAGCTGTTGCACCCCAAAATTTTCCCAACATTTCTTTACCTAGCTTATGTTTCATTTCATTCACATTAGCATTATCATTTGCATTTCATTGACATGTATGCATGATATCAAGAGGTATGATTACCAATTAAGAGCTATACAAGACTTTGAAGCTAGCTGGGGAGCTTATTCAAGTGTTCAAGGGTTGATATCCTTGTCAGAGAAGTTAAAAGATCCTCAGAGTAGAGTGGTTGAAACCAAGGTTGTGTGCCTCCTAACTTGAGAGTTGGGGGACCTCCTCAGATGATTCTGAAGCCAAGAATGCGGACTTAAAGCCTTGAGAGAGCTTATGAGATGTCTTGAAAGCCATCATGAAGCCTAGATAGGTCATTGTGAAAGATTAAGAAGACTCAGCCATGAGTGGTGCAGTTGGGGTTTGACTGGGTCAACCCTAGGTCAACTGATGATTTGAGGACGATTGAGACCTAATACAAGAGCCATGTGATCATGGATTGATACATTGAGATGCTGTAAGGATGATTCCAAGGTTAAATCATCATGATTGAAGAGTTTGAGAAGTTTCAAGCTAGGGTTTCTAAGGCTTGACAGTGTAAAATCCCCTAGTTTGACCCCTAACTTCAAGGCAGTTTAGCTCAAGATGTGATTGTCATATCATCTTGCCCCCAACATGAATGTTGTAGAGCTTGATCTTAGATTTAATTTGAGTACTAGAAGTCCTTGATAGGATTTGTAGAACTCAAGTTATGACTTTGACAAGTTACAGGTCATCTGAGGTATGTGAATTTGGGAGCTTGAAAGTTACCCAACGTGCATCAGACGTTTGCCCAAGAAGGATGATTCCTATGAACTTTTGGTCAACATGAATGTTGTTCCTTATTCTCTTAGATTTCTATAGAGTACTAGAAGTCCTTGATAGGATTTGTAGAACTCAAGTTATGGCTTTGACAAGTCAAGGGCATTTTGGTCATTTGGAGATTACAGGTCATTTCAAGCATAAGGCCATAACTCCTATTTCCAAGCTTCAAATGGAAAAATGTTCAACATCAAACTTGTTCAAAATGATGTTTTAATGCTAGTAAGGAGGTCATGAGATGATGGAAATGCTTGTAGCTCAAAGTTGCAAAAATGAGCTAAATAAGGGTATAAGTTAAATGAATCAAAGTTGGAAATTGATATTTTCAATCTACACATCTAAACCATGGCATGTAATATATCATTTTGACTCTAAAAAACATTTTAATAACATTGGTTTAGCCACAATTTTGATTTGAGGTCTAATTTGTGGACTTGCTTTGAAAGGTAATTGCTTGCATATTAAGTAACATTTGCAAAACATATGAGAGATCAATACACAAGCTGACAAGGCCTTGTAACACCTCTAATATCTCACTTGGGGAGATTTTAGGATCATAACAAGCTGCTGCAACAAGGGAAACAGAATTGGGGTGAGTATGGCATGGGATGAGATTTTGGATGATGTGAGAAGTTCAACATCTCCTTGGATGAATCCAGAAGGTTCTAGAGAGGTCCAACATGTCCTATATATTGATTAGAAGGGGTTCAAGTGCAAGGTTGGTGAGAATTGATTGAGAGGAAAGAGTTTGTAACTTCACTTTGTTCATTGCAAATTGAAATCGAATTCTGCATTCCACACCATCTTCTTCCTTTCTTTTGATTTCAACAACTTCTATGGAGGATACTGAATGATTCCAAATCAATTCCATAGCCAAAGCCTTGAAGGATCGTGTTCTTGAAATTGATTTTCAGCACCTGCAAGTCATCATCGAATTTGGAGTTCCAGGCGGTTTCCATCAATTCTCTTGCATACAGAAGCAAGAACTTGATACATTGAACGATTTTGGAGCAGTAGAAGGGTTGAAGTGAAGGTTTGCTACATTTGTTACTCAAGAATTCACAAGTTTGAAACTTTCATCCCTCACCTTAATTTAAGAAGAATTAGGTTAATTTGTTAGGTTAGATTGATAGTATGTGGTTAGGAGATCGTTTCTGGAAACTTAGAGAAGATTTCATGATGATCAATGAGGTGACACAATTTCTGTTTGGATCAAGAACATGATGGATATTGAGAGATAATATGAGTATTATAGAAAGAATTGATCAGTGTAACATGGTGAACATTTTAGACCAAACAATTTAAAGAATGGTGATAATTGAGGTCTGAGCATATTTCTGATTCCTGATCGTGTTTTAGGTTAGAGGTTGATTCAATGGATTCTGAGGCTAGGGTTAGATTCAGTGTTCAATTTAGAGTGATTTAGTGCTTTAGATCATGGATTTTGATGGAGATTTGAGGGAGCCCGAGTGAGGAGAGGGTTGATGTTTGAGCTCTGTTTCAATGGCGTTCTCCCTCCATTTTTGGTTCAAACGAAGAAGATGATGTTAGCACCATTGGATGTGGTGAGGACTTTGACTAGAAGAGTGATCCAACGGCCAGGATTAATTGGAATTCATGAAGGAGTCTGAGTAAGTGAAACGATGCGTTTCACTTACTAGTTGGTTTTGGGCTTAAGTTCAAACTGTTATCCACACCCCCCAGCGAGCCCAATCCATTATATGAAATGTATCATTGCTATTTGCACCGCGCGTGTGTTTATTTTATTTTGATTTTCATTATTTTTTCATTTTATTCATGGTTCTTGAAAACATCATATAAAATTGAAAAATGATCCAATTAACCCCATTCTTTTTGCATTTTACTCATGATTGAGTCTAGTATTTTTTAGAGAAAAAATATTTTTATTTCATGTATTTTCTGATTTTATGGGAATTTTATATTTTAATTGATATTAAAATGGTTATGTTTGATATCTAGTTTTGTGGAATTTTGTGTGATCATGTGGTGATGATTTTGATCCTGATTTTTTGTGTGTGATTAGGTTAGACATGTATTCTCCCATAGTATTTTTCTCACATTTTTGTTATGAAAATAGGTGTGCTTTCTAGATTGATATTTAGGTGCTCCATTTTTAGGGTTTATGGTTGATACCTTTGGATTTAGGATTTGATTTTAGGACTTAATAGATGATTTAGTCCCTGGTTTTTGTATGAGGTATTCTTAATTGAATTAGGATCTCTTAGGAATTTTTGTAGAAATTTATAAGATAGTTTCCTATTTTTGATTGATTTTAGTTTAGGTGCTAGTTTTAGATGATTCTAGGGCACTAATTCAACTAGTTTAACCTTCTTTAGTTCCCTTAGATTAGGGTTTTGCTTTGTTTTCCTTTGGTTGAGATTGAAGACAAGGTGAGGATGCTTGAAGTTGCTTGGAGCTTGGATTTGTTTATGCCTGAAGGTGTCTGATGAAGATTTAGGAGATAGGAGACCTAGGGAGAGCCTTAGAACTAGAGTGAATTCATTCACAAATATGGAGAGTATCTTGTGCTTCCATTCCTCCCAATGACTAAAAGTCCTTCTAATATATTCACATCCCTCCTTTGGAGGGATGAGTGGCTTTATCTGGGAAGTAGAACTTTGAGGGAACCAGTCTCTCATAATGATGAACCCTTACAGGCTTCCTTTGGTTGTCAGTAAGCTTTTTATCATTTCCCCTCATTCTGTTAAATCAATGGTCTTCTGGTTTGAGTATCTTGAAGGATGTTGGGCTTGAGTCTGAAGATGAGGACTTCATTGAAGAGTGTGGAAGAGGATGATTCCTTGAGCATTGCCATTGCAGCTGAAGCTTGAATAGCAAGAAGAACAAGTTGATACTTGAAGACCCAATAGGGATTGAATGAAGAGCTGAGGCTTGAAAAAGGATTGGAGGATGAAGTTGACACTTCCAGGTGATTGAAGACTACTCTAAGAAGCTGAAGCTTGTGTGTGAAGAAGACCAAGTTGATACTAGTAAAGCAAAGAGATCTGAAGCTTGAAGACTAAGGCGATACTTATGAAGAGGATTCAATTGAGATTGAGTGAAGAGCTGAGGCTTGAGGAATAAAGGATGAGTTGATACTTACACTGATGCATTGAGAGCCTGAAGGAATCAAGTTGATACTTGTAGTTAGGAGTGAAGCCTGAAGGTGGAAATTAGTGTGAAGCTGAGGCTTGAGGAAGAAAGAATAGGTTGATACTTATGTTTGATGTGTTAGAACCTTGGAGGAGCAAGTTGATACTTGTTGTTGAAGATGATAGCCTTGAAGGGTGATTGAAGTCTGAAGACTGGATTACTGTGGGAAGAGCTGAAGCTTGGAATTGAAAGAGGGGTTGATCTGCTTTCTTTCTTGTCTATTTTCTTTACTGTATTGTTGTGGCTTGTTTGATTTGCTTGATGCATTAGAATAAGTTCATATCTAGACTGACTTTAATCTAGGAGCATGATTGCACTAGAGGTTGAGTTGCTCTCTCTGCTTGTATTTTTACTGTATGGCTTTGCTTGCGGGTATTCGGTAGAGCCCTGCTCCCTTGCCCATGTGGTTTGTTTTGCTTGATAGCATTTTATTTCATTTCTTCTGTATGATTACAGTCACTTCTATCTTGCCTGATAGCACGTTATTTTACTTTCTGTATGATTGCAGTTATTCATATCTGGCTTGAGGTTGAGATGAGCTTGTGGAGGCTGACACCCCACACACATTTCCTCCCTCACTTGCATTGCATGCATTTTACTGTATAGCTGTTTACTGTTTAAGCTGATGCTTTATCTGTTTCTGTTTATCATTGACATGATCCCTTAGGAATCTCACTCCCTTTGACAAGGAAGTGATGATTAGAACTTTAGGTTGAAACCTACGCATGACAACTTCTAGGAGTTCCCTATCTCAAACCTCAACCATAGGATAAATCCTTGGCATGACAACATTAGGACTTGATAGTCTCCCCTTAGTTGAACCTGTTCTCTCTTCTCATCTCAAAACAGCTTAAAATACAGTAATCATGAATGATTTCTTTCGTACGTTACGAGCCTTAAGCTATCGGAGAAAGGATTGTTGGAGAGTTTCTTTCCAACAGTCTGGATGTTAAGTATGGCACCCTTTGGGTGACATGCGAAGCATTCACTCTCAGGTCATAGTCTCTAGTGCGATTGAAATTGCAAACACAATAAAAAACACTTCTTTCGTAAAAGACAGAAAACAAACTTCAAACCTTTTTGCCCCGTGGGCCCATAATTCAAAGGAAGCTTTTCTGAAGAAAAGAGTGTCGTTAACTCCCAGGGCTACCGTAAACGGTAACGCCTAAGTCTCCAAGGGTCGAGCTGCGTACATCCAACTGCTGGAACTGTTTGTTAACCCTACTCGATAAAACAGATGAATCTGAACCCCCGTAATCCGTAGTTATCCCGAACTACGTAAGCTCTGATCTCTCATGTCTGTTGAGAGTACGTAGGCACAATACTGACGTATTGGCGAGCCACCTTCCCCGTAACCCGTTGTTAGTCGAACTACGCTGACTCTGATTTCTCATTCTCTGATGAGAATACGTAGGCATAAAGCGCGACGCTTTGCCGAGTCATTTTCTTTTCTTTTTTAGGCCAGCCTTGATAGGTAGATAGATAAAACCAACCCGTCCAGTAAACACAACAAGCGTGGATCCCGTCGAGTACGACGGACGTGAGGGGTGCTAATACCTTCCCCTTGCGTAACCGACTCCCGAACCCAGACAATGGTTGCGATGACCTTGTCTTATACCTTTTCGTCAGGTTTTTTCGATCGTTTCCTTTCCCGTTCTGAGGGATAAATAACGAAAGGTGGCGACTCTTCTATTTTTCCGGCACCTTATTTTTGCGAAAGCGACAGCTGGTGACTCTGCTGGGGACTTGATAGTTTCCTGGGATCCAACGTCCCGTATGCGAGTCAGTTTGGGGATACGACGTCCCCTGCGAGTCAATCCTAGCGCTTGTTTGATTACTTGTTGGGTTGTGTTTATTTATCGCATTTCATTTCCCGCACTTTATTTTTCAGTATGATATGATTATCTATGCTGTTGTGGGAGGGGCATTCTGATGAGTGAGAAGCCAGACCCAGGCTTGAGTGAACATAACATTAGTTGTGGAAATTAGTGGGCGCGTGCTTGCTTGGTAGGCACCAGTATCTCATAAAATCCACGCTCAGATGAGGTTCTCCCGGTTGACTTCTTTTTCAACCCTTTAGGTTGAGGGGGTTGTTGGTTTGGAGGGTTGTCGACTCTGGGGACTGATCATTTGGGATTCAGCCGAGTGAGGCCGCTTCATGAGCTGGTGATGCCACACCTTCTGGGTATCGTATCACCCCTCTTGAATGTCTGTGACGTTGATGACCGTATAGGATGCCGAACTTGAGTCAGTTTAGGTCCATACCTGTGAGTAGGGTTGGGTTTGTTGCAGGAAACTTTAACCTTCAGACTACCTGGTTTTCTTGGCAGCGAATTAGTTTTTGATTGGGATCAGAGGATCTCATTATCAGATGTATTTGTTTTTGACAGAGCAGGTTTATGATTGGGATCGGAGGATCTCATTATCAGATGTTTGTTCTTGATAGAGCAGAGTTTTGGTCCTGTATCAGAGGTCCTTATTATCAGATGTTTGTTCTTGACAGAGCAGAGTTTTGGTCCTGTATCAGAGGTCCTTATTATCAGATGTTTGTTCTTGACAGAGCAGAGTTTTGATCCTGTATCAGAGGTCCTTTATCAGATGTGTGAGCAGAGTTTTGGTCCTGCATCAGAGGTCCTTATTATCATATGTTTGTTCTTGACAGAGCAGATTTATGGTCTTATGTGTGTGTGTTCTTGACAGAGCAGATTTGTGGTCCGATACCAGGATTTTCTTCTTATCGGAGATAGTGGTTGTTCTTGATAGAGCGGGATTATGGTTTTGTTGATACAGAATCTCCACAGCACAGTTGCCTTGATCTCCTGCTGCATGATTGCATTTTACATTGTTTTGCATACTCATTTGCATTTCATTAACGTGTGCCTGTGTTGCAGGTACCGTTTCCCCCGATCTAGGATTTCTGGCCTCCTATTGTATTGTTATGGGTTCTCTGAGGAAGACCGTGGCTTACAAGCTCCCTGCCCCTGATGTTGTTCAGCTGACTGGTTTGATTGCTTTAGCAGATGATTCTGTGAAGGATGAGTTCAGAAAATCTTACGGCAAATTGCTCAGTTTGGTTCGTAAACCTTCTGCGTTTGAGTTGAATGGGTTGCACGCTCTGCTGCAGTTCAACGATCCTCCGTTGAGATGCTTTACTTTCCAGGATTTTGTTCTCGCGCCCACGCTAGAGGAATATGCTGATTTGTTAGGTGTGCCTATCAAGAGGCAGATGCCTTTCGTTCATATGGATGCTGAGCCTAATCTGGCTAGCCTAGCTCCTTCACTTCATCTGGATGCCTCCGAGTTGGTATTGTCTAGTTGGAACAAGGTTCCCGGTTTCTCCTTGCAGTTCTTAGTGGGAAAGGCTCAGCAGTGCGCCAAAGACGGATGTTAGGTCGGGTTCAACGCCATCCTCGCTCTGTGCATATATGGCATCATTTTGTTCCCCAATATGCCCGATTTTGTAGACTTCGACGCCTTTCGCATCTTTGCTTCAGGGAATCCAGTCCCTACCTTGATAGGAGATGTCTACCATTCCATCCACTACAAAAACGAGAACAGAAGGGGCAAGAATGTCTCGTGTTGTGTGCCCTTGCTTTATAAATGGCTTGATAGTCATCTGCCCAAGAGGGGTCCCTTTGTTTCGTCTGCAGCCACATCTGAGTGGTCCGAGCATTTGATGGGTCTATCTGCATAGGATATTGACTGGTTTGATAGGGATAGGTTGGGTACCGAGATCATCTTCAGCTACAGCGGGTTTCCGAACGTGCCTTTGATAGGCAGGAAAGGCTGTATAAACTATAATCCGTCTTAGCTGGTCCGACAGTTTGCTTATGCTTTGAGAGCTCCGCCGAAGGATGAAGAGGTGCAGGAATCTCTGTACCTCACGGGTCTTCTAGAGGGGGATTTGTTATCTAAGCTTCAACGCGCCTGGAATGGTATCAGTAAGAGGGGAAAACCATTGCTGGGGAGAAGTAATAGTCAGGCCTACACTCCGTATGTGACCTGGATCAGAGCCAGAGCAGATGCTATAGGGATGCCGTTCCCACCTGCCAAACCAGAAAGCCCTCCAGTGATTGAAGAGCCTGCCACCGTGCCCATTCAGCAGCATAATCAGGTGTTGGCTGAGCGAGATGAATTGAAGAGGGCAAATGAAGAATTGGAGAAAGAATTGGTTCAGCTCCGAAGCGAGAGAAACGAAGCCGTTCATTCCTTCAAGAGGCAAACCGAGCTGGTGAACCAGTTGGGGACAGATTTGACTAAGCAGATAGCTGAGCGTGAGCGCATGGGTCGAGACTTCAAAGCTGTCAACAATGTGCTGGCCACGAAGAAGCAGCACTTGGACGAAGCGTATCGGAGGATATCCAAGTTTAACCAGCACTGGAAGGCCTCCCTAGCCAACAGGAAAGAGCGGGAGGATAAGCTGATGCAACAGATCTCCAAGCTGAAAGCCCAGGTGAAGGCCAGTGAGAAAAGGTTTGATGAAGAAACCGCTCGCAGATATGCCGCTGAAGGCCAATTCAACAAAGCTCTTGCTAACCTGAAGGAGCGCAAACTGAGGATTGAGGAAGAAAGAATAGGTTGATACTTATGTTTGATGTGTTATAACCTTGGAGGAGCAACTTGATACTTGTATTTGAAGATGATAGCCTTGAAGGGTGATTGAAGTCTGAAGATTGGATTACTGTGGGAAGAGCTAAAGCTTGGAATTGAAAGAGGGGTTGATCTGCTTTCTTTCTTGTCTATTTTCTTTACTGTATTGTTGTGGCTTGTTTGATTTGCTTGATGCATTAGAATAAGTTCATATCTAGACTGACTTTAATCTAGGAGCATGATTGCACTAGAGGTTGAGTTGCTCCCTCTGCTTGTATTTTTACTGTATGGCTTTGCTTGCGGGTATTCGGTAGAGCCCTGCTCCCTTGCCCATGTGGTTTGTTTTGCTTGATAGCATTTTATTTCATTTCTTCTGTATGATTACAGTCACTTCTATCTTGCCTGATAGCACGTTATTTTACTTTCTATATGATTGTAGTTATTCATATCTAGCTTGAGGTTGAGATGAGCTTGTGGAGGCTGACACCCCACACACATTTCCTCCCTCACTTGCATTGCATGCATTTTACTGTATAGCTGTTTACTGTTTAAGCTGATGCTTTATGTGTTTCTGTTTATCATTGACATGATCCCTTAGGAATCTCACTCCCTTTGACAAGGAAGTGATGATTAGAACTTTAGGTTGAAACCTACGCATGACAACTTCTAGGAGTTCCCTGTCTCAAACCTCAACCATAGGATGAATCCTTGGCATGACAACATTAGGACTTGATAGTCTCCCCTTAGTTGAACCTGTTCTTTCTTCTCATCTCAAAACAGCTTAAAATACAGTAATCATGAATGATTTCTTTCGTACGTTACAAGCCTTAAGCTATCGGAGAAAGGATTGTTGGAGAGTTTCTTTCCAACAGTCTGGATGTTT
Source organism: Lathyrus sativus (assembly GCA_963859935.3). NCBI lineage: Eukaryota > Viridiplantae > Streptophyta > Magnoliopsida > Fabales > Fabaceae > Lathyrus > Lathyrus sativus. The sequence goes on from OZ012741.1 coordinate 281,079,976, forward strand.
AGTATGGCACCCTTTGGGTGACATGCGAAGCATTCACTCTCAGGTCATAGTCTCTACTGCGATTGAAATTGCAAACACAATAAAAAACACTTCTTTTGTAAAAGACAGAAAACAAACTTCAAACCTTTTTGCCCCATGGGCCCATAATTCAAAGGAAGCTTTTCTGAAGAAAAGAGTGTCGTTAACTCCCAGGGCTACCGTAAACGGTAACGCCTAAGTCTCCAAGGGTCGAGCTGCGTACATCCAACTGTTGGAACTGTTTGTTAACCCTACTCGATAAAACAGATGAATCTGAACCCACGTAATCCGTAGTTATCCCGAACTACGTAAGCTCTGATCTCTCATGTCTGTTGAGAGTACGTAGGCACAATACTGACGTATTGGCGAGCCACCTTCCCCGTAACCCGTAGTTAGTCGAACTACGCTGACTCTGATTTCTCATTCTTTGATGAGAATACGTAGGCATAAAGCATGACGCTTTGCCGAGTCATTTTCTTTTCTTTTTTAGGCCAGCCTTGATAGGTAGATAGATAAAACCAACCCGTCCAGTAAACACAACAAGCGTGGACCCCGTCGAGTACGATGGACGTGAGGGGTGCTAATACCTTCCCCTTGCGTAACCGACTCCCGAACCCAGACAATGGTTGCGATGACCTTGTCTTATACCTTTTCGTCAGGTTTTTCCGATCGTTTCCTTTCCCGTTCTGAGGGATAAATAATGAAAGGTGGCGACTCTTCTGTTTTGCCGGCACATTATTTTCGCGAAAGCGACAATGCGAATCTGAGTTGCAGGTGGAGAAATATGAGATCAAGAACACCAATCAGCCACGAATTCCCTTTGATTATGATATGGAATCATTCCCTAGCATCCATGGAAGAGATTGCAATCAAGAAACTGGGTGGAAAGTGAGTGAAATGATGTAACCGAATTCAGTTGCAAGCAATGAAGTTTCAATCTCAATCTCTGCTCTCTCCTTCAATCATCACCAAAAAATGATCTGAACCATTTCTATTCCATATATAGAGTGTGTAGGGATGATCTAGAACCCTCTAGATCCTTCCAAGGAGAAATTCGATCTCTCATGACATGAGAAGTTCACTTACATGCCATGGTGTGCACAACCCTACTAACAGCTTGAAATCAATCCCATTCCCTTCCAATTTCTCCCCTCATGACATTTTGGAAGTGTTTGGCTTGCAAGGGACCTTGGTTATGCCTTGATTCTAGGTTTTGCAAATGTTACTTAAGATGTAAGTAACTACTTTTCAAAGCAAGTCCACAAATTAAACTTCAATTCAAAAATGTGGCTAAACCAATGTTCTTAAAATGCTTTTTAAAGTCAAAATGATATATTACATGCCATGGTTTGGATGTGTAGATTGAAAATATCAATTTCCAACTTTGATTCATTTAACTTATACCCTTATTTTAGGTCATTTTTGCAACTTTGAGCTACAAGCATTTCCAACATCTCATGACCTCTTTAATAGCCTTAAAACATCATTTTGAACAAGTTTGATGTTGAACATTTTCCCATTTGAAGCTTGGAAATGGGAGTTATGGCCTTATGGTTGAAATGACCTGTAATCTCCAAATGACCAAAATGCCCTTGACTTCTCAAAGCCATAACTTGAGTTCTACAAATCCTATCAAGGACTTCTAGTACTCTATAGAAATCTAAGAGGATAAGGGACAACATTCGTGTTGACCAAAATTTCATAGGAATCATCCTTCTAGGGTAAACGTTTCATGCAAGTTGGGCAACTTTCAAGCCCCCAAATTCACATACCTCAGATGACCTGTAACTTGTCAAAGTCATAACTTGAGTTCCACAAATCCTATCAATGACTTCTAGCACTAAAATTAAAGCTAAGACCATGCTCTACAACATTCATTTTGGGGGTAAGATGAGATGACAATCACATATTGAGCTAAACTGCCTTGAAGATAGGGGTCAAACTAGGGGATTTTACACTGTCAAGCCTTAGAAACCCTAGCTTGAAATTTCTCAAACTCTTCAATCATGATGAGTTGACCTTGGAATCATCCTTATAACATCTCAATGTATAAATCCATGATCACATGGCTCTTGGATTAGGTCTCAACCTTCTTCAAATCATCAGTTGACCTAGGGTTGACCCAGTCAAAACCCTAATTGCACCACTCATGGCTGAGCCTTCTTAATCTTGCACAATGACCTGTCTAGGCCTCAAAGTGATCTTCAACACTTCTGATGAGCTCTCTCAAGACCTTAAGTCTAACTTCATGGTCTCAGAATCATCTGATGACTTCCCACAACTCTCAAGCTAGGAGGCACACACTCTTGGTTTCAACCAGTCTCTCTAGGGTTCTTTTAACTTCTCTGGCAAGGATATCAACCCTTGAACACTTGAATAACCTTCTTAGCTAGCTTCAAAGCCTTGTGTAGCCCTTTATTGGTACTCATACCTCTTGATCTCCTGCATACATGTCAATGAAATGCAAATGATAATGCTAATGTGAATGAAATGAAACATAAGCTAGGCAAAGAAATGTTAGGCAAATTTTGGGGTGCAACAGCTGCCCCTATTCAAGCGGCTTGGACCTGACTGGGTGAGAAGCGAACGACTCTCAAACAATCAAGGTAAAAGACGGTTGAATACTAACAAACCCGGAAATTTGCCAACTGCACAAGTACACGGTACTCTGATGGGAACAAATCTTCGGAAACTGAAATACTAGCTGCACGACAACTAGCTGGGGGATTGGTCACACGGTAACCGGTGATACATGGTCGATCATGCTGTCAGGCATCAAGATTCCTCGGGACTCATCGGATCAACAATAAAGTTAATCATGCCATCGGGCATTCGTTAGTAAGTTAGGAACAGAGTTCTCGGTCAATCATGAACCAAATAGGGGTATCTAAGCCACTGCCGTCAGGCATTCAGTATCGGCGGGGAGGACTGTTTCGACTTTGGACTTCATCAGTAAGTTAGGGGTTTTGGCACTACTACCAGACTTCAATCATCAAGTCTTCAAGGGAAGTTTCGACTTCACTGTTCAAAAACCTGCTGGGGATGACACATCTCCGCTGGGGATTCTGGAGAACTATCAAGTAACTCCGCTTCGGGGCTTCAGAAATCATTCTGGATGAGTCAACTCTGCTGAGGACTTCAAGAATCATCTTGGACAAGTAACTCCGCCAGAGACTTCAAGAATCGTCCTGAACCCATAACTCTGCTGGAAATTTCAGGAATCATCCTGAGCAACACTCTGCCGGGGACTCTAAGGGTCAACTTGAGCAACCCTCTCTGGCGACTTCACTAGGGGTTTTAAGAATCATCTTAAATGAGCGCCTTCGCTGGAAAATTCAAGAATCATCTTGGGCAAACGACTTTTGCTGGGGGATTCAAGTATCATCTTGAGCAAGCGACTCTGCGGAGGAACACCTGCAAAACAAGAACGGTAACGACCTAGCTCATGCTTCATATGCGTATGACAATTGCGCAATGCTCCACACGGTGGAAATGCTACGCGTTCTTTGGGTAAATGCTATGCAATCATGCAAAATGCTACGACCCCATCAGCAAAATAAATGTCGAAGGGAGAATTCTCCTGTCAAGGAGAAAGGACCACTCTGGTGGAGGAAGGACTCATCCTGCCAAGGAGAAGAAGTCACGCCAATCTCAATCGGACTCCGCCTGGGGAAATGAACTTCAGTCAACTGCCGCAGGGGAACGAAGCTCCACGAGAACCTGGACCTGCTGAGGAAAGCGATGTCAATCGAAGAAATAAACTGCACGGCATTCGCAGCCAACCTTCCTGGAGATAACGACTCCGGCGGGGAGATACAGCATCAGCTATTCAACACTCTACTGGGGACAACCAATCATGGTTCGAACGCTCTCCAAGGACTCGGCTCTCTTGGGGAACTGCAAACTCGGCTGGGGAAGAAGGAATCATCCTGCTTACTGGGGAGAGTACGACTCTGTGGGGAATTTCAATTCTCCTGGAGACTTCAGTCTGGAACTACCAATTGCTGCACACTTCAGTATATGACTTAGCTGGGGAGATGACGTTCCTTCAGGATACATCTGATTGGGGAGAGAATCTTCTCTGCCTGGGGAGACATATCAATGCCTTACGATCTCACGTTCAGACTCTGTGGGGAGAGGCTGCTGAACTTTGCTGGAGAAGAAGGAATCATCTGACCTGGGGACGCATACGGCGTACTACCTGGTATATGCTACACCTGCAACAACACAAACAAACAGACAAGATACCCTTCTCAAGGGGACCTATCAAGGTTATCATCTTGTGACAATGTTCGAGTAATTCATTGTTTCAACAATCAGTGGCCTAGGCCAGTAAGTTTATGTATGCGCATTTTATCAAAAACATCGGCGTTCTTTTTCGCAAACAAAACAGATAAATGCTAAACAAACAAACATAATTGCTGCATGGTATACATTTTATTGATAACGAACCCCTGAATGGGTAAAAATGTTTTACAACAGAGGCAAGCTCCTGGAATGAGGAAGCCGCACAAATATAAAAACATAAATATACATCAGTATATACACATGTCAGCAACGAGGCGTAGACGAACACCATGAGTTGATCCCTCTATGACCCACTCGACTTCGATACTTCTCCGACGCTTCAGCTTCAGAAGAGATTGATTCAGATAAATGGCCCTCAGATCTTCCAAACCACTAAACAAATACAGTCCACACGCGGAACACAGTCATTTGCTTTTTGAAATCCCTAACTTTTGCCTGAATCGCCCTTTCAGGTTTTCGATTCACCGGGATACCCTTTTTTGCCAAAGTCGCCCTTCCAGGTTTTCGACTTTGCGGGTGTACATTTTTCATTTATATCCCTAATTTTTGCCCGAACCTTTTTCCTTTTTTATGGTTCGCCGGGATGCCCCTTTTTGCCTGGATCTTCTTTTTCTTTCCAGCGGGTCGTTTTTTAAGCAAAGTATTTTTTAACTGCGTCCGCGTTCACCGGGGATGCAAAATCTTCGCCATCCATTATGGATAACAACAAGGCTCCTCCCTAGAAGACCTTGCTGACGATGTACGGACCTTCGTAATTGGGAGTCCACTTGCCCTGGTGATCGGAGTGTGGAGGAAGAATCTTCTTCAGGACGAGATCACCCGTCTGAAAGCTTTTAGGACGCACCTTCTTGTCATAGGCTTTCTTCATTCGGCTTTGGTATAGACGACCATATGCAATCGATGCTAACCTCTTCTTGTCCATCAGGCTGAGTTGGTTTAGTCGGTTCTTAATCCATTCTGCCTCGTCGAGTTTCACGTCAACCAAAACTCGCAAAGAAGGGATCTCCACTTCTAACGATAAGACAACTTCCATACCGTACACCAAGGAGAAAGGAGTTGCCCCAGTCGACGTACATACTGTCGCACGATAACCGTGCAATGCAAATGGCAGCATCTCGTGCCAATCCTTATAGGTCACAACCATCTTTTGCACAATCTTCTTAATGTTCTTATTGGCCGCTTCAACGGCGACATTCATCTTCGGCCGATAAGGAGATGAGTTGTGGTGTTCAATCTTGAAACTCTGGTACAACTCCTTCATCATCTTGTTATTCAGATTCGAACCATTATTAGTAATGATCCGCTCGGGAATTCCGTAACGACAGATGATGTCCCTCTTTATGAATTTAGCCACCACCTGCTTGGTCACATTAGCATATGAGGTTGCCTCCACCCACTTGGTGAAGTAGTCGATAGCTACTAGAATGCAGCGATGACCGTTAGATGCAGTGGGCTCGATCTTGCCTATCATGTTGATGCCCCACATGGAGAACGACCACGGGGAGGACATGACATTTAACGGGCACCGCGGCACATGAATCTTATCAGCATAAATCTGGCATTTATGACATCTCTTCGCGAATTTAAAGCAATCTGATTCCATCGTCAGCCAGTAATATCCTGCTCTCAGGATCTTTCTCGTCATAGCATGCCCGCCGGCATGCGTACCGAATGTGCCTTCATGGACTTCTTCCATGAGCATACTCGCCTCCCTCTCATCTACACATCTGAGTAGCACGAGATCGTGGTTTCTCTTGTACAAAACTCCATCAGGATTGAGATAAAAATTTCCAGACAGCCTCCTCAGAGTCTTCTTATCTTGGGTTGACGCTCCCGCAGGATATTCCTTAGTCATAAGGAAAGTCTGGATGTCATGGAACCATGGCTTGCCATCGGAGGCTTCCTCGATCGCAAAGACGAATGCAGGTCTATCAAGATGAGAAAGGACAATTCTTGGAGCTTCATTCCAGAAATTGACTTTATACATCGGAGCCAACGTGGCTAGGGCATCAGCCATCTGATTTTCTGCTCTGGGCACATGATGGAGTTCCACTCGATCAAAGAACGGAAGCAGCCTTCTTGCATAATTCATGTACGACACCAAATTCGATTGGCGAGTCTCCCACTCCCCTTTAATCTGGTTGATCACAAGCGCCGAGTCACCATTTACATCTAGGTTCTTGATTCTCAAATCAATTGCCTCTTCTAGACCCATCATGCATGCTTCGTACTCCGCTTCGTTATTAGTGACCGGAAACGTCAGTCTCGCAGTAAATGGGATGTGGGATCCGTGGGGAGTCGTGATGATCGCCCCGATGCCACTTCCGTAAGAATTAAACGCCCCGTCAAATATCAATTTCCACTGGGATTTCCTATCTGGACCCTCGTCGGGCAACGGTTCATCGCAATCCTTCGCTTTGAGAAACATGATATCCTCATCAGGGAATTCAAATTTCATCGGCTGATAATCCTCAATCGACTGTTCGGCCAGGTATTCAGACAATACACTTCCCTTAATGGCCATCTGGGAAACATACTGAATATCATATTCCGTCAATACCATTTGCCATCTGGCAATCCTGCCCGAAAGCGCTTGCTTCTCGAAGACGTACTTGATCGGATCCATCTTCGAAATTAGCATGGTTGTGTGGTTGAGCATGTACTATCGTAAATGTTTGGCAGCCCAGGCTAGTGCACAACATGTTTTCTCTAGCATCGAGTAACGAGATTCACAGTCTGTGAACTTTTTACTCAAGTAGTAAATGCCATGCTCCTTTCTGCCCGTCTCGTCGTGCTGACCGAGAACACACCCCATACTATTCTCAAGAACTGTCAAGTACATGATTAAGGGTCGTCCGGCCACTGGGGGTATCAAGATTGGAGGTTCTTGTAGATATTGTTTTATCTTATCAAATGACTTCTGGCAATCCTCGTTCCAGATAATCGCCTGATCTTTCTTTAGCAGTTTGAACATCGGTTCACACGTGGCCGTGAGCTGAGAAATAAACCTTGCAATGTAGTTTATTCTGCTCAGGAAACCACGAACTTCTTTTTCTGTTTTGGGCGCTGGCATTTCTTGTATCGCTTTAATCTTCGCAGGATCAACCTCGATGCCTCTTTCACTCACGATAAACCCCAGTAAGTTTCCAGACCGTACTCCGAAAGTACACTTGTTAGGATTCAGCCTCAACCTGAACTTCCTAAACCTCTCAAAAAGCTTCAGCAAATTGACCAGATGTCCCTCCTCCGTTTGGGACTTCGCAATCATGTCATCAACATAGACTTCAATCTCATGATGAATCATATCATGAAACAAAGTAACCATTGCTCGTTGGTAAGTGGCCCCTGCGTTCTTCAGACCGAAAGGCATTACCTTGTAGCAAAATGTTCCCCAAGGTGTAATAAACGTAGTTTTCTCCATGTCCTCCGGCGCCATCTTGATCTGATTGTAGCCGGAGAAGCCATCCATGAATGAAAATACGGAGAACTGAGCTGTATTGTCGACCAACACATCAATATGAGGCAGCGGGAAATCATCTTTAGGGTTCGCCTTATTCAAATCCCGATAATCGACGCACATTCGCACCTTACCGTCCTTCTTCGGTACAAGCACTATGTTGGCGACCCACGGAGGGTAAGTAGTGACCGCTAAGAAGCCAGCATCAAGTTGTTTCTGCACTTCTTCTTTGATCTTAACGGCCATATCTGGTCGCGTCCTCCTAAGCTTCTGCTTAACGGGAGGACAATCTTATCGCAGCAGCAAGTGATGGACCACGATGTCAGTGTCAAGTCCGGGCATATCCTCGTATGACCAAGCAAAGACGTCACTATACTCTCTTAGCATCTCGACCAATCTCTGCTTGACATCACTCTGCAATGCGGCCCCTATCCTGACGTTCCTGACAAGTTCTTCAGAACCCATATTCACAATCTCAATCTCTTCCTCGTGGGGCAGAATAACTTTCTCTTCTTGTTTCAACAAGCGGGCCAACTCTTCAGGAAGGTCTTCGTCTTCATCAATCTCTTCTTCGGCTTGATAGATCGGGCAATCAAAGTCGAAGTGAGTCGTAGAAGGTCCAGAGTCGATGTCATCTGCTATGTGGATCCTGCAATAACAAGGGTTAAGCTTAAAACAAGGATATGCAGGTTAGCACAAACCCCGTTGCCATTTTATTGTTTTTCAAAACAAATACAAAACAGGAATAACAGAGATCACAATATTTGAATACGAAGAAAAACGCCTTTTGATTTATTGATAAAATGCATGTACATAATCAAACGAGGCCCTGACAATAAAACCACTATGCCCCGGGTAGGACATAGGGTTGTACAATGATTGGAAAAAGTAAATCATTACCCCTTGTTTGTCATCTGGATGATATCCTTGACGGACCAGTTGTTGAGGCTCTCGCCTGGCTTGCTTGGCTGGATCCAAGAGTCTAAGTCACAGTCGTTATCTCCGCTGTCTTCAGACACCGCGTTGACGCTTTCAAATATCACCCCGCCACTGGTAAACTGGATCGGTCCTTTACCTCGTGATACACTGCTGGAAGAGGAGGCTTCAGCTCTAGGAGAATATCCCAACCCAAACTTGTCTTGCTTGTTAGGTATCTCCAAAATTCGTCCCCAGCCTGTGGTAGATCCGGCCTAGACAACGGCCCGGGCTTCCTTGAAGGAGGAGAGAGTCATCTCTGGCTTCTCAGTGATCGCAGGAGTTACGTCCTTGACTTTAACAGCTTCGAACGCTTGGCATAGGGTTTCGTGGATTTCCCCATCCATCTCAACATATTTGAAGGACGACAAATGGCTCACCATTATGTCTTCCTCGCCACATACGGTCACGATGCTACCTCCGATAGCATACTTGAGTTTCTGGTGCAACGTGGAGGTCACGGCACCCGCGGAATGGATCCATGGCCGGCCCAAGAGACAGCTGTAGGCAGGCATGATGTCCATAATGTAAAAGACCACATCGAATGTTTCCGGCCCGACTTGGATTGGCAACGTCACCTCCCCGAAAACATGGCATTTGGTTCCATCGAACGCTTTCACAACCAGATCACTGGGTGTGCAAATCACTCCGCGAATGTCTAACTTCATTAATGCCTTCTTCGGAAGAACATTGAGTGACGAACCTGTGTCTACCAACACGTGAGACATAATCGTTCCCCTACACTCTATCGAGATGTGTAGAGCACTATTGTGGTTCCTCCCCTTCGGCGTCAGCTCTAGGTCAGCGAACCCTAACCCATTTCCAGCATTCACGTGGGCTACGACCCCTTCCAACTGGTTTAACGATATTTCCTGTGGTACATACGCGGCGTTCAACACCTTCAGCAGCGCGTTGCGGTGTGCCTCAGAACACAGCAACAGGTTCAGGATGGAAATTTTCGAGGTTGTTTGATGGAGATGATCCACGATCTTGTAGTCACTCTTTTTAATCAACCTCATAAATTCCTCAGCGTCTTTAACAAGTAAGTATTTTTCTACCCCGCAAGGGATCTCTTCAACGACTTTACTTTTACCTTTATCAGTTGCATCAGCTCTGTCCGCTTTATCCGTTACGACCTCAGGTGGTGCAAACACTCTTCCGCTGCGAGTGATTCCACTAACGCCCACTAGGTTCTCCATAGACGACCCAAATGGTTCTAGTTCCAACCTCTGTCCGTTGCAGTAGGCCTCTGCCCCATAGTGCCACGGGACAGCGTTGGTGCTTTCGAAAGGTATCGGCCCAGCTTTGGTGATGGTAATTGTAGGCGGTCTGGGTGCGGAAATAGTTATCGTCTGGCGAGGGATGGTAATGGTAGAAACCTCATCATCTTGCTTCAACATTACCTCTCCCGATCCACATTCGGCCCTCCGGCTAAACTGTAAGATCCCTTCAGTCACCAGACTTTGAATCCCCTCTCTCAGCTGTTCACATCCATCAGGACTTGTCGCACAACCCATACACAGCTTTCCACAACCTGGAAAGAAACCTCTTTTCATCAGCTTAGCCTTAACGAAGCTAAGCGGCGTCTTCAGATCTCTGACGTCAGTCAACAAATCCAAACTCTCGTCTTCAATAATGGCGTTTACCCCACCTCCCCTATGATTCGGCATAGGGTTCTTCATGACGTTTGGCACATTATCTGAGAAGTTGATGATCTTAGCGTCCACCATGTCCTGCACCTTATGCTTGAAGGCTTTGCAATTCTCTATTGTGTGGCCTGGTGCCCCTGAGTGAAACTCACAAGTTGCATTTGCATCATAACCTGGCGGAGGTGCCCCTGTCAAGGGAGCCAAGGTTCTCTTTTGGATCAACTGTAGCTGGAGCAGAGTCTGCAATAGTTGAGCGTAAGACATGGGCGGTGTCTCGAGGTGACGGCTCGACAGAGGTTCCCTGTTCTGATACTTTCTGTACCCTTGTTGATTCGGTTGCTGCTGCTGTTGCGGCTGCTGCTGCTGTGGCTGTTGAACTGCCGGGATAGTTATGCTGGCCACCTGTTGGTGAGGGCCTTTACCCTTCCTTCGAGTGTTGGTCACGGCGCTCGTTTCTCCTTCCCGCCTTTTGCCACTATAAGGTTTCTTTCCGCCTCCTCCAGCTGAGGATGAATCTCCTTGAATTTTCCCCAGTTTGATCCTATTTTCAATGTGCTCACCTGTGATAATGAGATCTGAGAAGGTTCCAGACATACCGCTGACCAATTTCTCATAATAAACCCCTGGGAGAGTGGCTACGAACATTTGCACAAGCTCACGTTCAACCATCGGCGGCTGAACCCTGGCTGCCAATTCACGCCACCGCTGGGCGTATTCCTTGAACCCTTCATTGGTCCTTTGCGACAGATTCTGCAGTTGGACTCGGTTCGGGGCCAAGTCACTGTTATATTGGTAGTGGTGCACAAATGCTTCAGCAAGTTCCTTCCACGTGCGGACATTGGTAGGTTCCAGACTCATGTACCATTCGAGGGAGGGCCGAGACAGACTGTCCTGAAAGAAGTGCATCAACAACTTCTCGTCCTCAGAGTGAGCTGACATTTTCCGGTAATATGATCTCAGGTGGACGCGAGGGCAAGTGGTGCCCTTGTACTTTTCAAAGTCAGGTACCTTGAACTTGGGAGGCACCTTGAAATCAGCAATCAGTCCGAACTTGGACATGTCAACACCCAGGGTGTTCTGGTTCTCGATATTCCTCATTTTGTCCTCGAGGGCCTTGAACCTAAGCCGTGCTTCAGCAGTCATCTCACCTTCAGAACCTCTCTGAGAGAACACATCGTCTTGACGGTCTTCTAACCACGGCTGAGGCCCAAACAGATTTCTAACACCCGCATTGCCGTTGCCTAGCCCAACATTGACGTTAGCTTCAAGACTCCCATTACCGACGCCCGTCGTATTACCATTGAGTCCCATGTTAGCTATCACATTACCGTTGGCACTGCCATTCCCCCCGGTCACGGGGACGCCATTCTGAGGAGTTTCAACAGGTGGAGGGGTAGGCACGGTCCCACCATGGAGTACGCCATTGCTATCGACTCTTGAAATCAGAGGCTGAACCAAGGTTCTGAGCTGATCTTGGCCATTGGAGACCGCTTGCATGAGCTCCATGAAGCGGTCCATTCTTTCGCGGAGTTCTTGAACATCAGTTTGCACTTGCTCCATGATTCTGGTTTGATTTGCTCTGGTCGGATAGCGGTGGATTGGTCTCTGATCAATCCTAGAACAACCTGAAAACACAAAAGGGTTAGGAAAAAAATGACAAAGTGCTCGTTATGCAGATGCTTCATGCAAATGCAAACATGTGTCTGTGCGTTAGGGAGATTTTCCCCAATCCTAGTGCCTGAGTACCAGTGTTGATAATAAGAAGTCTGAGTCCAGTCATGGAAATAACATCTCATATATATGAAGAAAGCCCATCAAGGCAGTACACAACGTCACTGAGTACAAGCAGAATCAATAGCATGACCTCGACCAACAAGCCTGGTGATGGTTAGCATACAACAATGATCAAACAAAAGGAATACAAATAGTCAAGCACGACCACGGACGCGAAACTCTTTTAACAACCCCTTCGTTTCCGGATGACCAGGCCGAGTGAGTAAACCTTTGACGAGTAACTCCCTCTGCATAATGGTGTATTGAAGACCTTCGACCGAATCTTCCCATGCTCCTTCGCCGAAACAATCTTCTAGCTTCCGCTTCTTGGACTCAAACGTCAGTTTGCGCTCCTTCAGGTTAGCAAGAGCCCTGTTGAGCTGGCCTTCAGCGGCATATCGGCGAGCGGTTTCTTCATCAAACCTCTTCTCACTGGCCTTCACCTGGGCTTTCAGCTTGGAGATCTGTTGCATCAACTTATCCTCCCGCTCTTTCCTGTTGGCTAGGGTGGCCTTCCAATGCTGGTTAAACTTGGATATCCTCCGATACGCTTCGTCCAAGTGCTGCTTCTTCGTGGCCAGTACATCGTTGACAGCTTTGAAGTCTCGACCCATGCGCTCGCGCTCAGCTATCTGCTTAGTCAAGTCTGTACCAAGCTGGTTCACCAGCTCTGTCTGCCTCTTGAAGGAATGAACAACTTCGCTTCTCTCGCTTCTGAGCTGAGCCAATTCTTTCTCCAGTTCTTCATTTGCCCTCTTCAGCTCATCTCTCTCAGCTAACACCTGATTATGCTGCTGAATGGGCACGGTGGTAAGCTCTTCAATCACTAGAGAACTTTCTGGCTTGGCAGGAGGAAACGGCATCCCTATAGCATCTGCTCTTGCTCTGATCCAAGTCACGTACGGAGTGTAGGCCTGGCTATTGCTTTTCCCCAGCAATGGTTTTCCCCGCTTACTGATACCATTCCAAGCGCGCTGAAGCTTAGATAACATATCCCCCTCTAGAAGACCAGTGAGGTACAGAGATTCCTGCACCTCTTCATCCTTCGGCGGAGCTCTCAAAGCATAAGAAAACTGTCGGACCAGCAGAGACGAATTATAGTTTATACAGCCCTTCCTGCCTATCAAAGGCACGTTCGGAAACCTGCTGCAGCTGAAGATAATCTCGGTACCCAACCTATCTCTATCAAACCAATCAATATCCTCCGCTGATAGACTCATCAAACGCTCAGACCACTCAGCTGTGGCTGCAGACGAAGCAAAGGGACCCCTCTTGGGTAGATGACTATCAAGCCATTTATAGAGCAAGGGCACACAGCACGAGACATTCTTACCCCTTCTGTTCTCGTTTTTATAGTGGATGGAATGGTAGATATCTCCTATCAAGGTAGGGACTGGATTCCCTTAAGCAAAGATGTGGAAGGCGTCGAAGTCCACAAAGTCGGGCATATTGGGGAACAGAATGATGTCATATATGCACAGAGCGAGAATGGCGTTGAACACGACCCAACATCCGTCTTTGGCGCACTGCTGAGCCTTTCCCACTAAGAACTGCAAGGAGAAACCGGGAACCTTGTTCCAACTAGACAAGACCAACTCGGAGGCATCCAGATGAAGTGACGGAGCTAGACTAGCCAGATTAGGCTCAGCCTCCCTATGAACGAAGGGCATCTGACTCTTGATAGGCACACCTAACAAATCAACATACTCCTCTAGCGTAGGTGCGAGAACAAAATTCTGGAAAGTAAAGCATCTCAACGGAGGATCGTAGAACTGCAACAAGGCGTGCAACCCATTCAACTCAAATGCAGAAGGTTTACGAACCAGACTGAGCAGTTTGCCGTAAGACTTTCTGAACTCATCTCTCACAGAATCATCTGCTAAAGCAATCAAACCAGTCAGCTGAACAACATCAGGAGTGGGGAGTTTGTAGGCCACAGTCTTCCTCAGAGAACCCATGACAACATAATAGAAGGCAAGAAATCCTGAATCGGGGGAAACGGTACCTGCAACACAGACACACGTTAATGAAATCCAAATGAGTATGCAAAGCAATGTAAAATGCAATCATGCAGCAGGAGATCAAAGCAACTGTGTTGTGGAGATTCTGTATCAACAAAATCACAATGCTGCCCTGTCAAGAACAACCCTATCTCTGATGAGAAGAAAACCCTGATATCGGACCACAAATCTGCTCTGTCAAGAACACACACATCTGATAACAAGGACCTCTGATACAGGACCCTAATTCTGCTCTATCAAGAACAAACATCTGATAATAAGGACCTCTGATACAGGACCAAAGCTCTGCTCTGTCAAGAACAAACATCTGGTAATAAGGACCTCTGATACAGGACCAAAACTCTGCTCTGTCAAGAACCACCATACATCTGCTGATGAGATCCTCTGATCCCAATCAAAAACCTGCTCTGTCAAGAACAAACGTACATCTCTGAAGATAAGGTCCTCTGATACAGGACCATAACTCTGCTCTGTCAAGAACAATCATATATCTGGTGATGAGAACCTCTGGTACTAACGAAACTGATTCACTATCAAGAAAACCAGGTAGTCTGAAGGTTAAGGTTTCCTGCAACAAACCCAACCCTGCTCATAGGTATGGAACTAAACTGACACAGGTTCGGCATCCTATGCGGTCATCAGCGTCACAGACATTCAAGAGGGGTGATACGATACCCAGAAGGTGTGGCATCACCAGCTCATGAAGCGGCCTCACTCGGCTGAATCCCAAATGATCGGTCCCCAGAGTCGACAATCCTCCAAACCAACAACCCCCTCAACCCAAAGGGTTGAAAAAGAAGTCAACCGGGAGAACCTCGTCTGAGCGTGGATTTCGTGAGACACTAGTGCCTGCCAAGCAAGCACGTGCCCACTAATTTCCATAACTAATGCTATGTTCACTCAAGCATGGGTCTGGCTTCTCACTCATCAGAATGCCCCTCCCACAACAGCACAGATAATCATATCATACTGAAAATAAAGTGCGGGAAATAAAATGCGATAAATAAATACAACCCAACAAGTAATCATATAAGCGCTAGGATTGACTCTCGCAGGGGACGTTGGATCCCCAAACTGACTCGCATAAGGGACGTTGGATCCCAGGAAACTATCAGCTCCCCAGCAGAGTCGCCAGCTGTCGCTTCCGCGAAAATGAGGTGCCAGCAAAACAGAAGAGAAAATGACTCAGCAAAGCATCGCGCTTTATGCCTAGGTATTCTCATCAGAGAATGAGAAATCAGAGTCAACGTAGTTCGACCTACTACGGGTTACGGGGAAGGTGGCTCGCCAATACATCAGTATTGTGCCTACGTACTCTCAACGGGCTTGAGAGATCAGAGCTTACATAGTTCGGGATAATACGGATTACGAGAATTCAGATTCATATGTTTTATCGAGTAGGGTTAACAAACAGTTCCAGCAGTTTGGTGTACGCAGCTCGACCCTTGGAGACTTAGGCGTTACCGTTTGCGGTAGAACTGGGAGTTAACGACACTCTTTTCTTCAGAAAAGCTTTCCTTTGACTTATGGGCCCACGGGGCAAAAAGGTTTGAAGTTTGTTTTCTGTCTTTTACGAAAGAACTATTTTTTTATGTTCGTTTGCAACTAGTATCGCACTAGAGACTATGACCTGAGAGTGAATGTGTCGCATGTCACCCAAAGGGTACCATACTAAACATCCATACTGTTGAAAAGAAACTTTCCAACAATCCTTTCTCAGATAGCTTAAGGCTCATAACGTACGACGTCAGTTAACCTTTATTACTGTATTTTGATTTGTTTTGAAGATGAGAAGAGAAGGGGCTCAACTAAAGGGAGACTATCAAGTCCTACTGTTGTCATGCCAAGGATTCATCCTATGATTGAGGTTTGAAGCAGGGATCTCCTAGAAGTTATCATGCATAGGTTTCAACCTAAAGTTCTATCATCACTTCCTTATCAAAGGAAGTGAGATTCCTAAGGGATCATGTCAATGATAAACAGAAACAGATAAAGCATCAGCTTAAACAGTAAACAGTAAACGACTGTAAAATGCATGTAATGCAAGTGAGGGAGGAAATGTGTGTGGGGCATCAGCCTCCACAAGCTTATCTCAACCTCAAGCCAGATATGAATAACTGCAATCATACTGAAGAAATAAAATAAAGTGCTATCAAGCAAGATATCAGTGACTGCAATCATACAGAGGAAATGAAATGCTATCAAGCAAACACAAACCACATGGGCAAGGGAGCTGGGCTCTACCGAATACCCGCAAGCAAAGCCATACAGTAAAAATACAAGCAGAGGGAGCAATTCAACCTCTAGTGCAATCATGCTCCTAGCTTACATCAGTCTAGATATGGACTTATTCTAATGCATCAAGCAAATCAAACAAGCCACATCAATACAAAAAAGAAAGCAGATCAACCACCCATACAACTTCAAAGCAAAGCAACCTTCTGACAGCAGCTCAGTCTACAAACTTCAATCACCCTTCAAGGCTATCATCTTCAATAGAAAGTATCAACTTGCTCCTCCAAGGTTTCAACCCATCAAACATAAGTATCAACTTGTTCTCTCTTCTCCAAGCTTCAGCTTTACAGTCAATGCCACCTTCAGGCTTCACTCATAACTACAATTATCAACTTGATCCCTTCAGGCTCTCAATGCATCAATGTAAATATCAGCTTATCCTTTATTCCTCAAGCCTTAGCTCTTCACTCAATCTCCATTGGATCTTCTCCACATGTTTCAACTTGGTCTTCAAGCTTCAGCTCTCTTTGCTTTACCAATATCAACTTGGTCTTCTTCTCCTACAAGCTCCAGCTCCTCAGAGTAATCTTCAATCACACAGAAGTATCAACTCCATCCTTCAATCTTCTTCAAGCAAGGAACTCCATCCTCTAACAAGGGAGAAAGATTCATCTATCCAGGGCAAAGTTTGGATGATTGGTAGCAGAGTGAAGACCAAAGGTCACCACTAAGCATCCTGTCATCAGAGAAAGGGACCCTCAAAGGTTCTACCAATTTGCAAAGAGCCACACATCCTACCAAAGGAGGGATGAGACCTTTCCAAAGGGACCTTTCATCATTGGGAAGAATGGAAATGATCAACATCATCCATGTTTATGAAGGAAGAGAACTATCTAGAAGCTCTGCATACAAAACCCTAATCTTAACCTAATCAAAACTACACCACAAGAAGGGAAGATCTTCAAATCCAAGCCTCTTCAAGCAATCCAATGCATCTTCAACTTGTCTTCATCCTCATCTAAGAACAAGAGAAACAAAACCCTAATATAAGGGAACTAAAGATGTTAATCTAGTTGAGTTAGTGCCTTAGAATCATCTAAAACTAGCACTTAAACTAAAATCAATCAAAAATAGAAAACTATCTTATAAATTTCTACAAAAATTCCTAAGGGATCCTAATTCAATTAAGAATGCCTCATACAAAAACCAGGGACTAAATCATCTATTAAGTCCTAAAATTAAGTCCTAAATCCAAAGGTATCAACCATAACCCTAAAAATGGAGCTTCTAAAGGTTTCAACCTAAACTACCACTTATGCTCATCAAAAAAATGTGAGAAAAATCTATGGGGAGCATGCATATCTATGCTAGCCACATACAAAAAATCAAGATCAAAATCCTCATCACATGATCACACAAAATTCCATAAAATCAAGTATCAAACATGACTATTTTAATATCAATTAAAATGTAAAAATTCCCATAAAATCAGAAAAAGCATGAAATAAAAATATTTTTTATCTAAAAAATACTAGACCCTATCATGAATCTAATGCAAAAAGAATGGGGTCAATTTGATCATTTTTCCATTTTTTATGATTTAATCATGAACCATGTATAAAATAAAAAATTAAAGAAAATCAAACAAAAATAACCAAGCGCGTGGTGCAGATAGTAATAAAATCCAGCTCAATTCATGGATTAGGTCATCAGGGGGGTGTGATTATCAATTATTTCACAAGGCCCAAAACACAACTTAAATAAAACGCTGCGTTTCATCACTCAGAACTCTTCACAAGCTGAAATCCATTCGTGGCCATTGGATCTTCATCTGGTCAAAGGTCCTACCCTGATCCAAGGGCTCTGGGATCATCTTCAACCTTTTTAAACTCTGAACCTCGCGCGCAATCACGGCCACTGCCGGTGGTGCTCCGATCATTGTCCCCAACCCTAACTCTCTCCACAGGCCTCCATTCCAAGTGGTTTATACATGAAACTTGTCCCAAATCTCACAAGGAACTCACTCATACCATTAATTCAACCTAAATCCTAAAGATTCGCAAGAACCAACTCTCAAACGAAAATGGTAACATCCTTAATTGGTCACTAATTCTCAAATTAATGATCTGAAATCCTCCCTACACCGTTCTACAATGCATCTATCATCCTGATTCCTATTGATTCTAACTAAAACAAGCCATAGATCAAAGGTTACCAACCTGAAAATTTCGCATGCACAGAAGTAGCAAGACCTCAAATCAAGCCCTCAAATGCTCCAGACTCCTTCAACGAATCACTCCCAAGCTTCTGTATGCAATAGAATTGATTGAAATGGCTTCAATTCTTGGATGCGAATCTGAGTTGCAGGTGGAGAAATCTGAGCTCAAGAACACCAATCAGCCACGAATTCCCTTTGATTATGATCTGGAATCATTCCCTAGCATCCATGGAAGAGATTGCAATCAAGAAACTGGGTGGAAAGTGAGTGAAATGATGTAACCGAATTCAGTTGCAAGCAATGAAGTTTCAATCTCAATCTATGCTCTCTCCTTCAATCATCACCAAAAAATGATCTGAACCATTTCTATTCCATATATAGAGTGTGTAGGGATGATCTAGAACCCTCTAGATCCTTCCAAGGAGAAATTCAATCTCTCATGACATGAGAAGTTCACTTACATGCCATGGTGTGCACAACCCTGCTAACAGCTTGAAATCAATCCCATTCGCTTCCAATTTCTCCCCTCATGACATTTTGGAAGTGTTTGGCTTGCAAGGGACCTTGGTTATGCCTTGATTCTAGGTTTTGCAAATGTTACTTAAGATGTAAGTAACTACTTTTCAAAGCAAGTCCAAAATTAAACTTCAATTCAAAAATGTGGCTAAACCAATGTTCTTAAAATGCTTTTTAGAGTCAAAATGACCTATTACATGCCTTGGTTTGGATGTGTAGATCAAAAGTATCAATTTCCAACTTTGGTTCATTTAACTTATACCCTCATTTTAGGTCATTTTTGCAAATTTGAGCTACAAGCATTTCCAACATCTCATGACCTCTTGACTAGCCTTAAAACATCATTTTAAACAAGTTTGATTTTGAACATTTTCCCATTTGAAGCTTGGAAATGGGAGTTATGGCCTTATGGTTGAAATGACCTGTAATCTCCAAATGACCAAAATGCCCTTGACTTGTCAAAGCCATAACTTGAGTTCTACAAATCTTATCAAGGACTTATAGTACTATATAGAAAGATAAGAGGATAAGGAACAACATTCATGTAGACCAAAAGTTCATAGGAATCATCCTTCTAGGATAAAAGTTTCATTCAAGTTGGGCAACTTTCAAGCCCCCAAATTCACATACCTCAGATGACCTGTAACTTGTCAAAGTCATAACTTGAGTTCCACAAATCCTATCAAGGACTTATAGCACTCAAATTAAAGCTAAGACCATGCTCTACAACATTCATGTTGGGGGTAAGATGAGATGACAATCACATCTTGAGCTAAACTGCCTTGAAGATAGGGGTCAAACTAGGGGATTTTACATTGTCAAGCCTTAGAAACCCTAGCTTGAAATTTCTCAAACTCTTCAATCATGATGAGTTGACCTTGGAATCATCCTTATAACATCTCAATGTATAAATCCATGATCACATGGCTCTTGGATTAGGTCTCAACCTTCTTCAAATCATCAGTTGACCTAGGGTTGACCCAGTCAAAACCCTAATTGCACCACTCATGGCTGAGCCTTCTTAATCTTGCACAATGACCTGTCTAGGCCTCAAAGTGATATTCAACACTTCTCATGAGCTCTCTCAAGACCTCAAGTCTAACTTCATGGTCTCAGAATCATCTAATGACTTCCCACAACTCTCAAGCTAGGAGGCACACACTCTTGGTTTCAACCAGTCTCTTTGGGGATCTTTTAACTTCTCTGGCAAGGATATCAACCCTTGAAGACTTGAATAACCTTCTTAGCTAGCTTCATAGCCTTGTGTAGCCCTTGATTGGTACTCGTACCTATTGATCTCCTGCATACATGTCAATGAAATGCAAATGATAATGCTAATGTGAATGAAATGAAACATAAGCTACGCAAAGAAATGTTGGGCAAATTTTGGGGTGCAACAACAGGAGTAAACAAATTTATCATAAAACAAATAAACTCCCAAATCCCGTGCTACGTATCAGAGCATCCGAAGACTCGACTCGAACACCACTATCCAAGCTAGCTATGTACCTAGATTTATCTGTACTTCAGAAGAAGCACAGACCACAACAACAACAAAGGGGTGAGAAAACATGATCAAAATTATCGGTAATAGGTTACATGAATAAAAGGCAGTAAAATATACAAGTCATCACCCCACCAACATCACACACGACCTACTGTCCAATCATCAACACAACATACAATAATGCAAGAATGCAACTAAACACCATGCATATGGTACAGATGGATCGCATACACTCCTCTTGAGCAACGATTCGTCCCACCATCCTCCACAAAGGAGTACGGATGGATCGCATACACTCCTCCTGAGCAACGATCCATCCCACCATTCTCCACAAAGGACTACGGGTGAATCGCATACACTCCTCCAGAGCAACGATTCATCCCACCATCCTCCACAAAGGAGTACGGATGAATCACATACACTCCTCTTGAGCAACGATCCATCCCACCATTCTCCATAAAGGACTACGGGTGAATCGCATACACTCCTCCTGAGCAACGATTCATCCCACCATCCTCCACAAAGGAGTACGGATGGATCGCATACACTCCTCCTAAGCAACGATCCATCCCACCATTCTCCACAAAGGAGTACAGATGGATCGCATACACTCCACCCGAGCAATGATACATCCCACCATTCTCAACAAAGGAGTACGTATGAATCACTTACGCTCCTCCTGAGACATGATTCATCCCACCAAGACACCATGTGTTGCACCCCAAAATTTGCTCAACCTTTTCTTAACTTGGTTTATGTTTCGTTTCATTTTGTTCTAGCATTTGCATTGCTTAGCATATTTCAAAGGATCAAGAGGTTGTGCATAGAAAGAGAGGTCTTCTCAGAGCATTGAGCCTAAGTAAGAGTTATTACTCAAGCTTGAATAGTCATCAGGACATCTTGAAGTGGTCAATGTCTTGTGAAAGGATAGATGGGTGTGTGTGGGTCAGCTCCTAACCTAGAGGCCAATTGAAGAGTATCACGGGATTGTGAATGCATGATTATTGGTATGAGATGTTGGGAGAGCTTATTGAGTACCTTGAGATCCATTTGGAGCTTATTCAAGTTGTTGTGTGAAGTGGAACAAGCCCCAGTTCAAAAGTGTGTAATCTAGGGTTTTCATCTGGTAAATCCTCAGTTAACTGTGAAATTGAAGGAGATTAAAACTCAATTCAAGTCTCTATGGTCATGGGATGTTGTGTTAAGATATATGGGATATCATTTCAAGATCAATTCATCAAGGATCAAGGGTGTGAGAAGTTACTAAATTAGGGTTCTCAGGGTAAAATCCCCTATTTAGTGCCTGACTTCAAGACCAGCTACCTCAAGATACAAGTCTCATCTCAACTTTTGGCCAAAATGGAACTTGTAGAGCATGTTCTTAGCTTTCGTTTGAGTACTAGAAGTCCTTGATTGGATTTATAGAACTGAAGTTATGATCCAGACAAGTTACAGGTCATCAGATGAATGTGATTTTGGTCAACAAACGTTAACCAACTTCCAAGCCATTTTTGACCTAGAAGGGTGTTTCTCCTCAACTTTTTCCCAACATGAACGTTGTAGGGCATGGTCTTAGCTTTCCAAAGTGTACTATAAGTCTCTCATTTGATTTGTAGAACTCAAGTTATGAGGGTTACAAGTCAGGGGTATTTTGGGAAAGTAAGATTATAGGTCATAAAATTATAGGTCCATTTCACCAACTTGCACACTTCAAATGGAAATCTTTTCAACATGAAACTTGATCCAAATAGGGCCATTTGCATTACCAAATCATTTCTTGTCATGTTTGGAGCTTGGATTGAAGATTGGGTGTTTGAATTTTTCATTAAAAAAGCCTTAAAATGAGAAATTGAGATTTAAATGATTTTGAACTTTCTCAAGGCAAATTTATGCATTTTCTGAGTGCAAATAATGTTCCAAAGACATTGCCATTTTCACATTTGAAATTTTAGGTCTTTAAATTGGTCATTTTCATGGTTTCTTCATCTTGAAGTAACAAGTTGGAAATCCACCATAAGATCAAAACAAGGCTTAATTCTTGGCCCTTCGATCAGCTTAAGCCATTTGGTGTTGATTTGAAACAGAATCAAGGTTGGTACAGTGGAAAATACACGTATGGCAAGTGGAAAAAGTGTGAAAAAATTGATTTGTGAATTGGGCTTTAGGGCATGAATTGAAGCATCATTTGCATCTGAACCCAACATATAAGAAGCTAGGAAACTTCCTAGACCGAGAGAGCTCGTTTTGGTGGTGAATTGGTTGAAATAGAAAGTTGAAAAGTGAGAGCAAGTTGAAAATCGATTTTGGATCTACACACCATTGCAAGCAAAATTGAGTTGAGCAAAAGCTTCCTTAAGGCATTTGGAACGTTTCTGGGTGGTTTGTTCAAAGAATCAGCCATAGACAAGACCTAGTGGAGGTGCTCCACTAGGTAAATTCAAAATCATCATACCTCTCATTTTAAGCCTTGATTCTGTGCCATTATGGCATACTTGAGACAAAGAAACAATGTAGATCGTTAATGTATAAAATGAACTGGCATTTGGTGTGTTTTCAGTTTGATGCATAATTCTTGTTTTTTGAATTTTGGCTCATTCTTGAGTTCTTAGAGCAAATGAAACGTGGATTTGAACTCCTTGTGAGTTGTGGATGCGTTCTGGACATTTTGGTGGGCTAATTTTAAGATTTTCAGTTTATGTTCATTTCTGTTTGCTTTCGATTTGCCTTGTTCATTGCTCAAAAAGGAAAACTAAGGTTGGATTTGAGTTCCTCTTGTTGAGAGGATGAATTTGCACTATGATTTTGCTATTTTTGATTGAGTTTTCATGACTGTGGTTTTTCTGGTGACTGTTCACGGCGGTGAGGGGCCGGAGAAGATGACCGGAAGGGATCTCCGGCCACCCTCTGGTTTTTCTGGTTTTTGTTTGACTTTTCATGTTGGAAGATGACTCATACACCGTTTGATCTATTTTGGACGTACATGATTAAGAAGTATACCATGCTCCCTTTGACCACGCTTACCTGATCACATTTAAATTTATCATTTATGCGTTGGCACGCTTATGTCCACTTGATTGGATTACCAGATGGTTTGATGGCCCAGATTGAATTCCACGCTGGTCCTCACGTTGACCAGCCCTGGTGGATCATTGGCTTAACCCTAATCTGATTGGGCGCCTTGGGCCCCAAATGCTATTTGCACCCCTTTCCTGGCCCAGTCCACTTTTCCAACTGATTTTCATTACTTTTTGCACCGTCTTTCTATTTATTTTTATTTTATCTTCATTTCTTTTTTGTTTATTTTCTTGTTTCATTATAATTTATTTAAATGACTTCTCCAATTGATAAAATTCTCAAAAAATATGTTTTAAACTCCTTGGAGTGTCCTTTATTTTATAAAAATTTTATTTTATTTTTTTAGGTTATTTTTCATTTAAAAATGAATTAATTAATTGGAGAGGTTTTATTTGAATTAAATTGTGACATTGTGGTTTCTTTTATTTGTTTCTTCATTTTTTGCTTTTGGTCCAATGAGTGAAAATTATTCCTCATACTCTTGATGAGTTGAACAATTTTTTAGGACCGTTTGCCCCTGGTTGGTTGACTTTAGGGTTGACTTTTGATGCTTTCCTTTTGACCCTCGATTCTCCCATTTCAAAGTACATCTTGAATTCAATTTTCTTTTGATGGTGCTTTGAGGGGATATGGACCTTGTGCCCTTGGCTTCTGTTTTCCAACTTGTTTGGCTATCTTGTGCATTTTATTTGGTAATTGTTGAGCCTTTTTCCTAATTTTGAGATGATTTGCAAGTCAAGTCATCTCCAAGGAAGGTTCCCACACACATCTTGACCTAGTTTGACTTGGATATGATATTTTTTGATCCCTTGAGCTTTCAATGCCTTGTAATTCATGTTTTCAACATGTTAAGGATGTTTTTGGTTCAATTTTAGATCATGAAAATTCTTTTTGCTTGCTCATTTGTGTTCATCTTTTTTAGTCTTTCAATTAGGGTTCTTTGTGGAGCTTTCTTACCTTTCCTTTGTGCATATGCTTTCTTTCCCTAGTGTTATGTTTGTTTTTGCATTTATGCACTCTCTCCTCATCTCCTATTTTGTCCCATGACTTTGGAATGTTATTTAAGGTAGCTTGGTCCCTCCTGAGTGTCGCTTCCGCGAAAATAAGGTGCCGGCAAAACAGAAGAGTCGCCACCTTTCGTTATTTATCCCTCGGAGCGGGAAAGGAAACGATCGGAAAAACCTGAAGAAAAAAAAGGTAATACAAAGTCGTCGCAACCGTTGTCTGGGTTCGGGATTCGGTTACGCAAGGGGAAGGTATTAGCACCCCTCACGTTCGTCGTACTCGACGGGATCCACGCTTGTTGTGTTTACTGGACGAGTTGGTTTATCTATCTACCTATCAAGGCTGGCTTAAAAAGAAAAGACAATGACTCGGCAAAGCGTCGCACTTTATGCCTACGTATTCTCATCAGAGAATGAGAAATCAGAGTCAACGTAGTTCGACCTACGACGGGTTATAGGGAAGGTGGCTCGCCAATACGTCAATATTGTGCCTACGTACTCTCAACAGGTATGAGAGATCAGAGCTTACGTAGTTCAAGATACTACGGATTACGGGAGTTCAGATTCATCTGTTTTATCGAGTAGGGTTAAACAACAGTTCTAGCAGTTAGGGACAAAGCCTGTTTGTGTTGGCGCTGAAGTTTAACGACACTCTTTTCTTCAGAAAAGCTTCCTTTGAATTATGGGCCCACGGGGCAAAAAGGTTTGAAGTTTGTTTTCGGTCTTTTACGAAAGAAGTGTTTTTTATTGTGTTCGCAATTTCAATCGCACTAAAGACTATGACCTGAGAGTGAATGCGTCGCTTGTCACCCAAAGGGTACCATACTGAACACCCAGACTGTTGAAAAGAAACTCTCCAACAATCCTTTCTCAGATAGCTTAAGGCTCGTAACGTACGAAAGAAATCATTCATGATTACTGTATCTTAAGCTGTTTTGAGATGAGAAGAGAGAACAGGCTCAACTAAGGGGAGGCTATCAAGTCCTACTGTTGTCATGCCAAGGATTCATCCTATGGTTGAGGTTTGAAATAGGGAACTCCTAGAAGTTATCATACATAGGTTTCAGCCTAAAGTTCTATCATCACTTCCTTATCAAAGGGAATGAGATTCCTAAGGGATCATGTCAATGATAAACAGAAACAGATAAAGCATCAGCTTAAATAGTAAACAGTAAAATGCATGCAATGCAAGTGAGGGAGGAAATGTGTGTGGGGCAGCAGCCTCCACAAGCTCATCTCAACCTCAAGCCAGAATGAATAACAGTAATCATACTGAGGAAAATAGAACAACATGCTATCAAGCAAAACAGTAAACTACAATCATACAGTAACAGTAAAATCATGCTATCAAGTAAGATAAACCACATGGGCAAGGGAGCAGGGCTCTACCGAATACCCGCAAGCAAAGCCATACAATAACAATACAAGCAGAGGGAGCAACTCAACCTCTAGTGCAATCATGCTCCTAGATTAAAGTCAGTCTAGATATGGACTTATTCTAATGCATCAAGCAAGTCAAACAAGGCACATCAGCAATACAGAGAAGAAACAGAGAAGAAAGCAGATCAACTCCTCTTTCAACTCCAAGCCTCAGCTCTTCTGACAGCAACTCAGTCTTCAAACTTCCATCACTCCTGACAAATATCAATTTGCTTTTCCAGGTTTCAACCCTTCAACATAAGTTTCAACTTATCTTCTTCTTCAAGCTTCAGCTCCTTAATCAGTTCCACCTTCAAGCTTCACCCTTAACCACAAGTATCAACTTGATTCCTCCAGGATCTCCAAGCTTCAAATTAAGTATCAACTCATCCTCTATTCCTCAAGCCTCAGCCCTGCACTCAATCTCAATTGAATCCTCTTTACAAGTATCAACTTAGCCTCTCTTACCTTACCGGTCTCAACTTGGTCTTCTCTTCCTGCAAGCTTCAGCTTCTCAGAGTAGTCCTTAATCACTTAGAAGTGTCAACTTCATCCTTCAATTCTTTAAGCCTCAACTCTTCATTCAGTCTTTACTGGGTCTTCATTGGGTCTTCTAGTATCAACTTGTTCTTCTTGCTCTTCAAGCTTCAGCTGAAGTGGCAATGCTCAGGGAATCATCCTCTTCCAGACTCTTCAATGAAGTCTTCATCTTCACACTCAAGCCCAACATCTTCAAGATACTCAAACCAGAAGAAATCACTTAACTGGATAAGCCAGGATATTAAACCGCTTATTGACCACCAAATGTGACCTATAAGGGTTCAACATCAAAAGAATGGTTCCCTTAAATGTTCTACTTCCTAGGTACCATCACTTATCCCTCCAAAGGAAGGAGGTGAATACCATGGAAGGACCTTGAATCATGGGGAGAGATGGAGGTGAAAGATACCATCCATGTTTAAGAAAGAAATTAACTAGGTCTAAGCTCTACTTAATTCCTAACCCTAAAACAACAACAAAATAAACAAGTCTTCAAGCTCTCAAGCTCCTCCTTCAATCTTCAAGTCTTCCACTATGCTCCACAAAGCAAGACCAAGCCCACCAAGCCAAGCAAAAGCCCACAAAGCAAAGCAAAACAAAATACAAGCCCACAAGGGCAACACAAACAACCATCAATTACAAAAATCAATTAAAAATAGTATACTATTATATTAAAATCTAATATTATTTCTAGGGGATCCTATATAAATACCCTTAATACCCTATATGTTCCAATATCTAACTTGACCTAGAAACCCAAAATTCTAGTGTTATTGTGGACCTATGTTAAGGATTGACCTAAATCTACACAACCTAAAGTCATCTAATCAAAATTAATCAAAAATTAATCACAAAATTATGGAATAAATCCAGAGGGGAGCTAAAGTCCTAATCTAACTATCCTAAAAAGAATGGCCTAAAAATATTAAGGGAACTAGCTAAACAAAATTCTACAAACTATGCATCAACATAAAATGAAATAAAAAGCTATTAAAAGAGAAAATACACAAAAAATATTAAAAATGCATGAAATGCAAATGTTATGATTTTATAATTTTCTAGACATCAAGGTGAAATAGGAGAAAAAATCTCCATGCAAAAATCATGATTTTTCTATTTTATATGATTTTCAAAAGTTTAAAGAAAAATGAAGAAAAAGAAAATAAAATGTGAAATGTTTGGTGCAGAGAGCAATGATATGCAGTTCATTGTGAGAATGGGCATGAAATGGGGGTACATAAAGCAAATGCGCTAGGCCCATGATTTTCAGAAATTAAATGAGAAAAATTAGAAAGAAATAGACAAAAGCGTGGTGTGAAAAGTAAAGAAAATCAGTTCAAATCCATCATGGGCCACAGATAGGGGTGTGATTATCAAAATCAACTTAAGCCCAAGACTCCAATTTTAATGATACGCTGCGTTTTGGGGTGTCTTCAGAACTCCTTTCCAAACGTGAGATTACATCATGGCCGTGGGATCAAGATAAAGTCAACAAGTCCTTGTGCATCCGACGGCCCACACATCATCATCTTCCTTGAGCCATGAATGTGGAGGGAAACCACCATTGTTACAGACTTCAAATATCATCATCCTCTCCACTCGGGTTCCATCCAAACTCAACCAAAATCCATGGTTCAAAACCCTAATCTGTTCTAAATTCATTCCTGATCACAACCATGGTATTAGAATCAATTGAAATGCCCTCAATCTCTAACCCGATCCAAGATCAAAACTATGCTCAAACTTCAACTTTAATGATTCTTGAAATTGATTGGCTCAGAATGATCACCACCTCACACTAGTTAAATCTTGCTATTAAACTCATGTTATATCTCACTATACATCGTGTTCTTGATCAAAACAAAATTGGTGTCACTAACTCAAACCTCACGAAATGCCCTCGAACTTTCCAGAATCCATCTCCTAACCATCTCTAACCATTCTAACCTAACAAATCTAACTAATTATGCTTAAATTAGGGTGTAGGGTAAAAGTTGCAAACCTGGAAATTTCTGAGTAACAGGTAGATCAAATCTTCAATTCAACACCTCAAACTCTTCAGAATCACTCCTTGATTGATGTTAGTGCTTCTGTTTGCAAAAGATTCGATCCAAGAAGCTTGAATCTCCAAATCCGATAGTGACTTGCAGCTCCCAAAATCCAAATGCTATCTTCTCAATTCTTCATGATCTTGCTCTCAATTTGGCATGCACACATTCAGTGTGATCAATGGAAGATGTTAGGATTGAAAGAATCAATGGAAATGGTGTGGAATATAGAAATTGATTTCAACTTGCAATGGAAGAAAATGAAATGGCAATCTCACTCTCCTCTCTAATCTCTCACCAACCTTGCATCTGAGCAAGTTCTAATCAATATATAGGATGGTTCTAAACCATCCAGAACTTTCTGGAATCATCCAATGAGAATTTGAGATTCTCATGTCATGAGTTTTTGATTTCAATCCATCTCACATACCAACTTGTGTTATACCTCTTGCAGCAACTTGTTCTCCTTTTAAAATCTCCTTAGATGAGATGCATGATATGTTAGGATGCTTTGCTAGCTTGTACATTGCTCTTCCTTATGTTTTGCATATGTACCTTCATATGCAAGTAATCATTTTCCAAAGCAAGTCCATGATTTAGACCTCAAATAAAAAATGTGGCTGAACCATTGTTTCTAAAATGTTTTCTAGAGTCAAAATGGTATATTACATGCCATGGTTTGGATGTGTAGCTTGGAAATTTCAATTTCCAACTTTGACTTATTTAACTTATGCCTCCATTTTAGGTCATTTTTACCATTTTGAGCTAAAAGCCTTTTCAACATCTCATGACCTCCTTACTAGCCTTAAAACATCATTTTAAGCAAGTTTGATGTTGAAGATTTTTCCATTTGAAGCTTGGAAATAGGAGTTATGGCCTTATGCTTTAAATGACCTATAATCTCCAAATGACCAAAATGCCCTTGATTTGTCAAAGCCATAACTTGAGTTCTACAAATACTATCAAGGACTTCTAGTACTCTCTAGAAAGCTAAGAAGATAAGGAACAACATTCATGTTGACCAAAAGTTCATAGGAATCATCCTTCTTGGGCAAAGGTTTGATGCAAGTTGGGTGACTTTCAAGGCCCCAGATTCACATACCTCAGATGACCTGTAACTTGTCAAAGTCATAACTTGAGTTCTACAAATCCTATCAAGGACTTCTAGTACTCAAATTAAAGCTAAGAGAAATCTCTACAACATTCATGTTGGGGGAAAGATGAGATGGCAATCACATCGTGAGCTAAACTACCTTGAAGATAGGGGTCAAACTAGGGGATTTTACATTGTCAAGCCTTAGAAACCCTAGCTTGAAACTTCTCAAACTCTTAAATCATGATGAGTTGACCTTGGAATCATCCTTATAGCATCTCAATGCATCAATCCATGATCACATGGCTCTTGGATTAGGTCTCAACCCTCTCCAAATCATCAGTAGACCTTGGGTTGACTCAGTCAAACCCTAACTGCACCACTCATGGCTGAGGTTTCTTAATCTTGCACAATGACCTCTCTAGGCTGCATGATGGCTTTCAAGACATCTCATTAGCTCTCTCAAGGCTTCAAGTCCACACTCATGGCTTCAAAATCATCTGAGGACTCCCCACAACTCTCAAGTTAGGAGGCACACACCCTTTTGGTTTCAACCACTCTTTCTGAGGCTCTTTTAGCTTATCTGACAAAGATATCAACCCTTGAACACTTGAATAACCTTCTTGGATAGCTTCAAAGTCTTGTATAGCTCTTGATTGGTAGTCATACCTCTTGATCTCCTGCATACATGTCAATGAAATGCAAATGATAATGCTAATGTGAATGAGATGAAACACAAGCTAGGTAAAGAAATGTTGGTCAAATTTTAGGGTGCAACAGCTGCCCCTATTCAAGCGGCTTGGACCTGACTGGGTGAGAAGCGAACAGCTCTCAGCCAATCAAGGTAAAAGACGGTTGAATACCATCAAACCCGAAAATATGCCAACTGCACAAGTACACGGTACTCTGATGGGAACAAATCTTCGAAAATTGAACTACTAGCTGCACAACACTAGCTGGGGAATTGGTCACACGGTAACCGGTAATACATGGTCGATCATGCCGTTAGGCCTCAAGATTCCTCGGGGCTCATCAGGTCAACAATCAAGTTAGTCATGCCATCGGGCATTCACAGAACTTTCGGGCATCATCCGGACTTCATCAGTAAGTCGGGAATAGAATTCTCGGTCAATCATGAGCCAGTTGGGGATATTCAAACTTCTGCCATCAGGCGCTCCGCATCAGCTGAGAGAACTGCTTCGTTAACACGGTCAGACTTCAATCATCAAGTCTTCAAGGGAAGTTTCAACTTCGCTGTTCAGGAACCTGCTGGGGATGACACATCTCCGCTGGGGATTCTGGGGAACTATCAAGTAACTCTACTTCGGGGATCCAGAAATCATTCTGGGTGAATCAACTCTGCTGAGGACTTCAAGAATCATCTTGGACAAATAACTCCGCCGGGGACTTCAAGAATCATCCTGAACCGATAACTATGCTTGAGATTTCAGGAATCATCCTGAGCAAACACTCTGCCGGGGACTCTAAGCATCAACTTGAGCAACCAACTCTGGCGACTGCACTGGGGATTTTAAGAATCATCTTAAGCAAACAACCTTGCTGGGGAATTCAAGAATCATCTTGAGCCGAAGACTTCGCTGGGGACTTCAAGAATCATCTTGAGCAAGCGACTCCGTTGGGGAGAATTCAAGAATCATCTTGAGCAATCAATTCTGCGGCGGAACACCTGCAAAACAAGAACGGTAAAAACCTAGATCATGCTTATTATGCGTATGCTTCGGAAATGGCGCAATGCTCCACACGGTGGAAATGCTACGCGTTTATGATAAATGCTATGCAGTCATGCAAAATGATGCGATCCCGTCAGCAAAATAAATACTGAAGGGAGAATCCTCCTGTCAATGAGAAAGAACCACTCTGGTGGAGGAAGGAATCATCCTGCCGAGGTGAACAAGGTCACGCCAATCTCAATCGGGCGCTGTGGGGAAGTGAACTTCAGTTGACTGCTGCAGGGGAACGAAGCTCTACGAGAACCTGGACCTGCTGAGGGAAAGCGATATCAATTGCGGGAATAAACTGCACGGCCTTCACGGCTACTTCCCCGGAGATAACGACTCCGGCGGGGAAACACGGCATCAGCTATTCGACATTCTACTGGGGAGCACCAATCATGGCCTAAACGCTTCCAAGGACTCGACTCTCTTGGGGATCTGCAACCTCGGCTGGGGAAGAAGGAATCATCCTGCTTACAGGGGAGAGTACGACTCTGTGGGGAAACTCAATTCCGCTAGAGACTTCAGTCTTGAATCATCAGTTGCTGCACACTTCGGTCAATGACTCAGCTGAGGAGATGACGTTCCTTCAGGATGCATCTGATTGGGGAGAGAATCTTCTCTGCCTGAGGAGACATATCAATGCTCACGATCTCGTGTTCAGACTCTGCGGAGAGAGGCTGCTGAAATTTGCTGGTGAATGAGGAATCATCCTGCTTGGGGACGCGTACGGCGTACTGTCTGATACATGCTACACCTGTAACAACACAAACAAACAGACAAGATACCCTTCTCAAAGGGACCTATCAAGGTTATCATCTTGTGACAATGCTTAAGTAATTCATTGTTTCAACAATCAGTGGCCTAGGCCAGTAAGTTTATGTATGCGCATTTTATCAAAAACATCGGCGTTCTTTTTCGCAAACAAAACAGATAAATGCTAAACAGGAAAACAGAATTGCTGAATAGTATACATTTTATTGATAACGAACCCCTGAATGGGTAAAATTGTTTTACATCAGATGCAAGCTCCTGGAAGGAGGAAGCCGCCCAAAAAATGAAACATAAATATACATCAGTATATACAAATGTCGGCAACGAGGCGTAGACGAACACCATGAGTTGATCCCTCTATGACCCACTCGACTTCGATACTTCTCTAACGCTTCAGCTTCAGAAGATATTGATTCAGATAAACGGCCCTCAGGTCTTCCAAACCACTAAACAAAGAAAGTCCATACGCGGAACGCAGTCATTTGCTTTTTTCAAATCCCTAACTTTTGCGTGAACCGCCCTTTGCGGGTTTTCAGTTCACCGGGATACCCTTTTTTGCCAAAGTCGCCCATCCGGGTTTTCGACTTTGCGGGTGTACATTTTTTTCAATTTATATCCCTAATTTTTGCCCGAACCTTTTTCCTTTTTTATGGTTCGCCGGAATGCCCCATTTTTGCTTGGACTCTCTTTTTACTGTCCAGCGGGTCGCTTTCAAGCAAAGTATTTTTTAACTGCGTCCGCGTTCACCAGGGATGCAAAATCTTCACCATCCATCGTGGATAACAACAAAGCTCCTCCCGAGAAGACCTTGCTGATGACATACGGACCTTCGTAATTGGGAGTCCACTGGCCCCGGTGATCAGAGTGTGGAGGAAGAATCTTCTTCAGGACGAGATTACCCGTCTGAAAGCTTCTAGGACGCACCTTCTTGTCATAAGCTTTCTTCATTCGGATTTGGTATAAACGACCGTGCGCAATCGATGCTAACCTTTCCTCGTCTATCAGGCTGAGTTGGTTCAGTCGGTTCGTAATCCATTCAGCCTCGTCGTGTTTCACGTCAACCAAAACTCGCAAAGAAGGGATCTCCACTTCTAACGGTAGGATAGCTTCCATACCGTACACTAAGGAGAAAGGAGTTGCTCCGGTTGACGTACGTACCGTTGTACGATAACCGTGCAATGCAAATGGAAGCATCTCGTGCCAATCTTTGTAGGTCACAACCATCTTCTGAACAATCTTCTTGATGTTCTTATTGGTCGCTTCAACGGCGCCATTCATCTTCGGCCGGTAAGGAGATGAGTTATGGTGTTCAATCTTGAAACTCTGCACAGCTCCTTCATCATCTTGTTATTCAGATTTGAACCATTATCAGTAATGATCCGCTCGGGAATGCCGTAACGACAGATGATGTCCCTCTTTATGAATTTAGCCACCACCTGCTTGGTCACATTAGCATATGAGGCTGCCTCCACCCACTTGGTGAAGTAGTCGATGGCTACTAGAATGAAGCGATGACCGTTAGATGCAGTGGGCTCGATCTTGCCTATCATGTCGATGCCCCACATGGAGAACGGCCACGGGGAGGACATGACATTTAACGGGCACGGCGGCACATGAACTTTATCAGCATAAATCTGGCATTTATGACACCTCTTCGCGAATTTAAAGCAATCTGATTCCATCGTCAGCCAGTAGTATCCTGATCTCAGGATCTTTCTCGTCATAGCATGCCCGCCGGCGTGCGTACCGAATGTGCCTTCATGGACTTCTTCCATGAGTATACTCGCTTCTTTCTCATCTACACATCTGAGTAGCACGAGATCGTGGTTTCTTTTATACAAAACTCCATCAGGATTGAGATAAAAATTTCCTGACAGCCTCCTCAGAGTCTTCTTATCTTGGGTTGACGCTCCCGCAGGATACTCCTTAGTCATAAGGAAGGTCTGGATGTCATGGAACCATGGCTTGCTGTCGGCGGCTTCCTCGATCGCAAAGATGAATGCAAGTCTATCAAGACGAGAAAGGACAATTCTTGGAGCTTCATTCCAAAAATTGACTTTATACATTGAAGCCAACGTGGCTAAGGCATCAGCCATCTGATTTTCGGCCCTGGGCACATGATGGAGTTCCACTCGATCAAAGAAAGGAAGCAGCCTTCTGGCATAATTCATGTACGGTACCAAATTCGATTGACGAGTCTCCCACTCCCCTTTAATCTGGTTGATCACAAGCGCCAAGTCACCATATACGTCTAGGTTCTTGATTCTCAAATCAATTGCCTCTTCTAGACCCATGATGCATGCTTCGTACTCCGCTTCATTATTGGTGACTGGAAACGTCAGTCTCGCAGTGAACAGGATGTGGGATCCGTGGGGAGTCGTGATGACCGCCCCTATGCCACTTTCGTAAGAATTAACCGCCCCGTCGAATATCAACTTCCACTGGGATTTCCTATCTGGCCCCTCGTCGGGCAACGACTCATCACAATCTTTTGCTTTGAGGAACATGATATCCTCATCAGGGAATTCAAATTTCATAGGCTGGTAATCCTCGATCGGCTGTTCGGCAAGGTATTCAGACAATACGTTTCCCTTGATGGCCTTATGGGAAACATACTGAATATCATATTTCGTCAACACCATTTGCCATCTGGCAATCCTGCCCGAAAGCGCCTGCTTCTTGAAGACGTACTTGATCGGATCCATCTTTGAAATTAGCATAGTGGTGTGGTTGAGCATGTACTGTCGCAAATGTTTGGCAGCCCAGGCTAGTGCACAACACGTCTTCTCCAGCATCGAGTAACGAGATTCACAGTCAGTGAACTTTTTACTCAAGTAGTAAATGGCATGCTCTTTTCTGCCCGTCTCGTCGTGCTGACCAAGAACACACCCCATACTATTCTCAAGAACTGTCAAGTACATGATTAGTGGCCGTCCAGCCACTGGGGGTATCAAGATTGGAGGTTCCTGAAGATACTGCTTTATCTTGTCGAATGCCTTCTGGCAATCCTCGTTCCAGGTAATCGCCTGATCTTTCTTTAAAAGCTTGAACATCGGTTCACACGTGGCTGTGAGCTGAGAAATAAACCTTGCAATGTAGTTTATTCTGCCCAGGAAACCACGAACTTCTTTCTCAGTTTTTGGCACTGGCATTTCTTGTATTGCTCTTATCTTCGCAGGATCAACCTCGATGCCTCCTTTACTCACGATAAACCCCAGTAACTTTCCGGACCGTACTCCGAAAGTACACTTGTTAGGATTCATCCTCAACCTGAACTTCCTAAGCCTCTCAAAAAGCTTCAGCAAATTGACCAGATGTCCCTCCTCCGTTTGGGACTTCGCAATCATGTCATCAACATAGACTTCAATCTCATGATGAATCATGTCATGAAACAAAGTTACCATTGCTCGTTGGTAAGTGGCCCCTGCGTTCTTCAGACCGAAAGGCATTACCTTGTAGCAAAATGTTCCCCAGGGAGTGATAAACGTCGTTTTCTCCATGTCCTCCGGCGCCATCTTGATCTGGTTGTAACCGGAGAAGTCATCCATGAACGAAAACACGGAGAACTGGGTTGTGTTGTCGACCAACACATCGATATGAGGCAGCGGGAAATCATCTTTAGGGCTTGCCCTATTCAAATCCCGATAGTCGACGCACATACGTACCTTACCTTCCTTCTTCGGTACAGGTACTATGTTGGCGACCCACAGAGGGTAAGTAGTGACCGCTAAGAAGCCAGCATCAAGCTGCTTTTGCACTTCTTCTTTGATCTTAACGGCCATATCTGGTCTCGTCCTCCTAAGCTTCTGCTTAACAGGAGGACAATCTTCTCGCAGCGGCAAGTGGTGGACCACGATGTCCGTATCAAGTCCGGGCATATCTTCGTATGACCAAGCAAAGACGTCACTATACTCTCTCAGCATCTCGACCAATCTCTGCTTGACATCAACCTGCAATGCAGCCCCTATCCTGACGTTTCTGACGAGTTCTTCAGAACCCAGATTCACAATCTCGATCTCCTCTTCATGAGGCAGGATAACTTTCTCCTCTTGTTTCAACAAGCGGGCCAACTCTTCAGGAAGGTCTTCGTCTTCATCAATCTCTTCTTTGGCTTGATAGATCGGGCAATCGAAGTCGAAGTGAGCCGTAGAAGGTCCAGAGTCGATGTCATCTGTTATGTGGATCCTGCAATAACAAGGGTTAAGCTTAAAACAAAGATATGCAGGTTGGCACAAACCCCATTGCCATTTTATTGTTTTTCAAAACAAATATAAAACAGGAATAACAGAGATCACAATATTTGAATACGAAGAAAACGCCTTTGATTTATTAACAAAATGCATGTACATAATCCAACAAGGCCCTGACAATAAAACCACTATGCCCCGGGTAAGACATAGGGTTGTACAATGATTGGAAAAAGTAAATTATTACTCTTCGCTTGTCATCTGGATGATATCCTTGACGGACCAATTGTTGAGGCTCTCGCCAGGCTTGCTTAGCTGGATCCAAGAGTCTAAGTCACAGTCGCTATCCCCGTTGTCTTCAGACACCGCGTTGACGCTTTCAAATATAACCCCGCCACTGGTAAACTGGATCGGCCCCTTACCTCGCGATGCACTGCTAGAAGAGGAGGCTTCAGCTCCAGGAGAATATCCCAACCCAAACTTGTCTTGCTTGTTAGGTATCTCCAAAATTCGCCCCCAGCCTGGGGTAGATCCGGCTTGGACAATAGCCCGAGCTTCCTTGAATGAGGAGAGAGTCATCTCCGGCTTTTCCGTGACTACAGGAGCTACGTCCTTCACTTTGACAGCTTCGAACGCTTGGCACAGAGTCTCATGGATTTCTCCATCCATCTCAACATACTCTAAGGACGACAAATGGCTCACCATTATGTCTTCCTCGCCACAAACAGTTACGATGCTACCCCCAACAGCATATTTGAGATTTTGGTGCAATGTGGAGGTCACGGCACCAGCAGCATGGATCCACGGCCGGTCCAAGAGACAGCTGTAGGCAGGCATGATGTCCATAATATAAAAGACCGCGTCGAACGTTTCCGGACCAACTTGGATTGGCAGGGTCACCTCCCCGAAAACATGGCGTTTGGTTCCATCGAACGCCTTCACAACCAGATCACTGGGTGTGCAAATCACTCCGCGAGTATCCAACTTCATTAATGCCTTCTTCGGAAGAACATTAAGTGACGAACCCGTGTCCACCAACACGTGCGACATAATCGTGCCCCTACATTCTATCGAGATGTGCAGGGCGCTATTGTGGTTCCTCCCCTTCGGCGTCAGCTCCAGGTCAGTGAAACCTAGCCCATTTCCAGCATTTACGTGGGCTACGACCTCTTCTAGCTGATTTACCGATATTTCCTGCGGTACATAGGCGGCATTCAACACCTTCAGCAGTGCGTTGCGGTGTGCTTCAGAACACATCAACAAATTTAGGATGGAAATCTTCGAGGGCGTCTGATGGAGATGATCCATAATCTTTTAGTCACTCTTTTTAATCAACCGCATAAACTCCTCGGCATCTTTAACAAGCATGTCTTTTTCTGCCCCGCGTGGGATCTCTTCAACGACTTTACTTTTACCTTTATCGGCTGCATCAGCTGTAACTGCTTTATCCGCCACGACCTCCGGTGGTGCAAACACTCTTCCGCTGCGAGTAATACCACTGATTCCCGCAAGGTTCTCCACAGTCGACCCAAACGGTTCTAGCTCCAACTTTTGTCCGTTGCAGTAGACTTCAGCCCCATAATGCCACGGGACGGCGTTAGTGCTCTCGAAGGGTATCGGCCCAGCTCTGGTGATGGTAATTGTGGGCGGTCTGGGAGCAGAGATAGTTATCGTCTGGCGAGGGATGGTGATGGTGGCGACCTCATCATCTTGCTTCAGCACTACCTCTCCCAATCCACTTTCGGCCCTTCGGCTAAACTGTAAAATACCTTTAGTCATCAAACTTTGAATTCCTTCTACCAACTGTTCACATCCATCAGAACGTGTCGCACAGCCCATACATAGCTCTCCGCAACCTGGAAAGAACCCTCTTTTCATCAACTTAGCTTTAACGAAGCTAAGCAGCGTCTTCAGATCTCTGACGTCAGTCAACAAGTCCACACTCTCGTCTTCGATAATGGCGTTCACCCCGCCTCCCCTATGATTCGGCATAGGATTCTTTGTGACATTTGGCACATTATCCGAGAAGTTGATGATCTTGGCATCCACCATGTCCTGCACCTTGTGCTTGAAGGCTTTGCAATTCTCTATTGTGTGGCTGGGTGCCCCTGAGTGAAATTCACAAGTTGCATTTGCGTCATAACCTGGCGGAGGTGCCCCTGTCAAGGGAGACAGCGTTCTCTTCTGGATCAACTGTAGCTGAAGCAAAGTCTGCAAGAGTTGCGCGTACGCCATGGGCGGTGTCTCGAGGTGACGGCTCGACAAATGTGCCCGATTCTGATACTTTCTGTATCCCTATTGATTCGGTTGCTGCTGCTGCTGAACTGCCGGGATAGTTATACTGGCCACCTGCTGGTGAGGACCTTTACCCTTCCTTCGAGCGTTGGTCACAGCGCTCGCTTCTCCTTCCCGTCTTTTGCCACTATAAGGTTTCTTTCCGCCTCCAGCTGAGGATGAATCACCTTGAATTTTCCCGAGCTTGATCCCATTTTCGATGTGCTCACCTATGATAATGAGATCTGAGAAGGTTCCGGACATACCGCTGACCAACTTCTCATAGTAAACCCCTGGGAGGGTGGCTACGAACATTTGCACGAGCTCACGTTCAACCATCGGCGGCTGAACCCTGGCTGCCAACTCACGCCACTGCTGGGCGTATTCCTTAAACCCTTCATTGTTCCTCTGCGACAGATTCTGCAGCTGGACCCGGTTCGGGGCCAAGTCGCTATTGTATTGGTAGTGGTGCACAAATGCTTCAGCAAGATCCTTCCACGTGCGCACACTAGTGGGCTCCAGACTCATGTACCATTCGAGGGATGGCCCGGAAAGACTGTCTTGAAAGATGTGCATCAGCAACTTCTCGTCCTCAGAATGAGCAGACATTTTTCTGTAGTATGATCTCAGGTGGACGCGAGGGAAAGTGGTGCCCTTGTACTTTTCAATGTCAGGTACCTTGAACTTGGGAGGCACCTTAAAATCAGCAATCAATCCCAACTTGGACATATCAACGCCTAAAGTGTTCTGGTTCTCGATATCTCTCATCTTATCTTCGAGTGCCTTGAACCTTAGACGTGCTTCAGCATTCAGCTCTCCTTCAGCACCTCTCTGAGAGAACATATCGTCCTGACGATCTTCTATCCATGGTTGAGGCCCAAACAGATTCCCAACACCTGCATTGCCGTTGCCCAGCCCAACATTGACATTAGCTCCCAGACTCCCATTACCGATGCCCGTCGTATTGAGTCCCATGTTGGCCATCACATTGTCGTTGGCACTGCCG
Organism: Lathyrus sativus; assembly: GCA_963859935.3. Taxonomy (NCBI): domain Eukaryota; kingdom Viridiplantae; phylum Streptophyta; class Magnoliopsida; order Fabales; family Fabaceae; genus Lathyrus; species Lathyrus sativus. The sequence continues at coordinate 281,119,806 of OZ012741.1, forward strand.
TTTCCCCCGGTGGAGGAGTAGGCACCGTCCCCCCATGGAGTACGCCATTGCTATCGACCCTTGAAATCAGAGGCTGAACCAAGGTCCTGAGCTGATCCTGGCCATTAGCGACCGCTTGCATGAGCTCCATAAAGCGATCCATTCTTTCGCGGAGTTCCTGAACATCAGTTTGCACTTGCTCCATGATCCTGGTTTGATTAGCTCTGGTCGGATAGCGGTGAATAGGTCTCTGATCAATCCTGGAACAACCTGAAACAACCTGGAAAACACAAAAGGGTTAGGAAAAACAACAAAGTGCTCGTTATGCAAATGCTTCATGCAAATGCAAACGTGTGTCTGTGCGTTAGGGAGATCTCCCCCGATCCTAGTGCCTGAGTGCCAGTGCTGATAATAAGAAGTCCGAGTCCAATCATGGAAATAACAATCTCATATATAAAGAAATCCCATCAAGGCAGTACACAACATCAGCGAGTACAAGATGAATCAATAGCGTGACCTTAGCCAACAAGCCTGGTGATGGTCAGCATACAACAATGATCAAAACAAAAGGAATACAAACAGTCAAGCACGGCCACGGGCGCGATACTCTTCTAACAACTCCTTCGTTTCTGGATGATCAGGCAGAGTGAGTAACCCTTCGATGAGTAATTCCCTCTGCACAATGGTGTATTGAAGACCTTCGACCGAATCTTCCCATGCTCCTTCGCTGAAACAATCTTCTAACTTCCGCTTCTTGGACTCAAACGTCAGTTTGTGCTCCTTCAGGTTAGCAAGATCCCTATTGAGCTGGCCTTCAGCGGCATATCTGCGAGCGGTTTCTTCATCAAACCTCTTCTCACTAGCCTTCACCTGGGCTTCCAGCTTGGAGATCTGTAGCATCAGCTTATCCTCCCGCTCTTTCCTGGTGGCTAGGGAGGCCTTCCAGTGCTGGTTGAACTTGGATATCCTCCGATATGCTTCGTCCAAGTGCTGCTTCTTCGTGGCCAGTACATCGTTGACAGCTTTGAAGTCTTAACCCATGCGCTCACGCTCGGCTATCTGCTTAGTCAGGTCTGTACCTAGCTGGTTCACTAGCTCTGTCTGCCTCTTGAAGGAATGAACGGCTTCGTTCCTCTCGCTTCGGAGCTGAGCCAATTCTCTCTCCAGTTCCTCATTTGCCCGCTTCAATTCATCTCTCTCAGCTAACACCTGATTATGCTACTGAATAGGCACAGTAGTAGGCTCTTCAATCATTGGAGGGCTTTCTGGCTTGGCGGGAAGAAACGGCATCCCCATAGCATCTGCTCTGGCTCTGATCCAAGTCACATACGGAGGGTAGGCTTGGTTGTTGCTTCTCCCCAGCAATGGCTTTCCCCTCTTACTGATGCCATTCCAGGCGCGCTGAAGCCTAGATAACAAATCCCCCTCTAGAAGACCAGTGAGGTACAGAGATTCCTGTACCTCTTCATCCTTCGGCGGAGCTCTCAAAGCATACGCGAACTGTCGGACCAGCAATGACGGGTTATAGTTTATACAGCCCTTCCTGCCTATCAAAGGCACGTTCAGAAACCCACTGCAGCTGAAGATAATCTCAGTACCCAGCCTATCTCTGTCAAACCAGTCAATATCCTCTGCAGATAAACTCATCAGACGCTCGGACCACCTAGCTGTGGCTGCAGACGAAGCAAAGGGACCCCTCTTGGGCAGATGACTATCAAGCCATTTATAAAGCAAGGGCACACAGCACGAGACATTCTTGCCCCTCTTGTTCTCGTTTTTGTAGTGGACGGAATGGTAGACATCTCCTATCAAGGTAGGGACTGGATTCCCTGATGCAAAGATGCGGAAGGCGTCGAAGTCTAAAAAATCGGGCATATTGGGGAACAGAATGATGCCATATATGCACAGAGCGAGAATGGCGTTGAACACAACCCAACATCCGTCTTTGGTGCACTGCTGAGCCTTTCCCACTAAGAACTGCAAGGAGAACCCGAGGACCTTGTTCCAACTAGACAATACCAACTCGGAGGCATCCAGATGAAGTGAAGGAGCTAGACCAGCCAGGTCAGGCTCAACATCCATATGAACAAAAGGCATCTTCCTCTTGATAGGCACACCTAACAAATCAGCATATTCCTCTAGCATGGGTGTGAGAACAAAATCCTGGAAAGTGAAACATCTCAACGGAGGGTCGTAGAACTGCAGCAGAGCGTGCAACCCATTCAACTCGAATGCAGAAGGTTTACGAACCAAACTGAGCAATTTTCCGTAAGACTTTCTGAACTCATCCCTCACAGAATCATCTGCCAAAGCAATCAAACCGGTCAGCCGAACCACATCAGGGGAAGGGAACTTGTAAGCCACGGTCTTCCTCAGAGAACCCATAACAATACAATAGGAGGCACGAAATCCTGAATCGGGGAAAACGGTACCTGCAACACAGACAAACGTTAATGAAATGCAAATGAGTATGCAAAGCAATGTAAAATGCAATCATGCAGCAGGAGATTAAGGCAACTGTGCTGTGGAGATTCTGTATCAACAAAACCATGACGCTGCTCTGTCAAGAACAATCACTTTCTCTGATAAGAAGAAAACCCTGGTATCGGACCACAAATCTGCTTCATCTGATAGGGCAATATACATAGGATCAAACGTCTGATAATAAGGACCTCTGATACAGGACCAAGAAATCTGCTCTGTCAAGAACACACGTCTGATAATAAGGACCTCTGATACAGGACCATAAATCTGCTCTGTCAAGAACAAACAACTGATAATAAGGACCTCTGATCAAAACCTGCTCTATCAAGAACAAATACACATCTGATGATAAGATCCTCTGATCCCAATCAAAAACCTGCTCTGTCAAGAACAATCATATATCTGCAGACGAGAACCTCAGATCCCAACAAAACTGATCCACTATCAAGAAAACCAGGTGGTCTGAAGGTCAAAGTTTCCTACAATAAACCCAACCCTGCTTACAGGTATGGACCTAAACTGACTCAAGTTCGGCATCCTATGCGTTCATCAGCGTCACAGACATTCAAGAGGGGTGATACGATACCCAGAAGGTGTGGCATCACCAACTCATGAAGCGGCCTCACTCGGCTGAATCCCAAATGATCGGTCCCCAGAGTCGACAATCCTCCAAACCAACAACCGTCTCAACCCTAAGGGTTGAAAGAGAAGCCAACCGGGAGAACCTCGTCTGAGCGTGGATTTCATGAGACACTAGTGCCTGCCAAGCAATCACGCGCCCACTAATTTCCACAACTAATGCTATGTTCACTCAAGCCTGGGTCTGGCTTCTCACTCATCAGAATGCCCCTCCCACAACAACACAGATAATCATATCATACTGAAAATAAAGTACGGGAAATAAAAATGCGATAAATAAACACAATCCAACAAGTAATCATACAAGCGCTAGGATTGACTCTCGCAGGGGACGTCGGATCCCCAAACTGACTCGCATTCGGGACGTTGGATCCCAGGAAACTATCAAGTCCCCACCAGAGTCGCCAGCTGTCGCTTCCGCGAAAATAAGGTGCCGGCAAAACAGAAGAGTTGCCACCTTTCGTTATTTATCCCTCGGAGCGGGAAAGGAAACGATTGGAAAAACCTGATGAAAAAAAAGGTAAGACAAGGTCGTTGCAACCGTTGTCTGGGTTCGGGAGCCAGTTACGCAAGGGGAAGGTATTAGCACCCCTCACGTCCGTCGTACTCGACGGGATCCACGCTTGTTGTGTTTACTGGACGAGTTGGTTTATCTATCTACCTATCAAGGCTGGATTAAAAAGAAAAGACAATGACTCGGCAAAGCGTTGCACTTTATGCCTACGTATTCTCATCAGAGAATGAGAAATCAGAGTCAACGTAGTTCGACCTACAACGGGTTATGGGGAAGGTGGCTCGCCAATACGTCAGTATTGTGCCTACGTACTCTCAACAGGTATGAGAGATCAGAGCTTACGTAGTTCGGGATACTACGGATTACGGGAGTTCAAATTCATCTGTTTTATCGAGTAGGGTTAAACAACAGTTCTAGCAGTTAGGGACAAAGCCTGTTTGCGTTGGCGCTGAAGTTTAACGACACTCATTTCTTTAGAAAAGCTTCCTTTGAATTATGGGCCCACGGGGCAAAAAGGTTTGAAGTTTGTTTTCTGTCTTTTACGAAAGAAGTGTTTTTTATTGTGTTCGCAATTTCAATCGCACTAAAGACTATGACCTGAGAGTGAATGCGTCGCATGTCACCCAAAGGGTACCATACTGAACACCCAGACTGTTGAAAAGAAACTCTCCAACAATCCTTTCTCAGATAGCTTAAGGCTCGTAACATACGAAAGAAATCATTCATGATTACTGTATCTTAAGTTGTTTTGAGATGAGAAGAGAGAACAAGCTCAACTAAGGGGAGACTATCAAGTTCTACTGTTGTCATGCCAATGATTCATCCTATGGTTGAGGTTTGAAACAGGGAACTCCTAGAAGTTATCATGCATAGGTTTCAGCCTAAAGTTCTATCATCACTTCCTTATCAAAGGGAATGAGATTCCTAAGGGATCATGTCAATGATAAACAGAAACAGATAAAGCATCAGCTTAAACAGTAAACAGTAAAATGCATGCAATGCAAGTGAGGGAGGAAATGTGTGTGGGGCAGCAGCCTCCACAAGCTCATCTCAACCTCAAGCCAGAATGAATAACAGTAATCATACTGAGGAAAATAGAACAACATGCTATCAACAAAACAGTAAACTGCAATCATACAGTAACAGTAAAATCATGCTATCAAGTAAGATAAACCACATGGGCAAGGGAGCAGGGCTCTACCGAATATCCGCAAGCAAAGCCATACAGTAACAATACAAGCAGAAGGAGCAACTCAACCTCTAGTGCAATCATGCTCCTAGATTAAAGTCAGTCTAGATATGGACTTATTCTAATGCATCAAGCAAGTCAAACAAGGCACATCAGCAATACAGAGAAGAAACAGACAAGAAAGCAGATCAACTCCTCTCTCAACTCCAAGCCTCAGCTCTTCTGACAGCAAATCAGTCTTCAAACCTCCATCACTCCTGACAAATATCAATTTGCTTTTCCAGGTTTCAACCCTTCAACATAAGTTTCAACTTATCTTCTTCTTCAAGCTTCAGCTCCTTAATCAGTTCCACCTTCAGGCTTCACCCTTAACCACAAGTATCAACTTGATTCCTCCAGGATCTCCCAAGCTCCAAAGTAAGTATCAACTCATCCTCTATTCCTCAAGCCTCAACCCTGCACTCAATCTCAATTGAATCCTCTTTACAAGTATCAACTTAGCCTCTCTTACCTTACCGGTCTCAACTTGGTCTTCTCTTCCTGCAAGCTTCCGCTTCTCAGAGTAGTCCTTAATCACTTAGAAGTGTCAACTTCATCCTTCAATTCTTTAAGCCTCAGCTCTTCATTCAGTCTTTACTGGGTCTTCATTGGGTCTTCAAGTATCAACTTGTTCTTCTTGCTCTTCAAGCTTCAGCTGAAGTGGCAATGCTCAGGGAATCATCCTCTTCCATACTCTTTAATGAAGTCTTCATCTTCACACTCAAGCCCAACATCTTCAAGATACTCAAACCAGAAGAAATCACTTAACTGGATAAGCCAGGATATTAAACCGCTTATTGACCACCAAATGTGACCTATAAGGGTTCAACATCAAAAGAATGGTTCCCTTAAAAGTTCTACTTCCTAGGTACCATCACTTATCCCTCCAAAGGAAGGAGGTGAATACCATGGAAGGACCTTGAATCATGGGGAGAGATGGAGGTGAAAGATACCATCCATGTTTAAGAAATAAATTAACTAGGTCTAAGCTCTACTTAATTCCTAACCCTAAAACAACAACAAAACAAACAAGTCTTCAAGCTCTCAAGCTCCTCCTTCAATCTTCAAGTCTTCCACTATGCTCCACAAAGCAAGACCAAGCCCACCAAGCCAAGCAAAAGCCCACAAAGCAAAGCAAAACAAAATACAAGCCCACAAGGGCAACACAAACAACCATCAATTACAAAAATCAATTAAAAATAGTATACTATTATATTAAAATCTAATATAATTTCTACAAAATTCTAGTGTTATTGTGGACCTATGTTAAGGATTGACCTCAATCTACACAACCTAAAGTCATCTAATCAACACTAATAAAAAATTAATCACAAAATTATGGAATAAATCCATAGGGGAGCTAAAGTCCTAATCTAACTATCCTAAAAAGAATGGCCTAAAAATATTAAGGGAACTAGCTAAACAAAATTCTACAAACTATGCATCAACATAAAATGAATTAAAAAGCTATTAAAAGAGAAAATACACAAAAATATTAAAAATGCATGAAATGCAAATGTTATGATTTTATAATTTTCTAGACATTAAGGTAAAATAGGAGAAAAAATCCCCATGCAAAAATCATGATTTTTCTATTTTATATGATTTTCCAAAGTTTAAAGAAAAATGAAGAAAAAGAAAATAAAATGTGAAATTTTTGGTGCAGATAGCAATGATATGCAGTTCATTATGAGAATGGGCTTGAAATGGGGGTACATAAAGCAAATGCGCTAGGCCCATGATTTTCAGAAATTAAATGAGAAAAATTAGAAAGAAATAGACAAAAGCGTGGTGTGAAAAGTAAAGAAAATCAGTTCAAATCCATCATGGGCCACAAATGGGGGTGTGATTATCAAAATCAACTTAAGCCCAAGACTCCAATTTTAATGATACGCTGCGTTTTGGGGTGTCTTCAGAACTCCTTTCCAAACGTGAGATTACATCATGGCCGTAGGATCAAGATAAAGTCAACAAGTCCTTGTGCATCCGACGGCCCACACGTCATCATCTTCCTTGAGCCTTAAATGTGGAGGGAAACCACCATTGTTATAGACTTCAAATATCATCATCCTCTCCACTCGGGTTCCATCCAAACTCAACCAAAATCCATGGTTCAAAACCCTAATCTGTTCTAAATTCATCCATGATCACAACCATGGTATTAGAATCAATTGAAATGCCCTCAATCTCTAACCCGATCCAAGATCAAAACTATGCTCAAACTTTAACGATTCTTGAAATTGATTGGCTCAGAATGATCACCACCTCACACTGGTTAAATCTTGCTATTAAACTCATGTTATATCTCACTATACATCGTGTTCTTGATCAAAACAAAATTGGTGTCACTAACTCAAACCTCACCAAATGCCCTCAAACTTTCCAGAATCCATCTCCTAACCATCTCTAACCATTCTAACCTAACAAATCTAACTAATTATGCTTAAATTAGGGTGTAGGGTAAAAGTTGCAAACCTGGAAATTTCTGAGTAACAAGTAGATCAAATCTTCAATTCAACACCTCAAACTCTTCAGAATCACTCCTTGATTGATGTTAGTGCTTCTGTTTGCAAAAGATTCGATCCAAGAAGCTTGAATCTCCAAATCCGATAGTGACTTGCAGCTCCCAAAATCCAAATGCTATCTTCTCAATTCTTCATGATCTTGCTCTCAATTTGGCATGCACACATTCAGTGTGATCAATGGAAGATGTTAGGATTGAAAGAATCAATGGAAATGGTGTGGAATATAGAAATTGATTTCAACTTGCAATGGAAGAAAATGAAATGGCAATCTCACTCTCCTCTCTAATCTCTCACCAACCTTGCATCTGAGCAAGTTCTAATCAATATATAGGATGGTTCTAAACCATCCAGAACTTTCTGGAATCATCCAATGAGAATTTGAGATTCTCATGTCATGAGTTTTTGATTTCAATCCATCTCACATACCAACTTGTGTTATACCTCTTGCAGCAACTTGTTCTCCTTTGAAAATCTCCTTAGATGAGATGCATGATATGTTAGGATGCTTTGCTAGCTTGTACATTGCTCTTCCTTATGTTTTGCATATGTACCTTCATATGCAAGTAATCATTTTCCAAAGCAAGTCCATGATTTAGACCTCAAATCAAAAATGTGGCTGAACAATTGTTTCTAAAATGTTTTCTAGAGTCAAAATGGTATATTACATGCCATGGTTTGGATGTGTAGCTTGGAAATTTCAATTTCCAACTTTGACTTATTTAACTTATGCCTCCATTTTAGGTCATTTTTACCATTTTGAGCTAAAAGCCTTTTCAACATCTCATGACCTCCTTACTAGCCTTAAAACATCATTTTAAGCAAGTTTTATGTTGAATATTTTTCCATTTGAAGCTTGGAAATAGGAGTTATGGCCTTATGCTTGAAATGACCTATAATCTCCAAATGACCAAAATGCCATTGACTTGTCAAAGCCATAACTTGAGTTCTACAAATCCTATCAAGGACTTATAGTACTCTCTATAAAGCTAAGAAGATGAGGAACAACATTCATGTTGACCAAAAGTTCATAGGAATCATCCTTCTTGGGCAAAAGTTTGATGCAAGTTGGGTGACTTTCAAGGCCCCAGATTCACATACCTCAGATGACCTGTAACTTGTCAAAGTCATAACTTGAGTTCTACAAATCCTATCAAGGACTTCTAGTACTCAAATTAAATCTAAGAGCAATCTCTACAACATTAATGTTGGGGGAAAGATGAGATGGCAATCACATCTTGAGCTAAACTGCCTTGAAGATAGGGGTCAAACTAGGGGATTTTACACTGTCAAGCCTTAGAAACCCTAGCTTGAAACTTCTCAAAATCTTCAATCATGATGAGTTGACCTTGGAATAATCTTTATAGCATATCAATGCATCAATCCATGATCACATGGCTCTTGTATTAGGTCTCAACCCTCTCCAAATCATCAGTAGACCTAGGGTTGACTCAGTCAAACCCTAACTGCACCACTCATGGTTGAGGTTTCTTAATCTTGCACAATGACCTCTCTAGGCTGCATGATGGCTTTCAAGACATCTCATAAGCTCTCTCAAGGCTTCAAGTCCACATTCATGGCTTCAGAATCATCTGAGGACTCCCCACAACTCTCAAGTTAGGAGGCACACACCCATTTGGTTTCAACCACTCTTTCTGAGGCTCTTTTAGCTTCTCTGACAAAGATATCAACCCTTGAACCCTTGAATAACCTTCTTGGCTAGCTTCAAAGTCTTGTATAGCTCTTGATTGGTAGTCATACCTCTTGATCTCCTGCATACATGTCAATGAAATGCAAATGATAATGCTAATGTGAATGAGATGAAACACAAGCTAGGTAAAGAAATGTTGGTCAAATTTTAGGGTTCAACACTTAGGAGGAACTTGAAGCTTACCTAAAGTAATGAATCCATGAGGACTCTTTATTAGTGATTTTGTTACACTTGTTTGCTTTCTTTTGGTGCATCTCTATCTCTTTTCTCTTTGCATTCTCATGTGCATGCTTGGTTGAGATGGGCTTGTGGTGGCTACTGCCCCACACATGTTTTCCTCCCACTTTCATTCTATGTGTTCTTACTTGTGCATTCCATGTATGCATTCTCTTATAATCATGTCTTATCTTGTTCTTTCTTCTTCTTTTGTCTTCCTTCCCTTAGGATTTCTAATCTCTCTTGTTTAAGAGAGGTTATGATAGACATTAGGTTTCTAACCATGCATGATAACATTAGGTAGTCCCCTTTTGAATCCCAACTTTAGGTCCACTTTGCATGATAACCTTTAGGATTGATTAGTCTCCCATTAGTTTTCCCTTTCTCTTCTCATCTTCAAACATTCATAAAGCACTTAATAAAGGATGACAATTGTTGTATGCTACGAGCCTTAAGCCATTTGGGAAATGATGATTAGGTGGTTGCCTCTCAATTATCTAGAATGTTAGTGTATGTCCTTTGGATGATATACGACGCATTCGCTTCTAGATCATAGTCTTTAGTGCAACATTATTTACAAACCAAGTTCAAAACATTTCTTCTTTAAAAAACACAAAAACAATTCAAATCTTTTTATCCTTCGGGATCTTAATCAGGAAAACCTTTTTCATAAACAAGAGTGTTGTTAACTTTCAGTCCTATCGCAAACGGTAACGCCTAAGTCTCCAATGGTCGAGCTGCATACACCAAACTGCTAGAACTGTTTGTTAACCCTACTCGGGTAAAACTTTTGAACAACCTGTGTTCTCTTAAGCCCGGACTACGTTTGCTCTGATCTTTCATACCAGATGAAAGTACGTAGGCACAAGACGCGACGTCTTGGCGAGCAACCTTCCCCCTTTCTTTAGCCGTAGTTGTCGAACTACGTTGACTCTTCCCCTAGCATAACTGACTCTCGAACCTAGGACTTGGTTGCGATGACCTCGTCTTTTCCCGTTTGCGTCAGGTTTTTTCTGATCGTTTCCTTTCCCTTCTTTGGGATAAATAATGAAAGGTGGCGACTATGTTAGTCATTGTCAGCCTCTTTTTTTGCAGTAGCGACAGCTGGCGACTCTGCTTGGGACCGGAATATCCCCTATGCGAGTTAATCCTAGCGCTTGTGTGTTTATTTTTGGGTGTTGTATATATGTGCTTTATTTATCTTTCTCGCATTTATTTTTAGCATCATATATCATTACTGTTGTGCTGTGGGGAGGGAAGTTCCATTGAGTGATAAGTCGGACCTGGGCTTGAGTACAAACTTAGTATTAAAAGCGAAAAGTAGTGGTGAACCTGTATGTTAGGCATGCACCAGTTCCCACAAAATTTACGCTCAGAAGAGATTCTCTTTGATGACTTTCTTTCCAGCCCAGTGTGCCGTTGAGAGGAATTCAGATTTGAGGGTTGTCGACTCTGGGGACCGATCATCTGTAATTCAGCTAAGTGAGGCCTCTTCGCTAGATGATGATGCCAAACCAGAAATGGTAAACGTATCACCATTTTTCGAAAGTCTGTGACGCTGATGAACGCATAGGATGCCGAACCTTTGTCTGTGGATAGGTCCATACCTGTGAGAGGGATTGGGTTATGTAGGAAACCTTGGCTTTCAGAATACCCGGTTCTTTTCAGTGTGAATCTGTTTATTAGTGGGTCCTGTTATCGGTACTTTTCTCTTGCTAAGGCAAAGCGCTGTTTCTTCTCGACCAACAGCACAACAATCTTGATCCCCTGTTTGCATTTGCATGTGCATTTTCATTTGCATTTCATTAACATGTATTTATGTTGCAGGTGTACATTTCCTCTTCGATTCTGATGATTCTGTTCAATTATTGTTGACATGGAGCCCTTGAGGAGGACCCTGGCCTACAAGTTTCCTACGCCTGATATTAGAACTCTGCGAAGTTTGATTTCTCTAGCTGATAAGAAGGTTATGAAGGATTTCAGAGAGTCTTATGGGAGGCTTTTGAATGTTATTTGTAAACCTTCTTTGGATGAATTGAATGGCCTTCAGACGTTACTGCAATTCTATGATCCTTAGTTGCGAGGCTTCACCTTTCAGAGTTTTGTTTTGGCACCTACATTGGAGGAGTATTCTGATATGTTGGGAGTACCTATTCTGAACCAGATACCATTCTATCATGTTGAGGGAGAACCAGATTTAACTGAACTTGCCAAGGCTTTACATTTGGATGTCTCTGAGTTGAAAGGAAAGTTAGCTAATAGGAATGGAATGTTTGGGTTTCCATTACCTTTTCTTGCGGACAAGGCTCGACAGTTTCCTAAGAAAGGTTGTTGGGTGATATTCGGCGCAATATTGGCCTTATGCATTTATGGCATTATGTTATTCCCGAATATCCCAGATTTTGTAGATGTGGATGCATTCCATATCTTTGCTTCGAAGAATCCCATACCTACTCTGTTGGGTGATGTTTACCATTTCGTACATTACAAGAACGAGAATATGAGAGGGAAAAACACATCCTGCTGCGCACCTTTATTCTATATGTGGTTCAGGAGCCACCTTCCCAAGACTGGTCTGTTCTCTGCTACTGCTGGTACTTCAGAATGGTCCGAGCGCTTGATGAGTTTGTCCGCCGAAGACATTTTTTGGTTTGATAGGGATGTATCGGGCATTGAGATTATCTATAGTTGTAGAAGCTTTCCTAACATCTCGCTGGTCGGAAGGAAAGGTTTCATAAACTATAATTCGGCTATTGCTATCAGACAGTTTGGGTATGCACTGAGGGGTCCTCCGAAGGATGAAGAGATACAGGAATCTCTATATCTCACTGGTTTGTTGGAGGAGGATACTTTAGCTAGGGTTGAACATGCCTGGAGAAATGTCCACAGGAGAGGAAAGCTTGCCTTGGGAAAGAGTAATAGTCAAGCATACGCTCCATATTTGGTTTGGATTCAGAGTAGAGCCAAAGAGTTGATGATGCCATATCCGTCTATTCAGCCTGTGCATCCTCTTGAGATTGCAGAACCTACCACATTAGATATTCAGAAGTATAATCAGGTTTTGCTTGAGAAGGAATAATTGAAAAAAGCTAATGAAGATTTGGAGAAAGAGATTATCCAGCTTCGTAGTGAAAAGATAGATGCAGTTCATTCTTTCAGAAGACAAATCGAGCTTGTGAACAAACTAGGTACGGACCTGACTAAGGAGACTAATGACAGAGAGCATACAGGCCGAGATTTGAATGCCGCTTACAGTGTCCTTGACACCAAGAAGGGAGATTTGGATAAGGCTTACATGAGGATCTCCAAGTTTGAATCAATATGGAATGCCATGCTCACTAACAATAAGGAGCACGAAGATCGGTTAAAACTTCAAATCAGCAAGCTGAAGGCTCAGCTTAATGCCAAAGATGGGGAAACTGCAGCAGAAGCATCACTTAGACGAGACAGCGAATACAGGTTGAATGAAGTGATCGCAAACTTGAAGGATCTCAGGTTGCGAGCTGACTCCAAGAGACGCAGGCTTGAAGCATGTTCCGGGGAAGAAATTTCAGAGGATCACGTTGATAGCTTATGACATACTGTCATCCAGCAGGATTTGCTTATTTAGGGGCTACTTGCTAGACCGGATCATCCTGAGACATTGAGGCTGTTAGAGGATTTTCGATCACGTCATCCTGCTTGACCTGTTATGTTTATTTCTGTTGTAGTTTTTGTTGTTTATTTGTTGTATTGACCATCGCCAGGCTAGTTGGCTGAGGTCTTTTCCTTATTTGTATTCAGGTGTAGTTTGTACATTGCCTGATGGCTTTTCGATCTATATACGAGGAGTTGGTATTCTATGCTTGTCAGCAGGGTTCTCCATTGTTATGTCTTTCATGGAAACTAGAATCGAGGGGGAAATGTCCCTATTGCATAAATACATGTCTGCATTTTAGCATGTTTCTCGCATTTGCAGGTGCATCGGAACTGTTAACCTTATCTTGTTTCTTGTGCCACTAGTGTTTCAGGATTGCAGATCAGATAACTCACCGCTACGGTACTAGAGGAAACTAGAAAAGACTGATGGATCAGATGCAGGTAGAAATGCAAGAGATGAGAGATCGTATGGCACAGCTGATGGAGGTCATGCAAGGGGTTGCTAGTGGCCAGGCGCAACTTCAAACTTTAGTGCAAAATCTAATTGCACGAGTTGATAGTTATGGCGGGTTACATGGTGGGATTGCTTCTAACCCTCCTCATAAAGAAACTCCTCGTGCAGACAATTCTATGCCAACTTTAGTCATCCCTACTGCTTGAGGGGGTGGTCACGCTGATGGTGTTGGAAATACGACAGGTTTTAATCATGTTGGTTTTTCTATTGGTGGTAATGGTAATGGAAACGAATTTGTCCTTGACACTACAGGTGTTGTACAGGGTAGCATGGACCATACCTGGAATGAGGATAGGCAGTAGGATTTGTTTTCTCCAAGATTTATAAATGCTGAAATACCTTCTGAGGCTGACAGAAAGATTAAGATGATCGAAGAGAAGATGAGATCTCTTGAATGCCAAAACTCTATGGGGATGGATATGTCTAACCTGGGGATTATCCCAGGCTTGAGAGTGCCTCACTAATTCAAAGTACCTGACTTCGATAAGTACAAAGGCACTACTTGCCCGAGGGTTCACCTGCGCTCGTATTATAGAAAGATGTCTGCGTACTCGGACGATGAAAAACTCTTGATGCACTTTTTCCAGGATAGCCTGTCCGGTCCCTCTTTGGAGTGGTACATGGGGATGGAGCCCACTAACGTCCGCAGTTGGAAAGACCTAGCCGAAGCTTTTGTAAGGCACTATCAGTACAACAGTGACCTTGCACCAAATATAGTCCAATTGCAGAATCTTTCCCAAAAGAATAACGAATGCTTTAAAGAATACGCCCAATGGTAGAAAGGGAGCTTGTGGACATGTTTGTTGGTATTTTTCCAGAGGTGTACTATGAAAAATTAATTAGTAGTATATCGGTGTCGCACCTCGAAAAATCGCGGAGACATTTCGGAGAACGCGACCCTCGCGCAAAAGGCGCAGAAATGCGGTTCGACAGAGTCGCCACCGAACTTTATTTTTCCCGAATAAACGGGAGAGGAAAATATCAAGAAAACCTCTTGAAAATGAAAGGATAGGAACAGGGTTGTCGCAACCATGTTCCGGGTTCGGGAGTCGGTTACGTGAGGGGAAGGTATTAGCACCCCTCACATCCGTCGTACTCGACGGGAACCTCTTAAGGTAAATATGGGGAGTGTTGTTTAGGTTTACTTGTTTTCTTCTCGTTGTTAAAGGCGAATTGGTAGGGTAAAAGGTTAAAGACGCAAAGGAGAGATGGATGGTTAGAGAATAGGGTGCTCGCCAAGGATTGGGGCCCTTGTGCCTACGTATGCTCATTCAGACAAGAATGAGAAATTAGAGCGTCGTAGTTCGACTACGGGAAATGATGGGGGGAAACGGAAGATGGATAGAAGTGTGCTCGCCAAGATCATCGCAATCTTGTGCCTACGTATCTTACATTCGAAAATGAATGAAGAATCAGAGCGTCCGTAGTTCGTGGTAACAACCACGAAAAGGTGAGGTTGAATAGATTGGAAGTTTGAGAAAGAGACGAAAGAGTGATTGACAAGCAACCCAAGAGCGCGCCTCAAGAGCTTGTCACTCAAGATTTCAAAGAATGCGAGATTCCAAGAACTCAGTTCTTTCGGGAATTGACTGAACAAGTTAAAGATAAAGAGTTGGATGTTTTGAAATCGAAAGAATGAATTAATAACAACTCAAGGGCTCGCCTCGAGTGTTTCTTATTCGAATATTCAAAGAATGCTAGATTCTAAGAACATCCCTCTTTCGTAAGTTTAAAAAAACGTATGTGAAAAGATCGAATCGAGAGATGGCATGCGAGGCTAAAATGAAGTTGTTTTGAAGTAGCTCGATGATGCATCGAGGATTTGTTTGAAAATGAAACCGACTTGACGACGTGTCAAGGGTTAAGATTGTGAGAAATGATATTAGTCCCTAAGGGTGCCCCTAATATCGAAACCATGAGGAGTTGTGAATGAAATGTGGGTTGCGAATGCGGACGAGCATTCGACTTAGGAGAACGTTTGACAATGATTTGAGTTTGGAAAAGTCGAAAGGTTGAGTGGATAACAACTCAAAGGGCATGCCTCGAGAACTATTCACTCGAAAATTCAAGGAATGCTAGATTCCAAGAATCTCCTTCTTTCGAAGTTTTAATCGAAAAAGATGTTGAGAAAAGTGTTTGAGAAGATCAAAAGAATGAATGAATAACAACTCAAGGGCGTGCCTCGAGAATTATTAACTCGAAGATCCAAGAAATGCTAGATTTCAAGAATCTCCCTCTTTCGAAGTTTTAATCGTGAAAGTGTTGCTGAAAATAATTTGAAATGAAATGAGGAGTATGAAAAGAGTTTGCGGCATGAGAGGTGATAATACGAGATTGAATTCGAAAAGTATAGGAGAAATGATGATTATTTGATAAATGAGACGTCAGCCTCACAACCAATTAATCAGAGTATTATCTAGATGCTAGATCTCGACAACACCATTTTTATTTGAAAAGAGTTTGGATGAACAACGGAAATATCACACAGAATGCTAGATTCCTATGATATTTTTTGTCCAAAATAGCGTATTAAACGAATAGTAGAACGAAATATTATTTAAGGTTTACACCTCAATAATATTCTTCAAAAAAAAATCCAAGAAGTGCTAGACTTCAAAGATTTAATTTGCTTCAAAAAAAAAAAGTACTCAAGGTGAGTCGAGGTCGATGGCGAGGCTTTTAAAGCACTCGACTTACATGGGTAAAAATGACTCGATAAATCGAGAGTTTATTATTTTGAAAATTGCTTTGAGGCATTCAAGAATAATTAAGGAAAAGACAATAATAATAAAATAAAAAAAACCATTGCTATTGTGGGAGAGGGATACATTATTCAAATGGGGTTTAAGAGGATACATTATCTTTAAAGACACATAATCACCCATGATATAGAAGCTGAAAGCGATCTCCTCCTCTTAATTGGCAGTGCATCCTTGATGAGCAACGACAAACCGGCATATGAAGCACCATTTGCGGAACTGAGGAATACTTGTTAACAACCACATATATGCTAATCATTATTTCCAACAATAGTTATTATAATTGATAAGTCAATCCTATTAGTGCAACCTATGATCAAACACGATCATAAATATTGGTGATGAAAGAAACGAAACATTAATAAGGAAAGCAAAACTGCAATGACAACATTAGAAGAAAACTTCATGCTTTTCATACTCATAATACGGCAGCTAATGCGAAACGCACATATCCAATTCAAATTCTGCAATTAAAAAATACTATAATATCTGGAAACAAACATCATAGCAGAATGCCCCAAACAAAACTAAATTAACAAATACTTGAAGAATAACATATGTTCAAAATGATGTCTACACAAAACACAGCAGCAAATCAATGGAATCCTAAAGACAAACAATTACTGAACCAATGCAAAGTAATATCCAACATCCCACACCATCATACTGATCACAGCGGTACTGTCATGGCCACCGAATCATCATCGCAAGCGTTTCCTCCGTTGAATGCTTTAACAATAGAAATGTGCCGCAACTGAATTTTTCATGGGGTACGTGGCCTTTCGTATTCTCGCGTCGATGTTCTTCCGCTACGAATTACGGCAACTTCTGTTCCTCCAAATGGGAAAGCCAAGCCATCAGCAGCAATTCGCTTTCCATCCTGTATCCGATTCGAAACTGAAGTGCGAGTTACTCTTGTTCCATTCAATTTATTATTGCAGCAGAGCTACTCAGATGACTAGATGACAATGTGTTGTAGATGACGAAGTTCGAGAATGTTTTGCCGACATTGAATTGATATCAACGAAACTAACCAACCTGCGCGTAAATGAAAACACACCAAAACAAGACAGCACAATCATACAAAAATGAAAGCGAATAAAAGAAAGAGTTAAGTGTATACATCCTCTGTCTCCATAAGCTTGTCGCAGTTTGAACCAAGCTTAACCGAAACCTGCATAATTTGTATCAGTCGCAAACCGTTGTTACCGACTCGCCGCAGTTGTGGCAATGTTGTTATTGGTGTTTGAATCGGACCAATATCATTAATCCCCCTCAACCTGCACGCAAATGATCACACAAAAAGGAAGCAGTACAGGGAACCAACATGAAAACTGAAAATAAAAAAGAGCAGTCTATAATACATAAACCATGTTCTCCTTTTTCCAATGAATCCTCAGCATAAAGCATACTGATGTACATCAGTAGATCATAGCACAATTAATTCAAATTTAAAGGTGGTATCCGTAGGTTCAGATCACAAGGTTGAACATTCTCACTGCACAACTGGTTTTCTTAACAAGAACATCTACTGATAAGGGAATTTAAACAAGCTAGCATTCAATGATTTTACGAACGTAAATAGAATTAAATTTAAGAAAGTCTATACAGTAGCAATATTTCATTTACAGAGGTCTATGCATCTTTACCCAGAAACTGAATGCAAACTTCAATAACCTATTCCGCAGAAAAAAAATGAACACAAACTGGGTCGTTACCATATTGAGACAGGTACAAACATGATGTTATCGACTTGTCGTTGCGGTGCACTGCTAAGTCAGAACCGAATGCAAGCTGTTACCGAATTGAACGCTCGCAGCAGGCCTACGTTCTAACAACAGCTTGTGGAGAGATTTCCCTAGTTGCCGAATAGGAAAATGAGGCACGCGTGACGTAAACGATTCGCCGACATGGGGAGAAACTGTCCTAAGAGCAATAGACCAAGCTTTGTCGCCTTAACACATCCCTGCTAGCAACGCGAAGGAGAAAACTGAAATCAATCTGTGATACTTTCCTTCCACACCCGAACATCAACAACTCCGAACTTTCCTCTTCTTCAAAATCTGCACATGAAACAAAAATAGGCAGCAGGGTTGCCTTTCACAAAACCCACACCTTCACATAATTTATTACTCTAGATTACCATCAAAGTGCAAGCAGCAATGTGAACACACACTACCCTAACAATAATAACGCCATAAAAACTTGTTCGAGACCAAATCACAATACGTCAATGCAATAGCAAAACCAGACACAATCGCGCATCAGTTTACAGATTGCTTATTGCATCCTGATGTGTTATTGCTACTATTTCTGAACCCGGCTGTTACGTCACTGCAAGCCGTGGATGTCGCATCCTAGCTGGGAGCAGATACGAGAGCATGCGAGGTTGAGCTCAGCTGTAGACCGCGAATAATGATTTGATGATGCCACTGTTGTTGCCATTGTAAGTTGCGACATCATAAACACAAAATCGAAGTCGTTGTTGTAGAACTGCTTGATATTCAAATCTGAAGTGAGTCACGGCTGAAAGATTTTATGACAGGCCAGCAACAACATCAACATCCCTAGTAGCTTGATGATGGAAATTAACTAAAGTGAGTATGGACAGTAACGACAACATTCTCAATGGTAGAGCCGAGGTAAACTTCAGAAATCTCACACATCTCCATCAGAACCGTTTGAAGAAATCTCTTCAGCTTGCAAATTGTTTATCTTCAATCCTCACCTCGTCACTAATCAAGCCAAGTTTCCAGATTTGAGTCGCCGTTATTTCTGCGAGCTATGGAGTTGCTGAACCGAATTTGAAGGCTTTTGGTGTTCATCCCAATCTTCTACATGATCCAGATACAATCCCTTGCAGTGTAATTTTTAGCTTCTACATTTACTGGTATTGAAGGTGGAACAAGTTAATGGTGTAAAATACGGCCACATATTTGCTATTGATTCATCACTGTCTTCTCTTATTGTTTCTCTGATGGTTTTGTGAGTGATACTTCGAAGAAATTGATGGCGGTTCGCACGAAGGTTGCTTTCGTTGATGCGGATTTAGAAGAGTGAAGTGAGCACTGGGTTTCACTTTTTTGGAACCCTTTCACCGAGAGAGAATGGAGATCTACGTGTTCTGTTGGGGTTATATGAAGTGGTGAAGGTTTTGATGGGGCGGAGTTTGATCGTCGGCGCCGAAAATAAGGTGGTTGGGTCACCAGATGCATGGGAAGAAAGTATTGAGAATGACGGTGTTGCGGTAAAGTGGAAGGTGGGTGAAAAAGTGGACGATGATGGTGATGATAGTAAGCGTTAGTTTATGGAGGATGAAAAATTGAAGGAGAAAGAGGAGGTTGATGACGATGGGTATTCTAGTGAGGGAGAAGGGGTTACGGCGCTTCGTCGCTAGGGTTTGGGGCTCGTGGGCGGCCGTTTTCGCTGGAAGAGGATGGACAATAACCAATTGATTTTTTTAGGGTTTTCAAAGGGGCTGATGAACAGTGCCCTCCTTTTCTTTAGGGTTTTGTTCTACCCCTTTTATTCTGACCGAAACCCTAATAATTCATCTCTCAAGTCTCTAACGGGCTGCAAGTAATGGGCCATGTCCTAATCCAACTTCTTTTCTTTTTTTTAATAAATTTTTCAGCAATTAATCAATTAATTAAGAATAAACAAAGATTAACAATATAAATCCATAATTAAAATATTAACTAACATGACTAAAAAATAAAATAATATTCACAAAAAAAAGGGAGTCCTTAGGCCACATGTCACATCTTAATTGGTTAAAAAAAGTAAAGTTTGGAAAATGCCCGATTTCAGATGGACACATGTCTAAACGGCATGAAACGATAATGCGAAAACATTTACCAAAAGGGGAGGACAAATTTAGGGTGTGACAGATGCCCCTATCTAATCGTCTTAAACATAGGAAAATGAACTGCATTAGCGTTCATATTCCTGAGGTAGAAGTCAATTAGATATGAAGAAGACCCTGAATTTGTCCGAAAGAAAAAAGAGATGTTTGAGAATTGAAAATACTTGATAAATGTAAACCTCGAAGTAAACTGTAAATAATTAGCAAAAGGCCGTCATCCCCAAAAGGATGATGGAATGAAACACACACGGCTACTACCAACAAAAGGATGGTAACGCAACACAATCGCACAATCTGACATTAATGACCATGAAAAAACCCCCACCAAAAGGATGATGGAGTGAAACACACGCAAACAATATCGCACAATCTATCACCAATTCAAGTGACAGACCCGCCACCAAAAGGATGACGGAGTGAAACACAAACAAATATCGCACAATCTGACACCAATCCAAGTGACAGACCCCCCACCAAAAGGATGACGGAGCGAAAACACAAACAAACTATCGCATAATCTATCATAAATGATTATGATAGACCCCCCACCAAAAGGATGACGAAGCGAAACTCACACCAGCCACTACCACCAAAAGGATGATAGGGCAAATACAATCGCACAATCTGACATCGACGAAATGCCAGACCCACCACCAAAAGGATGACGGAACGAAACTCACACCAGCCACTACCACCAAAAGGATGATAGGGCAAACACAATCGCACAATCTGACATCGACGAAATGCCAGACCCACCACCAAAAGGATGACGGAGCGAAACTCACACCGGCCGCTACCACCAAAAGGATGATAGGGCAAACACTATCGCACAATCTGACATTAATGACCATGACAGACCCCCCACCAAAAGGATGATGGAGTGAAACACACGCAAACAATATCGCACAATCTATCACCAATTCAAGTGACAGACCCCCCACCAAAAGGATGACGGAGTGAAACTCACACCGACCACTACCACCAAAAGGATGATAAGGCACACACCATCACACAATCTGACACCAATCCAAGTGACAGACCCCCCACCAAAAGGATGACGGAGCGAAACTCACACCGGCCCCTACCACCAAGAGGATGATAGGGAAAACACAATCGCACAATCTGACATCGTTGAAATGCCAGACCCACCACCAAAAGGATGACGGAGCGAGACTCACACCGGCCACTACCACCAAAAGGATGATAGGGAAAATACAATCGCACAATCTGACATCGACGAAATGCCAGACCCACCACCAAAAGGATGACGGAGCGAAACACACACCAGTCACTACCACCAAAAGGATGATAGGACAAACACAATCACACAATCTGACATCGACGAAATGCCAGACCCACCACCAAAAGGATGACGGAGCGAAACACACACCAGTCACTACCACCAAAAGGATGATAGGACAAACACAATCGCACAATCTGACATCGACGAAATGCCAGACCCACCACCAAAAGGATGACGGAGCGAAACACACACCAGTCACTACCACCAAAAGTATGATAGGACAAACACAATCGCGCAATCTGACATCGGCGAAATGCCAGACCCACCACCAAAAGGATGACGGAGCGAGACCCACACCGGCCTCTACCACCAAAAGGATGATAGGGAAAACACAATCGCACAATCTGACATCGACGAAATGCCAGACCCACCACCAAAAAGATGACGGAGCGAAACACACACCAGTCACTACCACCAAAAGGATGATAGGACAAACACAATAACACAATCTGACATCGGCGAAATGCCAGACCCACCACCAAAAGGATGACGGAGCGAAACATACACACAGGTTACTATCACCAAAACGATGATAGAACAAACACAAATTGAAGGCTACCAACACCAAAAGGGTGCAGGCTAGGTTGAACCGACGAAGTTCGGCTATCACCAAAAGGATGATAGTAAGGCAATTGACAACAGTCACACTTGCCGAATACAACTCATTGGGGAATACCCAAGAGGAAGATTGGGTTGAAATGAATCAGGGGGGACGACCACTGACTTGCTTGGAGTTCGTAATTGTTGAAATGATTTCATGGTTACGCCCATGAATTCTGAAGAGGATGCTCCTGACTGGACTGAGTTTGTCTTGATGTCTTGGTTTGCTCAATAAAAGATTGAACAACTTTGTGAGGAACGCTCACGGTTTTGCTAAAGATGCCCCTGCTCGGGTTGGATCTTGTACTGAACTTGGATTTGCCCAGCAAAAGGTTGAACAACTTCGTGGAGAGCGCCCACGGTCTTGAATGGTATGCCCCTGGCTGAGATGTATACTAACTTGAAGATCTGATCAACCACGAGGTTGAAATACGTCATGGGAAATACCCCTGGAATTGAAAAGACTGCCCCCGACTAGGCTGAATCTTGCTTTGAATATTTTGAAACTTGGTGGGAGAAAACCACAATCGCAGAAGATTGCCCCTGACTGGGCTGATGATTGCTTTGAAGCTCTTGATATTCGTGGGAGAAATCCACGACCTTTGTGGAAGATGCCCCTGACCGGGCTGATGATGGTATTGGAGATCTTCGAGACTGATCCTGGACCTTGACTTGCATATATGCATGCTGGATGATAAACAATATTCCATATGAGTGGAAGTGCAAATGCAAATGCTGACGCGCGGAGATGCAATAGCTGGGGAAGTATGATACGATTAGAGTATGCATATGATGCAAGATGCTTATGATTGCGAATGCAATGCGTATGATGCACGTGATTGCAGACGGGTGATTGGAAATGTAGGTGGAGACGCCAGCGTGGTGGACTTTTGGTAGTTGCCAATACGGTTTGGACTTTGAGCGGTGGGAGGGATTGACTTCCTCGACACGCAGTTCGTTGAAGACGTCACGATTGAAGCAGAATATGATGCTCTGGATGCTCCAAGTCTGGGTACTTGGTGGTTTGCTGTAGGTTTGTTTCAGAGAAGGTTGCAACTCTACTTGTTGATTAGGGTAACTTGGCCCTGCCCCAGTCGAAATATGGTAATGATATGCCCCTGCTCGAGCTGTTTGAATGATTTGCCCCAGCCTGTGGGCTTTGAAATAATCTTGCTTCGTGTACGCCACTGAAAGTCAAGTTCCTCCTCGATTGCCCCTTGCTGGAGTGTCTTTGAATACCTAGCACTGATTTGCAAATGAAATTGTACATTCATAAATGGTAATATTAATGCAAAGTTCGATGCAAGATTTGAAAAACTGTCTTTTATTGAAGTGTCGTGACAGTGAGAAACGAATGGACCGTTAGCCCAAACATTGTGCTAGTTTTGACTGGTGTGAAAGATATATCAAGAGAAATGACACCAATGTTGATGATTAGAAATCATGTGAGGAGTCAGGTTACACAACCTTGCGACAATATGCTTTCAGAATAAACCTCGTCTCAATTAGGTCTTTCGAGGGTTGTAACGTGGTCTGGTTTACGGTTATGAAACAAAGGATGTTAGGCTCAAAGTATGATTTGTACCCACCCATTCTTCTTAACGATCCCCAGTCCTACGCTCAGTTAATTCTACACTTGTCTTGACGGTATAAACTTGATGGTTCAAGGTTTACTCGACGTGGCAATCACTTTATTTTTGTTTTCATGAATGTCAGTGACCCTTTTGATTTGAGTGGCCACTGAATATTATTTTGTTTTTGTAGAGGGTTTCGGGGTCCTCTTTTGCTTTTGTTTTTTATCCCTAACTTTTGCATGGATTGATCTTGCTTGTCAGATCCATCGGGATTGTCTTGATTTTTCCTAAGTCCCCTCTAAGGTGTTTGACTTATCAGGCTTTTGATGTTTTTTTTTTGGATTTTGTTGGAGGATTGTGACTGCCCTAGCATAGGTCATTGATGAACAACCGTCTTCTGGATTTTGCTTTGTTGATTCGAGTGCGGGGTTGAATTAACTGAACACTACCCTGCCCTAGGTTGAGTGTAAAGGTTTGAATATCCGAAGGAAACTACTACTCTTAGGCTCGAGGTGGTTTACTAGGGATTAACTCCTTATATCTCCAGTGTTTGGGGGATTGAAACAATGCCTGTACATCATTGATGAGATTCGGTCTGAAAGCATACGGTTTGCAATTATGGGTATCTCGCTTTCATCATCCTCCCTCAAATCATGCTAAACAACAATGAATAGAGTGGAGTGAATAAACATGTCGGTGATAAGTGAAAAATGAGTGAATACGACATAACTAATTCAAAACATGCATAAAAGATACATTAATGAAACCAAATACGAATGGCAATTGTTCAAAGCATACAGTACTTAAACACACAAGGACAAAATATAAGAAATGCGAAAGATTAAATGGCAGCATGACGGCCTTCTTCAGAGAATGGACTTGACTGGACTTGATCTGATGTTAGCACTAGTTGGCTGGCGGCATCGGGTCGTTGATGGCACTGAGATACTTCCCATCAAAGGTGAAAGCTTCCTTGTCAATCAGGTCTTGAATTTTGTGCTTGAGAAACCTGCAGTTCTCAATATTGTGACCTGGAGCGCCCTTATGAAACTCACAATGAGCATTCGCGTCATAATCAGCAGGAAGGACAGTTGGGGGAGCTAGATCTCTCGGGACGATAGCCTTTTTCTCCATCAGTTGAGCAAAGATATCTGCATATGTCATTGGAAGACTATCAAATACTCTATCTGGCTTCCATGTCCTGTGTTGATTTTGCTGGCGCGGCCGTTGAGCGGTTCGCTGTTCTGATTCCTTTCCAGTTATGGAGAGGGCTTCAAAGATCTGATCCATCTTTCTGTTGAGGAATTCCAGCTCCTTCCTGATAGCAACTTGTTCTTGCTGAATCTGCTCCATTGTTCGTCTTGTATTGGCTCTAGTTGCGTACTGGTGTCGAGGAATCAACTTGATTTACTGGAGAAGAAGGAACGGAGACATGAGATTTTGTTGAAGGACTGGAAATGCAAATATGCACAACATATGAAATGCAATGCAAATGATATGCAAGATGCAATGCAAGATACAAGATCCAGGATCACAGGATCACAATCAAACAATCTCTGAAGCTGGTAACTGTAATAGATAAGTGTTGCACCCTAAAATTTGACCAACCGATTCTCCTATCTGACTCGTGGTTTAAATTCATATTCGCAAATCATACGCATGATATTTGTGCACAAACAGAGGATATCAGGGTTACAGCTTGATTTTCGGCTATCAGATACGGCAGATCCAGTCCAGATCACCAGGGTTTTATTTTCGGGAAATTGTGCGCTCCTCGGTGATTTTTAGCTTGCATAGTGATTTTGGGGATATTCTGATGCCCGTGGCTCTCTGTTCGATTCGATTTGGTCTCGTGCGCTCTTTTATGGTGGTCATTTGTATTTGTCTGCATTTTTAGGGTTTTAATAGACTTTTGTGGATTTTAAATAGGCTCTATAGATTTTTCTGGATTTTAAATAGATTTTTGTATTTTTAATAGTTTAATTCTTTTTTTTTAGGATAATATAGATTTTTCTAGAATATTAATTGAGTTTTTGAATTTAATTTTAGATAAAGAATATAGTTTTGTTTTTCTTTTATAGAATTTAAATAAGTAATATAGTTTTTA
Source organism: Lathyrus sativus (assembly GCA_963859935.3). Taxonomy (NCBI): domain Eukaryota; kingdom Viridiplantae; phylum Streptophyta; class Magnoliopsida; order Fabales; family Fabaceae; genus Lathyrus; species Lathyrus sativus. The sequence goes on from OZ012741.1 coordinate 281,145,460, forward strand.
GAATTGTTAATAGGATTTAATAGCTTTTTTTCATAATGTAGGATATTATTAGTATTTTTTAGAATTTAAATAGATTTTAAATTTTAAGTCATTTTTTAGAATATTAGATAAATGAATAGATTTTTCATTTTATAGAAATAAATAGATTTTTCATTTTATTTTCTTTTATAAATAATATAGGTTTTATTAGAATAATTTTCAGATTAGTGGATCTATTAGAATATTATTAGATTAGTTTCAGATTTAATTAATTGAGTATTAGTTAGTTAATTAGGTTAGTTGTTAGTTATTTTGATTGGTTTAATGTTTTTAATTCAATTCAGTTTTTTTTTAAGTTTTTGGCCATTTTTTCGTATTGGGCCCAGTTCAGTTCGCAGGTCAGAGGTCCATTTCGCAGCCCAACTCATCCAGAAAATCCAGAAATTATCCAGCATAATCCAGCTAATTCCAGCAGTGTCCAGATCATTCTAGAACGTTCCAGGGAAACTCTCAGAGTATAAATGCAGCTCGCCACGTGTAGATCAAGGGCTGGCCCACGTTTCACTCACGCTGCACAACACCTCACAACTCAGAAACCCTCTCCTCACGCCACGTCGCCCCAGCTGGCTACCACTATCTCTCCCTCTCTCTCTCCAAGCCACGTGCCTCGCCTGCACCGTTCCCTCTGCCACCTGCCATCACCACAGATCACCACCTGAGTTTCGCCGGAGAAGCCACCGGCCGGCATGCAAGCCCCGTCCGGCCACCCTTAACACCGCCGTCCTCGCCGGAAACTGCAACAAAACCCAGAATCCTCCAAACACCTCCGATCTTCATCTTGCTCCTCCGTCCATCATTCATCATCCCCTCGCCGGAGACATCTACCGTCGCCGGAAAACTCATAGCTTGCGCCCAGAACCTTCATCCAGTTTTCCAGAACGTCATCGAACCTTCATCTTCATATACTTTTTCCAGAACGCATCCGTCTCCATCGTGCTTCAAGAAGTTTTCCAGAACATCACCCAACGTTCATCGCTCATCTGGAATTTCCAGAAGACTCCTTCAACTAACGAACAAGATCCATCAGCTCCGGAACCATCGTCTTCATCAGTCCTTGCAATTTTCTTCCCAGATCTTCATAGAACTCATTGAGTTCTTCATTGTTCGCCCAGAAATCTCCAGAACGCGAAGAGGCGCCTCCATAGCAATCCAACTGGTCCTTCAAGAACGTTACAACGCTGTTCGTCGCCCTCAACAGATTCAAGATTCTCCAGTTCTTCATCATTCGTCAGTAGATCCAGGAATCATCAAATCGTGTCAACACCTCCAGGTTCTTGCTTCTTCCAACTCTTCTTTTAAATGTTTGGATTACGAAATCTGTTAGCAGTTGTGTTAGCATTTAGGATTAGGGGTTTTCTGATAGTTTAAACGAAGGGGATTTTGGTGAGATCTGGGATTTGAGGTTAGGTTTTAGTGGAGATTTCATGTGAGAGGTGTGAAGGTTCTTTGGGGTTTTCTGGAGATAAGTTGCAGAGAGGGTGAGGAAGACGAAGGTTGAAGACGGCTAGGGTTAGGATGAACAGTAATCTGTGTTGAGAGGAGAAATTAGGTTTTGTTGATTAGGGTTTCTGGCTAGAGTTTGGGCTGGGTGCAAAGCCCAAACGCGTGTTGCTGAGTCACGCCCCCCATTTGCTCAATCCCCCCCCCCCTGGCGTGTGAGAGACAGAGTGATGTTGATTTGGGCCTTAGGCCCTAATGCTATCCACACCCCCCTGGGCATAAGCCCAATGAGAAACAATATGGAAAGCCTGCTAGTCTGCACCCCCTTGTGCGTTTTTTTCCTTTATGTTTTTATTAGTTTTTTTTTGATCTCATATGGGCTTAACGAACCTGCTATGCGCACCACCCCTCAACGCAGCCCAATGCAATAATAACTGGAAATCATTGCTGTTAGCCCCCCCCCCCCTCCAATGTTATTTCAATTTTGTTTTTTTTCAATTTCTTTTATTTCTTTGCATATTAGAAAATTCATAATAAAATGAAAATGATTGATTTTTAAATTCTTCTTTTTTCTACCATTTCATCATAATGTCTAGAAAATCATATAAAAATAAAAATGCCATTTTATTTTTGTTTGATATTTTTGGTATATTTTCCATTTTAATGACTTTTTTTAATATTCTTTAGTGCATGCATATCATTAGAAAATTCATAAAAAATAGTAGATTTAATCAAATAATTCCATTCTTTTTTCTGTAGACTCGTAATTCAATGTAGAATTTTATAGTGCAGAAACATTAGCTTAATCATGCATTTTCAGTTTAATTGCATTTTTTGTTTTGCTTTGATATTGAATAATTGGTTTGTGGATATGTCTGTGTTGCTGATTTTAGTTCTTTCATCTGGTAATGAGTTTTGTCCTGATTTTTTAGTATGTTGTCATAGAGCCGTGTAGGTTTCCCATTGATTTTTGATAGATTTTTGTAGGATGTTCTGATATGTTTAGTCTGAGCTTGAGGATAGGAGAAGTCTTGATGACTTCTGACTTTGAAGTTCAACTGTGGTTGAACTTCAGAGATAGTTGCTTGAAGTTTGATGGCCTGTGGGTTCTTCTCAAAGATGGGAGCTGATTGAGGTCCTGTTGGAGCTTGCGAGGATGCATTGGATCGAGGCTTAGTCTAGAAGCTTGTTCTCTGTTTGTGAGGTTCGAGATCCTGAAGTTTGAAGGGAGTTTATGGTACTTTCCTGAGGAAGGCACTATGAATGACTTTCATTCTTTCTTCTCACCTCTTTCTTAAGTATCCAATGATGTTGGAGCCAACTTGTGAGTTTAATTTCTCCTGAGGAGGAATGTAAACTGATCACATGTTGTTGAGCCACATGGGATACGATTCCTAAGTGGAAGCCTCCTAGTACTTTCCTGAGGAAGGTCCTAGGGGTCTATTCACTTAGTTCCATTAGTTTATCTAGGATTTCTCAAGTATCCAATGATGTTGGAGCCAACTTGTGAGTTTAATTTCTCCTGAGGAGGAATGTAAACTGATCACATGTTGTTGAGCCACATGGGATACGATTCCTAAGTGGAAGCCTCCTAGTACTTTCCTGAGGAAGGTCCTAGGGGTCTATTCACTTAGTTCCATTAGTTTATCTAGGATTTCTCAAGTATCCAATGATGTTGGAGCCAACTTGTGAGTTTAATTTCTCCTGAGGAGGAATGTAAACTGATCACAGTTGTCGAGCCACGTAGGATACGATTCCTAAGTGTCAGCCTCCTAGTACTTTCCTGAGGAAGGTCCTATGGGTCTGTTCGCTTAGTTCCCTTAGTGCATATAGGTTTTCTCAAGTATCCAGTGATGCCGGAGCCTTCATGTGAGTTTAATTTCTCCTGAGGAGGAATGTAAACTGATCACAGTTGTCGAGCCGCATAGGATATGACTCCTGAGTAGTAACCTCCTGGTACTTTCCCGAGGAAGGCACTATGAGTTTGCCTGCTTAGCTCCCTTTCTTTGGTAAGCTTGTTCTGAAGCTTGGAGACTGGGATTGATTCCTCTTGCTTAGGGTTTTGATTAGAGTTGGCTTAGATTTTTGCTTAAGGTGTTGCATAGAGTTTTGTTTAGAGATAGATTAGGAGCTTGTTTCAGGTTAGCTAGCCTTCTCTTTGTACTGTTTGACTTGTGTGATGTTATGTTGCATTAGACTTAGGTGTTCATCTAGATAGTTCTGAGTAGGTGCATCTTAGAAGTAGACTTTGTGTGCATGAGAAGTTGAGGTGGTCCTCCTTCTGCTTGTTTGTTATTGCGTGGCTTTGCTTGTTGGTACTTGGTAGAGCTGAGCTCCCTTACCTCTGTGGTTTGCGGCCTTCGTGCCTTGTTTGTTTAGTTGTTGCATTCATGCATATTTTCAGTATTCCTTTACTTTGCAGTATTTCCCGTTTGTCGTTTAGTCCTGTTGCCATGATCCCTTAGGAGCTCTGACTTCTCCGCTGCGGAGTCGTTATGATAGACATTAGGATGGTCAACCAGGTGTGATAGCAATAGGTAGATTCCCCTGTTTTTCAGCTATAGTTTTAGGGTGTCTTGTCCCTTTCCTTTCAGTAGGAGCTTTTGAGTAGCTTGATCCGTAGTTAGCCGAACTACAGCTGCTCTGATTCCTCGTACCAGACGAAGATATGTAGGCATAGGATGCGATATCCTAGCGAGCACACTAACGACTAACCTTTGTTCTCTCGCGGCTGTGCGATCGAGACTTCCCCGCTGACGACTAATTGTTATCCCTTTCTATTGCCCGAGCGCATTTGAGACCAGATCGTAGTTGTAGGTTCCCGAACCTTTAGGGCCAGTTTGTTTTCTCACTGCTGTGTGAGAGCCCCCTGTTTAGCCGTAGTTAGTCAAACTACGTTTGCTCTGATCTTCCATGCTGTGTAGAAGTACGTAGGCACAGGACGCGATGTCCTGGCGAGCAACCTTTTCCCCTTTTAGTCGTAGGTAGTCGAACTACGTTGACTCTGACTTTCCCATTGCACGAGGGAATACGTAGGCCCAGAACACCGTATGTTCTGTCGAGTCCTGTCCTTTTATTTTCTTTTCAGACCGACCATTAGCGTAGATAGATAAACACACCCTTTTCCTATAAACACCAAGCGAGGATCCCGTCGAGTACGACGGACGTGAGGGGTGTTAATACCTTCCCCTTGCGTAACCGACTCCCGAACCCAGACAATGGTTGCGATGACCTTGTCTTACCCTTATTCGTCAGGTTTTTCCGATCGTTTCCTTTCCCGCTCTGAGGGATAAATAACGAAAGGTGGCGACTCTTCTGTCATGCCGGCACCTTATTTTCGTGCAAGCGACAGCTGGCGACTCTGCTGGGGACTTATAGCATCTAGGGACTTTTCCCATCCCTTATGCTGGGACCGTTTCCCATCCCCTACGCGAGTCAATCCTAGCGCTTGGGTGTTTATTTGTTGGGTGTTGTGCATATGAGTTTTACCTTTCTGCACTTTACTTTTCTGTACCTTTACCTTTCCGCATTTATTTTCCAGCATTATATTATTGTGATTATTGCTGTGGGCAAGGGAGGTTACTGTGTGTGAGAAGCCGGACCTGGGCTTGAGTATGCACCTAGATATAGTTGTGGAGAGTAGTAGACGAACCTGTCTGCTGAGCAGGCACAGTTCCCTACGAAATCTACGCTCAGACGAGATTCTCGCAGAGGTGCTCCTTTCCGGTCCTGAGGATCTGAGGGGAGTCCAGACGTGGGGATTGTCGACTCTGGGGACCGATCATTTGGAAGTCAGCTAAGTGAGGCCTCTTCATGACTTGATGATGCCACTCCTTCTGGGAATCGTATCGTTATTCATGAAAGTCTGTGACGCTGATGACCGCATAGGATGCCGTACCTTTGTCCGTGGATTAGGTCTATCCTACCTGTGAGAGGGATCGGGTTATTGCAGGAAAACTGGCCTTCAAAAACCATGATTCAGTAGTTATCAGATGGTGTTCTTGGTTCATCTCCAGGTGTGTTGTTTGGATCAGATGGGTTTCTTATCTGAGGGTGATTCTATTATCAGATGGTTTTCTCGTCAGATACAGAAGTTCAGATGGTTTTCTTACCAGGGGATTTATATTTTGAGTATCAGATGATAGTTAGTGTCAGGAGGTTCTGATGACCGTGGTGGTTTTCTGTTCTTGATCACAGAGATATTCCTCTTCAGGCTACAGCATAGCCCCTTTGTTCGCAGATTGCATTATTTATCATATTGCATCATTGCATTACCATCTGCATTCAACTAACGTGTGTGTATTGCAGGTACATATTTTCCCTTCCTGTTCTGGTGTCTGTTCCTAGCAAGACATGGAAACCCTGAAGAGAGTATTGCCCTACAAGTTTCCATCTCCAGATATCAGTCTATTGTTAGAGTTGATTGCTATTGCTAAGAAGAGGGTAATGGGTGACTTCAGAAAGAGATATGGGAGGATTCTGACGTATGTTTATCAGCCATCATCCTACGAGACCAGCGGTGTCTATACTCTGTTACAGTTCTATGATGCGGAGCTCAGGTGTTTTGTATTTCCCGACTTTGTTTTGGCTCCTACCCTGGAGGAGTATTCTGCACTTCTGGATGTACCTATCCGCGAGCAGATGCCTTTCTATCGTACGGACGCTGAGCCTAATCTGGCTGAGCTTTCTGCCATCCTGTGCTTGAGAGAGTCTGAGCTGTCCGGGAAGATGATCAGAAGAGGGGATGTATGGGGATTTCCATTGGATGTCTTGGTAGAAAAGGCTCGGGAGCATGCCCAGAAGGGTAGCTGGAGTGTTTTTGACGTCATCCTTGCTGTATGTGTGTACGGCATCGTGCTGTTCCCGAACATTCCTGATTTTGTTGACTCAGATGCCTTCTATATTTTGGCTGCGAAGAACCCAGTTCCTACTTTGCTGGGAGATATCCACCACTCTACCCACTACCAGAATGAAAAGCGGCGAGGAAGGAATGTGTCGTGCTGTGTACCTCTCCTGTGCAGGTGGTTCACAAGTCATATGCCTAAATCGGGCCCTTTTGTCACCTCTATCGATTCTCTAGGATGGCCCGAGCGCCTGATGGGGTTGACTGCTGAGAACGTGGTATGGGTCAACGAAGAGGTATTCGGAGTTGAGGTTATTCTCAGGTGCGAAGGATTCCCGAATGTTCCGTTAATAGGAAGGAAAGGGTGTGTCAACTACAACCCTTCCTTATTGATCAGGCAATTTGGGTATGTACCTCAAGGAGCGCCAAAGCCCGAGGAGATACAGGAATCTCTGTATCTCACCGGGGCAATAGGGAAAGAGATACTGACCAAACTCGAGAAGGCATGGAAGAACTTGCACAAGAGAGGGAAGCCTTCAGGTAGCAGAGGGGATACTCGAGTTCCTGGCCCGTACGTGGAATGGATTTGTGAGCGAGCTGCGAAGTTCCTTATGCCTTATCCAGCGGTTCAGCCATTGCATCCTTCTCCGGTGGAGGAGCCTACCACTGTGGATATGCAGGTATTCAAGCAGCTGATGGCGGAGAAAGAAGAGCTAGCAAAGGCTAAAGAGGCTCTAGAGCAGGAGAATGCCCAGCTTCGTCATGAAAAGATTGAAACAGGATATGTTTCTAAGCAACAGGCCGAAACTCTGAAACATCTGAAGACTACGCTATTGGAATTGACTGAAACCAAGAAGCGTCTGGAGTTAGATGTAGACTCAGTTAGTAGTGTGCTGGCCACTAAGAAGCAGGAGCTGGAAAGGGCCTACACGAAGCTAGCCAAGTTCAGAGAACACTGGGATCTCACTATGACCAAGCGCAAAGAGCGGGAAGAAGAGCTGAAGACGCAGGTAGCTCAATTAGAAGAACAGGTCCAAGTGAAGACTGAAGAGCTTGAAGAAGAAGCCTGCCGCCGATACGAAGCCGAGCGCAAGCTGACAGATGCCATGAAGAATTTGGAAGATTTCCAGCATAGAGCAGATGCCAAGAGACCCAAACCTGGGGGCGGTGCCAATGATAAGGCTTGGGAAGACTTTGTCAGAGACATCCAGGGGACGGTCAGGAAGAGGGATCGGCTGATAGAAGGTTTGATTTATCAACCAGATCATGCAGAGACAAAGAAAATGGTCGAGGACTTCCGCAACCATACCCGTATTTGATTTCTCTCTTGTATTCCGTTGTGTTGAGATCACCACCAGGCATGTTGGCTGGGATCTTCCTTATCATATCAGCTGTATGAAGCATAGTTATGTAACCTCTTGACAAGACAGTTATTCTAATAAATATATGAGGGTTTTTCCAAATATTGTCTTTATGGTTTATCTCGTCTTGCTACCACTGACACTGGAATTGGAGGGGAAATATCTCCAATGCACACATGCACGTTAGCATTTTTTCTTGTATTTCTGTTTGCATAAATCATACTGCATAGCATTTCTCTAGCAGGTCAGAGCACTTATCCAGCCTTTGTTTTCACCAGAAAGTGATTCTCGGGGAATTGTCTGAGGCAGAAGTGGAGTGTTGAAGACGACCAAGGGGCTGAAGCAGAGTTGAGCAGAATCGAGCAGTGTAGTCAGTTACAGGTAATCGATAGCTATGTCTGAAGGCAATTTCCAGGCTCCTAACGCCTTGACAAGGGTTACTATGGTGTCCAACCATCAGTATGATTCTATGGAAGGCTTCCCGCAAGCGAACAATCTTACTGCAGACCAAGTTGTGCAGCCTACTGTCCAGAACTGAGATCGACATGAGCAATTTGTTGCCCGAAATGAACGTTATCCTCCTGCTAACAGTCAAGGTGTTGCTTTCCCTGTGATGAATTACCGGAGAGATATTCCAATGGCTGGGATGGTAGATCCAAGAGATCTTGAAAAGGATAGAAGATTCCGAGCGTTAGAAGAAGGTATGAAAGCCTTAGAAGCGAAAGATGTCGTTAACCTGGATGCTGTGGCCATGTGTTTGGTTCCTGATCTGGTGTTGCCGTACAAGTTCAAAGTGCCGGAATTCGAAAAGTACACGGGAGATAGCTGTCCGAAGCTGCATTTGATGATGTTCTGCCGAAGGATGACTTCGTTTGTGCGAAATGACGAGCTAATGATCCATTGCTTCCAGTATAGCCTGACTGGGGCATCCTTAAGGTGGTATGTGCAATTAGAGAGTAATCAGATTCGAGCATGGGTGGATTTAGCCAGAGCTTTCATGAAGCAGTACGATTACAACCTGGATTTGACTCCTAGTCTCGTAGATCTGCAAGAATTATCTCAGGCGGAGAATGAATCGTTCAGAGGGTATTTGCGAAGATGGAAAGAATTGGCTGCTAGTGTTCAACCACCGCTTCCGGAAAGAGAAATGGTTGACATCTTCTTGGGTACTCTAAAAGGCCATTATTTTGACAAATTGTTCAGTTGCACAAACTTTGTGGGCCTGATGAGACTGGGAGAGATTGTTGAGAGAGGACTCAGGAGTGGAAAGTTTCGAGATGTTCCTTACGTCCCAGTTGATAAGATTGAGTCAGTTGTCAGTTCTCAAGAAGAGTGGGAAGGAGATGACGCCACCTCAGAATCTCTAGCATCTCAGGATCAGTTTTCAGACACTTCAAGTCAATGGTCATCTTATCGCCGATCGCGTCAGCACGCCCCGCGAAGACCAAGGAAACCTGAAAGGCAGTTTACTCAGCTACCGGTGTCGTACAGTCAGTTGTTACCAGATCTGGTCAAAAGTGGATTGATAGTGCCGAAAGAGACTAAGCCGGTGATTCCACCGTATCCTCCAGGTTTTGATGCCAGCGCCCGCTGTGAGTACCATGTTGGGGCACAGGGGCATTCAACAAATGATTGTAAGGTGCTTAGAAGTCAGGTTCAAGATCTGTTAGACTCTAGCCGTATTTGCATCACTCCTCAGGGTTTGGTTCAGATTAATGAGTTTCCATCATCCAGTTGTGTGGGTTCGTCAGTTAATGTCATGGAAGACTCCACAGGAAGTGTGTGCTCTGAAGATTGTCAATCAGAGAGTTCAGTTGTGTGGGAGAAGTTTCTAGAGGTTTTTGCGCCGGGTGTCGCATCTGTTTTCTCTGCTTAATCCGTTTAGCTTTTGTGCACTAGTGTCTGCCGACCACCACCAGGATTGTTGGCTGGGGTCATTGTATTCATACTCATTTGTGCTTACGTGCTGCTTTTGTTGGTTGTACATATGTACGAGATGTTCGTCTGTGTGCTTATAGCTTGAGTTTCTCTTTATCTCGTTATGAATATGTGTTTGCTTGCTGCATTGCGTTATCGTTTAACAGGTACATCAGAACCGTGGGTCTCATTTCCTCATCGTCTCAGTTTGTTGATGGAACTCCTTCAGAGATATGGAACAGAATCAGTTTGACTTGATTGAAGTCCGAAGCCAGCTGGGGCAGATGATGAGAGACATGCAGGAGATGCGTCTGGAGCAGAAGATTCTCAAGGAGGAGAACAGTCAGCTGAAGACCCAAGTGAGCTTGATCATGGAAGTAGTCAAGAATGTGCTTAGGAAAGAAGACGATCAACTATTTGAAGCCGCAATGAAGAAGCTCGTGCCACCCGTGCATGTGGAACCTGAGCAGCAGCAACAGAAGATGCATCCGGCTCAACGGAAGATTCAGGAGGGGAAGCCAAAGAGAATATTTGAGGCGCCGCCTGTGACATATGCTGAGCTCTTGCAGACGTTATTGAGATTTAATCTGGTTGAGAAGAGAACGTTGGAACCACCAACGAGAGTGTTTCCTCAAGGGTACGATGCCAGTAAGCAATGTGAGTTCCATTCTGGGGCACGCGGACACGACATCGAGGGTTGTCATGCTTTTAAGCACAATGTTCAAGACCTGATTGACTCGCGCGATATTGAATTCACGCCGGGCGGCGTAGCTGTGCGTATTGCTCCTGCCTCAGTCGATGCTAAGATGACAGATGTTTCTAAAGCTGCAGTGGGTCAGAAGCGTATCCTGGACTCCATGGTGTCAGAATCTCCAGGCCCACAACTGTTGCCTATTCCTGGGGCAGATCTGAGAAAGAAAATGGCTAAGCATAAGGAGGGCGTTAATCAATACATTGAAGGTCAAGAAACCGATGTTGCATTTGATACGAAGGGTGTTCAAGAGTCAACCCGATACCAGCAGCCGCAGCCTCAGCAGCAGAATAATCAGGGGTACAAAAGATATCAGAATCGGGCTCCCCTGGCAAGCCGTCATTTGGAAACTCCTCCTATGCCATATGCACAACTTCTGCAAACGTTGCTTCAGCTCCAATTGGTTCACAAAAGGACGATGGCTCCCTTAACAGGGGCACCGCCACCGGGGTATGATGCCAATGCTACTTGTGAGTTCCATACTGGGGCACCAGGCCATACGGTTGAGAATTGTAAAGCTTTTAAGCACAAAGTGCATGATCTACTTGATAGTGCAGCAATCAGCTTCGGGCAGAAAGGTCCCCAAATCATCTGAATGAAGGAGGAAGGGCTCTATAATTTGGTTGAGTCGTTGAAAGCAGATCAGGACAACATCGAATTGTCTCTAATAAAGATAGCTGGTTCAGCAGCAGGACAAATGTGAAAGCCCGGCTCTCGGAAGCTAGCATTTTTCTTTGTTTTATCTTGTCATTTCTTTACATTTGTAGTTGCTTTCCTGTTTGAATTTGTAATCTTGTTTGTAAAACTTGTTGTTTTCATTCAATTGATGATAATGAAATAAATATGCATGTTTTGACTAAGTCCATTCGTGTTCACTAACTGTTTTTACAAATGTCCAACGCTTGGTTAAGAAGAATTTGGGGAGGATGACGAAAATGACCGACATGCAACTGCCGATATTGTATGCTTTTTGAGATAAAACCTGTTGATGATGTACAGGCATTGTTTCAAATCCCTAAACACCGGAGATATAAGGAAGATAATCCCTTGTTAACCCCTTTGAGCCTTGTAGTAGGAGTTCTTTCTGTGAATGAAAAACCCTCAATCTTAACCTGGGGCAGGGTAGGTGTTAGCTAATTTGACCAAGCGTCCAAATTGCAAAAGGAGTGTTCGTTCGAGGATCAATCACGTCCCTAGAGGTCGTGCCTAAAAGACCACAATGGTTCAGTCAAGAGTGGGACAGCCACATCATTCCCCAAAGAGTCAGACAACCAGTGTCACACGACTTGTTCAAAAGAAAAAACGAAGAAAAAAAAAAAGAGAATCAAAAGCCCGCTAAGTCAAGAAAACTTCAAAACAAATGACTTAGGCAAAAAGGAGGGCATCCCGCTGGACTTAAAAAAATCAAAAGAAACTCAAAAGGAGTCAGTCCAGGCAAAAGTTAGGGATATGAAAAGAAAAAGATGAAAAGGATCAAAAGAAAAATCCTCGATGGAAATACGAGTCGTGTGACCTCAAGTGTCAAAGACGAAAAGTGAGTGGCTGTCACTCCAAAAACTCATAGTTTCTCGAACCATCATTCCTGTCTTTCAACCTCTGAGAGGTAAGCGCTAAGGTTGAATTAGCTGAACGTAGGATGGGAGAACATCAAGGAGAATGGGTGGGTTAAAATAAACTTTGAGCCTTTATCCTTTATTTCAAGACCGTGAACCTGACCACGTTACAACCTCCAAAAGTCCTAATTGAAGCAGGTTGTTTCGAAAGCATACTCCGGTAAAGGTCGCGTCGATTCTGACTCCTAAAAAGGCTCCTCTTACCATGTTGGTACGGATGTTGATATTCTTGATAAATGTTTTGTGCATTATATGCTATAAACTGTTTTTCCTTTTCCCAGTGAACAGATTGGATGTCAAAGTTGTCATATGTGTTGCATTAATACATCTGTTACGCAGAACAACTTGTTTTACTTGCGAGTAAGCGCTTGACAGCAGAAAAGCTTCCTACGGTGGAAAGTATGGTCAAGACAGAATGCAGAACGCCCGAGTTTTCCGAGAGCAGGGGCAAGCTATTATCGTAGTCCCCAGTCAGGGCAGCCTTTCGAAATCAGTTATCCTGGGGCAATCAGGTTGAGATTCAGGCAAATACGGCGTAGTCAGGGGCACTACTCTGAATCAAATAATCTGGGGCAACGTCGATGCAGTCAGGGGCAGGCTGTCTTAAGAGCGCAGAGTTTGTTCTTTATTCGAGGAGCATTTGATGTGAAGCGTCTCTCCGAGGTTCAGAATGCTGGGGCATTTCGTATCAGACCATCAGGGTACAGATCTGCAGATTTCCTTTCAAGGACTATCCCCACGGAGGTCCCGTAGGCTGGGGCATATCAGAAGAGAAAGGATTGACTTCTCCGTATCAGCAGGGTCGTTCAGAGGTATTCGAGCAGATTTAGCCAATTCTTCGAGAACGAGACGAATGCGGGAAGTCGTGTCAACTAAAAGGCTGCGTATTCAGATAGAGTGTTTTCCAGCGTCAGTCGTACCTGACCCATCATAGGTAGCCAAAAAAGCATGGATCCGTGTTGGAGATCGCTGTGAGGCCCATCCGTGTTGGCGCATCGGTTTCCAGATCCGAGCTTCGTCAGTACGCGGGAAGACTCCCTCCATTTTCTCCAGCAAAGTCCAATTTGTCATTGGCATGGGTCAGCTATCCCCAGAGGAGTCCAATCCTACTCGGCACATCTGCTATTTCGCAGCAGAGTTATATTCACCAGCAGGGCATTACTTCGTCAATGATGTTCGGTTAAGTTCCCAATATCCCCAGCGGATTTGATTTCACTCTCCCAGCATTTATTTTGCTGGGATAATCCTGTGATATCCGGTTTATCCCCAGCGGAGTTGGCTTAGTCCTCAGCATTTATTTTGCTGAAGTGGTTTTCTGTACCCAGCTTTCTCCAACAGCTCGAGCCTGCATTAGCATACTGCATGCATCATCATATTTGCATCATACCTGCATGACATTTTCAAAATGCGTAGCATTTCCATCCTGAATGGAGCATTACGCCGTAGAAAGATTAAAGCATATGCATATGCATACGAAGCATAAGTCAGGTTTTCTGCCAGCCTCCCATGGCGCGTGAATTACTCTGTGATCAGTACAGGAGCAGTGTTCAGACAATTCAGCGGATTATTTGTATTCCAGATCATACAATAGTTGTGCTTTGATCAGTCAGTCATCTGATGTCGACATACTTTTCTTCCCGTCAATTCATATTGATGATGTGTTCCTCCAATAAGTGGATTTCTCCGTCTATCATTAGACGTATTGAGTACGAATGTGGTTTTCTTTCCGTCTATCCTTAGACGATGTGAGTATGGAGATTAATGTTGTCCTCCCGTCCATCTTTGGACGATGTGAGTATATTTCTCGTCCTGCCTATCAGTAGGCAATGTGAAAAGATCAGGTATTTTGTTGCAGCCCTCGGGTTTTGTTATATGGGGTATCACAAGTAATGGGTATTCAAATCAGGAGTTCTTTATCAGTTGATTGATCAGTTTGATGCCGTAATGACTGGGCTCGGTTCAGGACTTTATTCCCCAAGCAGTTTACAGTATATTCTCGCGGTTGGCAAATTTTCGGGTTTTATTTGTATTCAACCGCCTCGTACCTCCGAATGTTTGAAGGATGAGCGCTCTTCAAACCCTTCAGGTCCAAGTCGCTTGAATAGGGGCAGCTGTTGCACCCTAAAATTTGACCAACCGATTCTCCTATCTGACTCGTGGTTTAAATTCATATTCAGACGCATGATATTTGTGCACAAACAGAGGATATCAGGGTTACAGCTTGATTTTCGGCTATCAGATACGGCAGATCCAGTCCAGATCACCAGGGTTTTATTTTCGGGAAATTGTGCGCTCCTCGGTGATTTTTAGCTTGCATAGTGATTTTGGGGATATTCTGATGCCCGGGGCTCTCTGTTCGATTCGATTTGGTCTCGTGCGCTCTTTTATGGTGGTCATTTGTATTTGTCTGCATTTTTAGGGTTTTAATAGACTTTTGTGGATTTTAAATAGGCTCTATAGATTTTTCTGGATTTTAAATAGATTTTTGTATTTTTAATAGTTTAATTCTTTTTTTTTAGGATAATATAGATTTTTCTAGAATATTAATTGAGTTTTTGAATTTAATTTTAGATAAAGAATATAGTTTTGTTTTTCTTTTATAGAATTTAAATAAGTAATATAGTTTTTAGAATTGTTAATACGATTTAATAGCTTTTTTTCATAATGTAGGATATTATTAGTATTTTTTAGAATTTAAATAGATTTTAAATTTTAAGTCATTTTTTAGAATATTAGATAAATGAATAGATTTTTCATTTTATAGAAATAAATAGATTTTTCATTTTATTTTCTTTTATAAATAATATAAGTTTTATTAGAATAATTTTCAGATTAGTGGATCTATTAGAATATTATTAGATTAGTTTCAGATATAATTAATTGAGTATTAGTTAGTTAATTAGGTTAGTTGTTAGTTATTTTGATTGGTTTAATGTTTTTAATTCAATTCAGTTTTTTTTAAGTTTTTGGCCATTTTTTCGTATTGGGCCCAGTTCAGTTCGCAGGTCAGAGGTCCATTTCGCAGCCCAACTCATCCAGAAAATCCAGAAATTATCCAGCATAATCCAGCTAATTCCAGCAGTGTCCAGATCATTCTAGAACGTTCCAGGGAAACTCTCAGAGTATAAATGCAGCTCGCCACGTGTAGATCAAGGGCTGGCCCACGTTTCACTCACGCTGCACAACACCTCACAACTCAGAAACCCTCTCCTCACGCCACGTCGCCCCAGCTGGCTACCACTATCTCTCCCTCTCTCTCTCCAAGCCACGTGCCTCGCCTGCACCGTTCCCTCTGCCACCTGCCATCACCACAGATCACCACCTGAGTTTCGCCGGAGAAGCCACCGGCCGGCATGCAAGCCCCGTCCGGCCACCCTTAACACCGCCGTCCTCGCCGGAAACTGCAACAAAACCCAGAATCCTCCAAACACCTCCGATCTTCATCTTGCTCCTCCGTCCATCATTCATCATCCCCTCGCCGGAGACATCTACCGTCGCCGGAAAACTCATAGCTTGCGCCCAGAACCTTCATCCAGTTTTCCAGAACGTCATCGAACCTTCATCTTCATATACTTTTTCCAGAACGCATCCGTCTCCATCGTGCTTCAAGAAGTTTTCCAGAACATCACCCAACGTTCATCGCTCATCTGGAATTTCCAGAAGACTCCATCAACTAACGAACAAGATCCATCAGCTCCGGAACCATCGTCTTCATCAGTCCTTGCAATTTTCTTCCCAGATCTTCATAGAACTCATTGAGTTCTTCATTGTTCGCCCAGAAATCTCCAGAACGCGAAGAGGCGCCTCCATAGCAATCCAACTGGTCCTTCAAGAACGTTACAACGCTGTTCGTCGCCCTCAACAGATTCAAGATTCTCCAGTTCTTCATCATTCGTCAGTAGATCCAGGAATCATCAAATCGTGTCAACACCTCCAGGTTCTTGCTTCTTCCAACTCTTCTTTTAAATGTTTGGATTACGAAATCTGTTAGCAGTTGTGTTAGCATTTAGGATTAGGGGTTTTCTGATAGTTTAAACGAAGGGGATTTTGGTGAGATCTGGGATTTGAGGTTAGGTTTTAGTGGAGATTTCATGTGAGAGGTGTGAAGGTTCTTTGGGGTTTTCTGGAGATAAGTTGCAGAGAGGGTGAGGAAGACGAAGGTTGAAGACGGCTAGGGTTAGGATGAACAGTAATCTGTGTTGAGAGGAGAAATTAGGTTTTGTTGATTAGGGTTTCTGGCTAGAGTTTGGGCTGGGTGCAAAGCCCAAACGCGTGTTGCTGAGTCACGCCCCCCATTTGCTCAATCCCCCCCCCTGGCGTGTGAGAGACAGAGTGATGTTGATTTGGGCCTTAGGCCCTAATGCTATCCACACCCCCCTGGGCATAAGCCCAATGAGAAACAATATGGAAAGCCTGCTAGTCTGCACCCCCTTGTGCGTTTTTTTCCTTTATGTTTTTATTAGTTTTTTTTTGATCTCATATGGGCTTAACGAACCTGCTATGCGCACCACCCCTCAACGCAGCCCAATGCAATAATAACTGGAAATCATTGCTGTTAGCCCCCCCCCCCCCTCCAATGTTATTTCAATTTTGTTTTTTTTCAATTTCTTTTATTTCTTTGCATATTAGAAAATTCATAATAAAATGAAAATGATTGATTTTTAAATTATTCTTTTTTCTACCATTTCATCATAATGTCTAGAAAATCATATAAAAATAAAAATGCCATTTTATTTTTGTTTGATATTTTTGGTATATTTTCCATTTTAATGACTTTTTTTAATATTCTTTAGTGCATGCATATCATTAGAAAATTCATAAAAAATAGTAGGTTTAATCAAATAATTCCGTTCTTTTTTCTGTAGACTCGTAATTCAATGTAGAATTTTATAGTGCAGAAACATTAGCTTAATCATGCATTTTCAGTTTAATTGCATTTTTTGTTTTGCTTTGATATTGAATAATTGGTTTGTGGATATGTCTGTGTTGCTGATTTTAGTTCTTTCATCTGGTAATGAGTTTTGTCCTGATTTTTTAGTATGTTGTCATAGAGCCGTGTAGGTTTCCCATAGATTTTTGATAGATTTTTGTAGGATTTTCTGATATGTTTAGTCTGAGCTTGAGGATAGGAGAAGTCTTGATGACTTCTGACTTTGAAGTTCAACTGTGGTTGAACTTCAGAGATAGTTGCTTGAGGTTTGATGGCCTGTGGGTTCTTCTCAAAGATGGGAGCTGATTGAGGTCCTGTTGGAGCTTGCGAGGATGCATTGGATCGAGGCTTAGTCTAGAAGCTTGTTCTCTGTTTGTGAGGTTCGAGATCCTGAAGTTTGAAGGGAGTTTATGGTACTTTCCTGAGGAAGGCACTATGAATGACTTTCATTCTTTCTTCTCACCTCTTTCTTAAGTATCCAATGATGTTGGAGCCAACTTGTGAGTTTAATTTCTCCTGAGGAGGAATGTAAACTGATCACATGTTGTTGAGCCACATGGGATACGATTCCTAAGTGGAAGCCTCCTAGTACTTTCCTGAGGAAGGTCCTAGGGGTCTATTCACTTAGTTCCATTAGTTTATCTAGGATTTCTCAAGTATCCAATGATGTTGGAGCCAACTTGTGAGTTTAATTTCTCCTGAGGAGGAATGTAAACTGATCACATGTTGTTGAGCCACATGGGATACGATTCCTAAGTGGAAGCCTCCTAGTACTTTCCTGAGGAAGGTCCTAGGGGTCTATTCACTTAGTTCCATTAGTTTATCTAGGATTTCTCAAGTATCCAATGATGTTGGAGCCAACTTGTGAGTTTAATTTCTCCTGAGGAGGAATGTAAACTGATCACAGTTGTCGAGCCACGTAGGATACGATTCCTAAGTGTCAGCCTCCTAGTACTTTCCTGAGGAAGGTCCTATGGGTCTGTTCACTTAGTTCCCTTAGTGCATATAGGTTTTCTCAAGTATCCAGTGATGCCGGAGCCTTCATGTGAGTTTAATTTCTCCTGAGGAGGAATGTAAACTGATCACAGTTGTCGAGCCGCATAGGATATGACTCCTGAGTAGTAACCTCCTGGTACTTTCCCGAGGAAGGCACTATGAGTTTGTCTGCTTAGCTCCCTTTCTTTGGTAAGCTTGTTCTGAAGCTTGGAGACTGGGATTGATTCCTCTTGCTTAGGGTTTTGATTAGAGTTGGCTTAGATTTTTGCTTAAGGTGTTGCATAGAGTTTTGTTTAGAGATAGATTAGGAGCTTGTTTCAGGTTAGCTAGCCTTCTCTTTGTACTGTTTGACTTGTGTGATGTTATGTTGCATTAGACTTAGGTGTTCATCTAGATAGTTCTGAGTAGGTGCATCTTAGAAGTAGACTTTGTGTGCATGAGAAGTTGAGGTGGTCCTCCTTCTGCTTGTTTGTTATTGCGTGGCTTTGCTTGTTGGTACTTGGTAGAGCTGAGCTCCCTTACCTCTGTGGTTTGCGGCCTTCGTGCCTTGTTTGTTTAGTTGTTGCATTCATGCATATTTTCAGTATTCCTTTACTTTGCAGTATTTCCCGTTTGTCGTTTAGTCCTGTTGCCATGATCCCTTAGGAGCTCTGACTTCTCCGCTGCGGAGTCGTTATGATAGACATTAGGATGGTCAACCAGGTGTGATAGCAATAGGTAGATTCCCCTGTTTTTCAGCTATAGTTTTAGGGTGTCTTGTCCCTTTCCTTTCAGTAGGAGCTTTTGAGTAGCTTGATCCGTAGTTAGCCGAACTACAGCTGCTCTGATTCCTCGTACCAGACGAAGATATGTAGGCATAGGATGCGATATCCTAGCGAGCACACTAGCGACTAACCTTTGTTCTCTCGCGGCTGTGCGATCGAGACTTCCCCGCTGACGACTAATTGTTATCCCTTTCTATTGCCCGAGCGCATTTGAGACCAGATCGTAGTTGTAGGTTCCCGAACCTTTAGGGCCAGTTTGTTTTCTCACTGCTGTGTGAGAGCCCCCTGTTTAGTCGTAGTTAGTCGAACTACGTTTGCTCTGATCTTCCATGCTGTGTGGAAGTACGTAGGCACAGGACGCGATGTCCTGGCGAGCAACCTTTTCCCCTTTTAGTCGTAGGTAGTCGAACTACGTTGACTCTGACTTTCCCATTGCACGAGGGAATACGTAGGCCCAGAACACCGTATGTTCTGTCGAGTCCTGTCCTTTTATTTTCTTTTCAGACCGACCATTAGCGTAGATAGATAAACACACCCTTTTCCTATAAACACCAAGCGAGGATCCCGTCGAGTACGACGGACGTGAGGGGTGCTAATACCTTCCCCTTGCGTAACCGACTCCCGAACCCAGACAATGGTTGCGATGACCTTGTCTTACCCTTATTCGTCAGGTTTTTCCGATCGTTTCCTTTCCCGCTCTGAGGGATAAATAACGAAAGGTGGAGACTCTTCTGTCATGCCGGCACCTTATTTTCGCGCAAGCGACAATAAGTAAACATAATTCCTGCTCAAAGAACATTGACAGGTACGACCTATGCGGGAAGATCTAAACAAACTACCCATAAACCCACTTACGGGATGGTTTCTACGTTTGGTTCCCAGGATCACGGACACTAGTCGTATTATCGTCACGCAACAGGCTGGCTGTATTACGACGGTAATGACGATAAGGTCTCTCCTGAGTGGGGTCCTCATGCTAGGCGCACAAGGAGCGAGTCCTTGGGGACTAACACTACACGACCACCAATATCGGAACTGGTGCTAACAAAAGGTTCCCAGAATCACGGACCCTTCATTAATCAAGCCGTGCAACAGGCTAGCTGTGTTACAACGAGATCCACAAATAGGTCTCCTCTGGAGGAGCTTTCATGCTAGGCACACAAGGAGCGAATCCTTGGTGACTAAGACTACTCGACTACCAATTCTAAACTATGTGTTCTCTCTGCTTTTACCAAAGCTCGGGCGTAGAGCCTTACTCATGATGTCATCCCAAGAACCAACAGGCAACCCAGATAACAAGCATGAATAAAATGTACAAGAGAACAAATACATAAACAAGAAGGAAATAAATAAAAAACAAACACTCCTCACAAACCAAAAGATAGGCTCGTCTCTCTCTTTGCATGGAGCAAATAGTCCCCAGCAGAGTCGCCAGCTGTCGCACCTCGAAAAATCATGGAGACATTTCGGAGAATCCGACCCTCGCGCAAAAGGCGCGGAAATGCGATTCGACAGAGTCGCCACCAAACTTTATTTTTCCCGAATAAACGGGAGAGGAAAATATCGAGAAAACCTCTTGAAAATGAAAGGATAGGAACAGGGTTGTCGCAACCATGTTCCGGGTTCGGGAGTCGGTTACGTGAGGGGAAGGTATTAGCACCCCTCACATCCGTCGTACTTGACGGGAACCTCTTAAGGTAAATATGGGGAGTGTTGTTTAGGTTTACTTGTTTTCTTCTCGTTGTTAAAGGCGAATTGGTAGGGTAAAAGGTTAAAGACGCAAAGGAGAGATGGATGGTTAGAGAATAGGGTGCTCGCCAAGGATTGGGGCCCTTGTGCCTACGTATGCTCATTCAGACAAGAATGAGAAATCAGAGCGTCGTAGTTCAACTACAGGAAATGATGGGGGGAAACGGAAGATGGATAGAAGTGTGCTCGCCAAGATCATCGCAATCTTGTGCCTACGTATCTTACATTCGAAAATGAATGAAGAATCAGAGTGTCCGTAGTTCGTGGTAACAACCACGAAAAGGTGAGGTTGAATAGATTGGAAGTTTGAGAAAGAGACGAAAGAGTGATTGACAAGCAACCCAAGAGCGCGCCTCAAGAGCTTGTCACTCAAGATTTCAAAGAATGCGAGATTCCAAGAACTCAGTTCTTTCAGGAATTGACTGAACAAGTTGAAGATAAAGAGTTGGATGTTTTGAAATCGAAAGAATGAATTAATAACAACTCAAGGGCTCGCCTCGAGAGTTTCTTATTCGAATATTCAAAGAATGCTAGATTCTAAGAACATCCCTCTTTCGTAAGTTTAAAAAAACGTATGTGAAAAGATCGAATCGAGAGATGGCATGCGAGGCTAAAAGGAAGTTGTTTTGAAGTAGCTCAACGATGCATCGAGGATTTGTTTGAAAATGAAACCGACTTGACGACGTGTCAAGGGTTAAGATTGTGAGAAATGATATTAGTCCCTGAGGGTGCCCCTAATATCGAAACCACGAGGAGTTGTAAATGAAATGTGGGTTGCGAATGCGGATGAGCATTCGACTTAGGAGAACGTTTGACAATGATTTGAGTTTGGAAAAGTCGAAAGGTTGAGTGGATAACAACTCAAAGGGCGTGCCTCGAGAACTATTCACTCGAAAATTCAAGGAATGCTAGATTCCAAGAATCTCCTTCTTTCGGAGTTTTAATCGAAAAAGATGTTGAGAAAAGTGTTTGAGAAGATCAAAAGAATGAATGAATAACAACTCAAGGGCGTGCCTCGAGAATTATTAACTCGAAGATCCAAGAAATGCTAGATTTCAAGAATCTCCCTCTTTCGAAGTTTTAATCGTGAAAGTGTTGCTGAAAATAATTTGAAATGAAATGAGGAGTATGAAAAGAGTTTGCGGCACGAGAGGTGAGAATACGAGATTGAATTCGAAAAGTATAGGTGAAATGACGATTATTTGATAAATGAGACGTCAACCTCACAACCAATTAATCAGAGTATTATCGAGATGCTAGATCTCGACAACACCATTTTTATTCGAAAAGAGTTTGGATGAACAACGGAAATATCACACAGAATGCTAGATTCCTATGATATTTCTTTGTCCAAAATAGTGTACTAAACGAATAGTAGAACGACATATTATTTAAGGTGTACACCTCAATAATATTCGTCAAAAAAAATCCAAGAAGTGCTAGACTTCAAAGATTTAATTTGCTTCAAAAAAAAAAGTACTCAAGGTGAGTCGAGGTCGATGGCGAGGCTTTTAAAGCACTCGACTTACATGGGTAAAAATGACTCGATAAATCGAGAGTTTATTATTTTGAAAATTGCTTTGAGGCATTCAAGAATAATTAAGGAAAAGACAATAATAAAAAAAAACCATTGCTATTGTGGAAGAGGGATACATTATTCAAATGGGGTTTAAGAGGATACATTATCTTTAAAGACACATAATCTCCCATGATATAGAAGCTGAAAGTGATCTCCTCCTCTTAATTGGCAGTGCATCCTTGATGAGCAACGACAAACCGGCATATGAAGCACCATTTGCGGAACTGTGGAATACTTGTTAACAACCACATATATGCTAATCATTATTTCCAACAATAGTTATTATAATTGATAAGTCAATCCTATTAGTGCAACCTATGATCAAACACGATCATAAATATTGGTGATGAAAGAAACGAAACATTAATAAGGAAAGAAAAACTGCAATGACAACATTAGAAGAAAACTTCATGCTTTTCATACTCATAATACGACAGCTAATGCGAAACGCACATATCCAATTCAAATTCTGCAATTAAAAAATACTATAATATCTGGAAACAAACATCATAGCAGAATGCCCCAAACAAAACTAAATTAACAAATACTTGAAGAATAACATATGTTCGAAATGATGTCTACACAAAACACAGCAGCAAATCAATGGAATCCTAAAGACAAACAATTACCGAACCAATGCAAAGTAATATCCAACATCCCACACCATCATACCGATCACGGCGGTACTGTCATGGCCACCGAATCATCATCGCAAGCGTTTCCTCCGCTGAATGATTTAACAATAGAAATGCGCCGCAACTGAATTTTTCATGGGGTACGTGGCCTTTCGTATTCTCGCGTCGATGTTCTTCCGCTACGGATTACGGCAACTTCTGTTCCTCCAAATGGGAAAGCCAAGCCATCAGCAGCAATTCGCTTTCCATCCTGTATCCGATTCGAAACTGAAGTGTGAGTTACTCTTGTTCCATTCAATTTATTATTGCAGCAGAGCTACTCAGATGACTAGATGACAATGTGTTGTAGATGACGGAGTTCGAGAATGTTTTGTCGACATTGAATTGATATCAACGACACTAACCAACCTGCGCGTAAATGAAAACACACCAAAACAAGACAGCACAATCATACAAAAATGAAAGCGAAAAAAAGAAAGAGTTAAGCGTATACATCCTCTGTCTCCATAAGCTTGTCGCAGTTTGAACCAAGCTTAACCGAAACCTGCATAATTTGTATCAGTCGCAAACCGTTGTTACCGACTTGCCGCAGTTGTGGCAATGTTGTTATTGGTGTTTGAATCAGACCAATATCATTAATTCCCCCTCAACCTGAACGCAAATGATCACACAAAAAGGAAGCAGTACAGGGAACCAACATGAAAACTGAAAATAAAAAAGAGCAGTCTATATACATAAACCATGTTCTCCTTTTTCCAATGAATCCTCAGCATAAAGCATACTGATGTACATCAGTAGATCATAGCACAATTAATTCAAATTTAAAGGTGGTAGCCGCAGGTTCAGATCACAAGGTTGAACATTCTCACTGCACAACTGGTTTTCTTAACAAGAACATCTACTGATAAGGGAATTTAAACAAGCTAGCATTCAATGATTTTACGAACGTAAATAGAATTAAATTTAAGAAAGTCTATACAGCAACAATATTTCATTTATAGAGGTCTATGCATCTTTACCCAGAAATTGAATGCAAACTTCAATAACCTATTCCGCAGGAAAAAAAAAGAATACAAACTGGGTCGTTACCATATTGAGACAGGTACAAACATGATGTTATCGACTTGTCGTTGCGGTGCACTGCTAAGTCAGAACCGAATGCAAGCTGTTATCGAATTGAACGCTCGCAGCAGGCCTACGTTCTAACAACAGCTTGTGGAGAGATTTCCCTAGTTGCCGAATAGGAAAATGAGGCACGCGTGACGTAAACGATTCGCCGACATGGGGAGAAACTGTCCTAAGAGCAATAGACCAAGCTTTGTCGCCTTAACACATCCCTGCTAGCAACGCGAAGGAGAAATATGAAATCAATCTGTGATACTTTCCTTCCACACCCGAACATCAACAACTCCGAACTTTCCTCTTCTTCAAAATCTGCACATGAAACAAAAACAGGCAGCAGGGTTGCCTTTCACAAAACCCACACCTTCACATAATTTATTACTCTAGATTACCATCAAAGTGCAAGCAGCAATGTGAACACACACTACCCTAACAATAATAACTCCATAAAAACTTGTTCGAGACCAAACCACAATACGTCAATGCAATAGCAAAACCAGACACAATCGCGCATCAGTTTACAAATTGCTTATTGCATCCTGATGTGTTATTGCTGCTATTTCTGAACACGGCTGTTACGTCACTGCAAGCCGAGGATGTCGCATCCTAGCTGGGAGCAGATACGAGAGCATGTGAGGTTGAGCTCAGCTGTAGACCGCGAATAATGATTTGATGATGCCACTGTTGTTGCCATTGTGAGTTGCGACATCATAAACACAAAATCGAAGCCGTTGTTGTAGAACTGCTTGATATTCAAATCAGAAGTGAGTCACGGCTGAAAGATTTTATGATAGGCCAGCAACAACATCAACATCCCTAGTAGCTTGATGATGGAAATTAACTAAAGTGAGTATGGACAGTAACGACAGCATTCTTAATGGTAGAGCCGAGGTAAACTTCAGAAATCTCAAACATCTCCATCAGAACCGTTTGAAGAAATCTCTTCAGCTTGCAAATTGTTTATCTTCAATCCTCACCTCGTCACTAATCAAGCCAAGTTTCCAGATTTGAGTTGCCGTTATTTCTGCGAGCTATGGAGTTGCTGAACCGAATTTGAAGGCTTTTGGTGTTCATCCCAATCTTCTTTTTTTTTAGCTTCTACATTTACTGGTATTGAAGGTGGAACAAGTTAATGGTGTAAAAGACGGCCACATATTTGCTATTGATTCATCAATGTCTTCTCTTATTGTTTCTCTGATGGTTTTGTGAGTGATACTTTGAAGAAATTGATGGCGGTTCGCACGGAGGTTGCTTTCGTTGATGCGGATTTAGAAGAGTGAAGTGAGCACTGGGTTTCACTTTTTTGGAACCCTTTCACCGAGAGAGAATGGAGATCTACGTGTTCTGTTGGGGTTATATGAAGTGGTGAAGGTTTTGATGGGGCGGAGTTTGATCGTCGGCGCCGAAAATAAGGTGGTTGGGTCACCAGATGCATGGGAAGAAAGTATTGAGAATAACGGTGTTGCGGTAAAGTGGAAGGTGGGTGAAAAAGTGGACGATGATGGTGATGATAGTAAGCGGTAGTTTACGGAGGATGAAAAATTGAAGGAGAAAGAGGAGGTTGATGACAGTGGGTATTCTAGTGAGGGAGAAGGGGTTACGGCGCTTTGCCGCTAGGGTTTGGGGCTCGTGGGCGGCCGTTTTCGCTGGAAGAGGATGGACAATAACCAATTGATTTTTTTAGGGTTTTCAAAGGGGATGATGAACAGTGCCCTCCTTTTCTTTAGGGTTTTGTTCTACCCCTTTTATTCTGACCGAAACCCTAATAATTCCTCTCTCAAGTCTCTAACGGGCTGCAAGTAATGGGCCATGTCCTAATCCAACTTCTTTTCTTTTTTTATTTAAATTTTTCAGCAATTAATCAATTAATTAAGAATAAACAAAGATTAACAATATAAATCCATAATTAAAATATTAACTAACATGACTAAAAAATAAAATAATATTCACAACAAAAAAAAAGGGAGTCCTTAGGTCACATGTCACATCTTAATTGGTTAAAAAAAGTAAAGTTTGGAAAACGCCCGATTTCAGATGGACACATGTCTAAACGGCATGAAACGATAATGCGAAAACATTTACCAAAAGGGGAGGACAAATTTAGGGTGTGACAGTCGGGAATTTTTTCAGACTTGATAATCACTGGTGAAAGGGTGGAAAACGGCATCAAGCTCGGAAAGATTCAGGCGAGAGAGGTACCCTCAGCTGGAGGAGGAGGAAAGAAGGTATTTGGAAACAAGAAGCGTGAAGGTGACGTTAGCTCAATGACAAGTTCTAGAGAAAGAGGAAGGGGTCAGTCACAGAACCAATATCGCCAAAAGCATGTGGCCAGTGTCATTGTTCCTGTGCAACAACAACCACAACAACCACAACAACAAAGACAGTATCATCCACAACAACAAAACCAGCAAGGTTATAGGAGGTACCCTGACAGGACCAGGCCGAACAGAATATTTGACACTCCACCGATGCCCTACTTTCAAGTCCTTAAGACTTTATTACACCTGCAATTGATTCATAAAAGGACTCTAGCTCCTTTGACAGGTACTCCCCTACCCGGCTATGACGCAAATGCACGTTGCGAGTTTCACTTTGGAGCGTCTGGTCACTCTATTGACAATTTCAAGGCTTTTAAACACAAGCTGCAAGATCTCATTGACAGCAAAGCAATAAATTTTTCTCATGATGCACCTAACGTTGTGCAGAACCCTATGCCAAACCATGGGTAGGAAAAGGTTGGTGTTATCTTGGTGGAGGAGGATTTAGACTTGATAATGGATGTGAATGAGTTGAAAACTCCATTGAAGATTGTAAAATACAAATTGCTGGGAGGAGGTGTATTCACAGGATGTAATGAGGATGGTGTTGGTTGTTTAAGTCATCCTGAGGGATGTGTTGATTTGAGAAGGTGTATCCAAGGAATGATGGATGAGGGGACGTTGCAGTTTGAACGAACCGCAGAAAAGAAACCTGTTGAGGAAGTAAGTGAGGAGAGGGATGAGGTCGCTACGATCTCGATCCCATATAAGACTATAACTATTTCAGCACCTCCTAGGCCACCAACAATCACTATTACCAAAGCAGGACCTGTGCCTTATGAAAGCAACAAAGCGATTCCGTGGAACTACGGAGCTGAGGTGTATTGTAATGGTCAGAAGATAGATTTGAAAAGTTTTCCTGTGGAGTCAGCAGAGAATGTTGTGGGAGCAGGAGCGATCACCCGAAGCGGCAGGGTCTTTGCATCGCCCGAAGTGGTGGCTGAAAAAGCAGATAGAGGGAAAGGTAAGATGGTAATAGAAGAAACTTCCTAGTCTTGTGAAAGGGAATCTTTGGAGAATGATGTGGAGGAAGTCGTGAGGCTGATACGCAAAAGCGACTACAAGATAGTCGAGCACTTACAGCAGGCCCCTTCCAAAGTTTCAATATTACCGATGTTGTTGAGTTCCGAAGCTCATAGGAATGCATTGATGAAAGTGTTGAGTACCACTTTCGTGACCCAGGAAATATCAGCGAATCAGCTTGAAGGGGTTGTTGGGCATGTAAACGCGGGAAATGGCCTTGGATTCACAGATCTAGACTTAACACCAAGGGGCAGAAACCACAATTGTGCGCTGCACATTTCTGTTGAATGTAGAGGAGTGGTTATGTCTCATGTCCTTGTTGACACAGGGTCATCTTTGAATGTGCTGCCGAAAAAGGCACTTATGAAGCTAGATACTCGGGGCATTACCTATACACCAAGTGATTTGGTTGTACGTGCTTTCGACGATATTCAGAGGTCTGTCTTTGGTGAGCTGACTCTGCCTATCCAAGTGGGCCCAGAAGTTTTTGAAGTTGTATTTTATATCATGGACATTTAGCCTGCTTATAGCTGTTTGTTAGGCAGACCGTGGATCCACTCAGCTGGGGCTGTTACATCGACTCTGCATCAGAAGTTGAAATACATGGTTGGTGGCAGTGTTGTGACAGTATATGGAGAAGAGGATATCATGGTTAGCCACCTGTCTTCTTTCAAGTATGTAGAGGTAGATGGGAAAATTCATGAGACCCTGTGTCAAGCGTTTAAAACCGTTCAGTTGAAGGATAAGTCTCCGGTGGTGAGAAAAGAGCCTGAAGTGGCAATGTCTTCTTTTAAAGAAGCACAGGCTGTGGTGCAAGCTGGTTCAGCCCAAGGATGGGGGCAGGTGATTGATATACCTCATAAGCAAGACAAATTCGGTCTGGGGTACCACCCATCGTCATCACAGAGCACGCCGAAGTTCAAGGGTCCGATCAGGTTTACGAGCGGGGGTGTCTTCTTCGAGCAAATTAATGCCATTTTTGATGATGAAGCTGGAGACAGTGACTGCGATATGGATGCCTGGATCAAGCCATTCCTTCTAGGACAACATCTATGCAACTGGTCCATTGAGGAATTTGTCCAAGTGACCAATGAACAGTAATACTTTTGTTTTTCAATTATTGTACGACCCTATGTTCTACCCGGAGCATAGTGGTTTGTTATTTCATGGCTTGTTTGTTTATGTTCGAATACTGTTTCATTTATTAATCAAAGGGCGTTTTTCCATTAAAATTTTGAGATCTCTGTTTTTCTTGTTTTATCTTTAACAATAAAATGGCAATGTGTTTGTTTGCATATCGTTTGAAGCACTTAACCATTTTCATTGCAGGTCTCATATTATTGCAGATGACACCGATCAAGAATCGTCTATGACTCGCTTCGACTTTGATAACCCGATATTTCAAGCAGAAGAAGAGATTGATGAGGATGAAGACTTTCCCGAAGAGTTAGCAAGACTTTTGAGACAAGAAGTGAAGATCATTCTGCCTCATGAAGAAGAGATTGAGGTCGTCAACTTGGGTTCTGAAGAGGTTGTCAGAAATGTCAGAATAGGGGCTGCATTGCAAGAGGACATCAAGCAAAGGTTGATAGAGATGCTTCGAGAGTATAGTGACATCTTTGTTTGGTCTTACAAAGATATGCCCGGACTTGACACTGACATCGTGGTTCATAGATTGCCACTCCGGGAAGAATGTCCACCCGTCAAGCAGAAGCTTAGAAGGACGAGACCAGACATGGCTGTAAAAATCAAAGAAGTTGGACGCTGGATTTTTAGGCGTGACAACTTACCCTCCGTGGGTCGCCAACATTGTACCTGTACCTAAGAAGGACGGTAAGGTACGGATGTGCGTTGATTAAAGAGATTTGAATAAGGGGAGCCCAAAGGATGATTTCCCGCTCCTTCGCATTGACGTATTGGTCGACAATACGACTCAATTCTCGGTGTTTTCCTTCATGGATGGCTTCTCCGGTTATAATCAGATAAAAATGGCACCGGAAGACATGGAGAAAACAACATTCATTACACCGTGGGGAACATTTTTCTATAAGGTGATGCCGTTTAGGTTGAAAAACGCAGGGGCAACTTATCAGCAGGCAATGATGACTTTGTTTCATGATATGATTCATCATGAGATCGAGGTCTATGTTGATGACATGATTGCGAAGTCCCAAATAGAGGAAGAACATCTGGTCAACTTATTGAAGCTGTTTGAGAGGTTGAGGAAATTCCAATTGAGGTTGAATCCAAATAAGTGCACGTTTGGAGTTCGGTCCGGAAAGTTATTGGGGTTTATCGTAAGCAGAAAAGGAATCGAGGTATATCCTGCAAAAATAAGAGCTATTCAAGAAATGCAAGCACCAAAGACTGAAAAAGAGGTTCGTGGTTTCTTAGGGAGGTTGAACTACATCGCTCGGTTCATATCTCATCTAACAGCCACGTGTGAACCAATGTTTAAACTGTTAAAGAAAGATCAAGCGGTTGTCTGGAATGAAAATTGTCAAAAAGCATTCGACAAAATAAAACAGTATTTGCAGGAGCCTCCGATACTGATACCCCCAGTTGCTGGAAGACTGTTAATCATGTATTTAACGGTTCTTGAGAATAGTATGGGTTGTGTTCTCGATCAACACGACGAGACAGGAAGAAAAGAGCATGCGATTTATTACTTGAGTAAAAAGTTCACAGATTGTGAATCCCGTTACCCAATGCTTGAAAAAACGTGTTGCGCACTCGCTTGGGCGGCCAAACGTTTAAGATAGTACATGCTCAATCATACAACCATGCTAATTTTGAAGATGGATCCGATTAAATATATCTTTGAAAAGCAGGCACTTTCTGGAAGGATTACCAGATGGCAAATGGTACTGACAGAGTACGAGATCCAGTATGTTTCCCAGAAAGCCATTAAAGGGAGTGTTCTGTCAGAACACCTTGCTGAACAACCAATTGATGATTACCAACCGATGAGATTTGAATTTCCTGACGAGGATATTATGTACTTGAAAGCAAAAGATTGTAATGAGCCATTACCCACCGAAGGTCCAGAGAAGGGTTCTCAATGGCAGATGATTTTTGATGGCGCAGTTAATTCATATGGTAGTGGAATTGGGGCAATTATCACGACTCCTCATGGAACTCACATCCCCTTCACTGCCAGATTAAATTTTCCTTGCACCAATAATGAAGCCGAGTACGAAGCATGTATCATGGGTTTGGAAGAAGCTATTGATCTGAGGATCAAGAATCTCGATGTATATAGCGATTCAGCGCTAGTTGTTAACCAGATCGAAGGAGAATGGGAAACTCGTCAGCCCAATCTGATCCCTTACAAGGATTATGCAAGAAGACTGTTAACATTCTTCGATTGTATAGACTTCCACCATGTGCCAAGAGCAGAGAATCAAATGGCAGACGCTTTAGCTACATTGTCTTCAATGTACAAGGTCAATTTTTGGAATGAAGCGCCAAGGATTGTTATCTCACGCCTCGACAGGCCCGATTTCATATTTTCCATTGAGGGAGCTTCCGATGGTAAACTGTGGTTCCATGACATCCAGAATTTCCTTAAGAACCAAGAGTATCCGCCAGGGGCATCGACTCAGGATAAGAAAACTCTTAGGAGATTGTCTGGTAACTTTTACCTCAACCCAAATGGTGTGCTGTATAGAAGGAATCATGATCTGGTACTACTCAGGTGTGTGGACGAAAAAGAAGCAAGTTTTCTTATGGAAGAGGTCCACGAGGGTACTTTTGGCACGCATGCCGGCGAACATGCCATGACTCAGAAGATACTACGAGCTGGTTATTTTTGGCTAACAATGGAGTCGGATTGTTTCAAATTCGTGAAGAGATGCCATAAATGCCAGATTTATGCTGATAAGATTCATGTGCCACCGTGCCCGTTGAACGTTATGTCATCCCCTTGGTCGTTCTCCATGTGGGGCATCGACATGATTGGAAAGATTGAACCCACTGCTTCTAATGGACACAGTTTTATCTTGGTAGCTATCGATTACTTCACCAAATGGGTGGAGGCAGCCTCGTACGCTAATGTGACCAAGCAAGTGGTACCAAGATTCATAAAGAAGGACATCATCTGCAGATATGGAATTCCCGAGCGAATCATTACTGACAATGGTTCGAATCTGAACAAATATGATAAAGGAGTTATGCCAGAACTTCAAGATTGAACATCACAACTCATCTCCCTATCGGCCGAAGATGAATGGCGCCGTTGAAGCGGCCAACAAGAACATCAAAAAGATAGTGCAAAAGATGGTTGTTACTTACAAAGATTGGCATAACATGTTTCCTTTCTCCTTGCACGGTTATCGTACGATGGTACGCACATCAACCGGGGCAACTCCTTTCTTACTAGTGTACGGTATGGAAGTTGTCCTACCGCTAGAGGTTGAGATTCCTTCTTTAAGGGTTTTGGTTGACGTAAAGCTTTCTGAGGCAGAATGGATCAAGAATAGATTGAATCAACTTAGCTTGATGGATGAAAAGAGGCTAGCATCTATTGCATATGGTCGTTTGTACCAGAGCCGGATGAAGAAAGCTTATGATAAGAGGAAAAGGAAAAGAGGTTCGAGCAAAAATTAGGGATAAAATTGAAAAAAGATGTAAACCCGCAAAGTTTAAAACCTGGAAAGGCGACTTTGGCAAAAATGGGTATCCTGGTGAATCGAAAACCCAAAAAGGCGATTCAGGCAAAAGTTAGGGATTGAAAAGCAAATGACTGCGGTCTGCGTATGAACTTCATTGCTTAGTGGATTGGGAGAACCTGAGGCGTCAGGGAAGCGTCGGGAAAGCGTCAGGGTCAGGCGAGTCATAGAGGAATCCGCTTATGGTGTTTGTCTGCGCCACATTGCCGACACTGTTGTACATTTTGTTTAATATGTACCCTTTTGTATTTTCTTTTATGCATACTTGTAGTTTTGCGCAGTTTCCTCTTTCCAGGAGATGCATCTGTTGTAAAACTTTGCCTATTTACAGGCCGTTTATCAATAAACATATACTATTCAGTACTTGTCTGTGTCCTTTGTTTTTATACTTTTTCTGTTTTGTTTGTGAAAACTGCCCGATGTTTTTGGTGAACTTGCATACATAAACTTGCAGGCCTTGGCCAATAATTGCTAAAACTTTGATATTAATTGAACAATGTCACAAACGATGACCAAGATAGTCTTGTTGTATAGGATGGCTTGGTTGTTCGTCTTTTGCAGGGTTGTTACCCTTGGGGAAAGGTTTTATGAATATGGATGGATTCATTTGTTCCCCAAATAGTGATGTTCTCCATCAGTTGAGGTTGCATCTCTATCCCAGTAGAGTTATGTGTCGTGTATTAGCATGTCCTTGGTAAGTTGTCGGTGCGCTTTTGATCCTCCGCAGAGTACGGGTATGTGTTTATTAGCCAGAGAGTCAAGATTTGGGTGTATCCCCACAGAGTAGGTGCCAAGTTTTCCCCAGCAGTGGCCTGGTACTTTTCCCTCTCATTCAGTTTGATTGTAGGAACTCAGCTTCCAGTTGTGCAGACTGAGGCCTTTGGCAGTTAGGTCTTTGTTCCCTAAGATAGTTGCATCTTGAAGGGCCGTGCAGGGCATTGTTGTTCTCTATCAGGTAAGTTAGGCTGTTTAGCCTGGATGTTTTAAGTATTCGGTGAGTTGTCTGTTACTCATAAAGTTTGTATTCCGGAGAGTCATCCCGGGCATCTTCCTCAGCAAGTAGTGATCTGCATCCTAGGTTGAGTTTGGATTTCCTTTTCTTGTATGAACTTTATCCCCGGTAGGTAAGCCTTTCGAGTCCTTTTCGTTTCGGTGTAAGTCCAATTGTTATTGGCATGAGTAAGTTTTTCCCTGCAGGGTTGTTTGTTGTTCCTGACGGGATGGTTTCTATTTCTCTAGCATTTATTTTGTTGTTTCAATTCCATTGCATCTGCATGCGTGCATAGCATCTACTCAAACGCGTAGCATTCCCATCTTGTATGGGGCATTACGCCATTTTCAAACATTTGCATGTGAAACATAGACCAGGTTGTTATCTCTTTGTTTCAGGTGTATCTTCGAAGGTTTGATCTTCTCCTTTGGTATCCAGACCATGTGATTTCTTTTAAGCCCACGTGGTATCCAGACCCCGGCTCACGTTACTCCCCAGCAGTATCTTCGGATCTGAGTGGATCATGATAAGTATGGTGATGATCTCCTTTCCCCGTTGAGTATCCAGACTCCGACCCATTCCTAGTTGATGATATTTTCCTTTTTCCGTCGAGTATCCAGACTCCGATGAAGATGGTTGTGGTATCCAGACCATAGTGGTTGATATTATTTTGCTTTCTCCGTTGAGTATCCAGACTCCGGTAAGGTCAGTTGGGTATCCAGACCTCGATCAGTTTTGTGGTTGTACTCTTTGCCTGTTGAATGTCTATATTCAGTTGAGTTTCCGGTTGATGGTATATTGTTTTGTCCGTAGACTATCCAGACTCCGGTCAATCCCGTTGAGTATCCAGACTCCGGTATTTTTCCAACAGGTATTTTCTTGATCCGTTGAGTATCCAGACTCTGGTCAAATTCCCTTGTGATGTCCATATCACAGCAAGTGTATTTGTGCTCTTTTACCTTATGGTATCCAGACCATGGCTTATGCTCGTTTTATTATGCATTCTCCGTTGAGTATCCAGACTCCGGTAAAGTCATTTGGGTGTCCAAACCCTGATGAATCTTGTTTATACTTTCTCCGTTGAGTATCCAGACTCCGGTAAAGGCAGTTTTGGTATCCAGACCATATTAGTTTATCCGATGCTCCGTGATATCCAGGTCACAGTATTGTTGTTATCTCTTATTGTCGTGTGGTATCCAGACCTTGGCGCCTATTGTTTTTCTCAGCCCATGTGGTATCCAGACCACAACTTATATTGTTTCCCAGCAACATCATTTGACTTGAACTCGTAGGATATACAGATCCTGATAAGTATATTTCTTTTGCATAGAGCATCCAAGCTCAGATTGCATTGAGCATCCAGGCTCAGGTTATTGAGTATCCATACTCAGATTTATTAACCGAGTATCCAGACTCAGGTTATTTGCATAGAGCATCCAGGCCCAGCTTGAATTGAGCATTCAGGCTCAAGTTATTGAGTATCCAGACTAAGATTTATTACCGAGCGGTCAGGCTCCGTTTATTGAGTATCCAGACTCATATTTGTGTTTTCGAGCATCCAGGCTCCAATTTGTGTTTTTGAGTATCTAGACTCAGTTACCTTTTAAGCATTCAGGCTCCGATTACTTCGAGCATTCAGGCTTCAATTTCCATGGAGTACCCAGACTCCGGTAACTTGGATTGTTACTTTTCGCCAATATGCTATCCAGACCATGGCATCGTTTTGATGTTTGTATTCTTTTTCCCCAACGGAATGGTTTTGAGATCGGTACAGCTATGTTCGGATTTTCTGCGGTTGGCAAATTTTCGGGTTCTTTGGAATTCAACCGTCTTTTACCTTGATTGCATGAAAGTTGTTCACTTTTCACTCATTCAGGTCCAAGTCGTTTGAATAGGGGCAAATGTTGCACCCCAAAATTTGCTCAACGTTTTCTTAACTTGGTTTATGTTTCATTTCATTTCATTTTGTTCTAGCATTTGTATTGCATAGCATATTTCAGGGGATCAAGAGGTTGTGCATAGCAAGAGAGCTCTCCTCAGAGCATTGAGCCTAAGCAAGAGTTGTTACTCAAGCTTGAATGGTCATCAGGACATCTTGAAGTGGTCAATGTCTTGTGAAAGGATAGATGGGTGTGTGTGGGTCAGCTCCTAACCTAGAGGCCAACTGAAGAGTATCAAGGGATTGTGAATGCATGATTATGGTTATGTGATGTTGGGAGAGATTATTGAGTACCTTGAGATCCATTTGGAGCTTATTCAAGTTGTTGTGTGAAGTGGAACAAGCCCCAGTTCAAAAGTGTGTCATCTAGGGTTTTCATCTGGTAAATCCTCAGTTAACTGTGAAATTGAAGGAGATTACAACTCAATTACAAGTCTCTATGGTCATGGGATATTGTGTTAAGATATATGGGATATCATTTCAAGATCAATTCATCAAGGATCAAGGGTGTGAGAAGTTACTAAATTAGGGTTCTCAGGGTAAAATCCCCTATTTAGTGCCTGACTTCAAGACCACCTACCTCAAGATACAAGTCTCATCTCAACTTTTGGCCAACATGGTACTTGTAGAGCATGTTCTTAGCTTTCGTTTGAGTACTAGAAGTCCTTGATTGGATTTATAGAACTAAAGTTATGATCCAAACAAGTTACAGGTCATTACATGAATGTGATTTTGGTCAACAAAAGTCAACCAACTTCCAAGCCATGTTTGACCTAGAAGGGTATTTCTCCTCAACTTTTGGCCAACATGAAAGTTGTAGGGCATGGTATTAGCTTTCAAAAGTGTACTAGAAGTCTTTCATCTAATTTGTAGAACTCAAGTTATGAGGGTTACAAGTCAGGGGTATTTTGGGAAAGTAAGATTATAGGTCATAAAATTATAGGTCCATTTCACCAACTTGCACACTTCAAATGGAAATCTTTTCAACATAAAACTTGCTCCAAATAGGGCCATTTGCATTACCAAATCATTTCTTGTCATGGTTGGAGCTTGGATTGATGATTGGGTGTTTGAATTTTTCATAAAGAAGGCTTAAAATGAGAAATTGATATTTAAATGATTTTGAACTTTCTCAAGACAAATTTATGCATTTTCTGAGTGCAAATAATGTTCCAAAGACATTGGCATTTTCACATTTGAAATTTGAGGTCTTTAAATTGGTCATTTTCATTGTTTCTTCATCTTGAATTAACAAGTTGGAAATCCACCATAACATCAAAATAAGGCTTAATTCTTGGCCCTTTGATCAGCTTAAGCCATTTGGAGTTGATTTGAAATAGAATCAAGGTTGGTGCAGTTGAAAAATACACGTATGGCAAGTGGAAAAAGAGTGAAAATTTTGATTTGTGAATTGGGCTTTAGGGCATGAATTGAAGCATCATTTGCATCTGAACCCAACATATAAGAAGCTAGGAAACTTCCCAGACCGAGAGAGCTCGTTTTGGTGGTGAATTGGCTGAAATAGAAAGTTGAAAAGTGAGAGCAAGTTGAAAATCGGTTTTGGATCTACACACCATTGCAAGCAAAATTGAGTTGAGAAAAAGCTTCTTTAAGGCATTTGGAACGTTTCTGGGTGGTTTGTTCAAAGAATCAGCCATAGACAAGACCCAGTGGAGGTGCTCCACTAGGTAAATTCAAAATCATCATATCTCTCATTTTAAGCCTTGATTTTGTGCCATGATTGCATACTTGAGACATAGAAACAATGTAGGTCGTTAATGTATAAAATGAATTGGCATTTGGTGTGTTTTCAGTTTGATGCATAATTCTTGTTGTTTGAATTTTGGCCCATTCTTGAGTTCTTAGAGCAAATGAAACGTGGATTTGAACTCCTTGTGACTTGTGGATGTGTTCTGGACATATTGGTGGGCTAATTTTAAGATTTTCAGTTTATGCTCATTTTTGTTTGCTTTCGAGTTTCCTTGTTCATTGCTCAAAAAGGAAAACTAAGGTTGGATTTAAGAACCTCTTGTTGAGAGGATGAATTTGCACTATGATTTTGCTATTTTTGGTTGAGTTTTCATGACTGTGGTTTTTTTGGTGACTGTTTTTTGGATTACCAGATGGTTTGATGGCCCAGATTGAATTCCACGCTGGTCCTCACATTGACCAGCCCTGGTGGATCATTGGCTTAACCCTAATCTGATTGGGCGCCTTGGGCCCCAAATGCTATTTGCACCCCTTTCCTGGCCCAGTCCACTTTTCCAACTGATTTTCATTACTTTTTGCACCGTGTTTCTATTTATTTTTATTTTATTTTCATTTCTTTTTTGTTTATTTTCTTGTTTCATTTTAATTCATTTAAATGACTTCTCCAATTGATAAAATTCTCAAAAAATATGTTTTAAACTCCTTGGAGTGTCCTTTATTTTGTAAAATTTTGATTTTAATTTTTTAGGTTATTTTTCATTTAAAAATGAATTAATTAATTGGAGAGGTTTTATTTGAATTAAATTGTGACATTGTGGTTTCTTTTATTTGTTTCTTCCTTTTCCTTTTGGTCCAATGAGTGAAAATTGTTCCTCATACTCTTGATGAGTTGAACAATTTTTTAGGACCATTTTGCCCCTGGTTGGTTGAATTTAGGGTTGACTTTTGATGTTTTCCTTTTGACCCTTGATTCTCCCATTTCAAAGTGGTACATCTTGAATTCAATTTTCTTTTGATGGTGCTTTGAGGGGATATGGACCTTGTGCCCTTGGATTCTGTTTGCCAACTTGTTTGGCTATCTTTTGCATTTTATTTTATGATTGTTGAGCCTTTTTCCTAATTTTGAGATGACTTGCAAGTCAAGTCATCTCCAAAGAAGGTTCCCACACACATATTGACCTAGTTTGACTTGGATATGATATTTTTTGATCCCTTGAGATTTCAATGCCTTGTAATTCATGTTGTCAACATGTTAAGGATGTTTTTGGTTCAATTTTAGGTCATGACAATTCTTTTTGCTTGCTCATTTGTTTTCATCTTTTTGAGTCTTTCAATTAGGGTTCTTTGTGGAGCTTTCATACCTTTCCTTTGTGCATATGCTTGCTTTCCCTTGTGTTATGTTTGTTTTTCCTCATCACCCATTCTGTCCCATGACTTTGGAATGTTATTTAAGGTAGCTTGGTCCCTCCTAAGGAGGAACTTGAAGCTTACCTAAAGTAATGAATCCATGAGGACTTTTTCTTAGTGATTTTGTTACACTTGTTTGCTTGCTTTTGGTGCATCTCTATCTCTTTTCTCTTTGCATTCTCATGTGCATACTTGGTTTAGATGGGCTTGTGGTGGCTACTCCCCCACACATGTTTTTCTCCCACTTTCATTCTATGTGTTCTTATTTGTGCATTCCATGTATGCATTCTCTTATTTGCATGTCTTATCTTGTTCTTTCTTCTTCTTTTGTCTTCCTTGCCTTAGGATTTCTAATCTCTCTTGTTTAAGAGAGGTTATGATAGACATTAGGTTTCTAACCATGCATGATAACATTACGTAGTCCCCTTTTGAATCCCAACTTTAGGTCCACTTTGCATGATAACCTTTATGATTGATTAGTCTCCCATTAGTTTTCCCTTTCTCTTTTCATCTTCAAACATTCATAAAGCACTTAATAAAGGATGACAATTGTTGTACGCTACGAGCCTTAAGCCATTTGGGAAATGATGATTGGGTGGTTGCCTCTCAATTATCTAGAATGTTAGTGTATGTCCTTTGGACGATATACGACGCATTCGCTCCTAGATCATAGTCTTTAGTGCAACATGAGTTACAAACCAAGTTCAAAACATTTCTTCTTTAAAAAACAGAAAAACAATTCAAATATTTTTATCCTTCGGGATCTTAATCAGGAAAACCTTTTTCATAAACAAGAGTGTTGTTAACTTTCAGTCCTATCGCAAACGGTAACGCCTAAGTCTCCAATGGTCGAGCTGCATATACCAAACTGCTAGAACTGTTTGTTAACCCTACTCGGGTAAAAATTTTGAAAAATTTGTGTTCTCTTAAGCCCGTACTACATTTTCTATGATCTTTCATACCAGATGAAAGTACGTAGGCACAAGACGTGACGTCTTGGCGAGCAACCTTCCCCCTTTCTTTAGCCGTAGTTGGTCAAACTACGTTGACTCTGACTTTCCCATTGCACGAGGGAGTACGTAGGCACAGAGCGGCGATGCTCTGCCGAGTCAGTCCTTTTTTGTTTTTCTTTTATCCATAAGCCTTTAGCATAGCAAGTTTATACACCCATTTAGCTAGACAACACATGCGTGGATCCCGTCGAGTACGAAGGACGTGAGGGGTGCTCATACCTTCCCCTTGCGTAACTGACTCCCGAACCTAGGACTTGGTTGCGATGACCTCGTCCTTTCCCGTTTGCATCAGGTTTTTTCCGATCGTTTCCTTTCCCTTCTTTGGGATAAATAACGAAAGGTAGCGACTCTGTTAGTCATTGTCGGCCTCTTTTTTCGCAGTAGCGACACCATGATATGCACAATACCAAACATCAAGCACACTAAGTGCACACGATCCTACTGATCACATCACCATACATCATACATATATATACACACCAATCAATTATGTTAATCAAATTAAATAATAGGGAAATTTACATTTGAACACCAAGTACACACGATCCTCCCGATCACCTCACTATGCATCATATATATATATATACCTATATATGTCTTACCCACCAATTAATTATGTCAATTAAATTCAATATTTCATAATTTCATCTTTCAACACCAAGTATACACTCTTCACCCCTAAACACTATCTCTCTACCTTTCACAACCCAAGGAATCATACAAAACGAATCACAAAGCAAAACAACACACAAATCACATTGTGTCACGCTCGCTGGCTCACTCGCCTAGCGAGGCCTCTGCGAACGCTCGCTGCCTCATTTGCCTAGCGAACCTGCTAGCGAAAGCAGACAGTGGCTACTGGAAGTGTTCGCTACCCAACTCGCCTAGCGAATCCCTAGCGAATGCTCGCTACTAGCTCGCTCAGCGAAGGTGCTGGCGAACGTCTGCGATTTCACAAAACCCTCACTGTTCAGAAATTCATCAGAAGCTCAAAAATCGTCTGATTCTCACCAAACCAGTACCAGTAGTCTTAGCCTAACATTCTACGACTAAACTACACGACTTATTCCAGACTTTACCCGATAAAACATCAATTCTACCGATCAATTCATTTCTGACCTAAAACGGTAACTACACAAAATCACCCAAACCATCCAAACAATTCTTATACAGCCACATGCAATAAGTTTACCATGACAGCTACAATCAGAAACACAACAACATACCAATTATGTTCATCAAAGCCCTATGGGGTTAAGGAATCACCAATTACCCAATTCATGCAATTACCAATCCCAAATCCGTTTCTCCCCCTTACCTCGATTAATCGCTTCGATCATTGAAGAATTCCTACGAATCTGATTGCTCTTCCTTGTTTCTCTTCCTTCCTTGTTCTTCCTCCTCACTCTTCTTATCGTGTTCTATTTCTTCCCTCCTCTAAAAACTCACAAATACCCATCTTATATCTCTTAAATCCTTATTTCTTTTATTCCAATAACAATAATACCAATAATAATAATAATAATAATAATAATAATAATATTAATAATAATATTACGATTAATTATCAAATTATTATCATTATTAATTATATTAACATTAAGCTCCAAAGTTATTAAATAATCTCCACAAAAGACACACCGAAAATAAAATAACACTGGAAAGCTAAATAATTAAAAATGGGTGTTACAACTCTCCCCACTTTAATTATTTTCGTCCTCAAAAATTACTTGATGGAAACAATTCCGGATACGCTTTCTGCATCCTGCTTTCCAATTCCCAGGTCACACTGCCTCCTGCAGCACCATCCCTAAGCCACTTTCACCAAGGATATCTCCTTCCCTCAGAGTTGTTCCTCGTTCAATAATT
Source organism: Lathyrus sativus (assembly GCA_963859935.3). Taxonomy (NCBI): domain Eukaryota; kingdom Viridiplantae; phylum Streptophyta; class Magnoliopsida; order Fabales; family Fabaceae; genus Lathyrus; species Lathyrus sativus. The sequence continues at coordinate 281,186,139 of OZ012741.1, forward strand.
CGCACTATAAGTGCCTCAATAATCAAATTATCTCTCATTTGCACCCCATCCAATTTAATCAAAGTACCTCTTCGGCTTAGATACATGAACACACCCTGCAGTTTTCACAAACGGTAGCGGTAAAACAGTTTAACATGCTATTTTCCCCATGCTTCCGCTGCGCCACTCTGATACAGATAAACAAAACATAATGTGTGCTTCCAAGACTTCAAATATCGACCAACCCTAGTTACCATTATAAATCTCAACACACGTCTTTTCTTGGATCCTTTTGATCTTCTCAGTCGCATCTTGTACAATTTTCGGTCCAAGTACAACACTCTCGCCGGACACACATCAGCACAAAGGAGTCCTACACCTCCTACCATACAAAGCCTCATATGATGTCATTCCGATACTAGAATGATATCGGTTATCGTAGGTAACTCAATTAATGACAATTAACTGCCCCCTGATCCATCATGATCCAACACACAAGCTCTCACCAAATCCTCTACATACGGGATAGTTCTCTCTATCTGTCCATCCGTCCACGGATGCTAAACAGATTTCAACTTTAATATGGCACTCAAAGTGTCATCCACTCTCCCAAAATTTCATCGAAAAACTCAGATTCCCATCTGACACAATATTCGACGGTATCTCACACTACTTCGCAACTTCCTCACTATACATCTCAGCTACCTCCAACGTAGAATGATTCATCCTCATTGATAAGAAAATAGTTAATCTTTTCAATCCATTCTTAACTACTCAAATCAAATCATATTCCTTTAAATTCTTCAGAAAACCCGACACAAAATCCATGGGAACACTATTCTATTCTACTCAGAAATATTCAACAGTTGCATCAGGTCCAACAGTTCCCGCTGTTCCAACTTCGACTTTCCACAAGTCTAATCAGCATACACAACCTCAACTCTCTCTCTCTCTCTCTCTCTCCACCTATGGCCACCAAAACAATCTCTCACATTCGGTCACATCTTCATAGCACCGGGATGGGTACTCAACCAACCTTAATGTCCTTCTTTCAGGGTACTCTTATCCAACCCACTATACTGGAGCACAAACTCTATCACGACATCCCATGGCACCATTTCCATCAATCCGAAAATCAGCTCTTCGACTCAATTCATTAAATTCAATCAGTCTACTAGCTCCAATTAGAATTCCAACTCCTCGACTCTCATCAAGATCACCTATAGTCAGTCTCAACATACAAAGCTTAACTCCATAAGAAGTCTCTTCACAGATCAAACTCATAACTCAAATTTCCTTAATCAGTGCTAACTCATTTACCCTCATCATCGGTATATACCCAAAAATTCTCCAAACCGATACATCAGCTACCGCGTTGTCTCACCCGAATGGAAATTCAACCTAAAACCATACTCCTCCAGAAGTCCCAATTATTTCCTCTGTCTCATATCCAACTCTTCCAAATCAAACAAATACCTTAAGCTCTTAAGATCACCAATCATCTCATATATCAACTAAACAATTAAGGCCTCCAAACTCCGGCATAATCACACGACAACAACCAACCCTAAACCACATGTCAGATAATTCCTCTTATGTACTTTAAGTTGCCTTAAAGCATAACTAACATTCGTTGATGTTGCACTTAATATATCTCCCAGTAATCTCAACAAAGCATCCCAAACACAACAAATAGTTCCATCGGATACGGCAAAACCAACACACGAACTCTTTGAACTTTCTTCACAGAGGCATATCACCGCTTCTTCTCTAACACCGATAACTCAAGCTCCAGATGTTCAAGATAATCTTCTATACTCTTTGAATATATCAGAATGTCATCCATTAACACAACCATTGGCTCGCTCAATTAAGTATGGAAAGTCCCATTCCAACGGACACTCAAATTTGCGAGCTATGGCGAAAACACGAACCGCACCTTCCGTACTCACCACAACATCCAAACACATTCCATCAATAAATATCTTAATCTCATGTTGCTACTTAGCCATCACCTATAGCATTGTAAAAACTTCCAACGCTTCGAACCGTGCGTCATTCCGAGTTACGGTTCTCCCGTTACGTCAAAAATACGACAACAACATTTTCACACTTGAAAGGCCGTTCAACACACCTTCAACTCTTGAAATGTTTAAATGTCTAATTATATCAATATCGTATTCCAAATTCTTATTTTCTTTAATATTCACTAGGAGTCACTCTCCACCCTTTACATATTCGACCTCACAATCTATTACCGTAGCACATCCACCAGACACGAGTCTCAAAACTACTCACTCAAATTAATTCCTTGACCACCCAAACAGACATACAATACAGAGCTCTCAATATCGGGCTAGTTTCCGCAACTAAGTCAATCACAACTCCACTTCACGTTTTGACTGTATATCACTGTCTTGTCAGGATAACTTTCAGACAACCACACTTAATCGGCAACCCGCCAACTTCTCTCCTTTCATCAACACTCAAAATTCCCCTCAAAATTAAACATCTCAACACTGTCCTGCGCCGACTCGCCAAGACAACTCTTAAGCATTTGGCTTAACTCCAAACAATTCACTGTACACACCAACTAAGCTCGCGAGACACATTTATTCCCTCCAACATGATCCCGTCAAACTATAATAGCGTCTAACAACACACTGAGCCATCACTCCACACTTGAAGCATCTTGGAGAAGCACAACCTTCTCCCCCACATATTTCAATCCCACTCTAGCAGTCTCCAGTCTCTGGCAACTGTTGTCCCACCAAGCCTCGGTTTCTCCTTCCAGTATGTGAGTACCAAACCTCACTTTATGCTCGTCACTATAACCCATTGTCCTGAAAACTTTCTCAATCGCCTTCAGCCACTTCTGTGCAGCTTCAGGATCCAAAATTCCTCCTCCAAACGTCGGCGACTTGTTACTCCGAAACTGTGCCAAATCCCCAAATTGCGCACCCGCTGCTTGGTTCTGATTAGCAACCACCTGCGCCATTGCTTGCATAATGGCAGCCAAAACAACATCATTCCTTCCTGACATACTCCTCAACCATAACAACACCAGGTTAAAAGGTACACAACCTCTATCCTAAGGACAGACTCAACCACTACACTGGCCGGACGGGCCGACCTGCTCTGATACCAATTGTAACACCCCACTTTCCCAAATCTTAAATAAAATACAATCATTTCAAAATAACATCAGAGTTTCCCTTCAACAATGGGATATTACATTCAAACAATTCAACATAACTCTTCATTATATGATTTTCAAATTAAAGCAGCGGAAAATTACCATTATCCATCGTTCACGGCCATCCGCCAAAATACACAAAAATATTCATTAACAAGATCATCAAACATGATATGTCACAGGAGTAAACAAATTTATCATAAAACAAATAAACTCCCAAATCCCGTGCTACGTATCAGAGCATCCTAAGACTCGACTCACACACCACTATTCAAGCTAGCTATGTACCTGGATTTATCTGTACTTCCGAAGAAGCACAGACCACAACAACAACAAAGGGGTGAGAAAACATGATCAAAATTATCGGTAATAGGTTACATGAATAAAAGGCAGTAAAATATACAAGTTATCACCCCACCAACATCAAACACGACCTACTGTCCAATCATCAACACAACATACAATAATGCAAGAATGCAACTCAACACCAAGCATACGGTACAGATGAATTGCATACACTCCTCCTGAGCAACGATTCGTCCCACCATCCTCCATAAAGGAGTACGGATGGATCACATACACTCCTCCTGAGCAACGATCCATCCCACCATTCTCCATAAAGGAGTACAGGTGAATCGCATACACTCGTTCTGAGCAACGATTCATCCCACCATCCTCCACAAAGGAGTATGGATGAATCGCATACGCTCCTCCTGAGCAACGATCCATCCCACCATTCTCCACAAAGGACTACGGGTGAATCGCATACACTCCTCTTGAGCAACGATTCATCCCACCATCCTCCACAAAGGAGTACGGATGGATCACATACACTCCTCCTGAGCAACGATCTATCCCACCATTCTCCACAAAGGAGTACGGATGGATCGCATACGCTCCTCCTGAGCAACGATCCATCCCACCATTCTCCACAAAGGAGTACGGATGAATCACTTACGCTCCTCCTGAGACATGATTCATCCCGCCAAGACACCATGATACGCACAACACCAAACATCAAGCACACTAAGTGTACACGATCCTACTGATCACATCACCATACATCATACATATATATACACACCAATCAATTATGTTAATCAAATTAAATAATAGGGAAAATTACATTTGAACACCGAGTATACACGATCCTCCAGATCACCTCACTTTGCATCATATATATATATACCTATATATGTCTTACCCACCAATTAATTATGTCAATTAAATTCAATATTTCATAATTTTATCTTTCAACACCAAGTATACACTCTTCACCCCTACACACCATCTCTATACCTTTCACAACCCAAGGAATCATACAAAACGAATCACAAAGCAAAACAGCACAAAAATCACATTCTGTCACGCTCGCTGGCTCACTCGCCTAGCGAGGCCTCTACGAACGCTCGCTGCCTCATTCGCCTAGGGAACCTGCTAGCGAAAGCAGACAGTGGCTACTGGAAGTGTTCGCTACCCAACTCGCCTAGCGAATCCCTAGCGAATGCTCGCTACTAGCTCGCTCAGCGAAGGTGCTGGCGAATGTTTGCGATTTCACAAAACCCTCGCTGTTCAGAAATTCATCAGAAGCTCAAAAATCGCCCGATTCTTTACCCGATAAAACATTAATTCTACTGATCAATTTATTTCTAACCTAAAACGGTAACTACACAAAATCACCCAAACCATCCAAACAATTCTTATACAGCCATATGCAAGACGTTTACCGTGACAACTACAATCAGAAACACAACAACATACCAATTATGTTCGTCAAATCCCTATGGGGTTAAGGAATCTCCAACTACCCAATTCATGCAATTACCAATCCCAAATCTGTTTCTCCCCCCCCCCCCCCCCCTTACCTCGATTAATCGCTTCGATCATTGAAGAATCCTACGAATCTGATTGCTCTTCCTTGTTTCTCTTCCTTCCTTGTTCTTCCTCCTCACTCTTCTTTATCGTGTTCTATTTCTTCCCTCCTCTAAAAACTCACAAATACCCCTCTTATATCTCTTAAATCCTTATTTCTTTTATTCCAATAATAATAATACCAATAATAATAATAATAATAATAATAATAATAATAATAATAATAATAATAATAATAATAATAATATTACTATTAATTATCAAATTATTATGATTATTAATTATATTAATATTAAGCTCCAAAGTTATTAAATAATCTCCACAAAAGACACACCGAAAATAGAATAACACCGGAAAGGCTAAATAATTATAAAATGGGTGTTACACACACGATCCCCTGATAACATCACCATACATCATACATACTTATTATTCATCAATTAATTATTTTAATTTAAGTCACACGACCCCCCTGATCTCATCACCATACCCCATACATATCTCACACCTCAATCTACTTATTCAAATTAATATCGATCACTACATAATTTCACCTTTTAATGTCAAGTATACGCTCTTCACCACTAATCACCATATCTATATTGGTCACAACTCAATAGATACTACAAAAGATACAGAACCACCCTCACCGTACAAAATCACAAATTGCTGTCATGCTCGCTGGCTCGTTCGCTTAGCGATGCCCTAGCAAACGCTCGCTAGCTGCTCGCCTAGCGAAGGAAGACAGTAGCTACTGGACATGTTCGTTACCCAGCTCGCCTAGCGAGTCCCTATCGAAGGCAGACAGTAGCTACTGGAAGGATTCGCTACCTCACTTGCCTAGCGAAGGTGCTAGCGAGTGTCTGCGATCTCTCAAAACCCTCACTGTCCAACAATGTCCTCTTGCTCAATTCCAAGCCTATCACTCTACTTCCATATCCCATCCTATCATCACTACAACCAGTACACACTACTCTAGTTATTATTCTTTGAATTTATCTCCAGAATCCACACCTATGTCCATCAACAGAACTACAGAAGTTACTCAGAACCTCACTAAAACACACCATATGTGCACCCATTCATCAATGGCAGCAACAATCATAAACACATCAACATGCATACCAAATTCATCATAATCCACAGCAATCAAAGACATATCAACATAACGAACATATTCATCAAATCCCTACGGGGTTAAGGAATCCCTTCTACCCAATTTCATGTAAACACCAATCCCAATCAGTTTCCCCTTACCTCGATTAATTGCTCCAATCGTTGAAGAATTCCTACGAATCTGATTGCTCTTCCTTGTTCTCTTCCCTTGTTCTTCCTCCCTGTTCTTTCTCTTCAACATTTCTCCTTAATCTTGGTTCTGAGAAGTTTATCGTGTTTTTTCCTTCTTTTCCCCCAAAACCCCCTTTTATATACTTACTCCAATAATAATAATAGTAATAATAATAATAATAATAATACAAATACAATATTACTATTATTTATCAAATTATTATCATTATTCATTATATTATATTAATATTAACTTTATGGCTTATTAAAAATAATCCTTATCAATTAAGGGCACCCACCAACGCGCTTAGACACACTCCCCACACAAGGACACACCAAAAAGACTAAATAATTAAAATAGGTGTTACAAAAGGCTTGGCAGAACATCTTTCTCAGCAGAATTTGATCTAATCCCCAGCAGAGTAGAGTTACCGTCTAGTGGGTTGTTCTATCTTTCTAGCAGGAATGTTGTCACTCAGGAATTTCTTTTTCGGGAAGCCATTCAGAGTTTGTTTCCCCAGCTTAAGTCCAATCGTTATTGGCATGCTTTGTTCTCCCCAGCAGGGTGTTTTTCTCTCCTCAGCATTTATTTTGTTGATTCGGTTTCGTTGCATCTGCATTCGTGCATAAAATCCTCCAAACGTGTAGCATATCCACTTCGTATGGAGCATTGCGCCATTTTCAAATGTACGCATGTGAAACATAAGCCAGGTGGCTACTGTTGCACCCCAAAATTTGACCAACAATTATTTATTCACTGAGTGTTTGAAAGTTGATACCTTCATCAGACAGTTCAAGAGATCCTCAGAGGAATTGGTTGAAACCAGGGTTGTGTGCTTCATAGCTTGAGAATTGTGGGTGCTCCTCAGATGATTCTAAGACTTTGAGAATGAACTTGATGCTTTAAGAAAGCCTATGAGATGCGTTGATAGCCATCATGAGCCCAGAAAAGTCATTGTGCAAGAGTTCAGAAGATTCAACCATGAATGGTAGAATTAGGGTTTTGACTGGCTCAGCCCTAGGATAACTGAAGATTTGGAGAAGGTTGAGACCTAATCCAAGGGCCATGAGATCATGGAACGAGGCATAGAGATGTTATAAAGATGATTCCTAGACCAACTCATCATGGTTGAGGAGTTTGGGAAGTTTCAAGTTAGGGTTTCTGAGGATTGTTAGTGAAAACCCCTAATTTGATCTCTATCTTCCAGGCAGTTTTAGCTCTAGATGTGATGGATATATCATCTTCCCCACAACATGAATGTTGAATAGCATCTTCTTAGCTTTAATTTGAGTGGTGGAAGTCCTTGATAGGATTTGTAGAACTCAACTTATGGTTTGAACAAGACAGGGGTATTTTGGTCATTTGTCAGTTATAGGTCATTTTAAGCAAAGGCCATATCTCCTAGTTCCAAGCCTCAAATGGAAGAACTCAAAACATGAAAGTTGTTCAAAATGGGATTTTAAGTCTAGAAAAGTGGTCATGAGTTATTGAAAGAGCTTGTAGCAAGGATTTACAAGATTGGGTGAAAATGACCTAAAATGGCTTATAAGTTGAAAAAGTTGAAATTTAAATTTGGTTTGGGAGATCCACAAATCCAAAATAGGTTATCCAATATATCATTTTGATTGGAAACATCATTTTAAAAACAATGGTTCAAGTAGAATTTTGATTTGAAGCTTAGAAATGGGGGTTACTTTGTAATTCTCATTCTTGCACAATAAGGCACCTAAACAAAACCTCACAAAGAGCAAAGTTTAGCTTGTTTTCCACTCATTCTTTCTCAATATCTCTTGTAAGGAGATTTTAAAGTCCATTTGGCAAGGCTAAGGCATGAGATAATGGAGATCCAATGTATCATTCCATGAGAAGTTCTCAAACTTTCTAACACTTTCCACAAGTTTCTAGAGGGATCTAGATCATTCTCTTGATTGTTATAAGAAGGGTGAATCACCATATGGCCATGGTTGGTGATCATTATTGGTGAGTAGTGAGATTAGAGTGTGAAAAAGTAAGATCCTTCCATTTGCAATTTCACATCAAACCTTCATTCTCTTCAATCTCCATTCATTTCTTCTCCACAAACCTATTCTTCTGATCATTGTGACTGATTGCATGCTGAGGTAGAAGAAGATCCATGGAAGTTTGAAGCTGTTTGGAGGAAATTGCAAGAAGTGCATTTTGATATCAAACACAAGATTCAAGCCTTGTTCAGCCATCTTGTTGCATACAGAATCTATATCTGCCATTGGAGGTTAATCAAGGAAGCTTGCAGACCTTGAATTGTAGGGAAACCATAGCCACCATTAAAGTTTGACAGGTTGGTAATCTTGCTCGAATCACCTAATTTATGTGCATTCTACCATAGTTATAGGTTAGACTGGTTAAGCTAGGGTAGAGGACTTTATTCTGAGAATTAGGGGAAGGATCATGAGGTTTCGAGGCAGGGTACAATTTCTTGCAGAATGAATTACAAGCTAGTTTGTGTGCATTAATGGATATGGCATTGAGTAATTTGGTTAGGGGAACATGTAGAATAATTCTGGATCATTCGTTTGAAGTTCCATTAAGTTTGATAGCAGAGGAAAGAAATGGAACCTTGATGATGAAGCTTTCTGTTAGGATGATTCAAGAGGTTTCAGGGAAAACTATGGATAGCATTGTGTTCAGGGTGATTGATAGTGCAACTTTGCTTTTGGAAGCTCATGAATTCATGGAGAAATCAGTGAGAACGATCAGGTTGAAGATCCTTGCATGGGGTTAGGGTTTCTGCAAACCCTAGGGTTCAGTTGGGGACGATGAAGGTCCATCGTTGGATCATCCAGAATGCTTGACCAATTCCATCCATCGCACGGTCCATATTTGATTTCAGAAACGGAGGGAAGATTGAAACACAAAACGCAGCGCATCACTTAACCAAACGCACCGTTTTGGTTCTTTGACAAACCTGGGCCTCAGCGTTCGTTTCTATTCCCACCCCTAGACTTGGCCCAATGTTCAGAAATAGCTGGGGCGCTTTACTTTTCTCACCCCCTCCCATCTATTTCTTATTCTTTTATTTTTTTAATTTCTTTTCATTCTTGGCATTTTATAAAATTCATAAAAAATATAAAAATAAATATTTTTCATTTCTTCTTTTTTTCACATAATCATGATTTGGTCTAGAAAATTAATAAAAAATAAAATTCCATTTTATTTTTGGTTTAATATTTTTTAGCATATTTTCTTGTAAATAGTACATTTAATTGATTTTGGTTAACCCTTGATTTTGTACAATTTGTTTTAGGACTTTCCCTTAGGGTTTTTGAGCCATTCTTTTTGGCATAGTTACATGTTGAACCCTAGTTTCATGTAGGATTTATCTCTTGATTTGTAGATTAAAATTTGATGTAGTTTGATTGTTAGACATTTAGGTGCTCTAATTAGGGTTTTAGGTTGTATAGATAGACTTGAACAAATTGGTTTTGGGGTTTATAGGCCAAATTAGTGTATGGGGAATATATGGGTTAAGGGTAAGTATGTATAGAATCCCCTAGAATTTTTCTAGAATATTGTATGGTGTTTTAGTATTTTTCATTGATTTTTGAATGTATGGATAGTATGTGTGTTGCTTAAAGGCATAGTTTGTATTGTTGTGTTTGATTTTCTTCTCCTGTGAGTGTGTGAGCTTGGAGATTGAGTTGAGGACCTTGTGGATCATCATGGAAGCTTTGAAGACCTTGCAGAGGAGTTTAGCATAGCTTTTGTTGTTTTGTTTATAGGTTTATAGGTGCATAGGCAGAGCCCTAGATAGGATACTTTGTTCAAAAAACAAGGAGTGTTTTGTTCACCTCCTCTCTTCTCTGTGACATAAAGTCCCTTAAGGGTATTCACCTCTCTCCTTTGGAGGGATTAGTGACCTTACCCTCTGAGGTAGAACTTTGAGAGAGCCTTTCCCTTTGATGTTAAGTCCTCAATGGCATCCTTTGGAAGTCAGTGAGTACTGTAACATCCTCACCTCATCTTGTTGACTGAATCTTGTTTGCTGGAGCATTTGAGCCCTTGAAGATAGCAGCTGAAGCTTTGAAGAGGATGATTCCTTGAAGATTGTTGACGTCTGAAGACTTTGTGAAGATCAAGTTGATGCCTGAAGATCCCTGAAGATGGTGAAGCCTGAAGGTGGAGCTGATCAAGAAGCTGAAGCTCAGGGGAGAAGATGAGTTGATACTCATGTTGTAGGGTTGATACCTGGGAAGCAAGTGATCTCTGAAGTCTGAAGACTGGGTTGCTGCTGGAGGGGCTGAGGCTTTCTTCTGTTTTCTTCGATGTATTGTGTGTTTTGTCTGATTTGTCTGCTGCATTAGACTAAATTCATCTAGAATAGGTTCAGTCTAAGAGCATGAGTACATTTGATTGTATTGTTACTGCTTGGCTTTGCTTGCGGGTATTCGGTAGAGCCCATCTCCCTTGCCCATGTGTTTATTATTGCTTGATAGCATGATTTCACTTCTTTTACCTGTATGACTGCAGTTTATTGTTTATTGCTTGATAGCATGTTGTTTATATTTCAGTATGATTACTGTTATTTCATGACTGGCTTGAGGTCGAGACGAGCTTGTGGAGGCTGAAGCCCCACACACATTTCCTCCCTCACTTGCATTGCATGCATTTTACTGTTAAAGCTGATGCTTTTGTCTGTTTTGGTGTATCATTGACATGATCCCTTAGGACTCTCATTTCCTTTGATAAGGATTTGATGATAGAACTTTAGGTTGAAACCTATGCACGACAACATCTAGGAGTTCCCTGTTCAAACCTCAACCATAGGATGAATCCATGGCATGATAACAGTAGGACTTGATAGTCTCCCTCCTAGTTGGGCCTGTTCTCTTCTCATCTCAAAGCAGTTTAAGACACAGTAATCATGAATGATTTCTTTCGTACGCTACGAGCCTTAAGCTATCTGAGAAAGGATTATGGGAGAGTTTCTTTCTCACAGTCTGGATGTTTAGTATGGTACCCTTTGGGTGACATGCGACGCATTCACTCTCAGGTCATAGTCTCTAGTGCGGTCGAGATTGCAAACATAATAAAAAACACTTCTGTTAGGAGATAGCCCGTAGTTTCCCAAACTACGTTTGCTCTGATCTTCCATACAGTGTGGAAGTACGTAGGCATAGGATGCGACGTCCTAGCGAGCAACATTTCCCTCATAATCCTCCGTAGTTAGCCGAACTACGTTGACTCTGATTTCTCATTCTCTGATGAGAATACGTAGGCATAAAGTGCGACGCTTTGCCGAGTCATTTTTCTTTTTCTTTTTCAGCCAACCTTGATTGGTAGATAGATTAAAACCAACTCGTCCAAGTAAACAAACAAGCGAGGATCCCATCGAGTACGATGGACGTGAGGGGTGCTAATACCTTCCCCTTGTGTAACCGACTCCCGAACCCAGACAATGGTTGCGATGACCTTGTCTTACCTTTATTCGTCAGGTTTTTCCGATCGTTTCCTTTCCCGCTCTGAGGGATAAATAACGAAAGGTGGCGACTCTTCTGTTTTGCCGGCACCTTATTTTCGCGCGAGCGACAGCTGGCGACTCTGCTGGGGACTCCAACGGTTCCCTGTGCGAGTCAATCCTATCGTTTGTGTGTTTGCTTGTTGGGTTGCATTTATTTATCGCATTTTTTTTACTTCTCGCACTTTATTTCCCGCATTTTATGTTTCAGTATAATATGATTATTTATGCTGTTGTAGGATGGGAGTTCTGATTGAGTAAGAAGCCAGACCCAGGCTTGAGTGCACCATAGACTTAGAGTGGAAATTAGTGGGCGCGTGCTTGCTTTGCAGGCACTAGTGTCTCATGAAATCCACGCTCAGACAAGGTTCATCCGGTTGGCTTCACTTTCAACCCTTTGGGTTGAGACGGTTGCTGGTTTGATGGACTGTCGACTCTGGGGACCGATCATTTGTGATTCAGCTAAGTGAGGCCTCTTCAGGACTTGATGATGCCACTCCTTCTGGGAATCGTATCATCAGTTTTGAAAGTCTGTGACGCTGATGAACGCATAGGATGCCGTACCTTGAGTCAGTCTAGGTCCATACCTGTGAGCGGGACTGGGTTTATTACAGGAAACTTAGACCTTCAGACTACCTGGTTTTCTTGACAGCGAATCAGTTATGTTGGGTTCTCAGTTACAGATGTGTTCTTGATAGAGCAAGAGTTTGGTCAGAGGATCTTATCATCGGGTGTTTGTCTGTTCTTGATAGAGCAGGCTTTGATCAGTGTATTATCATCAGTGGTTTGTTCTGTATAGGGCAGATTTTGAGTGAGGTCTGAAGATCTCATCAGCAGCTGTGTGTTTGTTCTTGATAGGGCAGATTTTTGATTTGGGGTCTGAAGACTTCGTCAACAGATGTTCCTTGATCTTGCACCCGGGGTCCTTATTATCAGGCACTTATTCTTGTCAGAGCAGAATTTTGATCTCGGTCCTATCAGATGGTTATTCTCAGCAGATCTGATTAGTAGTCTTACACTGGGGTTTCCTTCTCATCAGTGACTGTTGATACCGAATCTCCACAGCAGCTACCTGGATATATTATTGCATGCCTGCATTTTGCATTAGTTTGCGCATTCATCTGCATTCCATTAACGTGTGTCTGTGTTGCAGGTACCGTTTCCCCGATCCCGGATTTCTCGCCTTCTGCTGTTATTATGGCCTCCCTCAGGAAGACTGTTGCGTACAAGTTCCCGACCCCCGATGTGTCGAAGCTGACTGGTTTGATAGCCCTGGCAGGGGATTCTGTGAAGGATAGGTTCAGGAAGTCTTATGGCAGGTTGCTTAGTCTGGTTTGCAAACCTTCTACGTCCGAGTTGAATGGGTTACATGCTCTCCTGCAGTTTTATGACCCTCCCTTGAGGTGTTTCACTTTTCATGACTTCGTACTCGCGCCGACATTGGAAGAGTATGCTGATATGCTGGGTGTGCCTATCAAAAGGCAGATGCCTTTTGTCCACATGGATGCTGAGCCTGATCTGGCTGGCCTAGCTTCCTCACTCCATTTGAGCCCTTCTGAGTTAGTGGTGACGAGCTGGAACAAGGTCTCAGGGTTCTCTCTGCAGTTTCTGATAGCTAAGGCTCAGCAGTGTGCTAAGGACAACTGTTGGGACGCATTCAACGCCATCCTCGCTTTATGCATATATGGCATTATCCTGTTCCCCAGCATGCCTGATTTCGTGGACTTTGATGCATTCCACATCTTTGCCTTAGGGAATCCAGTCCCTACTCTGATCGGAGACGTCTACCATTCAGTGCATTACAAGAATGAGAACCGGAGAGGGAAGAATGTCTCATGCTGCGTACCATTGTTGTACAGGTGGTTTGATAGTCATTTGCCCAAGAAGGGTTCTTCTGTCTTGTTTGCAGCCACAGCTGAGTGGCCTGAGCGTCTGATGAGCTTGTCGGCAGAAGATATTGATTGGTTCGTTGACAGAGACAGGTTAGGCACCGAGATGATCTTCAGTTGTAGTGGGTTTCCTAACGTACCTCTGATAGGTAGGAAGGGTTGCATCAACTACAATCCATCATTGCTAGTTCGTCAGTTCGCATAAGCTTTGAGGACTCCACCGAAGGAGGAAGAGGTACGGGAATCTCTGTACCTCACGGGTATCCTAAAGGGGGATCTGTTGTCCAAGCTTCAGTACGCGTGGAACAATATCAGCACGAGAGGAAAGCCTTTATTGGGGAAGAGCAACAGCCAAGCCTACCCTCCTTATTCAGATTGGATCAGAGCCAGAGCCAGCACTATAGGGATGCCATTCCCTCATGTCAGACCAGAGAGTCCTCCACCAGTTGAAGAGCCTACCACTGTGTCCATTCACCAGCACAGCCAGGTATTAGCCGAGCGTGATGAACTGAAGAGGGCAAATGCAGAATTAGAGAAGGAGTTAGCTCAGCTTCGAAGTGAGAGGAACGAAGCCGTGCATGCTCTCAAAAAGCAAACAGAGTCGGTAAGCCAGCTGAGTGCAGACTTGGCAAAGCAGATTGCTGATCGGGAACGCTTGGGGAAGGACTTCAGGGCGGCTAATGATGTACTAGCTACGAAGAAGCAGCATTTGGAGGAAGCATATCGGAGAATATCTAAGTTCGACCAGCATTGGAAGACTTCCATGGCCACCAGGAAGGAGCGAGAAGACAAACTGATGCTGCAGATTTCTAAGCTAGAAGCCGAAGTAAAGGATAGTGAGCAGAGGTTTGATGAAGAGACCGCCCGCAGGTACTCCGCTGAAGCCCATCTCAACAAAGCTATTGCTAGCCTGAAGGACCATAAGGTGATGTTTGAGTCTAAGAAGCGGAAGCTGGAGGATTGCTTTGGCGAAGGAGCTTGGGAGAGTTCAATTCAGGGGCTCCAGCATACCATCAGGCAGAGGGAACTACTCGTCGAGAGGTTGCTCACTTCGCCAGATCATCCAGACACGAAGGAGTTATTAGCAGAGTATCGCGCCCGTGGCCGTACTTGATTGGTTATATCCCTGTTTGTTTTGATCTTTGATATAAGCTGACCATCACCAGACTTGTTGGCTGAGGTCATGCTGTTGATCTGTTTGTACTCGTTGATACTGTGTACTGCCTTGACAGGCCTTTCCATATATATATGAGACTGATGTTTCCATGATTGGGCTCGGATTTCTTCTTCCTCTTATTATTATCAGCAATGACACTAAGGCACTAGGATCGGGGGAAAATCTCCCACGCACACAGACACACGCATGCATCTGCATGAAGCATATTTGCATGGTGTATATCTTATTGCTTTTCCTAACCTTTATTGTTGACAGGTTTTTCAGGTTCCGAGTTGTCTCCGGTCTCCAGGATTGATCAAAGACTCATCCACCGCTACCCAACTCGCGCTAATCAGACAAGGATAATGGACCAGGTGCAGTCAGATGTTCAAGAGCTCCGTGAGCGGATGGACCGTTTTATGGAGCTAATGCAGGTGGTCGCGAATGGTCAAGACCAGCTTCGTACTCTGGTTCAACCTCTGATCTCCAGGGTTGACAGTAATGGCATACTGCATGGAGGGGCCGTGCCTACTCCTCCTCCAGTGGACGCTCCACAAAACGTTGTTCCTGCTGCCGGGGGAAACGGCAGCGCTAACGGCAATCTAATGACTAATCTCGGGCTCAATGCGGCAGGCGTCGGCAACGGTAGCTTGGGAGCCAATGTTAACATAGGGCCGGTAAACGGTAACGCTGGTGCAGGAAATCTGTTGGTGCCTCAGCCATGGCTGGAGGACCATCAGGATGACGTATTCTCTCAGAGAGGTGTAGATGCAGAGTTGAATGCTGAAGCTCGACTCAGGTTCAAGGCGCTGGAAGACAAGATGAGAGACATAGAAAATCAGAACACATTGGGCATTGACATGTCCAACCTCGGATTGATTGCTGACTTTAAAGTACCTCACAAGTTCAAGGTGCCTACCTTTGAGAAGTATAAGGGTACTACTTGCCCCCGGGTCCACCTCCGATCTTATTATAGAAAGATGTCCGCCTATTCTGACGATGAGAAGATGCTGATGCACTTCTTTCAGGATAGCCTTTCTGGTCCATAACTCGAATGGTATATGGGCCTGGAGCCCGCTACTGTATGCACCTGGAAAGAGCTTGCAGAGGCGTTCGTCCTCCACTATCAATACAATAGCGACTTGGCTCCCAACCGAGTTCAGCTTCAGAATCTCTCACAGCGGAACAATGAAAGTTTTAAAGAGTACGCCCAGCGGTGGCGTGAATTGGCTGCTCGGGTTCAACCGCCGATGGTTGAGCGTGAGCTAGTTCAAATGTTCGTGGCTACCCTTCCTGGAATCTACTATGAAAAGCTGGTCAGTGGCATGTCTGGAACATTCTCGGCTCTCATCACTATGGGCGAGCATGTTGAGAACGGTATAAAAATCGGAAAAATTCAGGGAGAATCATCCTCAGCTGGAGGAGGTAGCAAGAAACCTTACGCTGGCAAGCGTCGAGAGGGAGATG
This sequence comes from Lathyrus sativus, assembly GCA_963859935.3. Lineage (NCBI taxonomy): Eukaryota > Viridiplantae > Streptophyta > Magnoliopsida > Fabales > Fabaceae > Lathyrus > Lathyrus sativus. Next base: position 281,202,480 of record OZ012741.1, read on the forward strand.
CCAGTGCTGTCACTAATGCTCGGAGAAAGGGCAAGGGCCCTCAGCCTCAGATTGCTAGCATAAATATCCCATCTGCCCCGCAGCAGCAGCAGCAGCAACCTCAGCAGCAGAATCAGCAGGGGTATAAAAGATATCAGAATCGGGCTCCTATGGCAAACCGTCATTTTGAAACGCCACCTATGTCGTATGCACAGCTTTTGCAAACGTTGCTGCAGCTCCAATTAGTTCAAAAGAGGACGTTGGCTCCCTTAACGGGGGCACCACCACCGGGGTATGATGCCAATGCTACTTGTGAGTTCCATACTGGGGCACCTGGCCATACGATTGAGAATTGTAAAGCTTTTAAGCACAAAGTCCAGGACTTGGTGGACGCCAAGGTTATCAACTTTTCTGACAGCGTGCCCAACGTTATCAAAAACCCCATGCCCCATCATAAGGGGGGCGGAGTGAATGCTGTTATCACTGAGGAAAGTTCAGACTTGCTGACTGATGTCAAAGATTTGAAGACGCCGTTGAGTTTTGTCAAGGCTAAGTTGCTGAAGAAAGGCTTCTTTCCTGGATGCGGAGAGTTATGTATGGCTTGTGCTACACTTCCTGATGGGTGTGAGCAGCTGATCGAAGGTATCCTAAGTCTGATGACCGAGGGTATTTTGAAATTCAGCCGGAGCGTTGAGAGTGCATCAGGGGAAGTCATGCTGAAGCAAGCAGATGAAGTCCCTACCATTACTATTCCTCGTCACCCTATTACTATTTCTGCACCCCGACCGCCTACTATTACTATCACCAGGGCCGGGCCAATCCCATTCGAAAGCACTAACGCCGTTCCATGGCATTATGGCGCCGAAGTGTATTTTAATGGTCAGAAGATAGAGCTAGAACCATTCGGATCAACTGTGCAGAATCTTACCGGAGTCAGTGGTATCACTCGAAGCGGTAGAGTATTTGCGCCAGCAGAGGTTGAAGCAGAGAAAGTGGTCCGAGCTGACGCTGTGGATAAGGGTAAAGGTAAAGCTGTCGAAGAGGTCCCTGCAGGGGCGGAGAAGGACTTGCTGGTTAAAGATGCTGAAGAGTTCATGCGATTAATCAAGAAAAGTGACTACAAAATTGTAGATCACCTTCATCAGACTCCGTCGAAGATCTCGATTCTTAACTTGTTGCTGTGTTCTGAGGCGCACCGCAACGCGTTACTGAAGGTATTGAATGCTGCATACGTGCCGCAGGAGATATCAGTAAATCAACTCGAGGAGGTAGTAGCCCATGTTAATGCTGGTAATGGGCTGGGATTTACAGATCTAGAGCTAACTTCTAAAGGAAGAGATCACAACAACGCCTTGCACGTCTCGATAGAGTGCAGAGGTACCGTCATGTCGCATGTCCTGGTGGATACGGGTTCCTCGCTTAATGTGCTTCCGAAGAAGGCACTGATGAAGTTGGATACCCGTGGATTGCTTTGCACGCCCAGTGATCTGGTAGTGAAGGCCTTTGACGGGACTAAGCGCCATGTTTTTGGAGAGTTGACCCTGCCAATTCAAGTTGGTCCAGAGACATTCAATACGGTCTTCTATATCATGGACATCATGCCTGCCTACAGTTGCCTCTTAGGTCAGCCATGGATCCATGCTGCTGGTGCCGTGACGTCCACGCTGCATCAGAAGCTTAAATATGCTGTCGGGGGCAGCATAGTAATAGTCTGTGGTGAGGAGGACATTATGGTGAGCCACCTGTCGTCCTTTAAATACGTTGAAATGGATGGAGAGATCCATGAAACGCTCTGCCAAGCGTTTGAAACCGTCAGGGTAAAAGAGGTAGCTCCTGTCGTCGCAGAGAAGCAAGAGATGAATCTCTCCTCGTTTAAGGAAGCTCGGGCCGTTGTCGAAGCCGGTTCCACCCCAGGCTGGGGGCATGTTTTGGATATACCAATCAAGCAGGATAAGTTTGGATTGGGGTATTCTCCTGAAGCTGAAGCTTCATCTTCTTCTAGTAGCTCGTCTCGTGGGAAAGGGCCGATCCTATTCACCAAGGGGGGAGTAATTTTCGAGAGCATCAACGCTGCGTCGGAGGACAGCGGGGACAGTGATTGTGATCTTGACGCCTGGATTCAACCGAGCAAGCCGGGCGAGCGCCTCCACAATTGGACCATCAAGGAGATTATCAAGCTGACAAGTGAAGAGTAATGATTTGCTTTTTACAATCTTTGTACAACCCTGTGTCCTGCCCGGGGCATAGTGGTTTTACTGTCAGGGCCTTGTTGGATTATGTGTATGCATTTTGTTAATAAATAAAAGGCGTTTTCTTCGTACTCAAATATTGTGTTCTCTGTTATTCCTGTTTTATGTTTATTTCGAAAAACAGTAAAATGGCAACGAGGTTGGTGCTAACCTGCATATTCTCGCTTTAAACTTAACCCTTGTTATTGCAGGATCCACATAACAGATGACATCGACTCTGGACCCTCTACGACTCACTACGACTTTGATTGCCCGATCTATCAAGCCGAGGATGAGATTGATGAAGACGAGGACCTTCCGGAAGAGTTGGCCCGCTTATTGAGACAAGAAGAAAAGGTTATTCTGCCTCACGAGGAGGATATTGAGATTGTAAATCTGGGTTCTGAGGAACTCGTCAGAAATGTCAGAGTAGGGGCTGCGCTGCAGAATGATGTCAAGCATAGGCTGGTCAAGATGCTTCGAGAGTATAGTGACGTCTTTGCTTGGTCGTATGAGGATATGCCCGGACTCGACACTGATATCGTGGTTCATCGCTTGCCGTTGCGAGAAGATTGCCCTCCAGTCAAGCAGAAGCTTAGGAGGACGAGACCAGACATGGCTGTGAAAATCAAAGAAGAAGTCCATAAGCAGTTGGACGCAGGATTTCTAGCCGTTACCACTTACCCTCCGTGGGTCGCCAACATAGTGCCTGTACCGAAGAAGGACGGTAAGGTACGCATGTGCGTCGATTATCGGGATTTGAATAAGGCGAGCCCTAAGGATGATTTCCCGTTGCCTCATATCGATGTGTTGGTCGATAACACAACCCAGTTTTCCGTGTTTTCATTCATGGATGGCTTCTCCGGTTACAATCAGATTAAGATGGCGCCGGAGGACATGGAGAAAACGACGTTTATCACCCCCTGGGGAACATTCTGCTATAAGGTAATGCCCTTCGGTCTGAAGAACGCAGGGGCCACTTACCAGCGAGCGATGGTAACTTTGTTTCATGATATGATTCATCATGAGATTGAGGTCTATGTTGATGACATGATTGCAAAGTCCCAAACGGAGGAAGAGCATCTGGTCAACTTATTGAAGCTCTTTGAGAGGCTTAGGAAGTTCAGGCTGAGGCTGAATCCTAACAAGTGCACTTTCGGAGTGCGGTCCGGAGAGTTATTGGGGTTTATCGTTAGTGAACGGGGTATTGAAGTTGATCCTGCGAAAATAAAAGCTATCCAAGAAATGCCAGCGCCGAAAACAGAAAAAGAAGTTCGTGGTTTCCTGGGCCGAATAAACTACATTGCAAGGTTTATCTCTCAGCTCACGGCCACTTGTGAACCGATGTTCAAGCTTTTAAAGAAAGATCAGGCGATTATCTGGAACGAGGATTGCCATAAGGCATTCGACAAAATAAAGCAGTATCTTCAAGAACCTCCAATCTTGATACCCCCAGTGGCTGGACGGCCATTAATCATGTACCTGACGGTTCTGGAGAATAGTATGGGGTGTGTTCTCGGTCAGCACGACGAGACGGGCAGAAAGGAGCACGCCATTTATTATTTGAGTAAAAAGTTCACTGAGTGTGAATCTCGATACTCGATGCTGGAGAAGACGTGTTGTGCATTAGCTTGGGCCGCCAAACGTCTACGGCAGTATATGCTCAATCACACCACTATGCTGATTTCGAAGATGGATCCGATCAAGTACGTCTTCGAGAAGCAGGCTCTTTCGGGCAGGATCGCCAGATGGCAAATGGTGTTAACAGAATATGATATTCAGTACGTCTCCCAGAAAGCCATTAAGGGAAGCGTATTGTCTGATTACCTTGCCGAACAGCCAATCGAAGACTACCAGCCAATGAAGTTCGAATTCCCGGACGAGGATATTATGTTTCTCAAAGCGAAGGATTGCGATGAGCCATTGCCCGATGAGGGGCCAGATAGGAAGTCTCAGTGGAAGTTGATATTCGACGGAGCGGTTAATTCCTATGGAAGTGGTATCGGGGCTATCATCACGACTCCTCACGGATCCCACATCCCGTTTACTGCGAGACTGACGTTTCCAGTTACCAACAACGAAGCCGAGTATGAAGCATGTATTATGGGTCTAGAAGAGGCAATTGATTTGAGAATCAAGAATCTAGACATATATGGTGACTCAGCGCTTGTAATCAATCAGATTAAAGGGGAGTGGGAAACTCGTCAAGCGAATTTAGTGCCGTACATGAATTATGCTAGGAGGCTGCTTCCTTTCTTCGACCGAGTGGAACTTCATCATGTGCCTAGGGATGAAAATCAGATGGCTGATGCCTTAGCCACGCTGGCTTCAATGTATAAGGTCAATTATTGGAATGAGGCTCCAAGAATTGTACTTTCGCGACCGGCATTTGGCTTTGCAATCGAGGAAGCCGCCGACGGCAAGCCATGGTTCCATGACATCCAGACTTTCCTTATGACTAAGGAGTATCCTACGGGTGCGTCAACCCAGGATAAGAAGACTCTGAGGAGGTTGTCTGGAAATTTTTATCTCAATCCTGATGGAGTGTTGTATAAGAGAAACCACGATCTCGTGCTACTCAGATGTGTAGATGAGAAAGAGGCGAGTATGCTCATGGAAGAAGTCCATGAAGGCACATTTGGTACGCACGCCGGCGGGCATGCTATGACGAGAAAGATCCTGAGAGCAGGATACTACTGGCTGACAATGGAATCAGATTGCTTTAAATTCGCGAAGAGATGTCATAAATGCCAGATTTATGCTGATAAAGTTCATGTGCCACCGTGCCCGTTAAATGTCATGCCCTCCCCGTGGTCGTTCTCCATGTGGGGCATTGACATGATAGGCAAGATCGAGCCCACTGCATCTAACGGTCATCGCTTCATTCTAGTAGCTATCGACTACTTCACCAAATGGGTGGAGGCAGCCTCGTACGCTAATGTGACCAAGCAGGTGGTAGCTAAATTCATAAAGAGGGACATCATCTGTCGATACGGAATTCCCGAGCGGATTATTACTGATAATGGTTCGAATTTGAATAACAAGATGATGAAGGAGCTGTGCCAGAGCTTCAAGATTGAACACCACAACTCATCTCCTTACCGGCCGAAGATGAATGGCGCCGTTGAAGCCGCCAACAAGAACATCAAGAAGATTGTTCAGAAGATGGTTGTGACGTACAAAGATTGGCACGAGATGCTGCCGTTTGCCTTGCACGGTTATCGTACGACGGTGCGTACGTCGACCGGGGCAACTCCTTTCTCCTTGGTGTACGGTATGGAAGCTGTCCTACCATTAGAAGTGGAGATTCCTTCTTTGCGAGTTTTGGTTGATGTAAAACTCGAGGAGGCAGAATGGATTACGAATCGCTTGAACCAACTCAGCCTGATGGACGAGAAGAGGTTAGCATCGATTGCATTTGGTCGCCTGTATCAAAGCCGAATGAAGAAAGCTTATGATAAGAAGGTGCGTCCTAGAAGCTTTCAGACGGGTGATCTCGTCCTGAAGAAAATTCTTCCGCCACACTCCGATCACCGGGGCAAGTGGACTCCGAATTACGAAGGGCCGTATGTCGTCAGCAAGGTCTTCTCGGGAGGAGCTTTGTTGTTATCCACGATGGACGGTGAAGATTTTGCATCCCCGGTGAACGCGGACGCAGTTAAAAAATACTTTGCTTGAAAGAGACCCGCTGGACAAAAAAGAAAGAGTCCAGGCAAAAAAGGGGCATCCTGGCGAACCAAAAACAGAATAAAAGGTTCGGGCAAAATTAGGGATATATTGAAAAATGTACACCCGCGAAGTCGAAAACCTACACTGGGCGGCTTCGGCAAAAAAGGGTATCCCGGTGGACTGAAAACCCGTAAAGGGCGGTTCACGCAAAAGTTAGGGATTTGAATAAGCGAATGACTGCATTCCGCGTGTGGACTTTCATTGTTTTGTGGTCTGGAAGACCTGAGGGCCGTTTATCTGAATCAATCTCTTCCGAAGCTGAAACGTCGGAGAAGTATCGAGGTCGAGTGGGTCTTAGAGGGATCAACTCATGGTGTACGTCTACACCTCGTTGCCTACATTTGTATATACTAATGTATATTTATGTTTTTTTTTTGCGCAGCTTCCTCATTCCAGGAGCTTGCCTCTGTTGTAAAACGTTTTTGCCCATTCAGGGGTCACCATCAATAAAATGCACATTATTCAGCAATTCTGCTTGTCTGTTTAGCATTTATCTGTTTTGTTTGCGAAAGAAAACGCCGATGTTTTTGATAAAATGCGTATACATAAACTTACGGGCCTAGGCCCATCGATTGTTGAAACAATTAATTAACTGAATATTGTCACGAGATAATAACCTGGATAGGCCCCTTTGAGGAGGGTATCTTGTCTGTTTGTTTGTGTTGTTGCAGGTGTAGGCAATGTGCAGTACGCATCCCCGAAGCGGGGCGAGTCCTCCTTCTCCAGCAGAGTTCAGTAGTCTCTCCTCCGCAGAATCTGAACGCAAGATGGTAAGCATTGATATGTCTCCCCCGGCAGAGACGATTCTCTTCCCCAAGTGGACGCATCCTGAAGGAATGTCACCTCATCAGCTGAGTCAAACACCGAAGAATGACGTCTTCTTCCCCAGCACCGGGTCACAAGTGCAGGTTTCATAGAAGTATTCGGGTACCGCAGCTCGTGTTTCCCCAGTGAAGTCTCTAGCGGAATTGAGATTCCCCACCAAGAGCCGTATTCTCTTCTAAAGTTGAGGGATTCCCTCTTCCCCAGTAGAGTGTTGGAACAGCTGATGTTGCATTCCCCTGCAGAGTTGTACTCTCCCCTGAAGTCAGATGGTTCTTCCTTCCCTAGCGAAATTGAGATTCATCACCAGGGTCGTACTCTCCAGCGAAGCAGAATGACTTCTCCTTCCTCAGCCGAGTTTGCAGATGCCCAAGAGAGCCGAGTCCTCGGAAGTTGATCAGATCATGATTGGTTTTTCCCCAGTGGAGTGTGAAGCAGCTGAAGTTGTTTCCCCACAGAGTAGTTATCCCCAGAAGAGTAGCCGAGACGGCCGCGCAGTTTATTCTCGCGATTGATATCAGCAAGTCTGGTTCCTCGAAGAGCTTCGTCCCCTGCAGAAATCAGCTGAAGTTGTTTTCCATGCAGCAGTCCGCGGAAGATCAGTTCCCCAGACAGAGCCTGATTGACATTGGCATGTTCACGTTCTCCTCAGCAGGATGATTCCTCTATCTGAGCAGTTCTTTCTCCTCGGCAGAAGAATTTCCCTCTCGGCATTTATTTTGCTAACGGGATTGCATCATTGTGCATGACTGCATAGCATTTAACACCGCATAGCATTTAACGTCGCATAGCATTGTGCATGATTGCACAGCATTTAGCATAAGTGCATATCATTCCCACCGTGTGGGGCATGGCACCGAAGCACATGCACCATAAACATGATCTAGGTTATTATCATTCTTGTCTTGCAGGTGTTCCACCAAGAGGCCAGTTGCTCAGGATGATTCCTGACATTCTCTCCAGCTAGGTCGCTTTCTTAAGATGATTCTTAAGACCCCGGTACAATCCCCATGGTCGCTCGCTCAAGATGATTTTTGAGATCCCCAGCGAAGTCTTCAGTTCGAGATGATTCTCGAATTTCTCAGCAGAGCCGTTTGCTTAAGATGATTCTTAAGACCTCAGTACAGCTTCCCGAGTTGTTTGCTTAGGATGATTCTTGAGTTCCCCAGTAGCGTCCCCAGCAAGAGTTTCCCAGGAAGATTCCTGGAACACCTAGCAGAGTGAAGTCTCCAGAATGGTTATCGGTTCAGGATGATTCTTGAAGGTGCCCGACGGAGTTGTTTGTTCAAGATGATTCTTGAAGTCCTTAGCAGCGTGATATGTCTGCTCCAACAGTGATGGCTAATCTGAAGATTGACTTCGTAAATGCCTGAAGGCGGTATCAAAAGGTTCCTGTGAGTTCAGATTTCCTTGTTGATGAATCAACGTGTGGCTGAAGACAAGGTTCCAAAGTTTGTAGATATAACAAGATGATCCGTGTTGGTCTGAAGACCAAGTCCGTTGTCCTGAGGAGATGATTGATTGCGATCAAGTGGATGGTGTTTCTTATGACTGAAGTCGAAGATGTTTCTCCAGCTGAAGTGGAGTTTTGCCTGAAGACAAAGTGTTTGAATCCCCGTAGAGTCATGAATGGCTCAGGATACCATTTCTTTGACTGTGGTCACAGATTTCCTAAGCTGAAGCGAAGGTGCCTAAGGGCAAGGTTATCCCCAAGGTCACGAGTGACCTAGGATTCATTTTTCGGACTGAAGGCCGAAGCATATCCCTGATTGAAGTCTCGGATACTCTATAGCAGAGGTGGAGTTGCCTGAAGGCAGATCCATGTATCCTTGAAGGCCAAGGACCATTTCTTCAGACTGAAGTCGAAGATACCTCCTGCAGAGTTGTCGACGAGCAAAGTTTACATCCTTGAAGGCCAAGGATGTTTATCTTCAGAAGTACTTGAAGATTTTTTTTTTCTTTCTAGCTGAAGCTGGAATCGCCGACGGGCAGGGTTTCATTTATCTTCAGAAGAACTTGAAGATCCTCCAGCGGATCTGGAGTGGCCAGGGGCCAGGGTTTCATTCGTATTCAGAAATACTTGAATATTTTTCTAGCTGAAGCTGGAAATGGCTAGGGCCCAGGGTTTCATATATCTTTAATGTTGAAGTTCTACGGTGGGCAGTGGGCAGCAGTATCCCAATGTTCGTTATGGTGCTGAGGGTGAACCCCAGATCAGAGTGTGCTCGGTTAAGTCTCTCATGCCCAGCGGAGTAGTTTCAAATACGCAAGTGTACCTTTTGTTCCATTTACCAGGGGTGAACCCCAGGTCAGATTATGATTGGTTCGACGGCGAGGTTGAACGTTTGGATTTGGCGGCGAGGTCAGATCATCATTTGTCCGGCGGCGAGGTTGGATGTTTGTTCGACGGCGAGGTTGAACGTTTGGATTTGGCGGCGAGGTCAGATCATCATTTGTCCGGCGGCGAGGTTGGATGTTTGTTCGACGGCGAGGTTGAACGTTTAGATTTGGCGGCGAGGTCAGATCATCATTTGTCCGGCGGCGAGGTTGGATGTTTGTTCGACGGCGAGGTTGAACGTTTGGATTTGACGGCGAGGTCAGATCATCATTTGTCCGGCGGCGAGGTTGGATGTTTGTTTGACGGCGAGGTTGAACGTTTGGATTTGACGGCGAGGTCAGATTATGTTTGTTCGACGGCGAGGTTGGATATTTGTTTGACGGCGAGGTCAGACTCTTCAAATCCCCAATAGAGATGATGTTTGTACGACGGCAATGTCGAGTGTCTCTCAGAGCGATGTTTGTTTCCGACGGCGATGTCAGATTCAGTTCTCCAGCGGCGAGGTTGGGTGTCTGAAGGCAATGTCAGAAGAAGTTAACGTGGATAACTGGCGGCGATGTCAGATCAGTATCTCTCCAGCTAGTTGCCATGCAGCTAGCATTGCAATATTCGAAGATTTGTTCCCCGCAGAGTACCGTGTGCTCGTGCAGTTGGCAAATTTTCGGGTTTACCGGTATTCAACCGTCTCGCACCTTGATTGGTTGAGAGTCGTTCGCTTCTCACCCAGTCAGGTTCAAGCCGTTTGAATAGGGGCAGCTGTTGCACCCCAAAATTTTACCAACAATTATTTATTCACTGAGTGTTTGAAAGTTGATACCTTCATCAGACAGTTCAAGAGATCCTCAGAGGAATTGGTTGAAACCAGGGTTGTGTGCTTCATAGCTTGAGAATTGTGGGTGCTCCTCAGATGATTCTAAGACTTTTAGAATGAACTTGATGCTTTAAGAAAGCCTATGATATGCCTTGATAGCCATCATGAGCCCAGAAAAGTCATTGTGCAAGAGTTCAGAAGATTCAACCATGAATGGTAGAATTAGGGTTTTGACTGGCTCAGCCCTAGGATAACTGAAGATTTGGAGAAGGTTGAGACCTAATCCAAGGGCCATGAGATCATGGAACGAGGCATAGAGATGTTATAAAGATGATTCCTAGACCAACTCATCATGGTTGAGGAGTTTGGGAAGTTTCAAGTTAGGGTTTCTGAGGATTGTTAGTGAAAAACCCTAATTTGATCTCTATCTTCCAGGCAGTTTTAGCTCTAGATGTGATGGATATCTAATCTTCCCCACAACATGAATGTTGAAGAGAATCTTCTTATCTTTAATTTGAGTGGTGGAAGTCCTTGATAGGATTTGTAGAACTCAACTTATGGTTTGAACAAGACAGGGGTATTTTGGTCATTTGTCAGTTATAGGTCATTTTAAGCAAAGGCCATATCTCCTAGTTCCAAGCCTCAAATGGAAGAACTCAAAACATGAAAGTTGTTCAAAATGGGATTTTAAGTCTATAAAAGTGGTCATGAGTTATTGAAAGAGCTTGTAGCAAGGATTTACAAGATTGGGTGAAAATGACCTAAAATGGCTTATAAGTTGAAAAAGTTGAAATTTAAATTTGGTTTGGGAGATCCACAAATCCAAAATAGGTCATCCAATATATCATTTTGATTGGAAACATCATTTTAAAAACAATGGTTCAAGTAGAATTTTGATTTGAAGCTTAGAAATGGGGGTTACTTTGTAATTCTCATTCTTGCACAATAAGGCACCTAAACAAAACCTCACAAAGAGCAAAGTTTAGCTTGTTTTCCACTCATTCTTTCTCAATATCTCTTGTAAGGAGATTTTAAAGTCCATTTGGCAAGGCTAAGGCATGAGATAATGGAGATCCAATGTATCATTCCATGAGAAGTTCTCATACTTTCTAACACTTTCCACAAGTTTCTAGAGGGATCTAGATCATTCTCTTGATTGTTATAAGAAGGGTGAATCACCATATGGCCATGGTTGGTGATCATTATTGGTGAGTAGTGAGATTAGAGTGTGAAAAAGTAAGATCCTTCCATTTGCAATTTCACATCAAACCTTCATTCTCTTCAATCTCCATTCGTTTCTCCTCCACAAACCTATTCTTCTGATCATTGTGACTGATTGCATGCTGAGGTAGAAGAAGATCCATGGAAGTTTGAAGCTGTTTGGAGGAAATTGCAAGAAGTGCATTTTGATATCAAACACAAGATTCAAGCCTTGTTCAGCCATCTTGTTGCATACAGAATCTATATCTGCCATTGGAGGTTAATCAAGGAAGCTTGCAGACCTTGAATTGTAGGGAAACCATAGCCACCATTAAAGTTTGACAGGTTGGTAATCTTGCTCGAATAACCTAATTTATGTGCATTCTACCATAGTTATAGGTTAGACTGGTTAAGCTAGGGTAGAGGACTTTATTCTGAGAATTAGGGGAAGGATCATGAGGTTTCGAGGCAGGGTACAATTTCTTGCAGAATGAATTACAAGCTAGTTTGTGTGCATTAATGGATATGGCATTGAGTAATTTGGTTAGGGGAACATGTAGAATAATTCTGGATCATTCGTTTGAAGTTCCATTAAGTTTGATAGCAGAGGAAAGAAATGGAACCTTGATGATGAAGCTTTCTGTTAGGATGATTCAAGAGGTTTCAGGGAAAACTATGGATAGCATTGTGTTCAGGGTGATTGATAGTGCAACTTTGCTTTTGGAAGCTCATGAATTCATGGAGAAATCAGTGAGAACGATCAGGTTGAAGATCCTTGCATGGGGTTAGGGTTTCTGCAAACCCTAGGGTTCAGTTGGGGACGATGAAGGTCCATCGTTGGATCATCCAGAATGCTTGACCAATTCCATCCATCGCACGGTCCATATTTGATTTCAGAAACGGAGGGAAGATTGAAACACAAAACGCAGCGCATCACTTAACCAAACGCACCGTTTTGGTTCTTTGACAAACCTGGGCCTCAGCGTTCGTTTCTATTCCCACCCCCAGACTTGGCCCAATGTTCAGAAATAGCTGGGGCGCTTTACTTTTCTCACCCCCTCCCATCTATTTCTTATTCTTTTATTTTTTTAATTTCTTTTAATTCTTGGCATTTTATAAAATTCATAAAAAATATAAAAATCAATATTTTTCATTTCTTCTTTTTTTCACATAATCATGATTTGGTCTAGAAAATTAATAAAAAATAAAATTCCATTTTATTTTTGGTTTAATATTTTTTAGCATATTTTCTTGTAAATAGTACATTTAATTGATTTTGGTTAACCCTTGACTTTGTACAATTTGTTTTAGGACTTTCCCTTAGGGTTTTTGAGCCATTCTTTTTGGCATAGTTAGATGTTGAACCCTAGTTTCATGTAGGATTTATCTCTTGATATTTAGATTAAAATTTGATGTAGTTTGATTGTTATACATTTAGGTGCTCTAATTAGGGTTTTAGGTTGTATAGATAGACTTGAACAAATTGGTTTTGGGGTTTATAGGCCAAATTAGTGTATGGGGAATATATGGGTTAACGGTAAGTATGTATAGAATCCCCTAGAATTTTGCTAGAATATTGTATGGTGTTTTAGTATTTTTCATTGATTTTTGAATGTATGGATAGTATGTGTGTTGCTTAAAGGCATAGTTTGTATTGTTGTGTTTGATTTTCTTCTCCTGTGAGTGTGTGAGCTTGGAGATTGAGTTGAGGACCTTGTGGATCATCATGGAAGCTTTGAAGACCTTGCAGAGGAGTTTAGCATAGCTTTTGTTGTTTTGTTTATAGGTTTATAGGTGCATAGGCAGAGCCCTAGATAGGATACTTTGTTCAAAAAACAAGGAGTGTTTTGTTCACCTCCTCTCTTCTCTGTGACATAAAGTCCCTTAAGGGTATTCACCTCTCTCCTTTGGAGGGATTAGTGACCTTACCCTCTGAGGTAGAACTTTGAGAGAGCCTTTCCCTTTGATGTTAAGTCCTCAATGGCATCCTTTGGAAGTCAGTGAGTACTGTAACATCCTCACCTCATCTTGTTGACTGAATCTTGTTTGCTGGAGCATTTGAGCCCTTGAAGATAGCAGCTGAAGCTTTGAAGAGGATGATTCCTTGAAGATTGTTGACGTCTGAAGACTTTGTGAAGATCAAGTTGATGCCTGAAGATCCCTGAAGATGGTGAAGCCTGAAGGTGGAGTTGATCAAGAAGCTGAAGCTCAGGGGAGAAGATGAGTTGATACTCATGTTGTAGGGTTGATACCTGGGAAGCAAGTGATCTCTGAAGTCTGAAGACTGGGTTGCTGCTGGAGGGGCTGAGGCTTTCTTCTGTTTTCTTCGATGTATTGTGTGTTTTGTCTGATTTGTCTGCTGCATTAGACTAAATTCATCTAGAATAGGTTCAGTCTAAGAGCATGAGTACATTTGATTGTATTGTTACTGCTTGGCTTTGCTTGCGGGTATTCGATAGAGCCCAGCTCCCTTGCCCATGTGTTTATTATTGCTTGATAGCATGATTTCACTTCTTTTACCTGTATGACTGCAGTTTATTGTTTATTGCTTGATAGCATGTTGTTTATATTTCAGTATGATTACTGTTATTTCATGACTGGCTTGAGGTCGAGACGAGCTTGTGGAGGCTGAAGCCCCACACACATTTCCTCCCTCACTTGCATTGCATGCATTTTACTGTTAAAGCTGATGCTTTTGTCTGTTTTGGTGTATCATTGACATGATCCCTTAGGACTCTCATTTCCTTTGATAAGGATTTGATGATAGAACTTTAGGTTGAAACCTATGCATGACAACATCTAGGAGTTCCCTGTTCAAACCTCAACCATAGGATGAATCCATGGCATGATAACAGTAGGACTTGATAGTCTCCCTCCTAGTTGGGCCTGTTCTCTTCTCATCTCAAAGCAGTTTAAGACACAGTAATCATGAATGATTTCTTTCGTACGCTACGAGCCTTAAGCTATCTGAGAAAGGATTGTGGGAGAGTTTCTTTCTCACAGTCTGGATGTTTAGTATGGTACCCTTTGGGTGACATGCGACGCATTCACTCTCAGGTCATAGTCTCTAGTGCGGTCGAGATCGCAAACATAATAAAAAACACTTCTGTTAGGAGATAGCCCGTAGTTTCCCAAACTACGTTTGCTCTGATCTTCCATACAGTGTGGAAGTACGTAGGCATAGGATGCGACGTCCTAACGAGCAACATTTCCCTCATAATCCTCCGTAGTTAGTCGAACTACGTTGACTCTGATTTCTCATTCTCTGATGAGAATACGTAGGCATAAAGTGAGACGCTTTGCCGAGTCATTTTTCTTTTTCTTTTTCAGCCAGCCTTGATAGGTAGATAGATTAAAACCAACTCATCCAAGTAAACAAACAAGCGAGGATCCCATCGAGTACGATGGACGTGAGGGGTGCTAATACCTTCCCCTTGTGTAACCGACTCCCGAACCCAGACAATGGTTGCGATGACCTTGTCTTACCCTTATTCGTCAGGTTTTTCCGATCGTTTCCTTTCCCGCTCTGAGGGATAAATAACAAAAGGTGGCGACTCTTCTGTTTTGCCGGCACCTTATTTTCGCGCGAGCGACAACTACCTCTCTATTTGCAGGTGTATTTCCAACAAATGTTTGAGTTAATTTGCCCGCATGGTGTTCAGACCCGACAAGTTTTTGACTGATGTCTTGCTGCCTGTATGGTATCCAGACTCCGGTCCAATTCCGTCAGTTGAGTATCCAGACTCCGGTCAATCTCGTTGAGTAACCAGACTCTGACCAATTCCGTTGAGTATCCAGACTCTGGTCCAATATGTTGAGTTTTCAAAACGATTGCTTCTTCTGCCTGTATGGTATCCAGACCATGGGCATTTCCATTAGCCCGCGTGGTATCCAGACCCCGGCTCACATTTTTCCCAGCAGTGTCGATGGACCTCTGCTGATCGGGTTGTTATAAACTCATGTGGTATCCAGACCCTCATGAGTATATTTGTGGTATATTCTCTTTTTCTTTAAGCGTTCAGGCTCCGGTTATTTCGTTGAGCATTCAGGCTCCGGTTATTTCGTCGAGCGTTCAGGCTCCGGTTATTTCGTTGAGCGTTCAGGCTCCGGTTATTTCGTTGAGCGTTCAGGCTCTGGTTATTTCGTCGAGCGTTCATGCTCCGGTTATTTCGTTGAGCGTTCAGGCTCCGGTTATTTCGTCGAGCGTTCAGGCTTCGGTTATTTTGTTGAGCGTTCAGGCTCCGTTTATTTCGTCGAGCGTTCAGGCTCCGGTTATTTCATTGAGCATTCAGGCTCCGCTTTATTGCGGTTTATTTTCGTTGAGAGTTCAGGCTCCGTTTTATCTCGGTGTATCTCGTCGAGTATTCAGACTCCGGCAATTTGACATATGGTATCACGACCATGACAAGTTTAAATGTGATTTCTTTGGCTTGTATTGTAGCTGTTGCGGTGAGAATCGTGATACCAAGCTATTGATAAACTTGAATCTTTAATTCTTAGATTACACAACCGAACTTTAATTTATCCAAAGGAAAGGTCTAAAGAAAGAAAGGACCTTTTTCGCGATGTAACAACAACGCTAAAAGATTCGGGGATCGGGGGTTGGTTATGCATAGGGTAGGTGTTTCACATCCTAAACATCTGTAGTGCTCTACATGAACCTTTTGTTTTTTTGCATGCTAAGTTGGTAAACATTTGCTAAGGTTTGGGTTGGATAAAGGGGTGTAGGTTAAGACCTAAATATAGTTTCTAAGTTTGCTCACAAAGACATCGCGTCCTCTGCCTACGTATCCTAACTAGGATAGAATCAGAGAAATTGTAGTTCACCTCACTAGGGTTGAAGAACACTTGATTATGATCAAGGTTCAGAGGGGAACAAACATTTCAATGCTTGTGTAGAGTTTAACAAAACTCTCTAGATCTATGTTGGACTCTCAAGAAAGGGAAGTAAGTAATCCTTGATATGATTCTTACATAGAGTTTACAAACTCTATCCTAGGGTTCTAGTTGAAAGATACTCCTAGTAGAGGTGGGTCTTTTAGACTTAAAGCAAAGTCTAATGGTTTAAATGTTCTAACTTAACTAAGTTAGGGTAGAAGATGACTTCACAAAGTCAAGGTAGAGGTAAATGAGCTATCCAATGACACAAAAGTCAAGGGAGAGACTTTTCCTTTGGAAGGAGAGAGGGAGAGACAACTTGGATGAGTACTAGAAAGTTCCATCACTTGGGGAAGCAATACTTAACAAAGCAAGATTTCAAATGAGCAATATGAGATAAGATCAAGACAATTAAGCATGCAAATTACAATGAGCATATACTTTAAATGATATCAAGGTTATAACCAATAGTCAATCATCTTAACAAAGATTTGGGGCATGATAAAAGTAACAACCATATGAACAAATCATAATTTGAAAGTAGGCATGTCATAAGTTCAAAGCATAGTAAATGCGACAACAATGTGCATAGATGACAATCAAACACAATTAAATCAGTTTAAACCTCATAACTTAGGAGGACAACATATAAGCTCATGGTAAAAAAAACAAAGGAGAACAAGTCCTAACATGTTAACTAACACATGGGAAATAAACACAAGCAAAAATCTCACAAGAAAATTCAAGCATGATCTAAGGGAATTCAATAACACGTAAGATAACGATCTTAACAAAGCACCAAATTTCACATAGACAAAAGGCATCATAATTAAGAACAACTTGGAATATTTTTCTATCACATGAAGTTAGACATTAAAATAAACATGTTGCAAAAAGAATGAGTTAAAAAAAGATGAAAGATGAACAAGTTATGATTTTTGGAAGTTTTGTATGAATACTAAATATAACATGTAAAAATAAAAGAGAAAAAGAACAAAGGTGGGAGTTGAACCCATGGCCTTCAGTTTGCAAACAATAAACTCAACCACTAAGGCACACGCGCGCGCTGGTGAGGAAATAGACAAGATGAAAAAAATGATAAAACATGAAAATAAAAATAAAAAGCAAAAAGGGTTGACCTCCACACGGATCGAACCCTGGACAGGCAAGTGAAAGGCGCATGAGAAAGTGAGGTTTCTACCACTGGGGTGGCTATACATCCGTGTATTTAGCCACCCCTGTAAATATATATGGCATATTTTCGTGGATTTCCTGGGCAAGTTGGAAGCAAGAACAAGGCATTTTTCAAAAAGGCGTTTTGATTCACAACTATATCAATTCTTAATGGAATATGATGAAATTTTAGTCAAACCTCACTGATTTTGAACAAGGAACAAGATGGTGCAATTAAAATTTTGAAAATTTGCCTTGAAATAAAAACACGATAGGTAATTGCAATTTTGGTAAAAAATGCATCTATGAAGCAAAAGATCAAACCAGTCATGCTATGGTTAGGGAAAAGGCTCAAACATGATTCAAATATCATACATGTCATGCTCATGCATTCAAACCAACTAATTATGAGGTGTAAGTCCAACTACTATGTGAAAATGAGATGAAAATCAAGTCATTGCAAGTGAGATGGTGAGATATGAAAACAGGCCAAATTAGAGTGAAGAAACCATACATACATGCTCAAAACAACATGTAGAGAGTGTCTAAATCATAAGGAAGTTTACAGACTAAGTGAATTTCAAAAACCTATGATAGCTGCAATGTTGATGAATTTGACATGCATTATGAAAACTACAAGCAGCTGTGAGTCTAAATTCAAGTACATGGCATGGTACTCAACACATTCATATCAAAACAGAGGTCTAGGACCCTAAAGGCTCAAACATAAACCAGCAGCATAGAATATGATACATGAATTGCAAAGTGAAGCCATGAAAATACTGTCAAAACAGAATGGGAAGGTTCAATATCTCATACACAGCTTATCAGCCCTAAACATGTTGGTGATGATGTGCCAAAGCCAAACAAAATAATTCAAATGCTCAGATAAAGGAAAGGAGTAGAATGCAATTTACACATCAAAGCACCACTATGATGACAAGTAAAATTGGAGATGAGAGATGCAAGTTGAAAGCCAAAACAAGGAGGAGGCATGATCTGTTTGAATCAGTCCCACACACAAACTTCAATCATAATATAAAGTATGTTCATGCTTTAAAATTGTTCACAAACATCATAGAACTGAAAGTTAACCACTTAACTGCTCATTTCACACAATACAATGCAATATTGGAAAGTAACAAGGTTGGATCATTTTGAGGTCAGAAGAATGGATACAACAATTTTCAAATATTGATTGCAAATGAGTCTAACACTTGAGGTTGTCATGAAATGCATACAACAAGATTATGGATACCAAATTGCATTTGTGCCAAACATGTGAGGCAGGGCTGTCATGACAGCAAAATAAGACAACACACAAATTGATTGATCATGCACATACAGGCCCTAATAATAACAGAAGTCTAATGTTTCCATGGAGTGACCTAAGACAATAAAAAAGAAGTGAAATGTGTGTGATATTGGTTTTAAAACTGTTAGCAGCAGGTGGTATAAACTGGTCCAACTACAATCAAGTAGTCTCAAGTTGACAAACATTGCACACACGCATCATACATGTGGGAAAGAGTGAGTTACAACTCAAAAATATGCATATTGCAAGCAAACCAAAATTTGGTACATGGTCATGGAAAACTTGGCTTAAAGAGAGCAGTTTGAGGGTGAAATGCAAAAGCTGGTAAACACTGATCAATCTAATCCTCTTCACACATCAAAATCATGGATATGAATGAGTTACAACTCCAACTTTGGGCATATGCAAACAGTGCATCAATTTGGTAATGTTCATGGCAGATTTTGTGTAGAAATGCAATTATGAGTGTGATTGTGAAACAGGAAAGAACAGACCAAATTAATTAAGTGTACTCATCAAAAATATGATAAGGAAAGAGTTCCAACTCAAAAAATGAGCATAGGACAGTTGGAAAAGAAAAGCATGTTGTGGTAGGAAATGGTAAAAAAAACTGTCTTTGGTGAGAATGTGGCAGTAGGGCATTTTTTCAAATTGTGAGGTTTTCAACCAAAGCAATAACACACACACCTCATAAAAGTGATAATAGATACTTTAATTCTCACACACCAGTTCAAACTATCATCACACAAAAGGAGCCATGTTGAGGCTTAAGAAATGTACAAACAATGACATGCTAAGGGAGCTGGCCAGTCCATGACAGATGGGAAGATTTGGTGTCATACACAAATTTCGAATGAGTAAAGAAGTAATATTATGCATATAGATCATGTATAGTGCAATTGAAACCGAATATGAGGTGTTGGTGGTATCAATGTGGTTTTGAAATGCAAATGAAGCAATGACAAGTCAGTTTGAACATTTAAAGGGATTTTGAACTTATAGGTACCACACACATCCTCAAAATAGGTTAGCAAATGAGTCTCCAATCTTAAAATCAAACAACATTACTCCAAACCAGAACTGGTATGTTAGACTCAAATTTGACAGCAAAACCACAAGGGAATCACAGCTGGTCCTAATGTCTAGGTCTCATGCTTTCATCATTTTGACAAGTTTAAGTTAACAAACCAAATCATATATACACAACACAACAATTTGGAATTACAACATGCCAAGCACAAACTTCCTAATACCAAACCCATGATAATGGTAAAAGTGAAATAACATAAGAGTGAAATAAGTGCCATAATAGATTCAAACATGATCTAGGGAAGGGAATCCTCATGAACAAATTACAATTCATTCAAATAGCACTAATGAACTAAGTTAAAGTATCTAGGGGAGGCACACCACATTTCAATTTTGGATTCCTAAAACGACCACATAACCAAAATCTTCACAAGCAAGTTACACATGATATCAAAATGAAATCCTTGTAACACATTATCAACATATCATTCACAAATGAAAATACATCAATAAAAACAAGTAACATAACCATGAAACAAGAGTTCTTGACCAAGAACTAAAGTGGGGCAGCAATGGTACATTTTCAACAAAATCAAGCCAAAGTGATACAACATGATAATGTATGATCAATAGAGAGTTTTAATGTCACATACCTCTTGTAGACAAGTCTTGAGCAAGCTAAGAAGCTTAGAAACCCAGAGATCCTCTTCTTTGGCAAAGACTTGAAGCTTGCTTCCTCTTAAAGTAACAAACCACTTTTCAAGAAAGTTGGAGTTAATGGATTTCCAGCTGGTTTTTAATGCCTTAGATAGTTATAATATGATGTATGGGAGGTGTATGGATGGTTAGATCAACAAGAAAAGGCTTAGACCAAGATTTGGCAAGTTTTGAGGGTTGTGGTCAAACTTTCTTAGTGTGAAAGTTGACTTTTGGCAATTTGATAGTTTTTGAAGGTTTAAAGGCATGGACACCTTCTATATGACAATTAAAGATTGTATGGATGCTTTTTATAGGTTTGGAAGGGTTGGAACTGATCTTGAACAGAGTTTTGCTTAAGACAATTTTTTGGTGGAAATGGAAATTTTGAAGACTTTATGATTCTTGATGAATGAGAGGAGAGTGAGAGATGTGGTTTTATGATATTGCTCTGGTGTGTTTGAGCTCATAGAGGAGGCCTCCATTTATAGGAGAAATGAGGGTGAGGGCTGATTTGGTTTTTTTACCACTTTTGGAGGGAGATTTGAGATTTTCAAGTGAATCTTGCCAAATCTTCTCCTATCAGTTACATGGTTCAATGGAGATCAGAAAAATAAAGTGGATATGTACATGAAGTGACTGAGATGATCTATGGAGGTATGGAGAGCAGCTGCAACAGTTTTGGAGTGAAAAAGTTTCTCTCTCCTTCTTACATTTGAATATTTTATTACACAAGTTGCTTGCCACTTGCTTATCTCTTCAAACTCCTTATTTCTCTGCATTTTCATTCCTCTACACATCTGAATATCATATTGAATCATGATCCAAGGGTTGAGGATAGTTCATGTTGTGAAAAACTGATTTTTGGGAAGTGTTGGAGTGTGGTTTCATGTGTTGACAGGCCCAACTTCTATGGTGCATAACTTCCTGCTCAAACATGCTATTGAGGAGCTCTACCACAATTTGGAAAGCCCTTAAGTAGCTCTAAAAATTTCATGTTTTTAGAATTTCCAAATTCTTGATGGAATTAGGTTGAAAAACCCTTCAAAGTTCTAAAAAAAATCACTTACAAGTGTTAAATAACTTTGAAATTTTCTAAGTTATTTCCCCTTCAAAAATGAATTTTGCTATAACTCCAATTCCATGCATTTTTTGATCATGGACCACTTTGAGGCTTTTGTAGGATTTGTCAAGAGATTTCTAATGAGCTTTGAACCACTTCAATTGAATGTGTGGTTGAGGAGTTATGGTCTTGCCCCTTTCAAAACCCTAATTCCCGATTTTTGCAATTACTTCTCAACCCTTGATCCAATGGTCATGAAATTTTATGGGGAGGTGTAATATGATATAAGGAACATTTTTGATTCACATCTTGAATTCAAATTCTTTATTGTTGAAGAGTTGACTTTTCGGTCAACCGTTCGATCGATCGGTGTCTACCGAGTCACCCGTTGGTGATCCGGACATCCTGAGGACTTGAAACTCTTTGGATGGACTTTACTAAGCCATAGGATCTTAATGGACCTTGATCTCATCATTGAAATACTCTTTGAATTGAAATTCAAACTACAGTTGACTTTTTCTGATCGAAAACCCTAATCGGGTATCTCAAATTACACTGTCCTCAATTCCCGGGTGACCACCTCAAATTGCACTCACTCTTGGTCCAAGATATTATCCTTGATATTGTTTGAAGTTGGATCAATCCAAAACATTGATTGATTAAACCACTAAAGCCTCGATTTTGACGGTACGTAACCCTAATTCATCTGCATCTTAACAAAGATAAACTGAAAATGGGTTAAGGTTAGTTAATCGAACAAATACGATCCTACAATGATGATGGGGATCTAAGGGTCAAAATTTGGGGTGCAACAGATGCCCCTATTTAAATATCTTCACTAGATGGTAATGAGAGATGACAATCCTCATAGAATCGCAGTGAAAGGTATTTAAATATAGCAAACCAGAAATTTTGTCTCTTAGATCCGATGGTATGCAAAAGGACCAATACCGAAATGCAATGAGTTCTAAATGGTGTTTTATGATGCTTGAATGCAAGACAGGTGCAGACACACTAGCAAATATAAAAGAACGGCAATACGACGAGTAACCACTCACGAGGGACCCGACACACTAGGGAAAGATTCAAGGCAAAGTAAGAAAGATAATTCAAACATGACTAAAGATGTTGTTCAAGGAAATCTTTCACACAGGGGACATAAATTCCACCAGGGAAGACACATCTTCACTGGGGAAAAGGAGACACACCGCTGGGGAAGAAGGCAATTCTCCACTGGGGAAACGAAAGAAAAGAAACGCAAACCTCACTAGGGAAGAAACCCACTGGGGAGAACTTCGTTGGGGAACAAATCCACTGGGGAAGCAAATCTTCACCGGGGAAAAGACGGAACGAAGACACGAACCTCACTGGGGATAACAAGATGAGAAATTTCCTATAATGAAGAGTTCAAACGGGATCTTCAGGAAAAGGTTAGAAACAAGACTAGACGCGTCGGGGAAGCTAGTATCCACTAGTTCTCCTAGACTCGACTGGGAAAGCAAAAGCTTCAATGGGGAAACCGGTGACGACTAGAACAACTAAAAGTTTCAAGTGGGGTTAGTTTCCACCAGACTTATTGGGGAGGATGGTGACGACCAATCCAACGACGATTTCCAAAAAATGCTAAATACCACTAGACTTCCTGGGGATATGGTGACGACCAAATCAAGTTCCAATTACAGTTGGGAATTCCAAATGATATTGATGAAACACAGGGCTTCGGTTGGGGAATTGGTAACAACCGACTAATAACGATTAGTCTTTAAGCAATGCCAGTAACCACTGGACTTAGAGGGGACTGGTGATGACCAAATCGGGGTATACCAATAACGATTGATTCGGGATAATGCTAGTAACCACCAGATTTAACTGGAGAAATCGGTAACGATCGAGTCCAAGGAGACCAATAACCATTGGATTTGGGAAATACCAATAAATACTGGATTTTCAAAGAGTTTGGTGACGACCAGGTCTGCAAACAGGAAGCATAAATATATCCCTCAATACTTTAGGAATAAAAGCTAATATCCTCAAAGTGTTAGGATACAACAGAGACACAACCCTCAACACGTTAGGATTGTACCCAGGCTCTCAAAACATTAGGAACGAAAGTTGAACATCCTCAATACATTAGGATATAGAAGAGACACAACCCTCAACACATTAGGATATAGAACACTTCATGTTAAATGCAACCACTTTAGTCTCTGGGAATTTCTGAACTCGGGATCCAAAGTACACATCTCCAAAGGTACACAACCTGTGCTCGGGATGGCAACAAACATCTTCCAAAGGTACAAAACCTGTGCTTGGAATCCAACAATACATCTCCAAAGGTACGAAACCTGAGCTTGGGGTGGAAACCAACATCTATCTCCAAAGGTACACAACTTGTGCTCGGGATCAAAACAAACCTCTTCAAAAGGTACGAAACATGTGCCTGGAATCAAACAATACATCTCCAAAGGTACGAAACCTGAGCTTGGGATGGAAACCAATATCTATCTCCAAAGGTACACAACCTGTGCTCGGGATAGAAACAAACCTCTTCCAAAGGTACGAAACCTGTGCTTGGAATCAAACAATACATCTCCAAAGGTACGAAACCTGAGCTTGGGATGGAAACCAATATTTATCTCCAATGGTACACAACCTGTGCTCGGGATAGAAACAAACCTCTTCCAAAGGTACGAAACTTGTGCTTGGAATCAAAAAATACATCTCCAAAGGTACGAAACCTGAGCTTGGGATGGAAACCAATATCTTCCAAAGGTTTAAAACTTGTGCTTGGAATCAAACAATACATCTCCAAAGGTACGAAACCTGAGCTTGGGATGACAACCAATATCTTCCAAAGGTATAAAACCTGTGCTTGGAATCAAACAATACATATCCAAAGGTACGAAACTTGAGCTTGGGATGGAAACCAACGTGACTTAGTTTGGAATGATACACAACCAAATTGTCAATATCTGTCGTTCATAGATTTTTATAGTGATAGTTACCAACGGGCCTTACTTGAAATATGATTGGTCACCACCGACTTATTTATATCAGTATCCACTGGATTTTCAAACAATGTTGGTTACAACCGTGCGTCGACATGCTTAAGACAAACTTCTCAAATGAGACTGCCATTTATCGTTGAGATGATAAGCTTTTCGCCAGAGATTGCCACTTATTTGTTGAAGGCGATTAAACTTCTCCGAAGAGACTGCCATTTGTCGCTAAAGACAATTAAACTTCTCCGAAGAGACTGCCATTTATTGCTGAAGACGATTAAACTTCTCCGAAGAGACTGCCATTTATCGTTGATGAAGGTTAAGCTTCTCCCAAGAGATTGCCACTCACCGCTGAAGACGATTAAACTTCTCCGAAGAGACTGCCATTTATCGTTGAAGACGGTTAAGCTTCTCCCAAGAGATTGCCACTCATCGCTGAAGACGATTAAACTTCTCCGAAGAGACTGCCATTTATCATTGATGAAGGTTAAGCTTCTCCCAAGAGATTGCCGCTCACCGCTGAAGACGATTAAACTTCTCCGAAGTGACTGCCATTTATCGTTGATGAAGGTTAAGCTTCTCCCAAGAGATTGCCACTCACCGCTGAAGACGATTAAACTTCTCCGAAGAGACTGCCATTTATCGTTGTAGACGATTAAACTTCTCCGAAGAGACTGCCATTTATCGTTGAAGACGATTAAACTTCTCCGAAGAGACTGTCATTTATCGTTGATGAAGGTTAAGCTTCTCCCAAGAGACTTCCATTTATCGTTGAAGACGGTTAAGCTTCTCCCAAGAGATTGCCACTCACCGCTGAAGATGATTAAACTTCTCCGAAGAGACTGCCATTTATCGTTGATGAAGGTTAAGCTTCTCCCAAGAGATTTCCACTCACCGCTGAAGACGATTAAACTTCTCCGAAGAGACTGCCATTTATCGTTGATGAAGGTTAAGCTTCTCCCAAGAGATTGCCACTCACCGCTGAAGACGATTAAACTTCTCCGAAGAGACTGCCATTTACCGCTGAAGACGATTAAACTTCTCCGAAGAGACTGCCATTTATCGTTGAAGACAATTAAACTTCTCCGAAGAGACTACCATTTATCGTTGATGAAGGTTAAGCTTCTCCCAAGAGACTGTCATTTATTGTTGAAGACGGTTAAGCTTCTCCCAAGAGATTTCCGCTCACCGCTGAAGACGATTAAACTTCTCCGAAGAGACTGCCATTTATCGTTGATGAAGGTTAAGCTTCTCCCAATAGATTGCCACTCACCGCTGAAGACGATTAAACTTCTCCGAAGAGACTGCCATTTATCGTTGATGAAGGTTAAGCTTCTCCCAAGAGATTGCCACTCACCGCTAAAGACGATTAAACTTCTCCGAAGAGACTGCCATTTATTGTTGATGAAGGTTACGCTTCTCCCAAGAGACTGCCACTTACCTATATTGTAATGTAAGATGTTCTTCTTGATAGATAGTGCAAAATAAATGCACGTCCAGGTAGGTTCGGCGATCGACAGGGACCAAAGTTCAATCTAGAATATATCCAGAAAAAAACTGTCAAACAAGACTCCAACCATTGAGAAATGAACTCGAATGGTGACTTACCTTATCAAATCATGGAAAAAAGATAACTGAAGCAACCATCATCCACGAGGATTAAACTCTGTGGGGAATTGATAAAGGATGGACGTTTTATGCTTAAGGGCTGACAACTCTATTAGAGAGAGACAACACACCCAATCACTGAGGAAGGAACCAAAGTGAAACAGGAACAGGTAACAACCAGAGATAGCAAAAATGCACGGATGCTATGCATATGCTTATGTTTATGCTGACGAAACAGACAAAACAAAACAGGAGATGAAATAAACATCTCGACACGGAGACCTAACCAACTTCACCAAAATTGGACATCAAAGGGATGATCATGAAGAATAATAATTCCACTTCAAGGTTACCACCTTCTTTGGGAGAGAGTAATCTTCTTAGGCCGAAACGTCAGGACTTTATTTGGATTACCATCATGAGCTTGAATTCTTTGCTGAAGGAAAATCACACCGAGAGATTCCCAGATCAACTGAAGTAACAACTTAATTAGAGAGCTTGGAAAAAGGTACCATGAGAACAAAATATTTATGCCCCATTATGATAATAAATCCTCCTCAAGTGAGGAACGGTTCTTGCGACGAACAATCTTCAAACCTTTTCTGCCCCAGATTACATGGTCTGTAAGAAGAAGTCATAAGGATGCTTTTACGAAAGAACTGTCATAAAGACGGTGTTTTTTACAACAAAGTCCTCAGACTTCGGAAGTAACGACTGGGTAACAAACTTGCCCCTGTTAGCTGATAACTGCAAAAGATTTTCCCCAGACTAAATTGTTCATTGAGAGCTTCATCTGATATTGATCTGGTCGGCTCTGATTAGCTGAACGTTGCAACAAATGATTAACAAATCCTTCAAATTGGTTGCCCCAGGCTGAGCTTCCTTTATCAAGTCAATTTCCCTAGCTGGAAGCTTTTGTTGGATTTTTTTGCACACAATGTTGTTCATTAAAAATTGGCAATTTTCAATGTAAAATTCATGCAATCTTTTGAAAACATTTTTTAATGAAACACACACGGCGGAGTGATCAAGTGATCAAAGTGAAAGTGATTCAATCTTTTTACAGATGATGGATAAAGTGATTAACACACAATTAACAAAGATCAGTAGGAGTCAGGTTATCCAACCTTGCTATAATATGCTTTCAAAACAACTTTACCTCAATTAGGTCTTTTAAGGGTTGTAACGTGGCTTGGTTCATGGTTCATGAAACAAAGGATAAAGGCTCAAAGTTATTTGTCCCACCCACTCTCCATGATGAACTCTAATCCTACGCTCAGTTAACTTAAACTATATATTCAGGTTCTTATAGATTTAAGAATTGAACTGATGATAGTCGGTGATGGCTTACAAACCTAAATTAGTTACAACTCCCTTACAGTATTTGATAGCTTTTTGCTATTTGAGGATTTTTAAGTGAAGAATCTTACAAAATTCTTCTCTTTTTATCCCCGACTTTTGTCTGAACTTCTTTGTTCGAATATACAGTCAATGGGATGCCCCATTTTTGCCTAAGTCTCCTTCACAGGTTTTGACTTAGCGGGTTTTTTTATTTTTTCATTTTTTCTTCTTCTCTCTTTTTTTTTTTGAGAAAGGAGGTGACCATCTAGTTTAATGGCTACGGTGAACCATCATCATCTTCTGAACTTCGACACTTGTTTGTTGTGTGTGCGAAGGAAAACCTGAATGCACCACTTTTAAAGTGTCTTGTATGCATATATCTCCGAGTTGACTGAGAATTACCCACCCCTAGGTTTGAGATTTAAGGTTTCTGTTTTTGTAAAGAAAGAAAAAAAAACTCCTACTTCTAGGCTCGAAGGGGTTAACAAGAGATTATCTTCCTTATTTCTCCAGTGTTTAGGGATTGAAACAATGCCTTACATCATCGGCAAAGTTAAATTTGAAAGCATATCGACAACAGTTATGGATATAATTTTCATCCTCCTCCCCAATCTTTGCTTTAAACAACAGAAAAGAATTTTTTTGCATTTTTGGTATTTTATAACAATGAAAGGAAAAAGAGTGAAACGAATGGACTTAATCAAAAGATGCACAAACATTTCATTAAATATTGCCAATTCAAATAAACAACAGCTTACAAGCAAAACAAATGCAAAGAAAACACAACAAAATGCTGAAACAGTCTACAGCTTCCAGTCTTAGGGAATTAAAATTGTTTAACAAAACAAATTTCAAATTCCAGGCCCATGTGGGGAAACACCTCCAACCATCACTTGCTCCTTGTGATATAGAATTATGAGAGGGCTCACGGGTCCTTTTCCTTTGGATTCAGGAACCGCAACACTGTCACTTGATTTATCCTCCAGAGATTTCAGCAGCTCTTGCAGTCTGAGTTTAAAACTTTCACACTTTTCAACTAGGTGCCCTATTGTCCCAGTATGATATCCACATTCCACTCTTGGATGGTCTTCCTCGAGGATCAAGCGTTTGTCAATGATTAGCTCTTGTACAAGATAACTCAATGTTATACATTATCGCTTCCGCGAAAATAAGGTGCCGGCAAAATAGAAGAGTCGCCACCTTTCGTTATTTATCCCTCAGAAGGGGAAAGGAAACGATCAGAAAAACCTGACGGAAAGGTATAAGACAAGGTCATCGCAACCATTGTCTGGGTTCGGGAGTCAGTTACGCAAGGGGAAGGTATTAGCACCCCTCACGTCCATCATACTCGATGGGATCCATGCTTGTTGTGTTTATCTGACGGGTTGGTTTTATCTATCTACCTATCAAGGCTGGTCCAAAAATAAAATAAAATGACTCGGCAAAGCGTCGCACTTTATGCCTACGTATTCTCATCTGAGAATGAGAAATCAGAGTCAACGTAGTTCGACTAACTACGGGTGATGGGGGAAGGTGGCTCGCCAATACGTCAGTATTGTGCCTACGTATTCTCAACAGGTATGAGAGATCAGAGCTTACGTAGTTCGGGATAATACGGATTACGGGAATTCAGATTCATCTGTTTTATCGAGTAGGGTTAACAAACAGTTCCAGCAGTTTGGCGTACGCAGCTCGACCCTCAGAGACTTAGGCGTTACCGTTTGCGGTAGAACTGGGAGTTAACGACACTCTTTTCTTCAGAAAAGCTTCCTTTGAATTATGGGCCCACGGGGCAAAAAGGTTTGAAGTTTGTTTTCTATCTTTTACGGAAGAACTATTTTTTAGTTGTCTGTAGTTCGTACAGCACTGGAGACTATGACCTGGGAACGAATGCGTCGCATATCGTCCAAAGGACGTATATTAAACATTCTAGACGATTGAGAGGGAGTCGCTCAATTATCATTACCCAAGTAGCTTAAGGCTCGTAACGCGCTTATACTAACTTGCCTTTATTATGTTTTTTACTGTGGTTTCAAGATGAGAAGAGAACGGAACAACTACAGGGAGACTATCAAGTCCTACTGTTGTCATGCCAAGGATTCATCCTATGGTTGAGGTTTGAAACAGGGAACTCCTAGAAGTTATCATGCATAGGTTTCAACCTACAGTTCTATCATCACTTCCTTATCAAAGGAAGTGAGATTCCTAGGGAACATGTCAATGATAAACAGAAACAGATAAAGCATCAGCTTAAACAGTAAATAGTTAACGACTGTAAAATGCATGCAATGCAAGTGAGGGAGGAAATGTGTGTGGGGCATCAGCCTCCACAAGCTCGTCTCGACCTCAAGCCAGATATGAATAACTGCAATCATACAGAAAATAAAATGCCATCAAGCAAACCACAAACCACACAGGCAAGGGAGCAGAGCTCTATTGAATACCCGCAAGCAAAGCCATATAGTAAAAATACAAGCAGAGGGAGCAACTCAACCTCTAGTTCAATCATGCTCCTAGCTTAACATAGTCTAAACATGAACTTATTCTAATGCATCAAGCAAATCAAACAAGTCACATCAATACAGTTGCACAGAAAGAAAACAGACAGGAAAGCAGATCAACAGCTTCCACAGCTTCACAGCAAAGCAATCCTCTGACAGCAGCTCAGTCCTCAGCAAGGAATGCCACCCTCAATAGCAAGTGTCAACTTGCTTCTTCAAGCTTTCAATGCATCAAATACAAGTATCAACTTGTTCTCCAACTTCTTCAAGCTTCAGCTCTTTATTTGATCTCAATTTGATGTTCTTCATACAAGTATCAACTTGTTCTCCTGGATCTTCAATCCTCAGCTCCAAAGGCAGTCTTCAAACACAGGGAGGTAGCAACCTATAGAATCTTCAATCTTCTAACAAGGAACTCCATCCTCTAGCAAGGGAGAAATATTCATCTAACAAGAGCAAGGTGTGGATAGTGGTGAGCAAAGTGAAGACCAAAGGTCACCTCTAAGCACTCCACCATCAAGGAAAGGAACCCTCAAAGGTTCTACCAATTTGTGAGGAGCCACTCATCCTACGAAAGGAGGGATGAGGCCTTCACAATGGTACCTTACATCATAGGGAGGAATGGAAGTGATCAACACCTTCCATGTTTCATGAAGGAAGAAAATCTATTCTAAGAGATCTCCCTAAAAACCCTAATCCTTAACCCTAGACAAACTACACCAAAGGGAGAGTAATCTTCAAGTCCAAGCTCCACCATGCATTCCACAGAAGCCCACACAAGTCTTCATCATCATCCAAGAGTAAGAGAAGCAAAACCCTAGTCTAAGGGAACTAATGAAATCATTCTAGTTGAATTAGCAAGTTAGGATCACCTAAAACCTAGTACTAAAGTTAATCCTAACTAAAATACTAAAACCAATTGTAAAATCCTACAAAAATAACTATGGGAACCTAAGTCAATCATGACTCTATCATGTTAATTCCAGAGATCAAATCATCCAATAAGTCCTAGAATTAAATCCTAAACTATAGGGTACTAAGGTTAAACCCTAAAACTAGAGCACCTAAAGTTTCAATACAAAAACAGCCCTAAACTTCTTCACAAAAATGTGAGAAAATTACTAGAGGAGCATACATGTCTAAACTAGCTACACACAAAAAATCAGCTCAAAAATCATCACCAAGTGATCGCACAAAAATTTACAAGTCAAGGTATCAACCATAATGAAATTAATATCAATTAAAATACAAAAAATGCAATTAAAATAAAAAATGCATGAATTCCTAAACTCTCAATTTCCTAAAATTCTAGACTCATTCATGAGTCAGGGGAAAAAAACCTGGATCAAAATGACCAATTTTTCTATTTATTATGAATTAATTTCAAACTATATGAAATGATGAAAAATAAAGAAAAAAACAAAAGAAAAAAACATGATACGCGTGCTGAATAGCAATTATTCTCAGTTCATTTCAAGAATTTGGGCCAAACGGGGGTGTGGATAGAAATTGGATCCTTAAGCCCAAAACAACAATTAAATGAAACATTGCGTTTCATTCTCAATCTCTCTTCAGAGTTCAAAACAAATCGTGGCCATCCATTGCTTGCCTGAGTCAAAGGTCAAACACTCATCCAATGGCTCCCATGCATCGTCCCCAAATTCAAATCAGATGGAGGGAACTCTCCAGACGGTGGCCTGAGTTGCAGCGCCATCGTCTTCTCCGGCGAAGTGGTGTCCACAGGTCATCAAAAACACTGAAACAAATCATCATCTCACTCGATTTTTCTCCTGAACACGAATCCAATCTCCAAATTCACTAATTCTTGCTCTGACTTAAAACACGATAGGATTTTCAGAAACACACCAATTCTTGATCATCACAATTCTCAACAATAATGGCACTAACGTAATCTACACTCTTCAGAGGTTAATCTCCACTATCCAATCATGAATATCTCTCCAAGAATCACAAGAAATTCGTCTCAACAGAAAATGATCCATGACCTAAAGTGTCTCTATTCCTCAATTTCTTGTACCAAAATCCATCTACATCATGCTATGAACCTAACCACCTAAAGATTTCTAGCTATCTCTCCATAAATTAAGCACAATTTTGATTGGTACAAACCTGGTTTCAGATGAAGAAGAGGTACAATCCTTGCTCGATTCTTCCTCCAAGCTTGTCCAGAATCACTCCAAATTCACTCCTAAAGCTTTTGCACACCTTGATTTGCTCTGAATCTTCCTCAATCTCAGAACACGATCTTGAGTTGCAGCTCTGCAAAATCAATCCCTTGCTCTGGTTTCCACTTCAATTTTCTCCAAAAAAAGCTCTGAACTCACTCCAAATCTTATATAGAACTCAATGGAAATGTCTAGAAACTTCTGTAAGCTTCCAAATGAGATTTTGCAATTTCAATTTCTCTCCAAAATCACTCCCACACCAGTCACAATTTGCACTCTGTTTGGGCATGAAAATACTTGGAATCTTCATCTCATGAGATATTGAACTGATTTGTTATGATTATTTCCTTGTTTGCAATCCAATGGTTCATGTTGATTATGTTACTTCATCATGAAGCAACAAAGTAAAAGTGCATAAAAGTGGACTCAAACCAAAATTATAATATTGCCAAAGTTTCTAAAATGCTTTTTCCATTCAAAAAATAATATTATTTTGCCTTGTTTGCACACAAAATGATTTATTTGAATTTTTAGGTCATTTAATGCCTTTAATTCTTCCTTCTTCACAACTTCTTGAACCGAGTCTTTCCTTGAGCCATTTCAAAGTCTCCTTGATACATGGTCAAGGTTAAAACCCTATTTTGAGCGACTTTCAAGTTGAAAAAAATTTCATTTGAGGTGTCTAAGTTGGTGAAAATGACCTATAACCAAAGATGACTCATAATCATAACTTCCCAAAATACCCTTGACTTGTCAAAGCCATAACTTAAGTTCTACAAATCCTATCAAGGACTTCTAGTACTCTCTAGAAATCTAAGAGAATAAGGAACAACATTCATGTTGACCAAAAGTTCATAGGAATCATCCTTCTTGGGAAAAAGTTTCATGCAACTTGGGTAACTTTCAAGCTCCAAATTCACATTCCTCTGATGACTTGTAACTTGTCAAAGCCATAACTTGAGTTCTACAAATCCTATAAAGTACTTCTAGTACTCAAATTAAAGCTAAGACCATGATTTACAACACTCATGTTGGGGTAAAGATGAGATGACAATCACATCTTGAGCTAAATTGCCTTGAAGATAGGGGTCAAACTAGGGGATTTTACACTGTCAAGTCTTAGAAACCCTAGCTTGAAATTTCTCAAACTCTTCAATCATGATGAGTTAACCTTGAAATCATTGTTAGAACATCTCAATGTATCAATCCATGATCACATGGCTCTTGGATTAGGTCTCAACCTTCTTCAAATCATCAGTTGACTTAGGGTTGACCCAGTCAAACCCTAATTGCACCACTCCTGGCTGAGCCTTCTTAATCTTGCACAATGACCTGCCTAGGCCTCAAAGTGATCTTCAACACTTCTCATGAGCTCTCTCAAGACCTCAAGTCTAACTTCATGGCTTCAGAATCATCTGATGACTTCCCACAACTCTCAAGTTAGGAGACACACCCCCTTGGCTTCAACCACTCTCTCTGAGGATCCTTTAACTTCTCTGACAAGGATATCTACCCTTGACCACTTGAATAACCTTCTTAGCTAGCCTCACATTCTTGTATAGCTCTTGATTGGTAATCATACCTCTTAATCTCCTGCATACATGTCAATGAAATGCAAATGATAATGCTAATGTGAATGAAATGAATCATAAGCTAGGTAAAGAAATGTTGGGCAAATTTTGGGGTGCAACATACATGCATCTAAGTTGTGTCCTTCAGCTCCTTTGTGAAATTCACAGTTCAGGTTCGCATTATTCCATGGTCCTGGCACAGGATTGGATAATCGTGGAGTCACTAGTGAGTTCTGAATCAGTAGTGGGTAAAGTTTGCTTAACGGTACTGGAGTTTGTCTACCGCAAGTCTTATTTTTCCTGACATGATCCTTCTTGTTCAATTTCCGACTTTGAGAAGCTTGAGGAGGAACAAACACTGAGTGTTGGGTGTACTAACGTGATTGACAGTTATCTGTTCGTTGATACCGAGGATGTCCTTGAGTTGGAGGAACCATCGGAGATAATGCATCCCTAGTTTCTCTGGACGCAACATGGTCATAATGACCCTCTTTCTTCATCATATTCTGCAATGTCTCAAGCACCCAATTCATCTGACACTTGAGAATTCTGATGTCCTCTTTCAGCATTTCTTGAGCTTTCAAAAGTCCCTCCATTGTTGCCTATTGTCTCGGATATGTGCTAGGTATCCCCCCGCTGATGTCAACGGAACACAGAATGAACCAAAAAGACCAATGCAACGAAGTATGATATGTAAAATGTTGATGCAAGTGCAAAAACGCAACTGGTTTTACAAAACTCATAAGTTTGATTAGGTTAAAACCCCATTTCATTCATTTGGAAAAGTTACAACTTTTAAAAGAAATACCAGAGATCGACTGAGTTTTACAAAACTAGTTGCGACATGATATGCTTATGGTGATATGATGGGATGATGCACACATAACACAAAGGCAAGTATTCACAAATACAATGCATACACAAAGACCTCCTAGGCTCAAGATCAAAGCAAGGAGTCAAAGGTCTAACCATCCCCAAGGATTTGCACTATGGGTTAATTTGTACCTGCCAAACGGGTTCTTAACAAAGTTCCCAGAGTCATCAACCCATCTTTCGGATATTATCAACTTCCGAAATCACTTGGTAATCGATAATATTCTCAAGAGAATCTCGTCTGAGTGTAGTATCGCGTATCAACTATTTCAGAAATACTTCCTTATGGTCATCGCACTACGTCCTAATAAGGCCAAAGTGGGGTAAAGTGTATTCTAAAAGTCCACAGTGTCATGGGTTCTTTCGTTGAAAGTAGCATTGTTTCCACGGATACTCGATCAACAATACTAAACTTTTCAAGAGGGCCTACACTGAGCGGTGGTTTCTCAAGTTAGCTTGGTCGGGAATCAACTCCCTATAAGCCTTCTTGAATATACCACCATCCTATCATAAGTGCACTCGAGTCCGGGTATAGGACCGTCTCACCACTCAAACACCCAATATCCACAATTAAACAACTATATTGACAAATATGCATGTTAAGCAAATATTTACAAATATAGCATGAAATTAAACAAAATAGGCTAAACCCTCAAGTTAATTGTCCCCAATGAAGTCGCCATTTCTGTTGTGGTGAGAATCATGATACCAAGCTATTGATAAACTTGAATCTTTAATTCTTAGATTACACAACTGGACTTTAATCTATCCAAAGGAAAGGTCTAAAGAAAGAAAGGACCTTTTTCGCGATGTAACAACAACGCTAAGAGATTCGGGGATCGGGGGTTGGTTATGCATAGGGTAGGTGTTTCACATCCTAAACATCTGTAGTACTCTACAGGAACCTTTTGTTTGTTCGCATGCTAAGTTAGTAAACATTTGCTAAGGTTTGGGTTGGGTAAAGGGGTGTAGGTTAAGACCTAAATATAGTTTCTAAGCTTGCTCGCAAAGACATTGCGTCCTTTGCCTACGTATCCTAACTAGGATAGAATCAGAGCAATCGTAGTTCACCTCACTAAGGTTGAAGAACACTTGATTATGATCAAGGTTCAGAGGGGAACAAACATTTCAATGCTTGTGTAGAGTTTAACAAAACTCTCTAGATCTATGTTGGACTCTCAAGAAAGGGAAGTAAGTAATTCTTGCTATGATTCTTACATAGAGTTTACAAACTCTATCCTAGGGTTCTAGTTCAAAGATACTCCTAGTAAAGGTGGGTCTTTTAGACTTAAAGCAAAGTCTAATGGTTTAAATGTTCTAACTAAACTAAGTTAGGGTAGAAGATGACTTCACAAAGTCAAGGGAGAGGTAAATGAGCTATCCAATGACACAAAAGTCAAGGGAGAGACTTTTTCCTTTGGAAGGAGAGAGGGAGAGACAACTTGGATGAGAACTAGAAAGTTCCATCACTTGGGGAAGCAATACTTAAAAAAGCAAGATTTCAAATGAGCAATATGAGATAAGATCAAGACAAGTAAGCATGCAAATTACAATGAGCATATACTTCAAATGATATCAAGGTTACAACCAATATACAATCATCTTAACAAATATTTGGGGCATGATAAAAGTAACAACCATATGAACAAATCACAATTTGAAATTAGGCATGTCATAAGTTCAAAGCATAGTAAATGTGACAACAATGTGCATAGATGACAATCAAACACAATTAAATCATTTTAAACCTCATAATTTAGGAGGACAACATATAAGCTCATGGTAAAAAAATCAAAGGAGAACAAGTCCTAACATGTTAACTAACACATGGGAAATAAACACAAGCAAAAATCTCACAAGAAAATTCAAGCATGATCTAAGGGGATTCAATAACACGTAAGATAACGATCTTAACAAAGCACCAAATTTCACATAGACAAAAGGCATCATAATTAAGAACAACTTGGAATATTTTTCTATCACATGAAATTAGACATTAAAATAAACATGTTGCAAAAAGAATGAGTTAAAAAAAGATGAAAGATGAACAAGTTATGATTTTTGGAGGTTTTGTATGAATACTAAATATAACATGTAAAAATAAAAGAGAAAAAGAACAAAGGTGGGAGTTGAACCCATGGCCTTCAGTTTGCAAACAATAAACTCAACCACTAAGGCACACGCGCGCGCTGGTGAGGAAATAGACAAGATGAAAAAAATGATAAAACATGAAAATAAAAATAAAAAGCAAAAAGGGTTGACCTCCACACGGATCGAACCCTTGACAGGCAAGTGAAAGGCGCATGAGAAAGTGAGGTTTCTACCACTGGGGTGGCTATACATCCGTGTATTTAGCCACCCCTGTAAATATATATGGCATATTTTCATGGATTTCCTGGGCAAGTTGGAAGCAAGAACAAGGCATTTTGCAAAAGGCGTTTTGATTCACAACTATATCAATTCTTAATGGAATATGATGAAATTTTAGTGAAACCTGACTGATTTTGAACAAGGAACAAGATGGTGCAATTAAAATTTTAAAAATGTGCCTTGAAATAAAAACACGATAGGTAATTGCAATTTTGGTAAAAAAATGCATCTATGAAGCAAAAGATCAAACCAGTCATGCTATGGTTAGGGAAAAGGCTCAAACATGATTCAAATATCATACATGTCATGCTCATGCATTCAAACCAACTGATTATGAGGTGTAAGTCCAACTGCTATGTGAAAATGAGATGAAAATCAAGTCATTGCAAATGAGATGGTGAGATATGAAAACAGGCCAAATTAGAGTGAAGAAACCATACATACATGCTCAAAACAACATGTAGAGAGTGTCAAAACCATAAGGAAGTTTACAGACCAAGTGAATTTCAAAAACCTATGACAGCTGCAATGTTGATGAATTTGACATGCATTATGAAAACTACAAGCAGCTGTGAGTCTAAATTCAAGTACATGGCATGGTACTCAACACATTCATATCAAAACAGAGGTCTAGGACCCTAAAGGCTCAAACATAAACCAGCAGCATAGAATATGATACATGAATTACAAAGTGAAGCCATGAAAATACTGTCAAAATAGAATGGGAAGGTTCAATATCTCATACACAGCTTATCAGCCCTAAACATGTTGGTGATGATGCTCCTAAGCCAAACAAAACAATTCCTCAGATAAAGGAAAGGAGTATAATGCAATTTACACATCAAAGTACCACTATGATGACAAGTAAAATTGGAGATGAGAGATGCAAGTTGAAAGCCAAAACAAGGAGGAGGCATGATCTGTTTGAATCAGTCCCACACACAAACTTCAATCATAATATAAAGTATGTTCATGCTTTAAAATTGTTCACAAACATCATAGAACTGAAAGTTAACCATTTAACTTCTCATTTCACACAATACAATGCAATATTGGAAAGTAACAAGGTTGGAACATTTTGAAGTCAGAAGAATGGATACAACAATTTTCAAATATTGATTGCAAATGAGTCTAACACTTGAGGTTGTCATGAAATGCATACAACAAGATTATGGATACCAAATTGCATTTGTGCCAAACATGTGAGGTAGGGCTGTCATGACAGCAAAATAAGACAACACACAAATTGATTGATCATGCACATATAGGCCCTAATACTAACAGAAGTCTGATGTTTCCATGGAGTGACCTAAGACAATAAAAAAGAAGTGAAATGTGTGTGATATTGTTTTTCAAAACTGTTAGCAGCAGGTGGTATAAACTGGTCCAACTACAATCAAGTAGTCTCATGTTGACAAACATTGCACACACACATCATACATGTGGGAAAGAGTGAGTTACAACTCAAAAATATGCATATTGCAAGCAAACCAAAATTTGATACATGGTCATGGTAAACTTGGCTTAAAGAGAGCAGTTTGAGGGTGAAATGCAAAAGCTGGTAAACACTGATCAATCTAATCCTCTTCACACATCAAAATCATGGATATGAATGAGTTACAACTCCAACTTTGGGCATATGCAAACAGTGCAGCAATTTGGTAATGTTCATGGCAGATTTTGTGTAGAAATGCAATTATGAGTGTGATTGTGAAACAGGCAAGAACAGGCCAAATTAATTAAGTGTACTCATAAAAAATATGATAAGGAAAGAGTTCCAACTCAAAAAATGAGCATAGGACAGTTGGAAAAGAAAAGCATGTTGTGGTAGGAAATGGTAAAAAACTGTCTTTGGTGAGAATGTGGCAGCAGGGCATTTTTTCAAATTGTGAGGTTTTCAACCAAAGCAATAACACACACACCTCATAAGAGTGATAATAGATACTTTAATGCTCACACACCAGTTCAAACTATCATCACACATAAGGAGCCATGTTGAGGCTTAAGAAATGTACAAACAATGACATGTTAAGGGAGCTGGCCAGTCCATGACAGATGGGAAGATTTGGTGTCATACACAAATTTCGAATGAGTAAAGAAGTAATATTATGCATATAGATCATGTATAGTGAAATTGAAACAGAATATGAGGTGTTGGTGGTATCAATGTGGTTTTGAAATGCAAATGAAACAATGACAAGTCAGTTTGAACATTT
This sequence comes from Lathyrus sativus, assembly GCA_963859935.3. Classification (NCBI taxonomy): domain Eukaryota; kingdom Viridiplantae; phylum Streptophyta; class Magnoliopsida; order Fabales; family Fabaceae; genus Lathyrus; species Lathyrus sativus. The sequence continues at coordinate 281,241,409 of OZ012741.1, forward strand.
AGTGGGATTTTGAACTTATAGGCACCACACACATCCTCAAAATAGGTTAGCAAATGAGTCTCCAATCTTAAAATCAAACAACATTACTCCAAACCAGAACTGGTATGTTAGACTCAAATTTGACAGCAAAACCACAAGGGAATCACAGCTGGTCCTAATGTCTAGGTCTCATGCTTTCATCATTTTGACAATTTTAAGTTAACAAACCAAATCATGTATACAAAACACAACAGTTTGGAATTACAACATGCCAAGCACAAACTTCCTAATACCAAACCCATGATAATGGTAAAAGTGAAATAACATAAGAGTGAAATAAGTGCCACAATAGATTCAAACATGATCTAGGGCAGGGAATCCTCATGAACAAATTACAATTCATTCAAATAGCACTAATGAACCAAGTTAAAGTATCTAGGGGAGGCACACCACATTTCAATGTTGGATTCCTAAAACTACCACATAACCAAAATCTTCACAAGCAAGTTACACATGATATCAAAATGCAATCCTTGTAACACATTATCAACATATCATTCACAAATGAAAATACATCAATAAAAACAAGTAACATAACCATGAAACAAGAGTTCTTGACCAAGAACTAAAGTAGGGCAGCAATGGTACATTTTCAACAAAATCAAGCCAAAATGATACAACATGATAATGTATGATCAATAGAGAGTTTGAATGTCACATACCTCTTGTAGACAAGTCTTGAGCAAGCTAAGAAGCTTAGAAACCCAGAGATCCTCTTCTTTGGCAAAGACTTGAAGCTTGCTTCCTCTTGAAGTAACAAACCACTTTTCAAGACAGTTGGAGTTAATGGATTTCCAGCTGGTTTTTAATGCCTTATACAATTATAATATGATGTATGGGAGGTGTATGGATGGTTAGATCAACAAGAAAAGGCTTAGACCAAGATTTGGCAAGTTTTGAGGGTTGTGGTCAAACTTTCTTAGTGTGAAAGTTGATGATCGGGGGATGTTAGTTGTGTTTTCCAAACTATGTTTGTCGTTAGTTTCGCATTGTTTTATCTTTTTTTCTAGTGTTTGGTTTGTTTTGTCATAGTTATTTGCAGTGTTTTCGCATGAGTCTTAGTTTAATAACTTTATTGCTTTTGTCACCGATGCGTTTGATTTGGTTTCTTTTAGTGTATTTTTGGCAGGAATCGGTGGCCGGACATCCGCACTGTTTCGAAGACAAAGAAATGCAGAAAAAGCACAAGTCAGAGGCATGACACGGGTGCCCGTGTTGCACAACACGGCCCGTGTCATGAGGGATACGGCCAGGAGGACACGGGTGAAAAAGGAGAAAAGAAGAGTTGGAAACAGAAGAGCAACACGGGTGCCCGTGTCACACAACACGGCCCGTGTTGCAGCCCCTGATGCTTTTTTCTCAGTTTCGAGTTACAGCAGCCTGACACGGCCACCCGTGTCACACAACACGGCCCGTGTCAGGGCCACTGATGAGGAAAATGCTGTTTTTATTATTTTTCACTATTGAAGCCATTTTGAAGGGCATTTTAGACATTTTATCATGTAATTTGAATTGAGTTATATTAAGCCTTATTTTGGAAAGAAAGGAGGCACGTTTTTGATTAGGATTGAGAGGAGAGAACTGAAGCCGGAGAATTCGGAAGAACAAAGGATCGATCAAGAGCGGAAGCAATTGATGATCCAAGGCTCCCAATTTCAATTGTAATGATATTCTCCTTTTTAATTCTAATTACTTTTATGTTGACCAAGAACATGAGTAGCTAAACCCCCAAGTTGTTAGGGGGTGGTCCTCAATGCGATGTAATGACATGTATTTAATTATTCTACGAGACTTATGTTTTTACCTTAATATATTTGATTTTGCATTAACCTTAGTCGTATTCCTATTGGAAAGTAGAATTCGAATAGTGCTTAGGCTTAGTCTGGAAAGTTAACCTAACACTTTTCCAAAATAGTATCACGGTCGATATTGCTTAGGAATGAGGATATCCCGTATCACGTATTTTATGGTCGGAGTTATTGCTTGATGTTTTTCAGGGACACTGAGGAATTAGTGAACAGGAAAATCATCAAAGGGTTGCCATTAAGGAATTAAGGCAACTAAAGTGGCCAACTGATAGATTAAGGTTAATAACGAGTAAAGTAGAATAATCATACAGAGTCTGCACTCGTATTGTCTCCACTCCCCTAACACTGTTCTTAGATTAATTAATTCAGTCCGTCTTTACTGTGAGATTACTCAGCTACCAAACAAACCACTAGATCTTTTGTTCAATTGAATTCTAAAAATTCTGTTAATTACTACGCAGTCCTCGAGATCGATACTTGGGACGTTTCCCTTATTACTACAACTGGTAAAAATAGTACACTTGCTATTTTACCGATCAAGTTTTTGGCGCCGTTGCCGGGGACTGCCAAATTAACATTGTGTTTAGAATCCAAAAGAAATTTTGTTGCTCTGCGACTAAAATTTTATTGTTTACTGCATTACTTTTATCCGTTTATTATCTAACGTTTGTCTAATTGTGTATGCGAGGTCAGGCCTCAGCTAAATATTCTTTTGATACAGAACCAGAACGAGCATTACACGAAAGACGGAGATTAGCTAAAGTTAAAAGACTGGAAGAAATAGAGGAAATTATATCCGTGAAGAGCGACTCCGAGGAGAGAGAGACACCACCTGAGACTGTTCAAATGGCTGGAAATCCACCTCAGCCTGAAAGACTGCTAGGAGACTATGGAAGGGCCAATGCTAAACCGAACCGGATGACCATTGTGAATCAACCGGTGAATGCTGCACATTTTCAGCTACACCCGTCCACCATCCGTCAGTTGGAGAGCAAGCCGTTCGCCGGAAGAATCAACGAAGATGCAAATAAACATCTTCAGAGATTCCTCACAACCACCACCTCACTGAAAATAGAAGGCCATTCCGAAGAGGCTAAGAGATTAGTTATGTTCCCGTTCACACTCACTGATGATGCGGAAGAATGGTTTTACTCACTTCCCGCTGGGAGTATCACAACATGGCAAGAGATGGAAACTGCGTTCCTGAATGAGTATTTCCCTGCATCAGTGTTCATCCGAAAAAGATACGACATTGTCAACATCAAGCAAAAAAGAAGGAGAATATTTAGGGGATGCATATAAGCGGTTTAAGAGGTGTCTTACAGCATGTCCTACTCATAACCTGGACGCCACGGAGCAGATGCAAAACTTTGTTAATGGATTACGACTCAAAACGAAATAGCTCATAGATACTGCTACCGGTGGCTCAACCAACTTTTCAACAGCCACAGGTATCAGAAGGATCATAGAAGCAATCGCCGCGAACGAGCACCTTGAGTTGTATGATCGCACGGTAAACCAACCGGAAGGTAAGATTGATCTGAAGCTGGCAGACCAGGTTGTTAAAATGGAGGATCAGATCACCGCTGAGGTAGAGAGAAGGTTAAAGAAAATGAATGTTGAAACTCAGGCAGTAGCACAGGTTGAGCCAGTTCAAGCAGCACCTTGTGAAATATGCGGTGGGCCACACTTTACAATGCATTGTGTAGAAACCCAAGAGCAAGTGGAACAGATTAATATGTTGAGGTAGAACAATCCTTACGCCAACACATATAATCCTGGTTGGAAGAATCACCCAAACTTTTCATGGAAAGATCAACAAGGTAATGTGCAAAAACCTATTCAAGGCCAACAACCGTATCAACCTCAGCCACAACAATACCAGCAGACACCGTACCAACCTCAATATCAACCACAAGCGCCTCGAAAAGCTGATTGGGAAGTGGCCATTGAGAAAATGGCCGCCCAAAGTTCTCAATTTCAAGAAGAGACAAGGAGTAACTTCAGGAATGTTGGAGCATCCATAAAGAACCTTGAAGTACAAATGAGTCAAATTGCCCAACAGCTAGCAAGTTCACAAGCGCCGGGTACACTTCCAAGTGCCACAGTACCAAATCCGAAGGATCACCACCAAATTAAGGCGGTAGTAACAAGAAGTGGAAAGGCCAAGGAAGTAGGAGAAGAGGAAACGGAACTAAGTGATCTGATGATTGAAGTGCAGCTGGAAATTAAAGAGAATGAAACAGTAGAGGAAGAAGTGGTGACACCGGTACCGGTAACTAAAGAAAAAGTGGTAGAACCGAAACCAGTGATCAAGTTACCATACCCCTCAAGAAATAAGAAGAAAGGACAGCAAGAGAAGAATTTCGAGAAGTTCCTGGAACTGTTTAAGAAGTTGGAGTTGAACATCCCATTGTTGAAGGCACTAGAACAAATGCCCACCTATGCAAAATTCATGAAGGACATCATTGCTAAGAAGCGGACGAGTGAGTCCGAACCTGTTATTCTAACGGAAACGTGCAGTGTTATTTTGCAGGGTCTGAAGATTCCGGTCAAGAAGAAAGACAGTGGAGCTGTTACTATCCCATGCACTATTGGCGATAGGTCATTCAATAGAGCTTTAATTGATCTGGGAGCAAGTATTAGCCTCATGCCCTTGTCTATCTACAAAAAATTAGATATCGGTGCGGTTCAAGACACTCGAATGACCCTCCAGTTTGCTGATCATTCAGTTAAGCGGCCATATGGAGTGGTTCAAGATGTACTAGTTAAGGTAGATAAATTTGTGTTCCCAGTTGATTTTGTGATCCTAGAGATGCCGGAAGATGAAGAAATGCCGTTAATTTTGGGCCGACCATTCTTGGAAACCGGGAGAGTCATGATAGATATGGAAGGCGGCACCCTGACTTTGAAAGTATATGACGAGGAGTTAAAAATTGATGTTAGTAATACCATGAAGCATAAACAGGATCGGGGCACCAGCAGCAACATACAAGTGCTAGAACAGGTCGTAGAGAGCGAACATGTGGAGAGTGTGACCCAACTGCCTCTGGAGAGAGTGCTAAGCATGTCAATCTTTAAGGAAGACAAAGAAGTAAATGAGAATGACAGAGAGGTAGTCGAAATGTTGGACACTCGACCATTCCAAAGGGGATCCCGACCACACCGATGGGAGGACTTACGGCAACCTATAGAGCTTGAGGGTAATGACGAAAAGCCTAAAGGTTCGGAATTGAAACAATTGCCGAAAAACCTCAAATATGTGTTCCTAGACACCGAGGAAAAATGTTCCGCCATTATCAGCTCGAGTTTGAAAAGTGTCCAAGAGAAACAACTAATTGGGGTTCTAAAAAAATTTAAGAGTGCTATTGGTTGGAAAATAGAAGACTTAAAGGGTATAAGTCCTATAGTTTGCATGCACAAAATTCTTATGGAAAAGGACCATAAACCGGTTGTGCAGCCCCAACGGAGACTGTACCCCATTATGAAGGAAGTCGTAAGAAAGGAAGTGGTGAAATTATTGGATGCTGGGCTTATCTATCCTATATCCGACAGTTCATGGGTGAGCCCTGTTCACGTGGTGCCTAAGAAAGGAGGTACAACTGTGGTGACGAATGACAAGAATGAGTTGATTCCTACGCGTACCGTCACTGGGTGGAGGGTATGCATTGATTATAGGAGACTTAATTTAGCCACCAGAAAGGATCACTTCCCGTTGCCTTTTATTGATCAGATGTTAGAAAGATTGGCTGGGCACGATTACTACTGTTTTCTAAATGGATACTCCGGATACAACCAAATCGCGGTTGCGCCGGAGGATCAAGAGAAGACAGCTTTCACATGCCCGTACGGAGTTTTTGCTTATAGGAGGATGCCATTCGGGTTATGTAATGCCCCGACCACGTTTCAAAGATGCATGACTTCCATTTTTGCGGATATGCTCGAGAAACATATGGAAGTCTTTATGGACGATTTTTCTGTGTTTGGCTCATCTTTTGATAATTGTTTAACGAATCTTTCACTTGTTTTGCAGCGATGTCAGGAAAGTAATTTGATCCTAAACTGGGAAAAATGTCATTTTATGGTTCGAGAGGGCATTGTGCTCGGTCACAAGATCTCTCATAAGGGGATCGAAGTGGATAAAGCCAAAGTGGAAGTGATTTACAAGTTACCACCGCCGGTGAATGAGAAAGGCATTCGAAGTTTCTTAGGCCATGCGGGTTTCTACCGTCGTTTTATAAGAGATTTTTCCAAGATAGCAAAACCATTGACGTCCTTGTTAGTCAAGGAAAAAGCATTTGTTTTCAGTAAGGAGTGTGCTGATGCTTTCGAAAATCTGAAAAACAAATTAGTTTCAGCACCGATTGTAAGTGCCCTTGATTGGTCTCTTCCGTTTGAGATCATGTGTGATGCTAGCGATATCGTTGTGGGAGCGGTGTTGGGGCAGCGGAGAGAGAAGTTGTTACATGTTATTTATTATGCTAGTCATGTTTTGAACCCTGCACAGATGAATTACGCGACCACCGAGAAGGAGTTGTTAGCGGTGGTGTACGCCTTCGATAAATTTAGGCAATATTTGTTGGGTTCAAAAGTGATTGTTTATACTGACCATGCTGCATTGAAATATCTTTTTGCTAAACAGGAATCGAAGCCTAGGCTCCTGAGATGGATTTTGCTTCTTCAAGAATTTGATGTGGAGATCCGCGATAAGAAAGGATGTGAGAACACCGTGGCTGATCACTTGTCGCGAATGTCACCAATTGAAGAAAATGAAGATAACCGCCCTATAAGGGATGAGTTCGCTGATGAACGCATTTTAGCTATTTCCGGTGTTCCATGGTTCGCTGATTATGCGAGTTACGTGGTCGGAGGTATCATACCCGACGATTTTGACTCTAACAGAAGAAAAAAGTTTGTTCATGATTGCAGGTTTTATTTATGGGACGACCCTTATCTCTATAAAAGAGGAGTGGATGGTTTGATCAGAAGATGTGTACCTGAAGAGGAACAGAGGAAAGTGCTTACAGCTTGTCATAACTCGGAATATGGAGGACATTTCAGTGGTGACCGAACCGCTGCCAAAGTCCTCCAATCGGGGTTATACTGGCCCTCAATTTTTAAAGATGCTCAAGAGCTGGTGAAAGAATGTGACAAATGTCAGAGAACGGGAAACATTTCGAAACAGAATCAAATGCCCCAAAATTTCATGCTGGAAGTGGAATTGTTTGATGTGTGGGGGATATACTTCATGGGGCCATTCCCACCATCCTCTGGAAAGCACTACATTTTGGTCGCAGTGGACTATGTGTCAAAATGGGTTGAAGCCGTGGCTCTGCCTACTAATGATGCAAAGGTGGTAGTCAAATTCTTAAAAGAAAATATTTTTGCCAGGTTTGGAGTTCCAAGAGCGTTGATAAGTGATGGAGGAACTCATTTCCTAAATCACCTTATGGAGAGACTCCTTCAGAAATACAATGTGAAGCACCGGGTAGCCACCCCGTATCATCCCCAAACAAGTGGTCAAGTGGAGGTATCTAATCGGCAATTAAAACAAATTCTAGAAAAAACTGTTAGTTCGTCGCGGAAGGATTGGTCAACCAAGGTGGATGATGCATTATGGGCATATCGTACAGCGTTTAAAACACCCATAGGCATGTCACCATATCAACTGGTCTATGGAAAGGCTTGCCATTTACCATTAGAGTTATAACATAAAGCTTTCTGGGCAACAAAGTTCTTGAACATGGATCTATCGATAGCCAGAAGCTCGAGGATTCTTCAGTTGCATGAGCTGGAAGAGTTTCGTAACCAAGCCTATGAAAATGCCAAACTGTACAAAGAAAAAACAAAAAAATGGCATGATCAGAGAATACGGAGAAAGGAATTTTGGGAAGGACAGCTGGTCCTCCTATACAATTCCCGGATGAGGTTATTCCCAGGAAAGTTACGATCTAAATGGTCGGGACCATTTCTGGTTCACAAAGTTTTTCCACACGGCGCAATCGAGTTGAAGAATCAAGCCAACGGAGACACTTTCAAAGTGAATGGGCAGAGGTTAAAACCATATTATCAAGGTGATTTAACCGGCCAGGTGGATGTCGTTCATCTTACCTCGTAGGATGAACGCCCGTCGAGCCATGCGACGTAAAACGAAGCGCTTTGTGGGAGGCAACCCACACATTTTTGCTGCTGTTTTCTTTTTTTTTGTTATTTCTGTTTCATTTCAGCTCGCATGTCATCATGAAAAGAGGACACCGGATAATGGGAGTGAATAATGCTGAGAAGAGGAGAATCAGAGCCCTGACACGGGTGGCCGTGTTGCACAACACGGGCCGTGTCAGGAAGAGGTTGCAGGTTTGTGGATTTTGGGCCAAACAGCAGGGTGACACGGGTGCCCGTGTCCCATAACACGGCCCGTGTCACATACACCAGGAAAGAAAAAGAGAAGAAGCAGAATCAGGGAATCTGAACAAGTCAGGGGTGCAACACGGGTGCCCGTGTTGTACAACACGGCCCGTGTTGCAAGCGCGTGTTAATGAAAAAAAAAGGGGGGATCCCAGGAGGAGCAACACGGGTGCCCGTGTTGTGCAACACGGCCCGTGTTGCAGAGCGTGCAGTTAAATTTTTTTACCGTGTGGGGCCCTCCTATCTTATTCCCCACTAACTCCCTTTTAACCCTTTCATTTACCCTCTTTACCTCATCATCTTCTTCTTTTCTCTTTCACCTTCTTCACAAAACCCTAACACTCCATAGCCTCCTCCCCAAAAAAGCTCCAATTTCACCAATACCCACTCATCAAAACCACTTTCCCTCTTCACGAAAAACGATCCCCTCATCATTGTGGTCATTCCTACGGTGACGTTTTTCTCTAACGGTGATTTCGAATTTTCTGTGTTGCTTCTGTTTTGCAGGTTACACAATGCCTCCTCGTAGAGATACCGGAAAAGCAGTGGCGGAAACTTCACGCCCCAGAAAGAGAGCACACCGTATGGCGAACCCTCACGGCATACTCTTTGAAGACCCGGATCATCAGCGAAAGTACTCTAACATTATCAAGCGTAAGCTCACGCCCACAAGGTATATCTGCAACACTACGCTTGATAGTCTAGGGCTCAGAATAGAGGTCCATAGGATGTTTCACACTCTGGGGATGTTAGAATTTATGCAATTAGAAGCGCCAACTTATGAGCGCATAACTGTTGAATTTTTGAGCACTTTAGAGTTTCAGTTGAAGCATAGGTGGACGGGGGTAGAGGAAGAATATTATGGTACACTGAGGTTCAGGTTATTTGATACTGACCATAGCCTGACCATAGCCGAGTTGGGAGACATACTGAAGCTCCCCAATTTTGGTCCCGGAGCCCCTCCGGGAAGTTTTAGTGCAGGGGACTTTTGGAAGGCTATTACAGGCAGAACTAACTATGTCGCGAAAGCGGCAAAAGCTTCTTGTATCCATAACCCTTGTTTCAGGTACGCTCAAAAGGGATTGGCATACACACTGTTCGGTAGGGGTGATAGCACAGGGGTAGCGACTCAGAGGGAGTTGTACTTCATGTACGGCATGGCCAATCACGAGCTCATTAATGTAGCTGCCTTTGCAGCTGATCACCTGAAGAGGGCTGCGAATGCGCCTTAAGGCGAAATAAGTGTAGGCGGTATGATTACTCAAATCGCAAATCACTTTGGCCATGGTGCTCTCTTGAGAGAGGAACCCACTGTTACCGGTAAGACGAAAATAGATCTTGCCACACTGACGGCCCAAGGTATGATTCGTGTCTTTGATAATTACTATTCCTTGGTAAGCCGAAACAGTCATCTCCTTGCTTTACCTGCCCCTGACTTTATTAGTATTCAAAATGTGAATAACTGGCTATATGAGAGCCCTCTGCAGGATGAAGAAGACCAATTTTATGATGGTACAGGTGCAGAATTCTTTGAGGATGAAGGCGATCAGGTGGAAGAAGCACCTATACCGCCTACTCGATTTTCACCCCATCAGGAATCAGGCCCAGACTCGTGGAGCTTATCGAAAAAGGAATGGGACTGGATGGAGAATGAGATGTGCCATCTCCGAAGTGAGCAAACGAGGAAAGGCGAGGAGCAGACAAGACAAGGGAACGAGCAAATCCGACAGGGCAGGTTGATCAGTGAAATGCACGAATGGATGCGGCAGATGATGTTGCGGGACCAACCTCCTCCATCATGATGAACTCTGTGAGTCCTCTGCTACTTGTGTTTCAACAGTGGGGACACTGTTGAATTCAAGTGTGGGGGTATTTTATTGTGTGTTTTGTTTTTGTTGTTTTCTTTCTCTGTTATTTATATTTCTGTGTTAGTTTGAATTCTTTCTCTGTTATTTATATTTCTGTGTTAGTTTGGAAAGCATGATCGGAATACCCGCAGTGAAAACCCCCAATGTTGAACTATTAAAATAAGAACTGTTTGGTTGAACTGTTTTCGCGTGAGGTAGGTGATGAGAAAGTATAGAGAATGCTCAGAAAAAGTTTTGTGAGGAGGAAATCGGAATAATCTCGAGAAGTAAGTAAAACACAAACACCTTAGTCTCCCGAATAGGAGCGAGTTCGACGTGTAGATTTATGCCATAGTGCTTTAATCTGAGAAGTACCCCGAGTAGTTTTCCTTGACAGGCGGGCTTAATCAATAAGAATCGTATGTGCGAGGTTGATCGAAAAGTATATGGAAAAAAAAGCACAGAGAAAAAGGGGCAAATTGGACGACCGGTCCTTCTAAGTTGGGTAACCCTCACCCGGTTATTCAGCCTAACGGAGGTCGAACCTGAGAGCCATCCAAAACAAAAAAAAAATAGTAATAATTGTGCCAAAGAAAGAAAAAGAAGAAGAAGAAAATATAATACTTGATCATCTTGTACATGCGAGGAAAAATCATAACTGCCCTTATAGTACTGTTCGAATGAAAGGGAGGAAAATCGAAAAAGAAGACTTAAGTACAAAGCATAGTCGGAGAGGTTACCAATTGGGAGATTGAGGGCGGTGGTTTTGCCACGGTTTAGTGTTTATGTGTTACCTATTTTGACAGATAAGCTGAGACTACTCCTAATGGGACTTGGACTGAGAATTTCACGTATGAGTATCATTACCATAACTCACAGTTCTATGGGCGTTTATGTGAAAAGATTTATACGGTTCGAATTGATGAGCTTTTTGCTCGAGGTCAAGCAAAAGTTAAAGTTCGGGGGAGTTTGATCGGGGGATGTTAGTTGTGTTTTCCAAACTATGTTTGTCGTTGGTTTCGCATTGTTTTATCTTTTTTTTCTAGTCTTTGGTTTGTTTTGTCATAGTTATTTGCAGTGTTTTCGCATGAGTCTTAGTTTAATAACTTTATTGCTTTTGCCGCCGATGCGTTTGATTTGGTTTCTTTTAGTGTATTTTTGGCAGGAATCGGTGGCCGGACATCCGCACTGTTTCGAAGACAAAGAAATGCAGAAAAAGCACAAGTCAGAGGCATGACACGGGTGCCCGTGTTGCACAACACGGCCCGTGTCATGAGGGATACGGCCAGGAGGACACGGGTGAAAAAGGAGAAAAGAAGAGTTGGAAACAGAAGAGCAACACGGGTGCCCGTGTCACACAACACGGCCCGTGTTGCAGCCCCTGATGCTTTTTTCTCAGTTTCGAGTTATAGCAGCCTGACACGGCCACCCGTGTCACACAACACGGCCCGTGTCAGGGCCACTGATGAGGAAAATGTTGTTTTTATTATTTTTCACTATTGAAGCCATTTTGAAGGGCATTTTAGATATTTTATCATGTAATTTGAATTGAGTTATATTAAGCCTTATTTTTGAAAGAAAGGAGGCACGTTTTTGATTAGGATTGAGAGGAGAGAACTGAAGCCGGAGAATTCGGAAGAACAAAGGATCGATCAAGAGCGGAAGCAATTGATGATCCAAGGCTCCCAATTTCAATTGTAATGATATTCTCCTTTTTAATTCTAATTACTTTTATGTTGACCAAGAACATGAGTAGCTAAACCCACAAGTTGTTAGGGGGTGGTCCTCAATGCGATGTAATGACATGTATTTAATTATTCTACGAGACTTATGTTTTTACCTTAATATATTTGATTTTGCATTAACCTTAGTCGTATTCCTATTGGAAAGTAGAATTCGAATAGTGCTTAGGCTTAGTCTGGAAAGTTAACCTAACACTTTTGCAAAATAGTATCATGGTCGATATTGGTTAGGAATGAGGATATCCCGTATCACGTATTTTATGGTCGGAGTTATTGCTTGATGTTTTTCAGGGACACTGAGGAATTAGTGAACAGGAAAATCATCAAAGGGTTGCCATTAAGGAATTAAGGCAACTAAAGTGGCCAACTGATAGATTAAGGTTAATAACGAGTAAAGTAGAATAATCATACAGAGTCTGCACTCGTATTGTCTCCACTCCCCTAACACTGTTCTTAGATTAATTAATTCAGTCCGTCTTTAATGTGAGATTACTCAGCTACCAAACAAACCACTAGACCTTTTGTTCAATTGAATTCTAAAAATTCTGTTAATTACTACGCAGTCCTCGAGATCGATACTTGGGACGTTTCCCTTATTACTACAATTGGTAAAAATAGTACACTTGCTATTTTACCGATCAGTTGACTTTTGGAAATTTGATAGTTTTTGAAGGTTTAAAGGCATGGAGACCTTCTATATGACATTTAAATATTGTATGGATGCTTTTTATAGGTTTGGAAGGGCTGGAACTGATCTTGAACAGAGTTTTGCTCAAGACAATTTTTTGGTGGAAATGGAAATTTTGAAGACTTTATGATTCTTGATGAATGAGAGGAGAGTGAGAGCTGTGGTTTTATGATATTGCTCTGGTGTGTTTGAGCTCATAGAGGAGGCCTCTATTTATAGGAGAAATGAGGGTGAGGGACGATTTGGTTTTTTACCACTTTTGGAGGGAGAATTGGGATTTTCAAGTGAATCTTGCCAAATCTTCTCCTATCAGTTACATGGTTCAATGGAGATCAGAAAAATCAAGTGGATATGGACATGAAGTGACTGAGATGATCTATGGAGGTAGGGAGAGCAGCTGCAACAGTTTTGGAGTGAAAAAGTTTCTCTCTCCTTCTTACATTTGAATATTTTATTACACAAGTTGCTTGCCACTTGCTTCTCTCTTCAAACTCCTTATTTCTCTGCATTTTCATTCCTCTACACATCTGAGTATCATATTGAATCATGATCCAAGGGTTGAGGATAGTCCAAGTTGTGAAAAACTGATTTTTGGGAAGTGTTGGAGTGTGGTTTCATGTGTTGACAGGTCCAATTTCTATGGTGCATAACTTCCTGCTCAAACATGCTATTGAGGAGTTCTACCACAATTTGGAAAGCCCTTAAGTAGCTCTAAAACTTTAATGTTTTTCGAATTTCCAAATTCTTGATAGAACTAGTTTGAAAAACCCTTCAAAGTTCTGAAAAAATCACTTACAAGTGTTCAAATAACTTTGAAATTTTCTAAGTTATTTCCCCTTCAAAAATGAATTTTGCTATAACTCCAATTCCATGCATTTTTTGATCATGGGCCACTTTGAGGCTTTTGTAGGGTTTTTCAAGAGCTTTCTAATGAGCTTTGAACCACTTCAATTGGATGTGTGGTTGAGGAGTTATGGTATTACCCCTTTCGAAACCCTAATTCCCGATTTTTGCAATTACTTCTCAACCCTTGATCTAATGGTCATGAAATTTTATGGGGATGTGTAATATGATATAAGGAACATTTTTTATTCACACCTTGAATTCAAATTCTTTATTGTTGAAGAGTTGACCTTTCGGTCAACCGTTCGATCGATCGGTGTCTACCGAGTCACCCGTTGGTGATCCGGACATCCTGAGGACTTGAAACTCTTTGGATGGAATTTACTAAGCCGTAGGATCTTAATGGACCTTGATCCCATCATTGAAATACTCTTTTAATCGAAAGTAAAACTACAATTGACATTTTCTGATCGAAAACCCTAATCGGGTATCTCAAATTGCACTGTCCTCAATTCCCGGGTGACCACCTCAAATTGCACTCACTCTTGGTCCAAGGTATTATCCTTGATCTTGTTTGAAGTTGGATCAATCCAAAATATTGATTGATTAAACCACTGAAGCCTCGATTTTGACGGTACGAAACCCTAATTCATCTGCATCTTAACAAAGATAAACTGAAAATGGGTTAAGGTTAGTTAATCGAACAAATACGATACTAAAATGATGATGGGGATCTAAGGGGTCAAAATTTGGGGTGCAACAGTAGCCATACTATGACAATTTCAGATGGGTTTTCTTTCGTCCGTTGAGTATCCAAACTCCGGTCACTTTCGTTGAGCGTCCAGGCTCCGGCTTATTTCGCTGAGTATCCAGACTCCGGCAAATGTTATGATGTATTCCTTTGTCCGTTGAGCATCCAGGCTACGGTTATTGCGTTGAGCATCCAGGCTCTAGATATTGCGTCGAGCGTCCAGGCTCCGGTTTATTACGTTGAGCATTCAGGCTCCGGGAAATTTCTAATTTGTGAAGGGTTTATCACGTAGAGCATTCAGGCTCCGAAAAATTTCCAAGTTGTGAATCATTCTTTCGTCCGTTGAGTATCCATACTCCGGTCAACTTCGTTGAGCATCCAGGCTCCGGTTTATTACGTTGAGCATTCAGGCTCCGGTTTATTTCATTGAGCGTTCAGGCTCCGATTTATCCCATTTATTACGTTGAGCGTTCAGACTCTGGGTTTTACGTTGAGCATTCAGGCTCCGGTTTATTTCGTTGAGCGTTCAGGCTCCGGTTTATCCATTTTATTACGTTGAGTATTTAGACTCCGGTTTATTACGTTGAGTATTCAGACTCCGGTTATTACGTTGAACGTTCAGGCTCCGGTCTATTTTCATTGAGTATACAGACTCTGGAAAATTTCATTGACTTATTTTGTTCGTTGAATATCCAGATTCCGACAATTTGAAGTAGTATGTTCTAAGTTTCTCTCGGTCCCGGTGCAGAATTCTCAAGATGTGTATAAACTTTGCAGTTTTCTGGCAGCGATGTCAGATGTGTATCAACTGTGTGGATTCCTGGCGGTGATGTCAGATGTCTTCGTCAACTCAATAGAGGCCTGACGGCGATGTCAGATGCTCTGTGTTGATCCGATTTTCAGATTTGTTACTCGCTTTTATTTAGCGAATGTCTGGCGACGATGTCAGATGCTTTTGCCGACTTAGTGTCGTTGTCTGGCGGCGATGTCAGATGATTCTTCCGACTGCGTGTCGATGTTGCAACCGTTATATAGTTATCTCCGGAGATTTTTATCCCCAATCAGAGTTTGCAGTTTATTTCTGCGGTTGGAAAATTTCCGAGTTCGTTGGTATTCAACCGTCTTTTACCTTGATTGTTTGAGAGTTGCTCGCTTTTCACTCATTCAGGTCCAAGTCGCTTGAATAGGGGCAGCTGTTGCACCCCAAAATTTGCCCAACCTTTTCTTGGACTTGGCTTATGTTTCATTGCATGGTTATAGCATTTGCATTTGCATATCATTGTTCATTTGCAGGGGATCAAGAGAGGTGTGCATAGAAAGAGAAGGTTACCAAGGGTTCTAAGCCTAAGAAAGGCGTTTTATTCAAGTGGTCAAGTGCTTGTCATCATCTGGAGAAGGTCAAAGCTCTTTGAGGGAGTGGATGGATAGTTGTGGTTTATTCCCTATCTAGGAGGCCAATTGAAGAGTATCAGAGGATTGTGAGTCCATGCTTATGGAAGGAGAATGTTATGGGAGCTCATGGAGTGCTTTGAGAGCCATTGTGGAGCTTATCCAAGTTGTTACATCATGTGCAAGAGGTTGCAGTCAAAGGATTGTACATCTAGGGTTTCATCTGCCTAGTGCAAGATCAACTGTCAATTTGAAGGAGATTAAGACTTGGTTATAAGTCATTATGATCATGGAAATTTATGTTGAAGTATCTAAGATGATACTTCAAGATCACATCAAGACGAATCAAGAGTGTGAGGAGTTGCTAAGTTAGGGTTTCCAAGCTTGTCAGTGTAAAATCCCCTATTTAGTGCCCAACTTCAAGACCACATATCTCAAGATAAAATTTTCATCTCACTTTGATGTAAACATGAGACTTTTATAGCAAGTTCTTAGCTTTCTTTTGAGTACTAGAACTCATCCATTGGATTTCTAGAACTCAAGTTATGATGCTGACAAGTTATAGGTCCTCAGATGAATGTGTTTTCAGTCAACAAAAGTCAACCAACTCCCAAGGCATTTTTTACTTAGAATCAAGTTTCATCTCACTTTGACCCAAACATGAATGTTGTTCTTTATGATCTTAGCTTTCCAAAAAGTCAAAGAAGTCCTTCATCTCATGTGTATAACTCAAGTTATGAGGCTTGCAAGGCAGGGGTATTTTGGGAAAGTAGGATTACAAGTCATTTTCATTATAGGTCCATTTCATGATTTTGCACACTTCAAATGAAACTATTCCCAACATGAAACTTGCTTCAAATGATCCCAATTCCATCATGGAACACTCACTTGTCATGAAACTTGCTTGGTTGAAGAGATTGGTGAAGGAATTCCATGGAAATTTGAACTTAAAGTCATGAATTGAATTGAAATGATTTTAATTCCTTTTTATACCATATTTGTGCATATTTTGATTCACTTCATCAAACTAAACACGATGCACCGGGGATTTTTGAGTTATGCAAGCTAGAATTCATGGAATTTCAATTTACTTCATGGTGAAGCTTCACATTCAATTCCAACCATTGGATCAATTCAAGGATCAATTCTCATCCATAAGATCAAAGCACAATCCCAGATTTGAATCAGAAACAAGGCAATTGGAGCCAATTTTGCGCATGAACATGAAGCTTGAACTTCAAACTTTGGATTTTTCCAATTCACCATAATAGGCCAAATTGGGCCTCCAAACTCTCATGGATCCATAATATAAAAGGTTTTGATGAAGAATGCACCTTCATTCATGCTAATTCACGCACAGAGAGCAAGAATACAGTTGCAAAATTCAAGAGAAAAGTGAAATCGTGATTTTGGAATTCAAGCCAAATCAAGATCAGCATTCTCTTCCTTGATCTTCATTGAACGTTTCTGCATCATTTTGCGCAAGCTCAAGCAAGTTAGAAGCCCCAATGGAGAGGATCCGTTAGGTAATTTACTTTTCAAAATTGCTCTCTCAATACGCATCTATTGCACGCCATTTTTGTTGCATATTGAAGTCCTGCATATGTAGGAAAAATCTGGATAGGTTAGAGTTGTGTTTGATGCAATTTAGTTATGGTGCTTGAATCTTTGATGCTTTGATTCTCTCTGTTATTGCGTGATAAATAAAATCCAAACCTAGAATAGTGATCTACACAGTGAGAGCTTTAATTTGGTATAAGGTTTCACTTGATTTGGTTCAGTCTTGAACCTGCTACTCTGGTAGGACGATCGGAGAAGACGACCGGAGCACAGTGCTCCGACGTCTGGTTATTAGCTCCGTTTTGGTGAATCAGCTTGCCACGCGTGCAGTTGAATTGTTGACCATAGGCGATGGACGGTTAGGATTTGTTTGACTGGCTTATGTGCAATGTTGACTGCCACGTCACTTAATGAAGTGTTGCATTTTGATGTTGGAGCCTGAACGTTTGGATCTTGGGCCTGGGATGCTCTTTTCACCCCCTCTCTGAATGGCCCATTGTTTCCAACTGCAAACATTGCTATTTGCCACACCCTCTTTTTTATTTTATTTTATTTTTCATTTTTCAATCTGTTTTACTTTTAATTCAGTTAAAATACTTCCAAATGAGAAAAAATTCTATAAAAATACTTTTAGGATATTTCAAGATGTTAACTAATTTTAGGAAATTTTTATTTTATTTTTTGGAATATTTTTCAATTAAAAAAGGATTAATTGTTTGGAAGTGTTTTTAATTGAAATTTTCTTGTTCATGTTTGTTTTCTATTTGTTTCTTGATCATTCTTTCTCTCCCATGATTGAAATTTTTTCCTCATATCCATGATGAGTTGAATAATTTTATAGGACAATTTTGCCCCTGGTTCAAGTAATTTTTGTTTGACTTTTATGGCATTTTTGTTGACCCTAGATTCTTCCATTTCAAAGTGGTACACCTTAGGGATTTATTTCTTTTGGTAATGCTTTGATGGAACATTGCCCTTGTGCTTTTGGCCTCTGGTTGCCAACATCTTAATTAACTTCTTGCATTTTATTTGGTTATTTTGGAGCCATTTTCCTATTTTTGAGGTGATTTACAAGTTAGGTTACTTCTAAGGGAGGTTCACACAAGTATTTGACCTAGTTTGATTTGGAAATGACCTTTGTGGATCCATTAAGTTCCTAACTCTTATTGATTCATATTTTTAACATACTGAGGTGTTTGGATGTTCATTTTTAGGTCATAAATTTGTTCATTGCTTGTTGAAGTTTGCATTCTTTTTAGGCTTTCCATTTGGTTTCCAAATGTTGAATGTGTTGAATGACTTAGGTCTTCTCCCATGCCTTTGCTTGCATTCTCTTTTGATGTATGTGCTTTTTGTTTTGTGCATCTTCTCTTCTCATCCCCACCTCTTTCCAATGACTTTGGAATCCCATTTGAGATGGCTTAGTCCCTCCTTAGGAGGTACTTGAAGCTTGCCTCGAATGATGGTCCTTTGAGTACTTCTTTTGGTGTGCTTTGCATATTTTGGTGATTGCTTATGGTTGAGTTGCCCATGTGAGTTCCTTGTTGTACTCATATTGCTGCCCATTCTCTCATTTTCTCTTGGTTCCATTTCTTTTCACTTGGTTTTCCTTTGGGCATTGTGGTTGATGTGTGAATGGTTGTAGGATTTATTCTCCCATTTTCATCCCACTCTTGTGTGCAATTGTGTGCTTTCTTTTGGATTGCTTTCTTCTTTGCTTTTGCATTTCTTCTTGCATTAATAAAGGTTGAGATGTGCTTGTGGAGGTGTTTACCCCACACTTTTTCCTCCCTTTTCTTGTGTGTTGCATTGCATAGGCATACTTGTATTTTTCTTATTTCATGCTTCCTTCTTCTTCTTTCTTCTTTGCCATGTTCCCTTAGGATCTCTAATCTCTTGAGATTATGATAGACCCTAGGCTTGAACCCATGTATGACAACATTAGTTAGCATTCCCTTTCATCCCAATCATAGGTCTATTTTGTATGAGAACACTAGGTTTGAGTTAGTCTCCCTTTAGAGTGTCCTTTCTCTTCTCATCTTCAAACAATTTCAATACGCTTAATAAAGGTTAATGAATGTTGTGCATTACGAGCCTTAAGTACTTGGGAAATGGTGATTGGGGGGCTTCTCCTCAATTGCTTAGAGTGTTTATTGTATGCCCTTTGGGCGATATGTGACGCATTCGCTCCTAAGTCGTAGTCTTTAGTGCAACATGAATTACAAACAATAATCAAAACACTTCTTCTCTAAAAAACACAAGAACAAACTTCAAATATTTTTATCCTTCGGGATTTAATTTGGAAAACCTTTTTCATAAGGAGAGTTTTGTTAACTCTTGGTTCTACCGCAAACAGGGAACGCCTAAGTTTCCAATGGTCAAGCTGCATACACCTAACTGCTAGAACTAAGTTTTAACCCTACTCGGGCCTAAAACATTTTGAACCAACCGGAGTTCTTGTTAGCCCAAACTACGTTTGCTCTGATTTCTCGTACCAGATGAGAATACGTAGGCACAAGACGGTAATGTATTGGTGAGCAACCTTTCCCACCTTCACCCATAGTTTCCCGAACTACGTTGACTCTGACTTTCCCATTGCACGAGGGAATACATAGGCATAGAGCGGCGATGCTCTATCGAGTCTCTTTTCTTTCCTTTTGTCCCTGAGACCTTTAGCTAGATAGTAAACACCCTCTGAGATAGACAACAAAGCATGGATCCCGTTGAGTACAACGGATGTGAGGGGTGCTAATACCTTCCCCTTGCGTAACCGACTCCTGAACCCGAGACATGGTTGCGAGGACCTGTCTTCTCATGTTTTCGTCAGGTTTTCTCTGATTGTTTCCTTTCCCTCTTTTAGGATAAATAGCGAACAGTGGTGACTCTTCTGTCATTGCCGGCACCTTTTTCGCAGTAGCGACAGGTATGTGCGAACCATGGGGAGCTGTAATGATTGCCCCAATCTCACTGCCATAGGAGTTGACAGCACCGTCAAAAGTCATCTGCCATTGGGAACCTAGCTTAGGACCTTCATCAGGTAGCAGCTCATCACAATCTTTCATCTTTAAGAACATGATATCCTCATCAGGAAATTCAAACTTCATTGGCTGATAGTCATCAATTGGTTGCTCTGCGAGATACTCTGACATAACACTTCCCTAAATGGCCTTTTGGGAGACGTATTAAATATCGTATTCTGTCAAAACCATCTGCCACCTAGCAATCCTTCATGAAAGTGCTTGCTTTTTGAACACTTACTTAATCAGATCCATCTTCGAAATCAGTATGGTTGTGTGATTCAACATGTACTGCCTCAGGCGTTTGGCGGCCCAAGCCAGTGCACAGCACGTCTTTTCTAACATTGAGTATCTGGATTCACAATCTGTGAACTTCTTACTCAAATAATAGTTGGCATGTTCTTTTCTTCCTGTCTCATCGTGTTGGCCGAGAATACAACCCATGGAGTTCTCAAGAACCGTCAAGTACATTATCAATGGTCTTCCTGCCACTGGGGGCATCAGTATCGGAGGCTCCTGTAAGTAATCTTTTATCTTTTCAAATGCCTTTTGGAAATTTTCATTCCAGACCACCGCTTGGTCTTTCTTTAGCAGCTTGAATAACGGTTCACAGGTGGCTGTGAGGTGAGATATGAACCTTACGATGTAGTTCAATCTACCCAGAAAGCCACGAACCTCTTTCTCTGTTTTCGGTGCTGGCATTTCCTGTATAGCTTTTGCAGGATCGACCTCGATTCCTTTTTCACTGACTATAAACCCCAATAGCTTTCCCGACCGTACACCAAAAGTACACTTGTTCGGATTCAACCTTAATCTAAATTTCCTTATCCTTTCAAACAGCTTCAATAGATTCGCCAAATGTCCTTCCTCCGTTTGTGACTTTACGATCATGTCATCAACATAAACCTCAATATCATAATGAATCATATCATGAAACAAAGTCACCATCGCCCGCTAATAGGTTGCCCCTGCATTCTTCAATCCAAAAGGCATTACCTTGTAGCAAAAGGTCCCCCACGGCGTGATAAAGGTCATTTTCTCCATGTCCTCCAGGGCCATCTTGATTTGGTTTTATCCGGAGAAACCATCCATGAAGGAAACCACTGAATATTAAGCTGTATTATTAACTAGCACATCAATGTGGGGGAGCGAGAAATCGTCTTTCGGGCTCGCTCTGTTTAGATCACGGTAATCTACACACATTCTTACCTTACCATCCTTTTTAGGTACAACTACGATGTTAGCGACACACGGAGGGTAATTTGTCACGGAAAGAAATCCGGCGTCCAACTGCTTCTGGACCTCTTCTTTGATCTTAACTGCCATGTCCAGTCTGGTTCTTCTTAGCTTCTGTTTCATAGGTGGGCACTCTTCTCGAAGAGGCAAGCGATGAACCACAATATCTGTATCAAGTTCGGGCATATCCTCGTATGACCAAGCAAAGACGTTTCTGTACTCTCGAAGCATCTCAACAAGTCTTCTTTTGACATCATCTTCTAAAGCAGCCCCTATTCTGACCTCTTTCTTGGCTTCCTCTGTACCCAGGTTGACAACTTCAATCTCCTCCTGATGAGGCAAAATAACCTTCTCTTCTTGTCTCAGCAACCTGGCGAGCTCTTCAGGCAGATCTTCGTCTTCTTCAATCTCTTCTTCAGCTTGAAAGATTGGATTATCAAAGTTATACCGAGTCATAGACGAGTCTGAATCGGTGGCATATGCGATGTGAAACCTGCATGATGATGATTTGATGCTTAAAATGATATGCAAACAAGCACAAACCACATTATCATTTTATTGTTAAAATAAAACAAGAAAAACAAGGATCATAATATTTGAATGCAAAAACGCCTTTTGATTAATGATAAAAGCAATTCTTCAAAACATAAACAAGATAAGGCCCTACAAACAAAGACCACTATGCTCCGGGTAGAGCATAGGTCTACACGTAATCAGAAAACAAGATAATTACTCTTCACGGGTCACTTGGACAATTTCTTCAATAGTCTAGTTGCTCATACTTTGGTCAGGAACACATGGTTGGATCCATGCATCCATATCGCATTCACTATCACCCTCAGCCTCTGACACATTGTTGATTCGATCGAAGATCACCCCACCACTTGTAAACTGAACTGGTCCTCTATAACGTGGAACATTCTAGGAGGAGGAAGACGATGGGTTGTATCCCAGTCCAAACTTTTCTTATTTATTGGGGATACTCAACACCTGCCCCCATCCTTGAGATGAACCTGACTCCACCACCGCACGCGCTTCCTTGAAAGAAGACATAGAAACCTCAGGAGTTCTGTCTACGAATGGCGCCTTTTCTCTGACCGGAACAGTTTCAAATGCTTGGCATAGAGTCTCATGTATTTCCCCATCAACTTCAACATACTTGAACGAGGATAAATAGATGATCATTATGTCCTCCTCACCATAGACGGTGACAATGTTACCCCGAACCATGTACTTTAACTTCTGATGTAAGGTCGACATCACTGCCCCTACAGAGTGGATCCAAGGTCGACCTAACAAACAACTGTATATAGGTTAGATATCCATTATATAAAAGACAACGTTGAAAATCTCTGGGCCAACTTGTATAGGAAGAGTAACTTCACCAAAAACGGACCTCCTCGTTCCGTAGAACGCTCGCACAATCAGATCACTAGGAGTGCACATTACGCCTTGGGTGTCAAGCTTCATCAAAGCCTTTTGGGGCAACACGTTGAGTGAAGACCCAGTGTCCACCAGAACATGTGATAATACAGCTCCTCTGCACTCAATGGAAATGTGCAAGGCATGATTGTGATTCCTTCCTTTGGGTGTCAGGTCCAAATCTGTAAATCCCAATCCATTTCCAGCATTCACGTGGGCCATAACTCCCTCGAGTTGGTTCACTGAAATCTCTTGTGGCACATATGTTGTGTTTAGAATCCTCAAAAGGGCATTCTGGTGTGCCTCAGAGCACAATAGTAGCGATAGAATGGATATCTTGGATGGGGTTTGTTGTAGGTGATCAACAATTTTATAACCGCTCTTTCTAATCAGACGCATGAACTCCTCAGCGTCTTTCAACAGAGCATCCTTCTCACTTTGTTGAGAACTTTCCTCTACAACAACCTTCCCTTTCCCTTTGTCTGACCAGTCAACATTAGTTTCCGGGGGTGAAAACACCCTCCCACTTCTTGTCATCCAACTGGTTCCAACCAAATTATCAACGGATGAACTATCTGACAATGTCCCCCTCAATTCTTGTTTTTGGCCATTACAAAAGACCTCAACCCCATAGTTCTGTGAGATTGCTTTAGTACTTTCATAAGGCACTGGTCTTGCCTTGGTGATTATAACAGTTGCTGGCCTCGGCAGCGTAGATATATTAATTGTTCTGAAAGGAGTTGAGATTGTGGAAACTTTATCCTACTCCTTACCAATCACCTTCTCACCCTTCTCTTCACCAATTCTGTCAAATTGTAGCATGCCTTCATTCATTAAACTCTGCACATGATTTTTCAAGTCTTCATATCCCTCGGGATGAGCCAAACAACCTTCATAGTCTTCTCCACAACCCGAAAACACTTCACCCTTCAATAGCCTACTCTTGACAAAACTCAAAGGAGTTTTCAACTCTTCAACGTTAATTACTAAATTCAGATTCTCTTCTTCAACAATAGCATTGACACCAGCCGTTCTGTGGCTGGGCATATGATTTTGAACAACATTAGGCGCGTCATTTGTAAAATTGATTACTTTGCTATCAATAAGGTCATGCACCTTGTGCTTGAAAGCCTTACAATTGTATATATGATGGCCAGGGGTGCTTGAGTGAAAGTCACATCTGGCGTTTGCGTCATACCCTGGGGGTGGCGCGCGCCAACGTCCTCTTCTGACCCAACTAAAGCTGCAACAAATGTTGTAAGAGTTATGAGTACGGCATAAGAGGGGCGTCAAATTGTCTATTCATTGTCCTCCTACGGTCCTGGAACTGTCGTGGTGTGTAATTATGTTGTTGTTGTTGTGGACGTTGTTGTTGTTGTTGAGGTTGTACAACAGGAATAACAATACTCGCGACCTGTTGTTGTTGCTGATGATATTGTTGATTTCTGTTTCTATTTCTGTTATTATTCCTGTATCCTGAAACCGCATTTGTTTCTCCTTCCCTCTTCTTGTTACCAAAATTCTTCCTTCCTTCTCCAGATGAGGATCCCTCTCCCACCTGAATCTTTCCCAATTTAATACCATTTTCAACTCGTTCACCAATGATGATTAAATCTGAGAAGCTACTAGACATATTCCCTATCAGTTTTTTATAGTACACACCAGGCAATGTAGCTACGAACATATCAATGAGTTCTCTCTCCACCATAGGAGGTTGAACCCTTGCGGCCAACTCACGTCACCTCTGTGCGTATTCTTTGAATCCTTCATTACTTCGCTGCGACAGATTTTGCAATTGTACACGGTTGGGTGCCAAATCACTATTTTACTGATAGTGTCGGACGAAGGCCTCCTCCAGGTCTCTCCAGCTTCTAATATTGGTTGGCTCCAAACCCATGTACCACTCCAAAGATGGTCCAGACAGACTGTCTTGAAAGAAGTGCATTAGCAACTTCTCTTCATCAGAATATGTGGACATTTTTTTGTAGTACGACCTGAGGTGTACCCTGGGACAGGTCGTCCCCTTGTATTTGTCAAAGTCAGGTACCTTGAACTTCCGCGGAATCCTTAAACCTGGGATCAACCCCAAATTAGACATATCCAGACCAAGAAAATTCTGATTCTCCAAGTTCCTCATCTTTTCTTCTATTAATTTGAACCTCCTGTCCGCATCAGACTGCAAACCTGCTCCCAGATCTCCCGTGGAGTAAATATCATTTTGTTCGTCCTTCTCCCACTGAGGACCAGCATTTCCATGTACAGTGCCCGCTGCACCTATCATATGAATTCCAGCTTGATTACCTCCGCTTGAAGGAATAACAACGGTTAGGATAGCATCGGCATGGGGAGTGCCATTATCAGCTGGAGGAGGAACTGCAGTGGTCCTGCCATGCAAAACTCCACTTCCATCAACCCTAGCAATCAGAGGTTGAACAAGTGTTCTCAACAGTTCTTGGCCGTTAGCAACCCCCTGCATAAGATCCATGAATTGTGCCATGCAGTCTCGGAACTCTTGTAACTCAAGTTGAATATGATCCATTGCCTTTTGTTGATTTCCCCTAGTTGAATAGCGGTAAATTGTTCGGTCTTCAATCCTAAAACAGTGCTGAGAAAACCACATAAAGAAGTAAGGTCAACAGAACTAGAACACCTGCAATGCAATATGAAAGATGATGCAATATGCAGACATGTAAATATGGTTTAGGGAAATCTTCCCCTTGATTCTAGTTCCACAGAAACAGTTGGAGAATGAAGAGCCAATAGATGGAGCCACAAAACCTCTCTCATAAATAAAATGGGAAACAGAGTATCAACACACAACACATCAAAGGTAAAGCGACCTCATCCAACAGTATTGGTGATGGTCAGAGTACAAAACAAAAACAAATACAGAAGAACAAAGGAAAACAGTATCAAGTATGGTAGCGAGTCTGGAACTCTTCTAACAACGTTTTTGTATCCGGATGATCAGGTTGTGCAACCAACGCTTGTACTAGCATCTCTGTCTTGCTGATGACATCCCTCAAATCTTGAACGTAGTCTTCCCAAGCATCCTCCCCAAACACATCCTCAAGCCTAGGCTTCTTCAGGTCTGCTTTCAACTTGTACTCTTCCAACGTTGCAAGAGCTTCTCGTAGTTTGCGGTCGCTTTTGTATTGGCGTGCAGATTCTCCAGGAGTTTTTTCATCTTTGATTCAGAGTTGAGTCTTCAACCTGTTAATCTGTTGACGAAGCCCATCTTCTCTTTCTTTGTTGTTAGTCAAGATGGAATTCCACTGAGCGTTGAACTTTTATATTTCCAAGTGTGCTTTCTCTAAATCTTTCTTCTTCCCTTTGAGAGCATTACCCAAGCTCCTCGTCTCCTGACCAAGACATTCTTTGACGTGAATTTCTTTATTTAGTTCCCTCCCTATCTTATTCAGGGTATTTGTCTGCTTCTTGGATAAGTGAGTGGCTTGATTCTTCTCACTCCTAAGCTGAATGACCTCCTTCTCCAACTCTTCGTTCACTCTGCGTAGTTCTTCCTTTTCAGCCCACAGTTGATTGTACATCCGGATATCAACTTTCATTGGTTCTTCAACTACCAGAGGATACAAAGGCTCCCTGACGAGAAATGGTAGCAAAAGTCTCTCAACTCTTTCTTGTATCCACTCAACATATGGTCTATAAGCTCTGCTATCACTTTTTCCCAAAGCAAGCTTTCTTCTCCGATGAATGTTATTCCAAGCCTGTTGCAAACTAGTCAGAGTAACGGCATAAGCTAAACCTATGAAATACTGAGATTCCTGTACTTCCTCCTCCTTCAAGGGTTCTCTTAAAGCATAGCCAAATTGTTTAACAGTGAGAGCTGGGTTATAATTAATGCCACCTTTTCTTCTGATTAAAGGAACATTGGGGAAATCCCCACAACTGTTAAAAACCTCCATACCCAAAAGGTCTCTGTTAAACCACACAATATCCTCCAAGGTCAAGCCCATGAGGCTCTCTGACCAACCAACTGTATTAGCAGTATCAACAAAAGTTCCAAACTTGGGCAGATGTGAAATAAACCATCTGTATAGCAGAGGAGCGCAACAGGAGACGTTCTTCCCTCGTCTGTTCTCATTCTTGTGATGCATAGAATGATAGACATCACCTAAAAGAGTTGGCACATGATTCTTGGAAGAAAAGATGTGGAAAGCATCTAAATATACAAAATCAAGTATATTGGGGAACAATACTATCCCATAGATGCAGAGCACCAAGACTCTATTAAAGATAGTCCAACATCCTTCCTTTGCAAAGCACTGAGCCCTACTTACCAAGAATGGCAATGGGAAACCAGGCACCCCATTCCTCCGTACCATCTTTCTATCTAGTTCAGAAACATCCAAGTGAAGAGCATTGTCTAGCTTGGTCAGATTGGGCTCCTCTTCAGAATGCACAAAAGGCATCTCTTCTAAGACTGGGATTCCCAACAACTGAACAAATTCTTCCAGGGTGGGCAACAGAACATATCCGGGGAATGTGAAACAACGCAGTTAGGGATCATAAAACTGCAGCAACGTGTGGATACCTTCCAACTCATATTTAGAGATATTGTAGACAAGGCTTAAAATCCTTCCATATTCCTTTTTGAAATCCTCCATAATTCCATGCTCAACCACATAAATGAGGCAAACCAAAGGTCCAACATCTGGTATTGGGAACTTGTAAATAACAGCTTTCTTGAGACCATGCTCCATGGCAACAATGGATTAGATTACTAGAATCAATGAGAAAATATGCACCTGAAACACAAATACATGCAAATGTTAGGATGCAAATGAGTATGCAAATGCAATAGGGGATCAAGATTGTTGTGATGCTGGCTGAGTTGAACCTGAGCTTCGCTTCGGCAAGAAAATACCCAAAATCATAACACTAAGAAACCGGAAACCCATAATAATTAGGATCAAAGGTTCACACTGATAATAAAATTAGGTTGGTTGAAGGTCAATTTTCCTACATAACCCCCCCCCCCCCCCCCCGCCCACTCACAGGTATGAACCTAGTATCTGACGAGGTTCGGCATCCTATGCGGTCGTCAGTGTCACAGACTTTCGAGAAACGATGATACGTTCACCATTTCTGGTTTGGCATCATAGTCTAACAGAGCGGCCTCACTTAGCTAACTCCCAGATGATCGGTCTCCAGAGTCGATAGTTCCTAGATCCAACACCCCCGCCCGACCAATGCACAGGATAGGATGTCTTCAAAGAAAACCTCATCTAAACGCGAATTTCATGAGGACTAGTGTGCGCCTAAGGTGCAGGTCCTCACTACTTTCCACTCTAATGTTATGTATATCCTCAAGCCTGGGTTTTGGCTTATCACTCAATGTAACAGCCCCACCCAACAGCACAACAATAACATGATACAATGCGGAAAAGTAAAATGTAAATGCAACAAAATACAGATACAACACATATACACATATGTACACACCCATAAACATAAACAAACAAGCTCTAGGATTGACTCGCATAGGGGATGGGAAACTCCCCAGCAGAGTCGCCAGCAGTCCCATCGCTGCGAAAAGGGGCCGGCAAAGACAGAAGAGTCGCCACCATTCGTTATTTATCCCAAAGAGAGGGAAAGGAAACGATCGAAGAAAACCTACGAAAAATGGAAAAGACAGGTCATCGCAACCAAATCTTGGGTTCGGGAGTCGGTTACGCAAGGGGAAGGTATGGGCACCCCTCACGTCCATTGTAATCAACAGGATTCATGCTTGTTGTCCACCTACGGGTGTTAATCTATCAAAAGGTTGGCTCATAGGGACAAAAGAAAAGAAAAGAGACTCGATAGAGCATCACCGCTCTATGCCTACATATTCCCTCGTGCAATGGGAAAGTCAGAGTCAACGTAGTTCGGAAAACTACGGGCGAAGGGGGAAGGTTGCTCGCCAAGACATCATCGTCTTGTGCCTACGTATCCTCGCTTGGTACGAGAAATTAGAGCAAATGTAGTTCGGGATGACACGACCACAGATTGGTTCAAGTGTTTTAACTGAGTAGGGTTAAACCTTTGTTCTAGCAGTTAGGGACGATGCCTGTTTGCGGTAGACCCAAGACTTAACACACTCTTTCTGAAAATAATTTTCAAATAATCCCGTGGGATAAAAAGGTTTTGATGTTTTGTTTTGTTTTTTTTAAACAAGAAGTGAATTGAGTTTAGTTTGTAACTCATGTTGAACTAAAGACTATGACTTAAGAGCAAATGAGTCGCATATCGCCCAAAGGGCATACGCTAAACACTCTAGACAAGGTGAGAGGATGCCCTCACTCGTTATTCCTAAAGTACTTAAGGCTCGTAGCATACAACATTCATTATCCTTTATTAAGTGTCTTAAGATGTTATGAGATGAGAAGAGAAGACACAAACTCTAAGGGGAACTTATCAACCCTAATGTTATCATGCAAAATGCTCCTAATGTTGGGATTGAAAGGGAAGAAACTATCTTAATGTTATCATGCAAAAGATTGAACACCTAATGTCTCTCCTACTCCCATCTTAAACAGAGGGACTAGGAATCCTAATGGGTCATGGCAAAAGACCAAGTAAACAACAGATAATCCAATCACAGATGAAATGAAGAATGAGAAGAAGTTGACTTAAACAAGTCAAAAGTAATGCAAACATGATATACAAAGATGCAAAGATGATATTTAAGATTCAAATGATGCATCAAAGACTCAAAAAAAAGCAAATGACTTAAGCAAGATGACTTGAACAAGTCAAAGAAGAGTGAGATGAAATGGGAGAAGTAACAACTCCTACAACCATTCAAACATTAATCACTTACACAAAAGCTAAACACAAAGTAAATGCAAAAGCCATGATCAAAGAGAAGATGGGAGAAAGAATATTAGGCAGAAAACACATGTGAATTATCTCAACCAAACATCTCAAGTTGATCATGCAAAAGAGATAAGCAAAGCAGATGCAAGAAATGATTCATTATTCAAGACAAACTCAAAGCATAAGTTATGAACACCAAATCATCTTGAAAAATGATCAAAACACAAGGGGCATAAGTGTATCAATAAGAAGAAAGCTCCAATACAATATTAAAACAAAGCACAACCAACAACCAAGTCATGGCAAGTGAAAGAAACAAGGTTCTATCACAAATTCAACACTTAAAACCAAGTGGAAAGGCATAACTTCTAAGTAACTTGTAAAACAAGTTACACAAGTTTATGACCTAAAATCAAAGAACTATCACCTTAACCATGTCATAAACAAGTATCAAAACTCATAGGGTGCATATGGGATCCATAGAAGTCATTTCCCAAAGGAACTAGGTCAAACTAGTTTGTATGAACATCTTTTGAGATGACTTGACTTGCAAGCTTCATCAAAAATAGAAAGATTGTCCAATAAAATACAAATAAAAAGAACAAAGTAGCTAAGTCAAATGCCAAACAGAATCCAAAGTCTCAAGGAAAAATTCATCTCAAGGCATCACCAAACAATTCAAGAATTGATGGTGCTCCACCTTATCGAGCATAAATTGAGGGACACTAAACGTCAACTCAAAGTCAACCAAAAGATGAATAATCATGAACCACTTCCACCCTCAAGTGCACTTCAATTCATAACTTAAATGGTGAAGAAGTATTGATCATAGGGGAATTGCATTAGGGGTTCAAATGAATTGGGTCAAACAAGGTATGAACCAAAAAGGCATTTAATTGCAAATTTAAAATAAAATAGAAAATTAAAATAAAAACAAAAATAAAAATTATAGAAAATTAAATAACATCTTGCAATACGAGAAAACAATTTTGCGGAATTTTTGGATAAATGGAACCATTTTTTAAAAAATTAAAATGAAAACAGAAAACAAAATAAAATAAAAAGAAGAACAAAGCCACAAGGGGTGCATTAGCAATATTCAAAATGAACTGAGTCAAGTGAAATTTCGCCTAGGCCTTAAAAAACTGGGGGTGTGGTTATAATTACAAGCCCAATTAACACACGGACTCAAACTTAAGTGAAATACACCGTTTCACTTAACTGATGTGGAGTCAAACGTCCAAATGCGCATGGTCAAGCCAATGAACACAAGACAAACCAGCAGGTCAACAAGTCAAGAGGAGGTGAGTCATCTTTCACCTGAAAACAGACCAGACGCCGGAGCTAGGGTTCCGGTCGTCTTCTCCGGCCACCTCACTAGAGACCAGGTCTAAAACCTCCATAAAAATGGTGGATTCTGGTACCAAACGAAAGCTGAGCTCACAAGGATTATGAATCCACCCTTTAAATCTCAATAAGGTCCAACAACTGAGAGAATCGAAGACATGAAAATTTGGTAGCACACTCTGAAATCTCAACATACATGCAAACCATTGATTCAAACATTGTCTACCATAGGTAGGGCTTCAGATGCAACCCAACATGACCCTATTTGGTGCCTAGAATGAGAGAAAAAGTTGGAATAAACTTACCAAATGGAGCAATTCTGTTGACTCTTCTAATGCATGCAAGCTTTGATCTCTTGCTTCCAATTTGCTCCTTAAGGTCTTGTGAAGAAGAAATGAGCAGGAATTCGCAAGGAAACTCAAGGCTATGGCAGATTCGAAGAGAAAACGTTTGAGGGAATTTTTGAGTTCTCTCCTTTCTCTCACGCAGCAACACTCTCTTCTTTTAATTAGGGCAACAATAGAGCTTATATGTGATGGATTTTCACATGCCATGCAGGCCTATAATGGTTGTATGAGTTGATTTCAAAAAATGACCAAAAACTTCATTTAGAAAACACACACGGGTTTGGCATCATTCACTCTCTTTTTGGGCAACAAAATGGAATGCATATGCTGTAGAAATGAAATGCATTAGTTTTGTTCATGTAATAACCCTTTGCACCAAGTTTCAAAACATTACTTTTTAAGTAAGGAATTTTTAAATATGACTTGTAATATCTCCCCATGTTGGCACAAATGTGGTAAATCTCTTTTGTGTCATGTAGTGGTATAAAAAAATTCAAAAATGAAGCAAAACATGAATTGTAATGCAAGGTATCATAACCAAAAATCCAATTTTCCATCTTGAAATGGTTCACATGACCACATAATTCAACAATTCTCATGAATCTTAAGTTCAATGTGGAGTTAAGACCCTTAGGCACAAGTTTCATGTTGGTTGGAATTGCATTTGAGGTCCATAATTGCATGAAAATGATCATTGACAAAGATGACCTATAATGGACTTTCCAAAAAATCCCTTTGTCTTGTGAGATCCATAACTTGAGATGTACAAATGATAACAAGGACTTCTAGGAATTTTTGGAAAGCTAAGATCACGAGGAACAATTTTTCATGTTCACTTGAAGTTGAGAAGAAACTTTATTCTAGACCAAAAATGCCTTGGAAGTGAGTTGACTTTAAGTTGACCAAAATTCTCTTCATCTGAGGACCCTAACTTGTTGGCATCATAACATAAGATGTACAAACTCAGTGGATGAGTTCTTGTACTCAAAAGAAAGCTTGGAACATGCCCAACAAGTCTCATGTTTCCATGAAGATGAGATTCAGCTTGCATCATAGGGTAAATTGTCTTTGAAGTTAAGCACTAAAGAAGGGGATTTTACACTGAAATCATCTGAAACCCTAATTTAGTAACTTCTTGAACTCTTGATTCTTCTTGATTTTATCTTAACATGACATCCTAGATGCTTCAATAATACTTCCCATGATTTATGTGACTTAGAATCAAGTCTTGAACCCTCTCAAGTCCACAGTTGACTTTGGGTTGACCAGATGAAACCCTAGTTCCATGTCTTTTGACTGTGGCTTTTGTAAATGAATTGAATGGCTATACAAACTCCACAATAACTCCTAAGGTACTCAATTAGCTTTTGCACCATGTATTATCCAAGGTAATAAACTCATTGGTCTCTGATGACCCTTTATGATCCTCAAGATATGAGATAAAATCCACACACCAACCCTTCCTTTCAAGGAACTCTGACACTTTCATGGTGGTGAAACCCTGATGGCTTACACAAATGCCCTTGCTTGAGCTTGAAACCAAGGAGACTCTCCTCTTGAAAGTCACAACAACTCTTGATCCCCTATTAAGAACAATGATATGCAAATGCAAATGCTAACATGAAATGAAACATAAGCCAAGTACAAGAAAAAGGTTGGTCAAATTTTGGGGTACAACACTATGCCAACTTACCAAGGAGTTTGAAAATAAGTGACAAGTACCATTTGTACTTTTCCTATCCGATTTGCACCCGAAAAAATCAGAATCGGAGAAGCCAACCAAGGAACAATCATTTCCTTTAGAATACCATAGCCCATACTTTGGAGTACCAGAAAGGTATATAAGTATGCGCTTAACAACTTTTAGATGGGATTCTTTAGGAGAGGATTGATATCTAGCGCATATGCAAATACTAAACATAATATCGGGTCTAGAGGGAATAAGATAAAGAAGAGAGTCGATCATACCTCGATATCTTTCTACCTCTACATCCTTACCACTTTCATCTCGACTGAAATTTTCACATGTTGGCATTGGTGTGTCAATGGCTTTGGAATTTGCCATGTCAAACCGCTTAAGAAGCTCAAGACAATATTTTGTCTAACTCACAAAAGTTCCTTCTTCAAGATGCTTGATTTGTAATCTGAGAAAATATGTGAGCTCTCACATCATACTCATCTCAAATTCTCCCTGCATTAGATTAGAAAACTCTCTTACGAGATTCATGTTAGTTGATCCAAATATAATATCGTCAACATAAATTTGCACCAAAATTAAGTGTTTTCCTTGACTCTTAATGAAAAGGGTTGTGTCGACTTTGCCTCTTGAATACCCTTGATCAAGTAGAAACTTGCTTAGACGTTCATACCAAGCCCGAGGGGCTTGCTTGAGTCCATACAAGGCACGTTTTAACTTGTATATGTGATCAGGATATTCATGAGATTCAAAACCCAGAGGTTGAGCAACATAAACTTCTTCATTAATATAGCCGTTAAGAAATGCACTTTTTACATCCATTTGAAATAGCTTAAAATTTTTCGCACAAGCGAAGGCAAGTAAAAGGCGTATAGCTTCGAGTCGGGCAACTGGCGCATAAGTCTCCTCATAGTTGATGCCTTCCTCTTGGTTATACCCTTGCGCGAATAAACGCGCCTTATTGCGAGTTATTACCCCGTTTTCTTCCAATTTGTTCCTAAATACCCATCGGGTGCCAATTACTCGATGAACTCGCGGAGGAGGGACAAGGTCCCAAACCTCATTTCTCTTGAACTGGTTAAGTTCCTCTTGCATAGATAAGAACCAATGTTCATCGAGTAAGGCTTCTTTCGGGTTTTTAGGTTCTATCTGAGAAACGAAAGTGAAATGATAACAGAAATTACTTATCTTAGACCGAGTCGTCACCCCCTTTGATATATCACCGAGGATATTGTCGATGGGATGGTCTTTGGAAGACATCCAAGCTAGAGAAAGATCACCTTTTTCAGACGGATGAACTACCTTGGTTTCTTCATGACAATCATCTTTTTCCTCCTCAATTTTGGCTAGGTCGAGTTGATCAATTCCCGGCTCGGCACTTTTGAGTATGTCTTCCGAAGATACACCTGCACCATGAACAACGCTACCTTTTCTGACATCTCTCAGATAAGATTCATCAAACGTTACGTGTACAGACTCTTCAATAGTAAGTAATCTCTTATTGTAAATTCTATAGGCTTTACTTGACTTAGAGTATCCGAGGAAGATACCTTCGTCGGCCTTGGAGTCAAATTTACCTAAGCTTTCGTTTCCATTATTCAACACGAAACACTTACAACCGAAGACATGTAGGTGAGACACATTTGGCTTGCGCCCTTTTAAAAGTTCATACGGTGTTTTGTTTAGAATTGGGCGGATAAGCACCCTATTCAATACATAACATGTCGTACATATGGCGTCAGCCCAAAAATACTTACGTAATGCACTTTCATTGATCATGGTTCTCCTTAACTCTTCCAAAATACGATTTTTGTGCTCCACAACCCCGTTTTGTTGAGGGGTACACGGAGCGGAGAAGTTATGATCAATACCGTGTTTACCGCAATATTCCTCAAACAAATGGTTTTCAAACTCACCTCCATTATCACTCCTAATTGATATTATGTTTGTGTTTAATTTATTTTGAGAAAGCTTAGCAAATCTTTCAAAGGCAGCGAATGTATCGCTCTTGCTAGCCAAGAAGATAGTTCAACAGAATCTAGAAAAATCATCAACTATTGCAAAGCCGTAATAGTTACCACCTAGACTTTTAATTCTAGATGGCCCAAATAAATCCATATGGAGAAGCTCAAGAGGTCTCGTAGTTGAAACGATGTTTTTATATTTAAAAGAGATCCTCGTTTGCTTTCCCATTTGGCAAGCATCACATAGGTGATCCTTGGTAAGCTTAATTTTGGGCAGACCTATGACTAGATCTTTTGAAACTACCTTGTTTAGCAAGTCAAAGTTGAGATGTGCTAAACGTCTATGCCATAACCATGAGTCCTCACTCATTATCATGAGACATTTATCACTTGTTAAAGATACTTCATCCAAATCCAGCATATAGACATTGTTTACTCTTAGACCATTAAACATATCCTTCATTTTATCATTATGCGCAATTTGGTAACAATCTTTTGAAAACGATACTTTGTATCCTTTGGGTCGCACAATTGGCTAATGCTAATGAGATTATGTTTAAGGCCCTCGACAAGCAATACATCAGAGATAGTAGTGGAAGAGGGATTACCTACACTACCTTTTCCAAGTATTGCTCCACGGTTGTTGTCTCCATAGGTTACATATCCCTTCTTCTTTGCCACGAAGTCGATGAAGAGAGATATATCTCCTGTCATGTGTCTTGAGCAGCCACTATCGAGAACCCATCTTCTCTCAGTGATCTCAAGACGTTGTACCTATGAAAAACAATTAACAAGAGTAGGTACCCAATGGCTTATTGGGTCCTAAGTTGTGAGTGACAAAATGGTCGCATTTAGGGAGTTTTATACACAGCTGCCACATTTTGAAATGAAACATACTGTCGCTACTGCGAAAATCGGCGCCGGCTGACAGAAGAGTCGCCACCGTGCGTTATTTATCCCAACGGAGGGAAAGGAAACGCTCGAAGTAAACCTCACAAAAAACGGGAAAAGGTATGGTCATCGCAACCAAAACCGGGGTTCGGGAGTCGGTTACGCAAGGGGAAGGTATTAGCACCCCTCACGTCCGTCGTACTCGACGGGATCCACGCTTGCTTGGGTTGTCTAAAGGATGCAAAAACAATCTATCTACGGCTGCTAAATCTAAACGAAAGGGAATTGACTCGATAGAGCGTCGCACTCTACGCCTACGTATTCTCAAGAGAGAAAGTCAGAGTCAACGTAGTTCGGGACTACGGGGAAATTGGCTCGTCAAGACCTCGCGTCTTGTGCCTACGTACTTCCACACTGCATGGAAGATCAGAGCTTACGTAGTTCAGGCTAACTACGGCTAGGCTGGGTGTTCTCACACAGCAGTGAGAAATCAAACTGGTTTTAAAAGGGTACGGAAACCTATGGGAAAAACTACGGTCTGGTCTCAAATGCACTCGGGCAAGAGAGAAAGGGTAACAATCAGTCAACAACGGGAAAGTCTCGATCGCACAGCAGCGAGAGAACAAAAGGTTAATTGTTAGTGTGCTCGCTAGGATATCGCATCCTATGCCTACATATTCTCGTCTGGTACGAGAAATCAGAGCAGCTGTAGTTCGGCTACTTCGGGACCACAACTCAAATCTCATTTTATTAACATTCTAAAAAATGGTTACATTGGTTGAATAATGGAAATAAACCCCTAGGAAATACTAGCCTATCCATCTGCCATGGAAAATCAAATGGAAAATAGTCCCCTAACAAGTGGACTTCTAAAAATTATCTCTAAAAAGTGTAAAAAGTCCCCTAACAAAATGGACTTCTAAACTACCTCTAAAAAGGTGTAAAAGAATTTATATAAAAAATGTATCCTAAAAAAGAATATTAAAAGTATGAACTAATATTTTTTTCCCAATTTTTCTATACTCATATTTCACTATTTTCTTTTTCTCAAATATTTTCTCTCAATATTTCTCTTCTCTATTTCTTAACATTCTTTCACATATTTTTCTTTTTCCTTTTTTAAAATATTTCTTTTTCCTTTTCTTTTTCAAAATATTCTTCCTCTTTTTCTTTTTCTATTTTCTCCTTTTTTCATATTTCTTTTCTCTTTTCAAAATGTTTTTTTTTTTCATGTATTTTTTCTTTTCTTTCTATATAAAAAAAAACTAATGGAACTAATATAAAAGAAAACAATAAAAAGAGAAAATACAAAGGTGGGGGGGGGGGGACAACTATTACAAGGGAGTATGCTAGTAATAAAAGAGAAACAAAAGCAATAGGGGCCCAACCCAATATCCCAGCCAAACAACCAAAGCAAAAAAAGAAAAGGGGAAGGGGGGTGTTGGTATTGAAACGGGGTATACAGCCACCGAGACCTTGGCCCAGCCCAATCCACAACAAAAAAAATGGAGGCAAGAATGAGGGGGTGTGTACGGATCAGAAAATGACTGGGCCCGGCCCAATCCACCCCCGGTCCATCTCCCTCATCTCCTTCTCATCTGAAACCCTAAGTCCCCTCCTTGGTACTGTTCATGGTCGTTCCCACGATCCTCTCAACTCTCTCGTCTCTTTCAATCCCTAAACTTTGTTCAATCCTTCAATCTTTCTCAGCCTCACCCTCCTTCAATTCTCGTCCTCAATCTCACGAAAAACAACAACGAAATAACAACAAAAACTACATCGATCTAACATCTGGATACGCACACTAAACCATGGCTCGAAGATCTCGGCGTAAGTTCTTGAAGGAAGTCGTTGTTGAAGGAACCTGGAAACGATCGCACGTTGAGGAATGCTCTTCGCGAATCTAGATGATGATAACGGTTGCCTTGAACATCTTGTTGTGACGGAGAAGTCTGGACGATCTGGCAAATGATGGATGAATGTTCTTGGTGAAGCTTGTTTCTGGAGATTGTTCTTGAAGCTTCTGGACACCTGATGAACAACGATTAAAGGAAGTTTCATGGATAGATCCTTGATGAAGTTGATGAACGCGTTTGGATTTTTCTGGGAAACAGATGAAGAATACTTCATTGGGGATGAAGGTTCTTGAGGTCTTCACTAAGAAGATGAAGATCCTGAAGGCCTTATTGAAGATTTCTGGAAAAAATCACGGTGATGATGAACATCGATAGAAGATTGTTGGAGATTGATGATTATTGATGATCAGAAACTGGAAAAACGTTGGAGGAGGATGAAGATTGAGGGAGATCTTGATGATTCTGAAAAATCAACGAAGAACATTGATGATCGGTTGAAGAATATGGAAAGCGGTTAGAGGTTGATGAAGAGTGTTGAATCAAGAAAAAAGAAGGATGAACTCGGTGGTGATGAGATGAACACCGATGATGATGATGATGATCGGAGATGATGATGATGTTGATCGGAAATTGGAAAAACGTTGTTGATGATTGGTTGAAGATTGGTTGTTGATCAGAAACTGGAAAAGAAATGATGAATATTGGTTTTCCAGCGAGCTTGTTGTGGTGGCCGGAGTAAGTTAGGTGACCGGAAGTGGTTTGTTGCGGTGGCCGGAAGGTGTTAGGGACGGTGGTTGCATGGCCGCCGGCCATGCAACCGGTGAGGCTAGTTGGTTGCCAAGTGTCCTGGTTAGTGGAGAGAGAGAGTTTGCATGCATTACACGTGGTGTGGAGAGTGGTAGTGGAGATGGCGTGTCACTCATGCAGAGTGCATGCAGTAAATATGTGGCCCCCTCCCTGCAAAACACGTGGATCAGACTTATATAAGGACAAAGATTTTGCTGAATGGGCTTTGGAAACTCTGGACCTCCACATGCAAGGGCCCAATGAAAAATGGATGATAAAAAACCAAAATCTGAATTAAGAAAAAGATTAACCCAATTAAAACTAATTAAACTAAACCTAATTAGCTAAACTAAAACTCAATTAACTAATCTGAAAATTAAGACTAATCTAATTAATTTCGATAAATCCTAATTAACAGCTAAACAAATGATTAAGACCTAATGATTCCAATTAATTTCTAAACTAAAAAACTCTAATAACTCCACTAATCTAAAAAACTCTAATAATCCTCTATTAATCTAAAAAACTCTAATAATCCTCTATTAATCTAAAATCTTATTAAATTCCTATTAAATCTCTAATAAAACCTATATTATTTATTTAAAAGAAAACCTCTTATTAATAAAAGAAAAATCTATATTCTTCTATATTATTCTAAAAAACATTTAAAAGCTATTAAAACCCTAATAATGGTCAATAAAATCCAGAAAAATCACAATAATTCCCGAAGGAACAAAAATAGCGCCGAACGGCAAATAACACTGCGATAATGTAACAAAATAGCCGGTAAAAATCAACGGACACCGAAATATCCCTAAAAACAACAGCGCGAGCTGCAAACACCGGGAATAGCACGACTTCCCAAAAATACGATTCTACCTATCTAAACTGATTAAAAACACCTGAGACACGAGACGAGGGCTGTGATCCCGATAAAATCAAAACAAATGAAAAATGCACTGTATGCAATATGCAGATGCGAATGCGGTCATGCATCGAAACATCGAGCCAGATACTGGACCCGGTTGGTCAAATTTTAGGGTGCAACAGCTGCCCCTATTCAAGCGGCTTGGACCTGAATGGTTGAAGAGTGCCCAGCCTTCGAACATTCAAAGGTAGATGACGATTGAATACAAATGAAACCCTGAAATTTGCCAACCGTGGGAATATACTGCAAAGCTGCTTGAGGAATAGCCTCCAATGAACTGATGTTTGGTTGTCACGGCAACAACTGGTCAATTATCTGATAAATTTTCTTCTCCTTTTCAACATCAATCACCTGTGCGACACCACAAGTATTGGAATAATGCTTCGAAAAGCAAACGACTTGACTCCCATCTCTCTTATGGGATCAAATCCTGTCATCTCACAGTTCACAACGAACTTGAGGACAATTCTCCCGGGGAAATTCTGAATCGACTGCCAGACACCTATTCTGTCAATAGGACGCGGCTTCAGAAACTTGATACATGCCAATCTTTTTTCAGTCCCGACGTAACAACCAAATGAAGAATCACTCCGCTGGGGGAGAAGAGAAGCTTAACCAAGCAACTCTGCAGGGGAACAAACTCGAAATCCAATGAGGTAACCAACCTGGTCCATGTTTCGAAATGCGTATGTCTGAGAATGATGCAATGCCCTATATGACATGGAAATGATATACGTTCTGTTTGAAAATGCGAGGCCCAAACGGCATGGAAATGTTATATGTTTGTATGAATGCAATGACGATATATGCAAATGCAAATGTAGGCTCGAGCTGCCAGAGAACACCAGGTCTAAACACCGCTTGGCAAAATAAACGCCGAAGGTAGACGTCAACTCCACTGAAAGTAACCTGACATCACAGAATCATCTCAGCAAAATAAATGCTAGAAAAGGGAAACCAAATCCGCTGGGGATAACCGTCCTGCTGGAGAAATGGAAAGGCAATCCTGCTTGGGGAGAAAGAACAAACAACTCTGCTCGGGGATGCTCTCTTCAAACCAATGGCAACAGATTGTGCTCTGCGGGGATTGACCCAAACTGGGGTTGATTGCGCGCAGCACACTGCTGGAAATGCCCCTTCTATCAATCTTAATCTGCTGAGGATACTCCTGATCCTACTCTGATGCGGGGTAAAATACAATCTCGACTCTTCTGGGGATAATAAGAAACTTTCATCTGCTGAAGAGTAGCAATTCTGATTTAACAACATCCACAAGGAACTCAAACATTACTCGGAGCACTGGTATCCGTCGAGCTTCGCATCGGGGAACATGACAACTTGCGAGTCATTGGGAATTACTGTGTCAGATACCTTTATGTTTTTGCTTTTATGGTTTAGGATAAACATGGATTATGTACACAGTGGAAGATATGGAAAATACTAGATGAGAACTAGCATTCGGAGGTAGACTACCAGGCGAGAACTGATAGAAAAATAGGTTATCGGACGAGAATTGATTTAGCAACGACATGTACCAGACGAGAACTGATACAACACTTGAAGAAACGATGACCAGACGAGAACTGGTTACAATAAACTACACTAGACGGGAACTGATGCTTACAATAAACTACACCAGACGGGAACTGATGCTTACGGAAGGGTGGGCCAGACGAGAACTGGTTACCGGTTTGCCAGGCGAGAACTGGACTTTGGAAACGACTGGTTACTGACACGCAACAGGTTTAGACTGCAGGTTACTGATCCAACGACAACAAGGTCTTTTTCGAAATGTTAAGGTTTTTGATAAGGGTATTGACATGATTCCCCGACACTCAACTCCGGCTGGGGATAAACAGACTGGCTTGAATAACTTGCCCCAGTACAATCAACTTGCCCCAATCTAACTCTTGGGAGTACTCGCTCTGAACAGCTTGCTACGAGACGACCTCGAGATTACTTGCCCCGGTATCTGTACGACAAAAGGATTCAACCTCAATCAAACAATTGTCAACCCAGTTGGTCTTTACTATCTCTGAAGTGACTTTGCCCCTGAATGAGCGTTCTAGCGACTTAACCCGATCTGATTATCCACCTGAAGTATCTGCTTTCAAATCTCAACGTTCTGCATAACTGCCCCCTGATTGGCTCTCGAGCAGATTCCTTTTTGATCAACTGCTTCTCAAATAAACTGCCCCTGATCAACTGCTGCTTCGGGACTTGTCCGCAGACTAACTGATACTGAACTTACTGGAATATAATGCCCCTGATTCACAGGTCTTCACAACATACACCATTCCGGTTCATACTGCTGAATTATTCGGTCCTGCTCGACGATTCCCTGCTGGAATTTCTTTCATGTCAACTACTATCTTGCAAGTAAAAATCGTCTATTCACGAATGATAATTTTAATGCAATGCTTATGCAGATTTTGAAAAAATTTGTGTTGTCACTCATTTACATGTTGTGATTGTGAGTGACGAATGAAACTAAAGTTCAAACGTAGTGCTTACGTGGTCAGTGAAAAATACAACAAGGATGTGACTAGCAAGTCATGAAGGAGTCAGGTTACTCAACCTTATCGTAATGCGTTCAGAATAACCCTACCTCAATTAGGTCTTTTAAGGGTTGTATCGTGGTCGGGTTCACGGTTCGTGAAACAAAGGATATTTGGCTCAAATTTTGATTTGTACCCACCCCTTCTACGTGATGATCTCCGATCCTAAGGTTCAGTTAACCTGGCACGAGCGCTCGCCTCTTCGAGAGTTATGTTGAATGGTAAGACCCACAATTAAGGAACTCACAGGGCTTTCCGGAGTGACAGTTACTCCTTTTCGTTTTCGATGTCTGTGTACACGACTTTGTGACTTGCTGGGGAAAATTTTCTATTGATATCCCCTCTTTTTCGTTCTTTTGATTCCCTAATTTTTGCCTGGACTGACTCCTTTTGAGTTCTTTTCATTTTTCGTTTTCTTTTGAAGTCCAGCGGGATGCCCTGATTTTTGCCTAAGTATTAGCTTTCCCAGCTTTCTCTTTCTTTTTACTTAGCGGGCTTTCTTTCTTCTTTCTTTTGGAACAAAGTCGTGTGACACTGATTGTCTTGATTGCTCCGAAAGGATCGTAACTGTCTCACTCCTGACTGATGAGATTTAACCACTGTGGTTGAGAGTCATAACCTGATTGGTCCTCGAAAGACAACACTCCTCTGTAAGACTTGAATGCTTGGTCGAGCTAACTGACAACTACCCTGCCCCGGGTTAAGATGTGAGGGTTAAAAAAGTCCGAAAAAACTTCTACTTCCTGGCTCGAAGTGGTTAACAAGGGACTAACTCCTTATATCTCCAGTGTTTGGGGGATTTGAAACAATGCCTTGTACGTCATCGGTAAGGTCTTATCTGAAAGCATACGATCATCGGTTATGAGTTTATTTTCATCATCCTCCCTCCAATCTTTGCTAGTCACAGTGATAAAGTGGAGTGAATACAATGCAAGTGTCAGTGCAATGCAGTAAATGAGCGACAGCGACATGATTAATTCAGAAAAATGCATAGTCACTTTATTAATATCACCATTCGAAACATACAATGTTTACAGCAAGTAGTAACTAACAGAAAAGAAACTACAAATGCAAATGATATAAAGTCTGAGGACTGCCAATGCTAAGGCGCCTGCCCGTCTGGACCACTGGCTTTGTTGGGGAATACTTTCCGAGTCTACGAGCTTAGACAGCTGAGCGGTTGGGATGAACAAACAGAAATCCTTCTCGAAAGGAAATGCAATCTTGGTCGATCAACTGTTGTACCTTCGCCTGAAATGCTTTACAATCTTCAGTTGCATGCCCTGGAGAGCCACCATGGTAACCACACTGAGCGTGGGGATTATACCCAGGAGGGTAAGGTTCTGGCACGGGCTTGAGAGCTTTAGGCTCCACCAAAGAACTCTGGACCAACTGTGGCAAAAGCTGACTGCACGGCACAGGAACTGGATGAAAAGGAGCATTCCTTCGTTCCGAGTTGCTACGAGGTCTGTTCTGATTCTGACGCTGATTCTGATAACCTCGACCACGAGTTCGCTGATTTGCAATGGAAGCGACATAAGATTCCTGATATGGTGCCCTAGGCACAGCTGTCTGTCCAGCATAACAAGGCATAGGAGATACTGATCCAACATATTTCACCGATTCATCTCGAGAATACCCAACATCTGGCATGACTGCATTGATCACAACTCCTTCTTTGTTCTGATAGTCGTAAAGAGATTCGGTTTCACTAGCCTGACCGCTTGAATCAATCTGGATTTTTCCAATCTTTATAGCATTCTCAATACGTTCTCCGACTCCCACTAATTCGGAGAAGTTCAGTGAAACTCCAAGCAATCTCTCAAAGTACGGGCTTTGCAATGAGTCCACGAACATGCCTGCTAACTCTCGGTCAGGGATCGGTGGTTCCACTCTGGAAGCAAAATCTCTCCATCTCCGAGCATACTTTTTGAAAGGTTCATTGATCCCCATAGACAAAGATTGCAACTCCATGCGAAAGGGAGCTATGTCTATATTGTAATCATACCGCTTCAGGAAAGCTCTGGCTAAATCCACCCATGATCGAATTTGATCCTTCTCTAACTGCATATACCAACGTAGAGATGCCCCAATCAAACTGTCCTGAAAACAGTAAATCATCAATTTGTCGTTTTGCACGAACGAAGTCATCTTCCTGCAGAACATCACCAAATGCAGCCTCGGACAGCTATCTCCTTTATACTTTTCAAACTTCGGCGCTCTGAATTTAGGAGGCAACACTAGGTCAGAAACCAAGCACATATCTGAAGCATTGAGACCAACATCACTCTTAACTTCCAGGGCTTTGACTTGTTCCTCCAATGCGTGCAACCT
Organism: Lathyrus sativus; assembly: GCA_963859935.3. Taxonomy (NCBI): domain Eukaryota; kingdom Viridiplantae; phylum Streptophyta; class Magnoliopsida; order Fabales; family Fabaceae; genus Lathyrus; species Lathyrus sativus. The sequence continues at coordinate 281,285,685 of OZ012741.1, forward strand.
CTTAGCTTGCACAAGAGCTGATGGATTATTAGTCCTCGCTATCGGAACTTCTCTTCGGGAGATCAAACCAGCAGGAATAACATTCTGATAATTCGCGGCATCAGCAGAAGAACGTTCACTTGGGACGACAAATTGGTGGTGCAAATCTTGGCCTCTAACAGAAGTCTGCACAAGCTGAGCTACAGTAAGGTTATTCACTTGCGGAAAGCCTTCGTCCGACGTGGAATCATACAAAGGATTGGTCATCATAATAAACCCTGACAAGGCATCAGCAATCTGGACGTCGCTTTCAGACATAGCTATCAAATACCTTCAACTGACGGCACTGCTTAATTCTGCTTGATCTGTTTCAACCCCTTGGTCGTCTTCTAACAATCAATAGCTGCTCAGACCAATCACCAGATAATCACCTTCTGAAATCAAACAACGGCTAGATAAGAGCTCTGGCCAGCTGGAGAAATTCTATGCAATATGATGCAAAGATGCTCATGCAAATGCAATGCAGCAAACATGGGATCACAGCCCCCACACAATCTGAGTACCGCTGTACTGCTGACGGAGTACGTTTTCTCTAAAAGAGAACGCCAGGATAGCTGGTAGTCTGGCAGTCAAGGTTTCGCAAAAAAGAAAAACCCCCCCACTCACGGGTATGGACCTAAGATGCGGCATCCTATGCGGATATCAGTGTCACAGACTTTCATGAGGAATGATACGATTCCCAGAAGGAGTGGCATCGTCATCTCATGAAGAGGCCTCACTTAGCTGACTTCCAATTGATCGGTCCCCAGAGTCGACAATCCTCACATCTGGACTCCCCTATTATCCTTAGGACCTTAGAGAAGCACCTCGGAGAGAACCTCGTCTGAGCGCAGATTTTCGTAGGGAACTGTGCCTGCCCAGCAGACAGGTTCGTCTACTACTTCTCCGCAACTATGTCTAGGTGCATACTCAAAAAAAGAAGCCCAGATCCAGCTATCACTCAAAAATATCACCCTCCTCAGCACAACGGCAACAGATAAAAGCGATATAGAAATAAACACCCAAAAGACAAGCAAACAAGCGCTAGGATTGACTCTCTTAGGGGACGTTGGATCCCACATGCATGGGGAACTATCGCAGTCCCTAGCAGCCAGGGGACGTTGGATCCCCAGCAGAGTCGCCAGCTGTCGCTACTGCGAAAATCGGCGCCGGCTGACAGAAGAGTCGCCACCGTGCGTTATTTATCCCAACGGAGGGAAAGGAAACGCTCGAAGTAAACCTCACAAAAAACGGGAAAAGGTATGGTCATCGCAACCAAAACCGGGGTTCAGGAGTCGGTTACGCAAGGGGAAGGTATTAGCACCCCTCACGTCCGTCGTACTCGACGGGATCCACGCTTGCTTGGGTTGTCTAAAGGATGCAAAAACAATCTATCTACGGCTGCTAAATCTAAACGAAAGGGAATTGACTCGATAGAGCGTCGCACTCTACGCCTACGTATTCTCAAGAGAGAAAGTCAGAGTCAACGTAGTTCGGGACTACGGGGAAATTGGCTCGCCAAGACCTCGCGTCTTGTGCCTACGTACTTCCACACTGCATGGAAGATCAGAGCTTACGTAGTTCAGGCTAACTACGGCTAGGCTGGGTGTTCTCACACAGCAGTGAGAAATCAAACTGGTTTTAAAAGGGTACGGGAACCTATGGGAAAAACTACGGTCTGGTCTCAAATGCACTCGGGCAAGAGAGAAAGGGTAACAATCAGTCGTCAGCGGGAAAGTCTCGATCGCACAGCAGCGAGAGAACAAAAGGTTAATTGTTAGTGTACTCGCTAGGATATCACATCCTATGCCTACATATTCTCGTCTGGTACGAGAAATCAGAGCAGCTGTAGTTCGGCTACTTCGGGACCACAGCTCAAATCTCGTTTTATTAACATTCTGAAAAATGGTTACATTGGTTGAATAATGGAAATAAACCCCTAGGAAATACTAGCCTATCCATCTGCCATGGAAAATCAAATGGAAAATAGTCCCCTAACAAGTGGACTTCTAAAAATTATCTCTAAAAAGTGTAAAAAGTCCCCTAACAAAATGGACTTCTAAACTACCTCTAAAAAGGTGTAAAAGAATTTATATAAAAAATGTATCCTAAAAGAGAATATTAAAAGTTTGAACTAATATTTTTTCCCAATTTTTCTATACTCATATTTCACTATTTTCTTTTTCTCAAATATTTTCTCTCAATATTTCTCTTCTCTATTTCTTAACATTCTTTCACATATTTTTCTTTTTCCTTTTTTAAAATATTTCTTTTTCCTTTTCTTTTTCAAAATATTCTTCCTCTTTTTCTTTTTCTATTTTCTCCTTTTTTCATATTTCTTTTCTCTTTTCAAAATGTTTTTTTTTCATGTATTTTTTCTTTTCTTTCTATATAAAAAAAAACTAATGGAACTAATATAAAAGAAAACAATAAAAAGAGAAAATACAAAGGGGGGGGGGACAACTATTACAAGGGAGTATGCTAGTAATAAAAGAGAAACAAAAGCAATAGGGGCCTAGCCCAATATCCCAGCCAAACAACAAAAGCAAAAAAAGAAAAGGGGAAGGGGGGTGTTGGTATTGAAACGGGGTATACAGCCACCGAGACCTTGGCCCAGCCCAATCCACAACAAAAAAATGGAGGCAAGAATGAGGGGGTGTGTACGGATCAGAAAATGACTGGGCCCGGCCCAATCCACCCCCGGTCCATCTCCCTCCTCTCCTTCTCATCTGAAACCCTAAGTCCCCTCCTTGGTACTGTTCATGGTCGTTCCCACGATCCTCTCAACTCTCTCGTCTCTTTCAATCCCTAAACTTTGTTCAATCCTTCAATCTTTCTCAGCCTCACCCTCCTTCAATTCTCGTCCTCAATCTCACGAAAAACAACAACGAAATAACAACAAAAACTACATCGATCTAACATCTGGATACGCACACTAAACCATGGCTCGAAGATCTCGGCGTAAGTTCTTGAAGGAAGTCGTTGTTGAAGGAACCTGGAAACGATCGCACGTTGAGGAATGCTCTTCGCGAATCTAGATGATGATAACGGTTGCCTTGAACATCTTGTTGTGACGGAGAAGTCTGGACGATCTAGCAAATGATGGATGAATGTTCTTGCTGAAGCTTGTTTCTTGAGATTGTTCTTGAAGCTTCTGGACACCTGATGAACAACGATTAAAGGAAGTTTCATGGATAGATCCTTGATGAAGTTGATGAACGCGTTTGGATTTTTCTGGGAAACAGATGAAGAATACTTCATTGGGGATGAAGGTTCTTGAGGTCTTCACTAAGAAGATGAAGATCCTGAAGGCCTTATTGAAGATTTCTGGAAAAAATCACGGTGATGATGAACATCGATAGAAGATTGTTGGAGATTGATGATTATTGATGATCAGAAACTAGAAAAACGTTGGAGGAGGATGAAGATTGAGGGAGATCTTGATGATTCTGAAAAATCAACGAAGAACATTGATGATCGGTTGAAGAATCTGGAAAGCGGTTAGAGGTTGATGAAGAGTGTTGAATCCAGAAAAAAGAAGGATGAACTCGGTGGTGATGAGATGAACACCGATGATGATGATGATGATCGGAGATGATGATGATGTCGATCGGAAACTGGAAAAACGTTGTTGATGATTGGTTGAAGATTGGTTGTTGATCAGAAACTGGAAAAGAAATGATGAATATTGGTTTTCCGGCGAGCTTGTTGTGGTGGCCGGAGTAAGTTAGGTGACCGGAAGTGGTTTGTTGCGGTGGACGGAAGGTGTTAGGGACGGTGGTTGCATGGCCGCCGGCCATGCAACCGGTGAGGCTAGTTGGTTGCCAAGTGTCCTGGTTAGTGGAGAGAGAGAGTCTGCATGCATTACACGTGGTGTGGAGAGTGGTAGTGGAGATGGCGTGTCACTCATGCAGAGTGCATGCAGTAAATATGTGGCCCCCTCCCTGCAAAACACGTGGATCAGACTTATATAAGGACAAAGATTTTGCTAAATGGGCTTTGGAAACTCTGGACCTCCACATGCAAGGGCCCAACGAAAAATGGATGATAAAAAACCAAAATCTGAATTAAGAAAAAGATTAACCCAATTAAAACTAATTAAACTAAACCTAATTAGCTAAACTAAAACTCAATTAACTAATCTGAAAATTAAGACTAATCTAATTAATTTTGATAAATCCTAATTAACAGCTAAACAAATGATTAAGACCTAATGATTCCAATTAATTTCTAAACTAAAAAACTCTAATAACTCCACTAATCTAAAAAACTCTAATAATCCTCTATTAATCTAAAAAACTCTAATAATCCTCTATTAATCTAAAATCTTATTAAATTCCTATTAAATCTCTAATAAAACCTATATTATTTATTTAAAAGAAAACCTCTTATTAATAAAAGAAAAATCTATATTCTTCTATATTATTCTAAAAAACATTTAAAAGCTATTAAAACCCTAATAATGGCCAATAAAATCCAGAAAAATCACAATAATTCCCGAAGGAACAAAAATAGCGCCGAACGGCAAATAACACTGCGAGAGTGTAACAAAATAGCCGGTAAAAATCAACGGACACCGAAATATCCCTAAAAACAACAGCGCGAGCTGCAAACACCGGGAATAGCACGGATTCCCAAAAATACGATTCTACCTATCTAAACTGATTAAAAACACCTGAGACGCGAGACGAGGGCTGTGATCCCGATAAAATCAAAACAAATGAAAAATGCACTGTATGCGATATGCAGATGCGAATGCGGTCATGCATCGAAACATCGAGCCAGATACTGGACCCGGTTGGTCAAATTTTAGGGTGCAACAAATACCATAATGCCACAGTCTAGAAAAAAATTGCAAAAGTACCACATTTTTACTATGGGCTCGTCCATTCAATGGACGACTCATTGAAGGCCCAAAATTGTAGTTGGGGTTCGGCCATCCAAAGGCCGACCCTATGCTACGTATTTTTTTTTTGTTTTTATTTTATTTTAAAAATAAATATATAATATATATTATTATTTTATGTTTTAAATTGTTTTTTATATATTAAAATTTGTTATATGATTTAAAATATTATTCAATAAATAATTTAATTAATTTAAATAATTTTTTTAATATTATTAAATATTTTTCACATTATCTAATTAATTATTAACTAATTAAATTCTATAAAATAATAGACATTATCATTTAAATATTAAAAATTGACTACATAATTTAACATATTAATAACTTATATATTACACATTGCAATTTAAGAAATAATTTGGAAAATCATTTGAAAAACAAAAAAAGTAATTTAGACGAGCCGATTTGACGGGCCTGGCACGTGTCGCTACCGCGAAAATAAGGTGCCGGCAAAACAGAAGAGTCGCCACCTTTCGTTATTTATCCCTCAGAACAGGAAAGGAAACGATCGGAAAAAACCTGACGAAAAGGTATAAGACAAGGTCACCGCAACCATTGTCTGGGTTCGGGAGTCGGTTACGCAAGGGGAAGGTATTAGCACCCCTCACGTCCATCGTACTCGATGGGATCCACGCTTGTTGGTTTATCTACGGGTGAAAAATAATCTAGCTACGGCTTCTAAATCTACGGAAAGAACTGACTCGATAGAGCATCGCGCTCTATGCCTACGTATTCCCTCGTGCAATGGGAAAGTCAGAGTCAACGTAGTTCGGGAAACTACGGGGGGTTTTTGCTCGCCGAGATATCGCATCTCGTGCCTATGTACTTTCACACGGCATGAAAGATCAGAGCAAATGTAGTTCGGGCAACCACGGGTAGACAGGGTGTTCTCGATCACACGGGGGTGAGAGCAAGGATTGACGATACTAGCGTACGCATTCTAGCAGTTAGGTGCATGTTGCTCGCTCGTCGGAGACTTAGGCGTTACCTGTTTGTTGTAGAACGGACGTAGTATGTCGGGGTTTAAAGGTATGGGAACCTACGGGAACTAGAACTACGGTCTGGTCTTGATTGCACTTGGGCAAGAGAAAGGGAACATCAGTCGTTAGCGGGAAAGTCTCGATCGCACGGCAGCGAGAGAACAGAGAAATTAGTTGTTATTGTGCTCGCTAGGATATCGCATCCCATGCCTACATATTCTCTTCTGGTACGAGAAATCAGAGCAGCTGTAGTTCAGCCAACTACAGCAAAAGGGGAAAAGGGAGCTCGCTAGGATCATCGCAATCCTATGCCTACGTACTCTCGTCTGGTACGAGAGATCAGAGCAAACGTAGTTCGACGCACTATGGAAAACAAGTCTTGATTGTATAGGGGCAAGAGAAGGGGTCTCGATCGCCTGAATGCGAGAGAAAATGGTTTCGATCGCGCGGGGGAGAGAACAAAGAGGAAGCAGGCCTAACATGCCTAAACGGGAAGGAACTCGGGACACACACGCAAGAACCTAAGGCGTAGGAGCGAATGCATCGTATGTCACCCAAGGGGTGCCACACTAAACACTCTAGACGATTGAGAGGAAACCCTTCAACCACCTTTTCCTACGTATCTAACGCCACAGCTCACAACACTCGACGATTGCAAGAAGACTTGAGTAATAAAGATGATATCGAACGAAGCGGCTCCGTTGGCCCTCGAAATGTGCGCAAGCTCCATTCCAATCTTCTCCTCTCTGGATCCTTGATGATGATGTTCAAATCAGAACCAATGTAACGCTAAACCGTCATGATTTGACTTATACGATAAATCAAACTCTAAGAGGTAGCGTATTGATATCCGTGTCAAAGACAAGATAGAGAGATGATACTGAAAATCATTCTCCAATTGAATCATGTCACACGGCCAGCCAAAAATAAAATCAGAGTAAAATCGGATAGCAGAAGAGAAACGAGGAGAGAAATCCAATAACGAATGGAAACAAAATTCTACTCCTAAAATAGAAAATAAATCCCTAATAGAAAATACTCTAAAGAAATTCTAAGGAAATTGCATAATAGAAAATAAACGGAACTTCTATCTAAACTCTATAATATCCTAAAAAGAAAATAGAAAATAAATTCTAAAATATAAAATCTATATTAAAAAATACGCTAGGAAATAATATCTAAACTATAATTCCTAAAAAGAAAAAATAGAAAAATAAAACAAATATCTATTACAAACACATATCTAATACAAGCAAAAACAAAAATAAAAGGGAAGGCGGTACAGCAACCAAAACAGGGGTGTAAGTCTGGAAAAAAAACTTGAGCCCAAGCCCACTATACAACAAGCCAGAAAATAATACAGAAAAAGAAACGGGGGTGCACAATGGAACGAAGGGTGTAATTAGAAACTCGTTGGGCCCAGCCCAACAATCAACAAAACAATTCCAGCAGGAGGGTACGTTATCGGAAACTGAGTGTGTAGTGCAGAAAAAAGATTGGGCTCCAAGGCCCAATGCTCACTCCAGTCCGCGAAACCCTTCCACTTCCTCCTTCCACTTCAATCAGAACCCTAGCTTCTCTCTCATCTTCCTCACCAGCCGCCGCCGTTTACCTGTTCTTCCCTCACCCTCACCGTTTCCATCTTCTTTCCTTGCTTCGCTAACCTTCTTCTTTCACTCAATCATCACCTTTCCCTTCTCCGATCAGAAACCCTAAACCCTCTCTCTCAAACTTCCTCCGTCTGAACCTCGTGAGGCTTGTGAAGATCTGGAGACTTACATGCGAAGACGATGATAAAACTTGAGGATCTTCACGAAGAAGGTGAAGATCGTGAGGACAGGTTGACGATGCGAAGAACACAGGCGATGAATTTGATGGAGTTTCTTGAAGACGCTATGAAGATTTACTGTTGAAGTGGTGGTGAATGTCCGTTCGTGTTTGCTGAAGCAAGGTTGAAGGAGATTTTTGTTTAGATCTTGATTTGCATACTGGAGATGAAGTTAGATCTGGAAACGGTTGAGTGTTGTTGAAATCCGATTGAGCGCTTGGAGGTTATTATGAACGACAATGGAGATCGATGAAGATTTATGAAGACAATCTGGAAAAAAGCCTTGGATGCGATGAACACATAAAGATCTTGAAGAAATCTAAAGAATGATGGATGAACAGCAGTGAAGTTTTTGGAGATGATCAGGGAAAGAGATGAACAAGTGATGGAGTTGATGAATCTTTAGTGTTTCTGGAGAATGAGGGATGAATGTTCTTGAACAGTGATGATTTCTGGAAAACATAGTGAAGATCCTGATGAAGATCTGGAAAACTTTCTTGAGAGTCTTCACGAAGAAGATGAAGAAGTTGGTTGAAGAACTGATGGATGTTTGGATTTGCTGGAAAAAATTGATGAAGGCAGGATGAATATCATGAAGAACACGGTGAGTTCTTGAAGATTCCGGCGACAGATTGAATTTTCCGACGATAGTTGGATCTCCGGTAACGATTACGGTGGAGATTTAGGTGGCTTTTGATTTCTCCGACGAAGGACTTCGGCGTTTGCATGCCGGCCGGTGAGGGATGAGGCTGGGAGAACACGTGGCTGTGTGGACATGTGAGGTGGGACGCGTGGAGCTCATGCAGAGAGAGAGGGAGTGAGTGGGGAGTGAGGTGTCACTGTGTGGGGTCTGTGATGTGGCGTGAAGTATGAGGTGGCGTTGAGAGAGTGTGAGACGTGTGCGGCCTTTTATACGATGACAAGTGGCACAGACTTTGGGCCTCCAGAATTGGACATCTGGCCCACGAGAGGACAAAACTCTGATTCCAATCTAACCCCAATTAACTCACTCAATTAATGCTAACTAATGATGATTAAGACTAATTAACTGCACTTAATACTAAACGAAAATGCTTTAAAAAATCTGACTAAACCAATTAACTAATTAATGCCTAATTAAATTGATTAAAGATTCACTTAAGATGCCAAACGAAAATTAATAAAACCTGTACCTAATTAAAGCTAATTAACCGAAAAATAATTTCTAATATCCTAATTAACATCCAATTAATTCTAAAAAAAAGAATTTAAAATCTATTAAATTCTAAACAATTCACTTAATATCTAAAAAAAAAAGATTAACATCTATTAATTTTCTAAACCAACCAATTAATATCTATATTAAAATCTAAAAAGAGTTTAAAATCTATTAAAAATCTATTATCTAAACAAAATAATTAATATCAAAACAAGAATTAAAATCATTAATTTCTAACAAATTCAATTAATATCTAAAAAGAAATAAACCTAGTAATTTCTAACGAATTCAATTAATACCTAAAAAGAATTCTAGAGAAAAAATTAACCCCTTTAAATTCTATTTAAAATCTATTCAAAACCTATTTAAAATCTATTCAAAACCTATTTAAAATCTATTTAAAATTAATTTAGAATTCTAGAAATTAAGGGGAAAAAATCTAGAAAATGCAATAAAAATCAATTAAATCGATTAAAAAAGATGCGAGACTATAGCGAAATAAATGGTAAAAACCGGACACCGAAATGTCCTCAAAAACAACAGCAAGAGCTGAAAACACCGAGAAGAGCACGGCTTCCACAACAAAACCTGCTTATTCGAACTGGTATGAAATGCCTGAAACGCCATGAGAGGGCTGTAATCCCGATAAAGTCAATCTGACCGCAAAAATGCAATGTATGCGGTATGCCGATGCAAAATGCAAAATGAGTCGAAACATAAGCCAAATTGCGAGAAATGGTTGGTCAAATTTTGGGGTGCAACAGCTGCCCCTATTCAAACGGCTTGAACCTGAAGGGTTGAGAAGCGAACGACTTTCAAACATTCAAAGGTAGAAGACGATTGAATACCAAAGAAACCCGAAAATTTGACAACCTGCAGAAATAAACTGCAAAAACTACTTGGGGAACAAATATCCAGAAAACTGAATCCGGTTGTCACGGCAACAAACTGATCAATCATTTGACAAAGAAACTGACTTTACCATCAACCACCTGTGTGACGCCACAGGCGTTGAATCAACACACTAGATCAGCAACAATCAAACTTCAAATATGCGCTACAATAAGCGGGCATCGAGCCACAAGACCCTATCAAAATATTATCCTTGACATTCCAGTCCCGAAGAAGCGGGCAAGCACTACGTAAAGCCCGAATCGTCAATATTTTTGAACTTCCATTTCCGCAGAAACGGGCATACACTAAATAAAAGCGCGAACTGTCAATATCTCTGACCTTCCATTTCCGCAGAAACGGGCATACACTAAATAAAAGTGTGAACTGTCAATATCTCTGACCTTCCATTTCCGCAGAAACGGGCATACACTAAATAAAAGTGTGAATTGTCAAAATCTTTGACCTTCCATTTCCGCAGAAACGGGCATGTACTACATAAAGCGCGTCATCCATGTACTATCTTGGATCTTCCATTTCCGAAGAAACGAGCATCACACTAAATAAAAGCGCGGTATGTCAATATACTATCCTTGACCTTCCATTTCTGAAGAAACGAGCATGCACTACGTAAAGCGCGTCATCCATGTACTATCCTGGATCTTCCATTTCCACAGAAACGAGCATCGCACTAAATAAAAGCGCGGTATGTCAATATACTATCCTTGACCTTCCATTTTCGAAGAAACGAGCATGCACTACGTAAAGCGCGTCATCCATGTACTATCCTAGATCTTCCATTTCCGAAGAAACGAGCATCGCACTAAATAAAAGCGCGGTAATCTGGCATCCGAAGACCTGAACGAACAACTCCACGGGACCAACTCCATCAACACGGGTAAAAATCTTCGTCAACACGGGTAAAAATCTGTGTCAACACGGGTAAAAATCTTCGTCAACACGGGTAAAAATCTCTGTCAACATAGGTAACAATCTCTGAAATATTTTAATGCTGACGTAACAGCAATCTGAGGCAAACTCCGCTGGGGAAATTCTGACGTCAACTGCCAGACACTTTGACAACAGGTAATAACTTCAAAGGTCTAATCCATGAAATCTTTCCTTTTAAAACGCTGACGTAACAACAACCTGAGGAAAACTCCGTTGGGGAAGAAGAGAAACTTAACCAAGCAACTCTGATGAGGGAACACATGATAGGACGAACGTTATCATCACATATCTCATGCCAAAAATTTGAATATCCGAAAACCATCTTGAACAAGAATTCCAATCTCCTGCAGGGAAAAATACATCGTCAATTGGAACTGACGGGAAGAAAACCTGCTCGGAGGTACACGTCGTCAATAGGGATTGACGGAAAGAAAAGTCTGTCGTCATCAGATGATTGATGGACAAAGCGTAACCGTCGTATGATCTGAAAATCAAATACCAAAGAGCTGTCTAAACAAAGCTGCTAGATAAATGCCCCTGAACTGATTGCAGAGTGATTCACCTTGTCACAAAAGGCTGATAGAAAAACTGGCTTATGCTTCGCATGCATATGCGTATGTTTGAATTTTTCCATGGCGTAATGCTCCATATAAGATGGAATGCTACGCGTTTGACGATGAGATGAAAATATGATGATATATGCAAGATGCAAATGCAGGCTCGGGCTGCTGGAGAAAGCTGGATATAACAGAACCGCTTCAGCAAAATAAATGTTGAAGACAAAGCCAACTCCGCTGGGGATAACCGGGTATCACAGAATTATTCCAGCAAAATAAATGCTGGAAAGGTGAACCGACTCCGCTGGGGATAACCAACTATGCTGAGTATGATTGGACTTCCCTGGGGATTGCTTACACGTGCCACTGACAATTGGACTTCCGCTGGGGAAAACTGACGGAGTCTTCCTGTGTATTACTAAAGATCGGATTTTGAGACAGATGCGCCAACACGGATTGGGCCTCACGGTGATAGCCAATATGGATTGGGCTTTAGGAATGGCGCGCCAATAAGGATTGGGCTTCCTGACGATTGCCAATAGGAATTGGGCTTTTAGGCTATCCGTGATGGGTCAAGTACGACTGACGCTGGAAAACATCCTGCCTGAATTCACGGTTTCTGGTTGAAGGGTCAAGGGATAATAGCACGACTTCCCGACATTCGTCTCACACTTGAAGATTGGCTGAACCGGCTTGAGTAGCTCTAAGTAGCTCTGATGACATGGAGAGGAACAATTCCTTCGCTGCTGATATGCTCCAGTCTGTAGGATCTCTGTGGGGATATTCCTCGAATCGAAATCTGAAAATCTATACCCTGATGGTCTGACATGAACTGCCCCAGCACTCTGAACCTCGGAGAGATGCTTCGGATCAAATGCCCCTCGGGCAAGAAACAACTTCTGCACTTTTCTTAGAGTGGCCTGCCCCTGTCTGCAACGAATTTACCCCTGATTGGCTGATCTGCGGGGAAATACCCTGGTTGTCCTCGAGAGATTCATCAACTCTCGACCTGACTGCTTCAGAATAACTGACTTTGGATGGCTGACATCACTAGGGATTACTTGATATAGCTTGCCCTAGTTCACAGAGTACTCGGGCGTTCTGCATTCTATCCTGATCAGACTTTCCACTGTAGGAGAATTTCCTGCTGTCAAGCGCTTACTTGCAAGTAAAACAAGTTGTTCTGCATAAAAGATATATTAATGCAATGCATATGGCAGTTTTGAAATCAAATTTGTTCACTGGAAAAGGAAAAAATAGTTTATGGCATATAATGAACAAATCATTTATCAGAATATCAACATCAGCACCAACATAGTAAGAAGAACCCTTTTAGGAGTCAGTTTCGACACGATCTTTACCGAAGTATGCCTTCGAAACAAACCTGCTTTAATTAGGACTTTTTCCGGTTGTAACATGGTCAGGTCACGGTTTAAGAAAGAAGGGATAAGGGCTCCAAATTTATTTTAACCCACCCGTTCACCTTGATGTTCTCCAATCCTACGTTTAGCTAATTCGACCTTAGCACTCACTTCTCAGAGGTTGAAAGATAGGAGTGATAGTTCGAGAAACCATGAGTTTTCAGAGTGACAGCCACTCACTTTTCGTCTTTGCCACTTGGGGTCACGCGACCTGTATTTCGTTTGAGGATTTTTCTGTTGTAATCCTTTTCATTTTTTTCAGTTTTTCGCTTTCCCTAATTTTTGCCTGGACGGACTCCTTTGAGCTTCTTTTGATTATTAAGTCCAACGGGATGCCCTCATTTTTGCCTAAGTCATTTGTTTTCAAGTTTTGACTTAGCGGGATTTTGATTGCTTTTTGCTTTTTTTTTTTGAAAAAGTCGTGTGACACTGGTTGTCTGACTCTTTGGGGAATAATGTGACTGTTTCACTCCTGATGCTTAACCGCCGCGGTTTTTTAGGCACGACCTCTAGAGGTGTGATTGATCCTCGAACGGACACTCCTTTCTGCAATTTGTACGCTCGATCGAATTAGCTAACACCTACCCTGCCCCGGGTTAAGATTGAGGGTTTTTTCATTTTCCGAAAGAAATTCCTACTACTAGGCTCAAAGGGGTTGACAAGGGATTATCTTCCTTATAACTCCGGTGTTTAGGGATTTGAAACAATGCATGTATATCATCAGCAGGTTTTATTTTCAAAAGCATACAATCGGAAGCTTGCTCGTCTTTTAAACTTCTTCATCCTCCCCGGATTCTATTTAACCAAGCGTTGGATATCTGTAAAAACATTGAGTGAACACGAATGGATTAAATCAAAACATGCATAATCATTCCATTATCAATTGTCAAATGAAAACAATACAAGTTTTACGAATGCAATTTGTGCTTTAACAGAAAAGAAACTACAAATGCAAAGAAATGACATGATAAAACAAAGATTGCCAGCTTCTAGGAACCGGGCTTTTCGAACTTGATTTGCTGCTGAGCCAGCCATCTTCAGAATTGCTCATCGAAGTCATCCTGATACTCTTCTGAACATCTGATATCAGTGAAGTCTCCAATAACCTGAACTGATACACCCACTTGGCTGGATGAAGAAATGTCGTTAATTTGAACACCGTGAGGCGTGATAGATATCCTGTTAGAGTCTAGCAAAGTCTGAACTTGACTTCGAAGCACCTTACAGTCATCTGTTGAATGCCCCTGTGCCCCAACAGGGTACTCACAGCGGGCATTGGCATCAAAACCTGGAGGGTAAGGCGGGATCATTGGATTAGTCTCTTTCGGCACTATCAGCCCACCTTTGACCAAATATGGCAACAATTGAATGTACGACACCGGTAGCTGAGTGAACTGCTTTTCAGGTTTCCTCGGTATTCGTCGAGCGTGCTGACGCGGCTGACGATGATATGACTGTTGACTATGGCGGGGAACAAATATCTGACATACAGACCCAACAGGTTGCTGGCTCTGAACACTCGAAGTGTCTGAACGTTGAATCTAAGATGCTAGAGATTCTGAGACAACATCACTTCCTCCTTCCCATTCCTCCTGGGAACTGACAACTGATTCATTCTTGTCAACTGGGACATAAGGAGTATCTCGCGTCTTTCCATTATTGAGCCCTCTCTCAACAAGCTCTCCTATTCTTATCAAGCCCGCAAAGCTTGTACAACTGAACATTACGTCGTAATAACGGCCCTTCAGAGTATCCAAGAAGAGGTCAACCATTTCTCTCTCCAGAAGCGGTGGTTGAACACTAACAGCCAATTCTCTCCATCTCTGCACATACCCCCTAAAGGATTCATTCTCTGCATGAGATAATTCTTGCAAATGCACGTGACTAGGAGCCATATCCAGGTTGTAGTCGTACTGCTTCACGAAGGCATTGGCTAAATCCGACCATGATTTGATACTATCATTCTCCAACTGTATGTACCAATCCAAAGATGCTCCGATCAAACTATCTTGGAAACAGTGAATCATAAGCTTATCATTGGTAACATGTGAAGTCATTCTTCTGTAGAACATAACCAAATGTAGCTTCAGACAACTATCCCCTTTGTATTTCTCAAAATTCAGCATCTCGAACTTTGGAGGCAACACAAGGCCTGGCACTAGACACATGCTCGTAGCATTCAGGTCAAGAGTATTCTTACTCATCAGGGTAGCAATCTGATCTTCCAACAGCCGGAATCTTCTCATATACTCAACAGTCTGTGGGTTCTCAGCATTAACCTTCGGAACAATCCTCTGATCATCTGGAACAGGGAAAGTGAAACGCTGATAGTCTGTGTCATGGAGAGAAGATGCATATTTATCTCTGACAGGAATCTGTACAGACTGGGCTTGAGCAACATTATTCACCGGAGTCCTCTGAATATTGGCCCCATCCCTAGTCATAGCTGTTATGGCTTCCATGAACTGACTCAACTGATCCTTCAACGGTTCAAAATCTGCCCTTGTAACAACCAAGTTCTGCTTTTCCGAGTTCATGGTCCTTCCGGAAACTAACTCAAGTCTAATGCGAATGCCGGGAAGTCAATTGCGAGTTGGACAAAAGACGGGTAAGCTCTCTGTTCCGGCTGAGGATGGACATGCAAGCATGAGATGCACATGAAATGTAAGGCAAAATGCAACAAACACGGGATCACATACCCCACAAAGCTCTGAATACTGCTGCGCTGCTGACGGGATAAGTTCGCTCTGACGAGAGAAAACCAAAATACCGGGTTGGCTGGAAGTCAAGTTTCCTGCAAAAACCCTCCAACTCACGAGTATGGACCTAAACTGACAAAGGTTCGGCATCCTATGCGGTCATCAGCGTCACAGACTTTCAAGAAACGATGATACGATACCCAGGAGGTGTGGCATCATCATCTCTTGAAGCGGCCTCACTTAGATGAATCCCAAATGATCGGTCCCCAGAGTCGACAACCCTCCAAACCAACAACCCCTCAAGCCCAAAGGGCTGGAAAAGAAGTCAACCGGGAGAACCTCGTCTGAGCGTGGATTTTGTGAGACACTAGTACATGCAAAGCATGCACGCGCCCACTACTTTCCACAACTAATGCTAGGTACACTCAAGCCTGGGTCTGGCTTATCACTCATCAGAGTTCCCCTCCCCCAACAGCACAATAGCAACAGATAATAATATAGTGCGGGAAATGTAAATACATCAGTATACAAAATACAGCACAAAATAAACACCCACAGACAAGCAAACAAGCGCTAGGATTGACTCTCGAAGGAACGTTGGATCCCCAGATTGACTCTCATAGGGGACGTTGGATCCCCAGGAAACCATCGCAATTCCCCAGTAGAGTCGCCAGCTTCTGGGGATGACCCAGACAGCTAGGAAGAAAATCCAAGACGAGACTCGCTTAGAGAACCATCGCAGTCCCCAACAGAGTCGCCAGTTGTCGCTACCGCGAAAATAAGGTGCCGGCAAAACAGAAGAGTCACCACCTTTCGTTATTTATCCCTCAAAACGGGAAAGGAAACGATCGGAAAAAACCTGGCGAAAAGGTATAAGACAAGGTCATCGCAACCATTGTCTGGGTTCGGGAGTCGGTTACGCAAGGGGAAGGTATTAGCACCCCTCACGTCCATCGTACTCGATGGGATCCACGCTTGTTTATTTGTCTACGGGTGAAAAACAATCTAGCTACGGCTTCTAAATCTACGGAAAGAACTGACTCGATAGAGCATCGCGCTCTATGCCTATGTATTCCTTCGTGCAATGGGAAAGTCAGAGTCAACGTAGTTTGGGAAACTACGGGGGGGTTTTGCTCGCCGAGATATCGTATCTCGTGCCTACGTACTTTCACACGATATGAAATATTAGAGTAAACGTAGTTCTGGCAACCACTGGTAGACAGGGTGTTCTCGATCACACGGGGGTGAGAGCAAGGATTGACGATACTAGCATCATTCTAGCAGTTAGGTGCATGCTGCTCGCTCGTCGGAGACTTAGGCGTTACCTGTTTGCAGTAGAACGGACGTAGTATGTCGGGGTTTAAAGGTATGGGAACCTACGGGAACTAGAACTACGGTCTGGGCTCGATTGCGCTAGGGCAAGAGAAAGGGAACATCAGTCGTTAGCGGGAAAGTCTCGATCGCACGGCAGCGAGAGAACAGAGAAATTAGTTGTTAGTGTGCTTGCTAGGGTATCGCATCCCATGCCTACATATTCTCGTCTGGTACAAGAAATCAGAGCAGCTATAGTTCAGCCAACTACAGTAAAAGGGGAAAAGGGAGCTCGCTAGGATCATCGCAATCCTATGCCTACGTACTCTCGTCTGGTACGAGAGATCAGAGCAAACGTAGTTCGACGCACTACGGAAAACAAGTCTCGATTGCACAGGGGCAAGAGAAGGGGTCTCGATCGCCTGAATGTGAGAGAAAATGGTTTCGATCGCGCGGGGGCGAGAACAAAGAGGAAGTAGGCCTAACATGCCTAAACGGGAAGGAACTCAGGACACATACGCAAGAACCTAAGGCGTAGGAGCGAATGCGCCGTATGTCACCCAAGGGGTGCCACACTAAACACTCTAGACGATTGAGAGGAAACCCCTCAACCACTATTTCCTACGTATCTAACGCCACAGCTCACAACACTCGACGGTTGCACGAAGACTTGAATAAGAAAGATGATATCAAACGAAGCGGCTCCATTGGCCCTCGACATGTGCGCAAGCTCCATTCCAATCTTTTCCTCTCTGGATCCTTGATGATGATGTTCGAATCAGAACCAATGTAACGCTAAACCGTCATGATTTGACTTATACGATAAATCAAACTCTAAGAGGTAGCGTATTGATATCCGTGTCAAAGACAAGATAGAGAGATGATACTGAAAATCATTCTCCAATTGAATCATGTCACACGGCCAGCCAAAAATAAAATCAGAGTAAAATCGGATAGCAGAAGAGAAACGAGGAGAGAAATCCAATAAAGAATGGAAACAAAATTCTACTCCTAAAATAGAAAATAAATCGCTAATAGAAAATACTTTAAAGAAATTCTAAGGAAATTGCATAATAGAAAATAAACGGAAACTTCTATCTAAACTATATAATATCCTAAAAAGAAAATAGAAAATAAATTCTAAAATATAAAATCTATATTAAAAAATACGCTAGGAAATAATATCTAAACTATAATTCCTAAAAAGAAAAAATATAAAAATAAAACTATTATCTATTACAAACACATATCCAATACAAGCAAAAACAAAAATAAAAGGGAAGGGGGTACAGCAACCAAAACAGGGGTGTAAGTCTGGAAAAAAAACTTGAGCCCAAGCCCACAATACAACAGGCCAGAAAAAAAATACAGAAAAAGAAACGGGGGGTGCACAATGGAACGAAGGGTGTAATTAGAAACTCGTTGGGCCCAGCCTAACAATCAACAAAACAATTCCAGCAGGAGGGTACGTTATTGGAAACTGTGTGTGTAGTGCAGAAAAAAGATTGGGCTCCAAGGCCCAATGCTCACTCCAGTCCGCGAAACCCTTCCACTTCCTCCTTCCACTCCAATCAGAACCCTAGCTTCTCTCTCATCTTCCTCACCAGCCGCCGCCGTTTACCTGTTCTTCCCTCACCCTCACCGTTTCCATCTTCTTTCCCTGCTTCGCTAACCTTCTTCTTTCACTCAATCATCACCTTTCCCTTCTCCGATCAGAAACCCTAAACCCTCTCTCTCCAACTTCTTCCGTCTGAACCTCGTGAGGCTTGTGAAGATCTGGAGACTTACATGCGAAGACGATGATAAAACTTGAGGATCTTCACGAAGAAGGTGAAGATCGTGAGGACAGGTTGACGATGCGAAGAACACAGGCGATGAATTTGATGGAGTTTCTTGAAGACGCTATGAAGATTTGTTGTTGAAGTGGTGGTGAATGTCCGTTCGTGTTTTCTGAAGTAAGGTTGAAGGAGGTTTTCGTTTGGATCTTGATTTGCATGCTGGAGATGGAGTTAGATCTGGAAACGGTTGAGTGTTGTTGAAATCCGATTGAGCGCTTGGAGGTTGTTATGAACGGCAATGAAGATCGATGAAGATTTATGAAGACAATCTGGAAAAAAGCCTTGGACGCGATGAACACATAAAGATCTTGAAGAAATCTAAAGAATGATGGATGAACAGCGGTGAAGTTTCTGGAGATGATCAGGGAAAGAGATGAACAAGTGATGAAGTTGATGAATCTTTAGTGTTTCTAGAGAATAACAGATGAATGTTCTTGAACAGCGATGATTTCTGGAAAACATAGTGAAGATCCTGATGAAGATCTGGAAAACGTTCTTGAGAGTCTTCACGAAGAAGATGAAGAAGTTGGTTGAAGAACTGATGGATGTTTGGATATGGTGGAAAAAATTGATGAAGGCAGGATGAATATCATGAAGAACATGGTGAGTTCTTAAAGATTCCGGCGAGAGATTGAGTTTTTCGGCGACAGTTGGATCTCCAGTAACGGTTACGGTGGAGATTTGGGTGGCTTTAGATTTCTCCAGCGAAGGACTCCGGCGTTTGCATGCCGGCCGGTGAGGGATGAGGTTGGGAGAACACGTGGCTGTGTGGATGTGTGAGGTGGGACGCGTGGAGCTCATGCAGAGAGAGAGGGAGTGAGTGGGGAGTGAGGTGTCACCGTGTAGGGCCTGTGATGTGGCGTGAAGTGTGAGGTGGCGTTGAGAGAATGTGAGACGTGTGCAGCCTTTTATACGATGACAAGTGGCACAGACTTTGGGCCTCCAGAATTGAACATCTAACCCACAAGAGGACAAAACTCTTATTCCAATCTAACCCCAATTAACTCATCAATTAATGCTAACTGATGATGATTAAGACTAATTAACTGCACTTAATACTAAACGAAAATGCTTTAAAAAATCTGACTAAACCAATTAACTAATTAATGCCTAATTAAATTGATTAAAAGACTCACTTAAGATGCCAAACGAAAATTAATAAAACCTGGACCTAATTAAAGCTAATTAACCGAAAACTAATTGCTAATATCCTAATTAACATCCAATTAATTCTATAAAAAAGAATTTAAAATCTATTAAATTCTAAACAATTCACTTAATATCTAAAAAAAAAGATTAACATCTATTAATTTTCTAAACCAACCAATTAATATCTATATTAAAATCTAAAAAGAGTTTAAAATCTATTAAAAATCTATTATCTAAACAAAACAATTAATATTAAAACAAGAATTAAAACCATTAATTTCTAACAAATTCGATTAATATCTAAAAAGAAATAAACCTAGTAATTTCTAACGAATTCAATTAATACCTAAAAAGAATTCTAGAAAAACAATTAACCCCTTTAAATTCTATTTAAAATCTATTCAAAACCTATTTAAAATCTATTCAAAACCTATTTAAAATATATTTAAAATTTATTTAGAATTCTAGAAATTAAGGGGAAAAAATCTAGAAAATGCAATAAAAATCAATTAAATCGATTAAAAAAGATGCGAGACTATAGCGAAATAAACGGTAAAAACCGGACACCGAAATGTCCTAAAAAACAACAGCAAGAGCTGAAAACATCGGGAAGAGCACAACTCCCACAACAAAACCTGCTTATTCGAACTGGTATGAAATGCCTGAAACGCCAGGAGAGGGCTGTAATCCCGATAAAATCAATCTGACCTCAAAAATGCAATGTATGCGGTATGGTGATTAAAAATGCAAAATGAGTCAAAACATAAGCCAAATTGCGAGAAATGGTTGGTCAAATTTTGGGGTGCAACACCACGTTCAGACATTTTCTCCGCATATGACCAATTTCTCAACAAATTCCACATCTTTTTTTTCTCAAAATCGTCCATTTCAATTGTAATTCTTGTACTATTTGGATGCCCTTTCTTATTCCTTCGCATTCTCTCGTCATGGCAAGGAGTCAATCCTTCATATGTTGGCCAATTTTGCTGGAGTGGAATTCCAAGGAAGCTTTCGCTGTATACTTTGAATACACTCAGAACCTTGAAAACATCTGGTATGTGCATGTTATGGTCCTGTCGTATACTGGCACATGCTGCGATTACATGGGAGCAAGGTAAATGAAATGCCTGAAACCTCCCACAATCGCACCACCCTCTCCTGAGATCAACGTTAAAAGTACCTAATGGTCGGCCATCGCGTTGATTAATGCTTTCGGCAACTATAAAACATAATCTCTCGCAATCAAATTGAATGACATTATGGTTGCTATATTTAATCGCCTCGTCGGCCATTCCCTTGATATAGTTTTTCGTGAAAGTTTGACCAGATGCCAATAGTTTTGTCCAATCGTGTCCTCGTTTTCCAAACAGCGATCCCAGACGATAGTACGTTGACTTGACCAATGCTATAATAGGAAGGTTTCGGGTAGCCTTAAGTACCAAGTTCATAGCTCGGTCAAATTTGTTGTCATGTGTCCCCACTGTTGTCCTTCTTCGAACGCCCTCGACCACTTCTCTCTGGGAATATTGTATACCCACTCCAAAACTGCTCTATCTGTTCTTCGTAGTTCGCCCCTGTAGTAGTTAACAGTTGCCTCTGTTAGTGCATATCCTGTAGATGAAAATGTTTAAACAAAATGATCAGTAAAACATATGAAAATCATTAAGTCAAAAAATAAAAATTGAAACATCAACTCGTGAAGATGTAGACATACCCATGTTGACAACTGTTTTTCGTAGTTCTTTGTTTCTAAACTCACGCGTGAAGTTTTGCGCAATGTGTCTGATACAGTAAACATGTGAAGATGGAGGAAATTGTCACCCATTTTCAGGATCATCATAAGCACTCTTGATTGATGGATGTCGGTCTGATATTAGACAAAGATTGGCCTGGGGGTCACGTGCATTCTCGAATTTCTGAGAAAGAAACTCCAACCATCCTTTGTCTCTCCTTCAACCAATGTGAATGCTATCGGGAAAATGTTACCATTTCCATCTTGTGCCACAGCCATCAACAAAGTCCCTTTGTACTTGCCGTACAACCAAGTTCCGTCAATTTGCACAATCGGTTTACAGTGAGTAAAACCACGGATACACGATTCAAATGCCCAAAAAAGTCGGTGAAATTTTCGTTTGTCACCCAATTGGGATCCGTCCTCTGTAATAATTGGCAATGTTTCCAACTGTATAACAGTTCCAGGAAGATATGTCTTCATCACCAACAAACATTGTGGTAAGTCATTGTAAGACGTCTCCCAATTCCCATAAAATGATTCTACAGCTTTAATCTTTGCAATCCAAGCTTTCGGATATGAGATTCTATAACCGTATTTTTCAATAATATGGGCTTGTATCACTTTGACTTTTAGTGAAGCGCCGCTGTTAACAGGTTCTTTGATTCTGTGGCTAATAATTTCATAATCTAATTTTCTATGATCCTGTGACATAGAAGTTGTTATGCAAGTGTGTGATCCTCTTATAGTAGCGATCTCCCATAATGTGCTTTTTCTACGCAATGTAGCTCTACATTTGAAGACGCATTGTGGGTTCTTACATTTTATTATATACCTTACTGAATCAGATTTATATACTGCATAGTCAAGGTTGTTACTAATATGCCAATGTTGTAAGAAAAGAACACACGCTTCCTTATTTTCAAACACCAAACCTACTTCCAAGTTTTCACCATTATGGTTTGGTTTGTCATTTTAAAAAATATAGATGGGTTGAGAAGACTCCATACATATGTTTGACATATGCACTGGTGGATTGTACAGATTTATGGGTTGAGCATATATTACCAGTGGATGCACGAGTTCATCATCACCCTCGTCATCGTCATCACTGAATAGATCTTCAAAGCGAACATCATCGAGTTCATCGTCACTGTATTCACCAGCCTCCTCGTCCAGGATGAAAGGTTCATTATTTTGCATTATTTCTTCATCAGTTGTTTGGCTTACTCCATATTTATGCGAATATGATGATTGCGTTGGATATGCTTCGACGTCAAGGCGAATATATAACTCAATCGTCTTCAACTAGGGCATTGTGTGTAAACATTGAAACATTGATTTGACTGTGCTGTCTGTGTCTATTTGCATCATTACGTAGAAGACACCACCATCTACCCTATTAGGTAATGGTTGACGGTAAGTAATATCCTGAAATAAATGACGCACTTTTTTTCGATTCTATCTTTTAGATGAAGGATATCAGAACTTCGATGAAGTTTAAACATCACCGTAATTGTTCCGTTGAATGAAAAACCGATATTTTCATTAGTAAACACGGAACCATTATAGTGCATAGTGACCAATGTATTTCTATCTTCCATGAATGATTTTTTGATACTGACAGTGTAGGAGTGGGAGTTAGATGTGTAGACTACAACACTTACATGCAAAATATATAGTTCAATCATGCATGCTAAGCAAGTTAAGGGTCGTCCATTCAAAGGACGAACCCATGCCTTCCAAGTAAAAGGTCGTCCATTCAAAGGACGAACCCATGCATTCCTAGTTAAGGGTCGTCCATTCAAAGGACAAACCCATGAAGCACGTGTAGGGGTTCGGCCATTCCAAGGGCAAACCATTAAAGAGTGAAATTGTATGCTGGCCATGTGTCATTGCATGCTTCTAGGGTGCAGATAGTAGAGATAATAGAATTAGGGTGCAGCGGAATCATAATAGGGTGCAGTTAGGTATTAGGCTGCAGAAGAATCATAGTAGGGTGCAGTATCGTATTTGTAGCACCCCAAAGTTTGCCTTCTTGTTTTATACTTGGCTTATCTTTCATTTTCGCATTTTGCATTTTGCATTGCATAGCATTCAGTCTCGAGGCATGGGATCAAGGCGTTCGTGTGGCTCAGGTGCACTTCGGAGCAAGAGATTGAATAGCGAACAAAGAGCATCAGAGCTTCGGCATTTATTTTACCCAGCAATCGAGCGATCGATTTTATTCTGTTTTGCAGGTTAATTCCAAATCAGAAACCAGCATTCAGGCTCATAACAAGCATTTTCCCAGTGACAACGGTCAAAAATGAAGTTCAGCAGCTAAATAGAGCTCCAAACAGCAGGAAACAGAAAAATGGACAGATTTCCCTCCAAAAGGCACCAAAATTCAAATTTTGGAGGTGTTAATCGGTTAACCTATATGGTTAATCGATTAACCAAGGCAAAATTAGGGCAAATTGGGATTTTTGAAGGTGTTAACCGATTAACTTATATGGTTAATCGATTAACGAATGCAGATTTTGCCTCTGCACATGAATTTTTAGTCCAAACCACTTTGGGGTCCAATTTTTGTCATGTGCAAGCTTGATTTTCACTTGGGAAGGATCTAGAACCTATTTGAAATTTGCTTAAATTTCATCTCCCTCCAAATTCCCAAACCTCATTCCATACCATAATTTCCAAACCAACTTCCAACCCTTGCTTTGGATCCCATACCAAAAGAGCATTTAAATGATTTTACTCCAAAGTAAGCCATTCTAACCTTCATAATTTCCACTTCAAATTCAGAGTTGATCAATTCTCTCTCAATTCTCTCAATTCTCTCAATTTCCTCCATAGCCAAAACCTTCACTCAAAGCTCATTTTTCTTGGAACTATTGATTCTTCATTGGAATCAATAGATTCTTGAGCATAATCCTCCATTTACTATCATCATTTGATCAATTCTCATCGTCAATTTTTGTGCAAGTTCAGATCTGGATTTTGAGGTGATTGTAGAAGTGCTTATTTGGAGTAATTTGGCTTAATTGTGAAGGATCTTCATTCATACATCATCAATTAGCTTGGATCTTGAAGTTTTCCGGACTTCTTTGCTTAGATCTACACAATTACAGTTGAATCAACAATTACCGAATCAATTCTTTGATTCGTAGGTTGGATTTCTGATCCGATTAAATCTTCGAACTTATTTGCACATTTACCATGTTAATCTTCATATTCGATTGAATTGTGATTGATTTGAGTGGTTTGATCCTTGATCTGGTTGTGTTGATCTGTTTAAATGTTGTTTAAATCATGATTTTATGGTTTAAGTTCGCGAATAAGTGATTATGCGATCATCCGGTTGATCGGATAAGTGCTTATTTGCTGGAAAGTTATTCTGTTTGCTGTTTTTCTGCTTCTGGTACAGTGTTAGCCGATTAACGTATATGGTTAATCGGTTAACCAACTCAAAAATTCAAATTTCTCAAAGTTTTCAGGGTGTTAATCGATTAACGCCTGGTGTTAACTGATTAACACCTACGAAGTTACAGATTCTCAGCTGTTTTACACAGGTTAATCGATTAACCGTATGTGTTAACCGATTAACATTGTGCCAGAATGCCATATTTTGTTGTTTTCTTGCATGATTGCGTACCGGTTCGATTCGAATAATCATAGATCAGTGTGATGCATTAGAATTGAATTGTTTTAGATATCTGTTGTTGTTTGTGTTTGTTTAATCATGATGTTGCTGCCATGTATGATCATTTTTTCAATTATTTGCATGTTTGTATGTGGTTCGAGTCAAGTTTTCGTTTACATGTGCGTATGCTTCCATCTCTTATTTTCTCCACAGGTTTGCATCATTCTTGCATCGTTGTTGAGGTCAAGATGCGCTTGTGGCGGCTGCTGCCACACACACTTTTCCTCCCTCCCACCATTCTAATTGTGCATTTTCATGTTTGCATTTATCTACTTGAGATTGATTCTTCCTTTGTTCTTCTTGTGCTCTCTTGCCATGACCCCCATAGGATTCCTAGTCCCTCCGTTTAGGATGGGAGTAGGAGAGACATTAGGTGCTCAATCCAAGTATGCTATCATTAGGGTAGATGTTTCCCCTTTTCATCCAAACTTTTGGAATACTTTGCATGACAACGTTAGGGCCGAGTTTCCCTTAGACCTTTTGTGTGTCTCTCTTCTCATCTCAAAATCATGCTAACTCATTTAATAAAGGCGATAAATGTTACGCGCTACGAGCCTTAAGCTACATGGGTAATGACGAGTGAGGGGTCTCCTCTCGCTTATCTAGAATGTTTAGTATCCGTCCCGTTTGGGGGCGATATACGACGCATTTGCCTCCGTGTCATAGTCTTTAGTGCAACGTGAGTCACAAACCGAATTAATTCACTTCACTAAAAAATACAAAACAAATTCAAACCTTTTTCCTTCAGGATTAATCGGAAACTTCTTTTTTTCAGAAAAGAGTGTTGTTAAGCTTCGGTTCTACCGCAAACAGGCTTAGTCCCTAACTGCTGGAACGGATGTTTAACCCTACTCGTTTAAAACACTTAATCAACCCGTGGTTTCGTGTCCGCCCGAACTACGTTTACTCTGATCTTTCATACCAGATGAAAGTACGTAGGCACAAGACGCGACGTCTTGGCGAGCAACCTTCCCCCCTTTCTCCCGTAGTTAGCTGAACTACGTTGACTCTGATCTTTCATACCAGATGAAAGTACGTAGGCACAGAGATGTGATGCTCTGCCGAGTCTCTCTTTCTTTTCTTTTTTCCCGCAAGCCTGTAGCGTAGATAATTTAAACACACCCTTAGATAGACAACAAGCATGGATCCCGTCGAGTACGACAGACGTGAGGGGTGCTAATACCTTCCCCTTGCGTAACCGACTCCTGAACCCAAGACTTGGTTGCAATGACCTTGTCTTTCCCTTTTCCGTCAGGTTTTTCCGATCGTTTCCTTTCCCTCTCTTTGGGATAAATAACGAAAGGTGGCGACTCTTCTATTTTTGTCGGGTGTTTTTCGCAGTGTTGCGACAGCTGGCGACTCTGTTGGGGATCGAACCCAGAATCTCTGGTTCCCTATGCGAGTCACTCCTAGCGCTTGTCTGTTGCGTCTTTGGGTGTATACTTTTGTACAGTTTTTCGCTTTATGTACATTATCTGTTATATATTATTGCATTGCATTTCTGTTGCTGTTATGCTGTGGGTTGGGTTGTTTTATTGAGAGATAAGTTGGACCTGGGCTTGAGTATACACATAGGATTATAGTGGAGATTAGCGGGAGCTTGTGTGGCGTCTGGCTGCGTAATAGCTCGCGTGAAATTCACATTCAGACGAGGTTTTTCTTTGGAAATATTCTATCCTGCGCGTCTGGTGCAGTTGAGGGAATATTGACTTAGAGAGACTGTCGACTCTGGAGACCGTTCATTTGGGAAGTCAGCTAGGTGAGGCCGCTTCGTTAGACTATGATGTCAAACCGGAAACGGTGAACGTATCATCATTTTTCGAAAGTCTGTGACGCTGACCACCCGCATAGGATGTCGTACCTTTCAAGACTAGAACCCACATGTGAGAGGGATGGGTTTTTGCAGGAAACCTGGCCTTCAACCAACCCTGGTTTTCTCGTCAGTGCAGAGTTTTGATCCTGAGTAATTTTATCCAGTGTATTATCTCAGTGTTCTGATTAGAGCGAAGCTCTGGTTGAATTCAGTCAACGGCACAGCAGCGCATTTGAGCATTGGATACCTTGATTCCATGTGTGCATTTGCATATCATTCTGCATTTAACATTTCATGTTTATGTATGTTACCGGTTCTCGTCTATCCCTTGATTCTGGTACTGGTCTTCTTCAGAGATGGAAGTTAGCAGAAAGAGGATTGTTGTGTATAAGTTTCTGTCACCTGAGTTGGGACCTTTATTTGGTCTGATTTCCTTGGCTGAGCCTGGTATTCTTGCATCTTTAAGAGAGCAGTATGGGGGAATTCTGAAGTTTGTCTGTAAGCTTACGACTTATGAGCATGGAGCTATTCATACCTTGTTGCAGTTTTATGATCCTCCACTGAGATGCTTCACATTTCCGGACTATGTGTTGGTTCCTACTTTGGAAGAATTTGCTTACATCTTGGGTGTTTCGATTCTGAACAAAGTGCCTTTCTTCAGTTCCGAGGAAGAACCTAATCTTGAGGAGTTGTCCGCCGCTCTTTATTTGAGCGCCTCCAATTTGGCGGGTCATGTTATCAGTAGAAATGGAGTTTCTGGATTTGCTTTGCCCTTCCTGGTCGACAAAGCCCGAGAGTATGCTGACAAAGGTTGTTGGGTTGTTTTCAGTGCTATATTGGCTTTGTGTGTTTATGGCATTGTGTTGTTTCCCAATGTACCTGACTTTGTGGATTTTGATTCTTTTCACGTCTTTACTTCCAAGAATCTCGTGTCTACTCTTCTAGGAGACTTGTATCACTCAGTGCATTACAAGAACGAGAAAAGAAGAGGAAAGATGGTTTCTTGTTGCGCGCCGCTGTTGCATAAGTGGTTTGTTGATCACCTTCCTCGCTCAGGAGCTTTTGTGACTTCTGGGAACTCAGCTGAGTGGTCGAAGAGGCTTATGGGTTTGACAGAGAAGAATATTGCCTGGTTCAATTGAGACTTGTTGGGTCGTGAGCTTATTTTCAGTTGTGGTAGCTTTCCTAATTTTCCTTTTATAGGGAGGAAAGGCGGTATCAATTATAATCCTTCTCTTGCTATGAGACAATTCGGTTATGCTTTGAAAGGACCTCCGAAAGAAGTGGAAGTGCAGGAATCTCTGTACTTCACGGGTGTGGCTGATCCGTGTATCTCGGTCCGATTTATGGACGCTTGGGGTAAGATTCACAAGAAGGGGAAGCTTTCTTTGGGCAAAGGAGATTGTAGAGCTTGTGAGCCATACTCGGATTGGATCTAGAAGAGGGTTGAAGGGGTATTGTTGTCGTTTCCTGTTGAAGCACCCTTGTACCCTTTAGTCATTGAGCCGCCTACAACTGTTGATATCTCGAGATATACCAAGCTTTGGGCAGAGAAGGAAGAGCTGCGGAAAGAGAATGAAGAGTTGAAGGAAGAGATCAGTCAACTGAAACATGATAAGGGTGAAGTTGTGTATTTGGCTAAGACAAATGCGGAACTGTTGACCAAGTTGAAGGAAGAACTTGCTGATCAGGTACAAGCACGGAAGCAAGTCGGTCTTGATCTAAAGAGCACCTGTGATGTTCTGAAGAGTAAGAAGGAGGATTTAGATAGAGCCTATCTGAGGATATCTAAATTCGATGCGCAGTGGAATGCTACTGTGACCGCCAACAAGAGTAGAGAAGATCAGCTTTGTGTTCAGGTAGATAAGCTGAAAGCGCAATTCAAGGCTAAGGAGAGAGAGCTATTGCTAGAAACGTTCAGCAGAATTACGATCGAGCAGAAATACCAAGAGACTTTATCAGCACTTGAAGAGTTCAAGATCCGTGCAGAGATGAAGAAACCCAGGCTCGAGGATGCCTTTGGCGAAGACGCTTGGGAGGATCATTGTCATTATCTATGGGATGTAATACGCAAGAGGGGTGTCCTTATCCAAGAGTTGATTGAGAGGTCAGACCATCTAGAGACGAAGGAGATGCTCGAGGAGTCTCGGGAGTGGCGTAGAGATCATGGCTACTAGGAGTTTTATCTTTTGTAGTTTTTGTATCTTGATCATCACCAGAGATGTTGGATGAGATCAATGCTTCTTTGTATGCGGATATTTCTCATTTGGTTGTATTGTTTCAGCTTTGCTTGATATATGAGAAGATTTATTGTGGTGTTCTTATCCATCTCTGTTGTTCTTGTTTATTGAAACCGGAATCAAGGGGAAAGATCTCCCTGTACATACATGGGCATGTCTACATTTTGCATCTTGCATTCTCATTTGCATTGCAGGTTGTTCTTGGTGGCCTTGTGTTCTTATCTCTTCTTGGTTTTCGTAGTTCAGGATTGAGGAATTCAGCTTCCACAGATACTCTACTCGAGGGAATCAGCAGAAGCTGATGGATCAGGTACAGGAGGAATTGCAGGAGGTTAGGGCTCGTATGGCCCAATTTATGGAACTGATGCAGACTGTCGCTAATGGATAAGAGCAGTTGAGGACTCTCGTTCAGCCATTGATAGCACGGGTTGATGAAGACGGTGTTCTGCACGGAGGGGATGGTGTTGTTCATCCTCCGGTTGGTGGGTCTATTCCTCAAGGTATTCCTACTGTTGTTGTACCTCCGGGTGGAGGAGTTACTGGTGAGAATGGTAATATTGCGAGTAATGGCAGTGTGTATGCTGTGCACGGGGTTGCTGGTCCTCATTGGGAGGATAATCAGGATGATATATTCTCTGTGAAAGATCTAGATGGTGGTTTGCCAACGGAAGTCGACCGACGTTTCAAACTGATTGAGGAATAAATGAGGTCATTGAAGAATCAGAATTCTTTAGGCTTCGATATGTCTGATCTTGGTTTGGTTCCTGGGGTCAGGATTCCCCCCAAGTTTAAGGTGCCTGATTTCGATAAGTACAAAGGGACGACTTGCCCCAACGAACACATTCGGGCCTACTTCAGGAAAATGTCTTCCTATTCCAGTGATGAGAAGTTGTTGATGCATTTCTTCCAGGATAGCCTGGCAGGAGCCTTATTGGAATGGTATATGGGGCTCGAGAGGACCCATATTCGTAGCTGGAAAGATTTGGCTGAGGCTTTTGTGCGTCATTATCAATATAATAGTGATCTGGCAACCAATTGGGTACAATTGTAGAGTCTGTCGCAGAAGAATTCTAAGAGCTTTAAAGAGTATGCCCAGAGGTGGCGAGATCTGGCTGCAAGGGTACAACCTCCTTTAGATGAAAGGGAGTTGATAGACTTGTTCATGGCTTCGTTACCGGGTGTGTATTTCGAGAAGATGATAGGCTGCATGTCCGCAGGTTTCTCTGATTTGGTGATTGCCGGTGAACGAATTGAAAGTGGGATCAAATCTGGTAAGATTTCCAATGGTGGTGGATCCTCTTCGGGACGAATGAAGAAGTCGTATTCTGCAAACCCCAAGAGAAGGGAGGGGGATACAAATGCTATTTCGCACAAAGGTAAGGGTAGAGCCCAGTCTCGTCAGCATCATCAAGTTGCTACTGTGAATATCCCGGCCGCAACCCCGCAACAAGGCAACGCTCAGCGTCCTTATCCTGCTAGGCGCCGGATGCCTGACAAACAATTCACAAATCCTCTGATACCCTATTCTCAGTTGTTACAACGGTTATTGCAGTTACAATTGGTGCAGAAGATGACCCTGGCTCCTCTCACAGGTATACCGCCTCCTGGTTACAATGCAAACGCTCATGTGATTTTCACTCTGGCGCCCCTAGCCACGATATTGACCATTGTAAAGCTTTTAAGCATAAGGTCCAGGATTTGCTCGACTCTAAAGCTATTAATTTCACCAATGAGGGACCCAATGTTACTCAGAACCCGATGGTGGCAGCGGCCAACGCCGTTACTAAAGGTGAGAAGTTGAATCTGATAACTGATGTTGAAGATTTGAAAAATCCGTTGGGATTTGTGAAAGCTTGTTTGTTGAAGAAGGGTGTATTTCCTGGTTGTCCTGCTGACTGCTCAGAATGTGAAGCGCAGCCTGAGGGTTATGATCTTTTGAAGAGGGGTATTAACAGGATGATTGACGAAGGTTGTCTGTAGTTTGACAAAGTCATGAAGGAAGACGTCATGAAAGTGGTGAGTAATGACGAAGTTACCACTATTTCTATTCCATACCGGACTATCAATATTCCAGCGCCTGCCAGGCCAGCTCCGGTGACCATTACTGTACCAGGGCCCATGCCGTACGATAGCACTAGAGCAATCCCATGGAACTATGGAGGAGAAGTGTTCTATAACGGGCAGAAACAAGAGTGGATAGAATCGCCAAGCGGAAGTTCATCGGTTGAGAACATAGTCGGTGCCGGAAGTATTACCAGAAGTGGTAAGGTTTTCTCTCCAGCAGAGGTTGTTATTGATAAGAATGACAGGGGTAAGCGTAAAACGGTGATTGAAGAGAACGCTCAACCCCAGGTTGTTGTTGATGATCTTTCAAAGGATGCGGAGGAATTTATGAGACTAATTCGGAAGAGTGACTACAAAAATGTGGATCACTTGAATCAAACTCCGTCGAAAATTTCTATCTTGTCATTATTGATGAGTTTGGAGGCGCATCGTAATGCTCTGTTGAAAGTTTTGAATGCAGCGTACGTACCCCAGGAGATTTCTGTCAATCAGTTGGAAGGGATAGTCGCTCACGTGAATGTCGGTAATGGTCTCGGCTTTACCGATTTAGATCTGACTCCTGCTGGGAGGAATCATAATCGTGCTCTGCACATATCGTTGGAGTGTAGAGGGTCTCTGATGTCACATGTTTTGGTTGATACGCGGTCTTCCCTCAATGTGCTTCCAAAGAAGGCATTGATGAAATTGGACATTCAGGGTTTGTTGTGCACTCCCATTGATCCGGTGGTTAGGGCTTTTGATAGATCGAAGAGATCAGTATTTGGAGAAACCACGCTGCCTATTTAGATAGGGCCGGAGGTCTTTGATGAAACCTTCTATATTATGGATATCCAGCCAGCATACAGTTGTTTTCTCGGCCGACCTTGGATACATGTTGTTGGGGCAGTTACCTCAACGTTGCATCAAAAGCTGAAATAGATGGTGGGAGGGAGCATAGTTATTGTGTGCGGTGAAGAGGACATTATGGTTAGCCATTTGTCATCCTTCAAATATGTAGAAGTGGATGGTGAGATCCACGAAACGCTCTACCAGGCATTTGAAATGGTTCGGATTCAGGGGAAGTCTCCTGTAGCAACCAAGGGTCCAGAGGTTTCAATTTTGCCGCTCAAGGAAGCCCGTGCTATCGTAGAATCCGGCTCGTCTCAAAAGTGGGGTCAAGTTCTCGATGTTCCTGTCAAGCAAGACAAGTTCGTCCTGGGATACAAACCCTCTGGTTCTTCTCAGATTCCAAGATACAGGGAACCAGTTCAGTTCACCAGCAGTGGTGTGATTTTTGATCGTATCAATGTTGTTGAAGACGATGAAGGTGACAGTGACTGCGACATGGATGCATGGATTCGTCCATATACTCCTGGCCAGAAGTTGTGCAACTGGACTACTGAAGAATTTATTCATGTTACTGCTGCAGAGTAATGTTCATTTGTTTTGATTATGTTCAGTCATGCTTTCTACCCAAGACGTAGTGACCCATTTGTGGGGCCTTCTTGTTATTTACAGTTTATCATTAATAAAAGACGTTTCGCATTCAAAATATTGTGATCCCTGTTTTTCTTGTTTTGTTTTGCATTTACAGTTAACAGAAAATGGCAATGTGTTTTGTTTGTTGCATCGCATAATAAACATAACATCCTCATGCAGGTCTTTTCTATCAGATGCCATCGCTTCAGGTTCAGCTATGACTTTGTATGACTTTGATAATCCCATTTATCAAGCTGAAGATGAGACTGACAAAGACTGTGAACTGCCCGAAGAGTTAGCCAGGCTTCTCAAGCAGGAGGAAAGGGTTATTGTACCTCATTAGGAGGATATTGAGATTATTAATCTGGGTACCGAGGATGATAAGAAAGATGTTAAAGTGGGGGCTGCATTGGAAGACGGTGTCAAGAGAAGATTGGTTGAAATGTTCCGTGAGTATAAAGATATCTTCGCTTGGTCTTACCAAGACATGCCTGGGCTGGATACAGATATTGTGGTACATCGGTTACCTCTCATAGAAGATTGCTCGCCAGTTAAGCAGAAGTTGAGACGGACAAGACCTGACATGGCAGTCAAGATCAAAGAAGAAGTTCAAAAGAAGTTGAATGTTGGGTTTCTTGTTGTCACGAATTACCCTCCGTGGGTCGCTAATATTGTTCCTGTACCTAAGAAGGATGGAAAGGTCAGGATGTGCGTTGATTATCGAGATCTGAATAAAGCAAGCCCAAAAGACGATTTCCCGCTCCCTCATATCGATGTGTTGGTTGATAACACCGCGCAGTATTCTGTGTTTTCGTTCATGGATGGCTTCTCTGTGTATAACCAAATCAAGATGGCCCCAGAGGACATGGAGAAAACTACTTTCATCACACCGTGAGGAACTTTTTGCTATAAAGTGATGCCCTTTGGATTGAAAATGCAGGGGCAACTTATCAGTGGGCGATGGTCACTTTGTTTCATGACATGATTCATCACGAGGTGGAAGTCTATGTTGATGACATGATAGCAAAGTCACATACGAAGGAGGGACATCTGGTCGATCTTCTGAAATTGTTTGAAAGGCTGAGGAAGTTAAAGCTGAGGCTGAATCCTAACAAGTGAACCTTAGGGGTGAGATCTGGAAAGTTACTGGGTTTCATTGTCAGTGAAAAGGTTATCGAGGTAGATCCTGCCAAAATAAGAGCTATACAAGAAATGCCTGAGCCGAGAACAGAAAAAGAGGTTCGTGGTTTTCTGGGGAGATTAAACTACATTGCAAGGTTTATATCTCATCTCACAGTCACTTGTGAACCAATTTTCAAATTTCTAAGAAAAGATCAAACGGACAGGTGGAATGAAAATTTCCAGAAGGCTTTTGAAAGAATAAAAGAGTATCTACAGGAACCTCCAATACTCATGCCTCCAGTTGCAGGGAGACCACGGATCATGCATCTCACGGTTCTTGAGAATTCAATGGGATGTGTGATCGGCCAACAGGACAAGTCAGGTAGAAAAGAGCACGCCATCTACTACCTGAGTAAGAAATTCACCGATTGTGAGTCGAGGTACTCGATGCTGGAAAAAACATGTTGTGCACTCACTTGGGCCGCAAATCGTTTGAGACAGTACATGTTAAACCACAAAACCCTATTGATTTCGAAGATGGATCCAATCAAATATGTCTTTGAAAAACAAGCACTCTCCGGAAGGATTGCCCGTTGGCAAATGGTGTTAACAGAGTATGATATTCAGTATGTTTCCCAAAAAGCCATTAAGGGAAGTGTCTTGTCAGAATATCTCGCGGAACAGCCAATTGAGGATTATCAGCCGGTGAAGTTTGATTTCTCAGATGAAGATGTCATGTTTCTGAGAATGAAAGACTGTGATGAGCCTTTACCTGGCGAGGGACCTGAGAGAGGATCTCAGTGGAGAATGGTTTTCGACGGAGCAGTCAATTCTTATGGTAATGGAATCGGTGCGATCATTACTACTCCCCAAGGTTCTCATATACCGTTCACCACCCGATTGACATTCGCTTGCACCAATAATGAAGCCAAGTATGAAGCTTGCATTATGGGTTTGGAAGAGGTCGTTGATATGAGGATTAAGAATCTGGATGTAAAGCCTTGGTAGGCCTGCTTTTGTGTTTGCCGTTGAGAAAGCATCTGATGGAAAGCCTTGGTATTTTGATATTAAGCATTTTCTCAAGACTCAGGAGTACCCATATGGGGTATCTAGCAAGGATAAGAAAACTCTGAGGAGGTTAGCTGGTAATTTTTATCTGAACAAGGACGATGTGCTCTACAGGAGAAATTTCGACATGGTCTTGCTGCATTGTGTTGATGAACTTGAAGCAAACCTATTGATGGAGGAAGTCCACGAGGATTCTTTTGGTACTCATGCCGGTGGACATGCAATGGCTAGAAAATTGTTGAGATCTGGGTATTATTGGATGACTATGGAATCCGATTGTTTCAAATATGCCAGGAAATGGCATAAATGCCATATTTATGCGGATAAGGTGCATGTGCCACCAGCTCCCCTGAATGTGTTGACATCTCCTTGGCCTTTTGCCATGTGGGGTATCGACGTGATTGGAAAGATTGAGCCGACTGCTTCTAATGGATATCGCTTCATTCTAGTCGTGATTGACTACTTTACGAAGTGGGTAGAAGCAACATCCTTCGCTAATGTCACGAGGCAGGTGGTCACCCGATTCATAAAGAAGGACATCATTTGTCATTATGGTATTCTGGAGAGAATCATTACTAATAATGGTTCAAATTTGAATAACAAAATGATGAAGGAACTGTGTCAGAGTTTCAAGATCGAACATCACAATTCTTCTCCATATCGTCCGAAGATGAATGGTGCTGTTGAGGCAGCTAATAAGAATATCAAGAAGATTGTGCAGAAGATGGTTGTGACCTACAAAGACTGGCACGAGATGTTTCCTTTTGCTCTTCACGGTTATCGTACTTCGGTGCGTACATCAATCGGGGCAACTCCTTTCTCACTGGTGTATGGTACGGAAGCAGTCCTGCCATTAGAAGTGGAGATTCCTTCTTTAAGGGTTTTGTCAGATGTAAGGCTTGACAAAGCTGAATGGGTGTGGACCAGGTTCAATCAGCTGAGCTTGATTGATGAAAAGAGATTAGCAGCCATCGCACATGGCCGGTTGTACCATAGTAGGATGAAGAAAGCCTTTGATCAGAAAGTGCGTCCTCGGTGCTTCCAGACAGGTGATTTGGTGTTGAAAAGGATCCTTCCTCCTCAGACAGATTACAGGGGAAAATGGACTCCTAATTATGAAGGTCCGTATGTGGTAAGAAAGGTTTTCTCAGGCGGAGCCTTATTACTATCTACTATGGATGGTGAAGATTTTTCGTCCCCTTTGAACGCGGACGTCGTTAAAAAATACTTTGCTTGAAAGAGACCTGCTGGACACAAAAAGAAAGTCCAAGAAAAAAAGGAGCATCCCGGTGAACCATAAAAAGAAAAGGTTCGGGCAAAAATTAGGGACAAAAATAAAAAGATGTAAACTCGCAAAGTTGAAAACCTGAAAAGGCAACTTTGGCAAAAATGGGTATCCCGGTTGATTGAAAACCTGAAAGGGTGATCCAGGAAAATGTTAGGGATTTAAAAAGCAAATGATCATGGTCCGCGTCTGATCTGTGAGCTTGTGAGCAGTTATCCCGAAGGAAGGAATCAGTCCAGTCAGTCTTGTCAGAAGGCGAAGTAAGGGGGACATCCAAGACATACAGGTCATAGCTGAATCGATACATGGTGGTTGTCTGTTTCCATATTTCCGACACTTATATTGTATTTGTTTCTTGTTTTTGAGCAATTACCTATTTTCAGGAATTGCATCTGAATTGTAATTTGCCTATTTACAGGCCTTTCATCAATAAAGTATTCACTTCAGTCAAAGAGCTTTCTTTTTCTTGTCCATTTTACTGCTTTGTTTGCAAAATGACTGTTATTTTGGTAAACATTGCAGGTGAAATTAAGAGGCTGTACAGAGCATAACGAAAGCGCTGACTTTGCTTGATCGGTAGGTATCATGAATGGCAACTGAGGTAACCATTTCGCATGTAGAGCATTTCTGTTGTTTTTCTTTGTTGCAGGTCAACAGGGTTATCACAATCCGGTGAGTTTCCCTTATCCTCAGTAGTTCATGTCGCAACAAGTAGCAGTTGTTGTCAGCCGAGTATTCTCGACGAATTAAGTGTGATATTTCCGGCAGAATGGGCTTGTTTCTCCTAGCAGAGATTTCGCTTCCTCGGTGAAGTGGTCAGCTTATCCCTGGAAGAGCTGCGTCATCTCCGGCAGATTCCGATTATCAGGTTTGAAATGTTAAATCCCCACAGAACAAAGCTTTGCCTTCGTGAGAAAGTAAGTCCCCGGCAGCGTGGAGCTTGTTCTCAGCGGAACATGATAGAGGTATTTCCCTCAACGGTAGGATGGTTTGTACACCAGTTTTCTTCTCCAACGGAGGCAACGTCGATGACGTCCTTTCCCCACGGAGTTGGTTTAGGATTTCTCCAGCAGAGTGCAATGCTGATTCTCTCGATAGAGCAAGTGGTAGAACAGAAGTCTGGGTTTTCCCCAGCGGATTCTAGTTTCTCGTAGAGTAGGAGCATCTGATATTCCTCAGCAAGACAAGTTGATATCTGATGTAATCCCAAGCAGAGCGGATTTTCTCCCTGAGCAGGATGAAAGTTTCAGGAATGCCGTTCAGGGCAAGTCTCTTGAGCAGGATAAAGTCAATCTCGATGGTCGATTGTTTTTTCCCCCGCAGAGATGGTTTCTGCAGCAGAAGAGGTGTGATTTAAGCATCGAATTGCTTGTGTCCCTGCAGAGTGATTCAGGTTCCCAGAAGATTTAATCCCTGGCGGTGTGGATTTCTCTTCCCGAAGGAGAGTTTTTTCTCCCCGGCGGAGTGGGTCTTTTCTCCTTAGCATTTATTTTGCTGGGTTGGTTCTTTTGCATTTACATTTGCATTAGCATCCTCCCAAATGCGTAGCATTTCCATTTCATATGGAGCATTACGCCATTTTCAAACATATGCATCTGAAGCATAAGCCAATTATGGTGTTTTGGGACCGGATATTTTTTCGGCAGAGATTTTTTAAATCAAGGGGTTTTCGTGTTATCCGCGTCAGGATGGATTTTTGAATTGGATATTTGACCGGATTCTTCCCAGCTGAGTAGTTTGGGTGAATGTTTTCGCTTTCTCTAGGTGAGTCGTTTGTGAGTGTTGCTTTCCCTGGTCCAGCTTGTGGTTCTTCCCCAACGGAGTTGTTCCGACTTTTGGTTGGTCATCGTTGTTTATTTCAACTTTTGGTTGATGACTCAGTGGCGTTTGGATGTTATTCCAACTTTTGGTGGTTTTTCTTTATTTCTCTCGGCAGAGTCGTGGATTTCAACTTTTGGCCGGTACCCTCCTGCATAATTCAGATGATTGGTTGTATTTGGTGATCCCAACTGTTGGTTGGTAATCTCAGGGCTTCCCCAAGCGGAGTTTTTATTTCAACTTTTGGTTGATAATCCTTGTTGTTCTAACTCTTGGTTAGTGGTCGTTGTTCTAACTTTTGGTTAGTGGCCTTTTATTTCAACTCTTGGTTGATAATCCGGGATGATTAACTCAAATTTTGGTTGGTAGTCTTTTATGGTGGAGTCAGCTTCGTGTAGTGTCCCCTAGCTATCCTAACTTTTGGTTTGTAGCTTTTGATTGACGAGGACTTTTCCCGGTAATCCTAACTCTTGGTTAGCAGCTTGTGTTCTAAACTTGGATCAACGGGATTTCATGGTGATTCTAACTGTTGGTTAGTACCTTTGTTTCCCAACTTTTGGTTGGATGTTTCCCCCTGCGGTTGTCCCAACTCTTGGTTGGTATTCCCCTATTTCCCCAGTAGGTTTTATTTGGGACGTCTATTGTTGTTCCAACTTTTGGTTGGTAGTCTTCCTTTTTCCCCTGAAGAGTCGTTATCTCAACTCTTGGTTGATAAGAAGATTTGGTGTTTTCAACTTTTGGTTGATAGTCTTCCCTTTATTCCTCAGCAGAGTCGTTATCTCAACTTTTGGTTGATGGGGAGATTTGGCATTTTCCAACTTTTGGTTTGTGGTTATGGTTTCTCCGGTATGGTCAGTTGTGGATGTCGATTTGTTTTCATACTTTTGGTTGGTAGCCTTGGATTCCCCAGTGAGGTTGTCGTATCCGGTATGGTCGATTTGTTAATGTTATTCTGACTTTTGGTTAGTAACCTTTGTTCTGTGGTTGTTGATTCCGACTTTTGGTCAGTATGCCTCCTCAGCAGAGTCGGGGATTCTGACTTTTGGTTGGTAGGGGTGGTGTTATCCCCAGAGAATGATTCTTATCTCATCTTTTGGATGATGCAGTTAGATTGTTGGCCCGCGATGGATGTTGACTCCCTAGCGAGGTCGTCTCGTCATGAAAGTTCTGGTTGGTGTTGTGGTAATCCCGACTTTTGGTTGGTGGTGTCTGGGTTCTTATCCCATCTCTTGGATGGAATTCTTTGATTACAGTCTTTTGATGGATGCTTGTTCTGCTCGGAGTCGTCTGATTAGTCCACTTTTTCCCCAGTGGAGAGGCCATAAAGTTGTTTGGTTACTCTTTTGTTCCTCAACAGGTTTTGTTCCAACTCTTGGTTGGTATTCCGAGTTCGCTATCCCGACTCATGGTTGGTATTTTGTGGGAGAAGTTTGTCCCGACTCTTGGTTGGTATCTTTGGTTGTTTCCCAACTCTTGGTTGGTATCCGTTGGTCCTTATTTCAACTTTTGGTTGGTATCCTCCGGGCGTTTTCCTGACTTTTGGTTGGTATCTTTTGGATGGAGTTAAGAGTATATTGGAGTGTTATCCCCAACGCGTCGTTTTCCGACTCTTGGTTGGTAGTCGCTGTTTTGCATTCCCGCAGGGTGCAAATTTCCAGGTTCTTTTGTATTCAATCACCTTGTACTTTGAATGTTGGAAAGCGGATGATTTTCTTCCCTTCAGGTCCAAGTTGTTTGAATAGGGGCAGTTGTGGCACCCCAAAATTTTCCTTCTTGTTTTATACTTGGCTTATGTTTCATTTTTGTATTTAGCATTTTGCATTGCATAACATTCGGTCTCGAGGCATGGGATCAAGGCGTTCCTGTGGCTCAGGTGCATTTCGGAGCAAGAGATTGAATAGCGAACAAAGAGCATCAGAGCTTCGGCATTTATTTTGCCCAACAATCGAGCGATCGATTTTATTCTGTTTTGCAGGTTAATTCCAAATCAAAAACCAGCATTCAGGCTCATAACAAGCATTTTCCCAGTGACAATGGTCAAAAATGAGGTTCAGCAGCTAAACAGAGCTCCAAACAGCAGGAAACTGACAAATGGACAGATTTCCCTCCAAAAGGCGCCAAAATTCAAATTTTGGAGGTGTTAATCGGTTAACCTATATGGTTAATCGATTAACCAAGGAAAAATTAGGGCAAATTGGGATTTTTGAAGGTGTTAACCGATTAACCTATATGGTTAATCGATTAACCAATGCAGATTTTGCCTCTGCACGTGAATTTTCAATCCAAACCACTTTGGGGTCCAATTTTTGTCATGTGCAAGCTTGATTTTCACTTGGGAAGGATCTAGGACCTATTTGAAATTTGGTTAAATTTCATCTCCCTCAAAAATCCCAAACCTCATTCCATACCATAATTTCCAAACCAACTTCCAACCCTTGCTTTGGATCCCATACCAAGAGAGTATTTAAATGATTTTACTCCAAAGCAAGCCATTCTAACCTTCATAATTTCCATTTCAAATTCAGAGTTGATCAATTCTCTCTCAATTTCCTCCATAGCCAAAACCTTCACTCAAAGCTCATTTTTCTTGGAACTATTGATTCTTCATTTGAATCAATAGATTCTTGAGCATAATCCTCCATTTACTATTATCATTTGATCAATTCTTATCGTCAATTTTTGTGCAAGTTCAGATCTGGATTTTGAGGTGATTGTAGAAGTGATTATTTGGAGTAATTTGGCTTAATTGTGAAGGATCTTCATTCATACATCATCAATTAGCTTGGATCTTGAAGTTTTCCGGACTTCTTTGCTTAGATCTACACAATTATAGTTGAATCAACAATTACCGAATCAATTCTCTAATTCGTAGGTTGGATTTCTGATCCGATTTAATCTTCGAACTTATTTGCACATTTACCATGTTAATCTTCATATTCGATTGAATTATGATTGATTTGAGTGGTTTGATCCTTGATCTGGTTGTGTTGATCTGTTTAAATGTTGTTTAAATCATGATTTTCTGGTTTAAGTTCGCGAATAAGTGATTATGCGAACATCTGGTTGATCAAATAAGTGCTTATTTGCTGGAAAGTTAGTCTGTTTGCTGTTTTTCTGCTTCTGGTACGGTGTTAACCGATTAACGTATATGGTTAACTGGTTAACCAACTCAAAAATTCAAATTTCTCAAAGTTTTCAGGGTGTTAATCGATTAACGCCTGGTGTTAACCGATTAACACCTAGGAAGTTACAGATTCTTAGCTGTTTTACACAGGTTAACCGATTAACATTGTGCCAGAATGCCATATTTTGCTGTTTTCTTGCATGATCGCGTACCAGTTCGATTCGAATCATCATAGATCAGTGTGATGCATTAGAATTGAATTGTTTTGGATATCTGATGTTGTTTGTGTTTGTTTAATCATGATGTTTCTGCCATGTATGACCATTCTTTCAATTATTTGCAAGTTTGTATGTGGTTCAAGTCGAGTTTTCGTTTGCATGTTCGTATGCTTCCATCTCTTGTTTTCTCCACATGTTTGCATCATTCTTGCATCGCTGTTGAGGTCGAGACGCGCTTGTGGCAGCTGCTTCCCCACACACTTTTCCTCCCTCCCACCATTCTAATTGTGCATTTTTCATGTTTTCATTTATCTACTTGTGATTGATCCTTCCTTTGTGCTTCTTGTGCTTTCTTGCCATGATCCCCATAGGATTCCTAGTCCCTCCGTTTAGGATGGGAGTAGGAGAGACATTAGGTGTTCAATCCAAGTATGCTAACATTAGGGTAGATGTTTCCCCTTTTCATCCAAACTTTAGGAGTACTTTGCATGACAACGCTAGGGCCGAGTTTCCCTTAGACCTTTCGTGCGTCTCTCTTCTCATCTCAAAATCATGCTAACTCATTTAATAAATGCGATAAACATTGCGCGCTATGAGCCTTAAGCTACATGGGGAATGATGAGTGAGGGGTCTCCTCTCGCTTATCTAGAATGTTTAGTATCCGTCCCGTTTGGGGGCGATATACGACGCATCCGCCTCCGTGTCATAGTCTTTAGTGCAAAGTGAGTCACAAACCGAATTAATTCACTTCACTAAAAAATACAAAACAAATTCAAACCTTTTTTCCTTCGGGAGTAATCGGAACTTCTTTTTTTCAGAGAAAGAGTTCGTTAAGCTTTGATTCTACTGCAAACAGGCTTCGTCCCTAACTACTGGAATCATTGTTTAACCCTACTCGATTAAAACACTTAATCAACCTGTGCTTTCGTGTGTGCCCGAACTACGTTTGCTCTGATCTTTCATACCAGATGAAAGTACGTAGGCACAAGACGCGACGTCTTGGCGAGCAACCTTCCCCCCTTTCTCCCGTAGTTAGCTGAACTACGTTGACTTTGATCTTTCATACCAGATGAAAGTACGTAGGCACAGAGACGCGATGCTCTGCCGAGTCTCTCTTTCTTTTCTTTTTGTCCCGCAAGCCTGTATCGTAGATAATTTAAACACACCCTTAGATAGACAACAAGCGTGGATCCCGTCGAGTACGACGGACGTGAGGGGTGTTAATACCTTCCCCTTGCGTAACCGACTCCCAAACCCAGGACTTGGTTGCGATGACCTCGTCTTTCCCTTTTCCGTCAGGTTTTTCCGATCGTTTCCTTTCCCTCTCTTTGGGATAAATAACAAAAGGTGGAGACTCTTCTATTTTTGCCAGGTGTTTTTCGCAGTGTTGCGACAGTATTATGCATGTTGTTTTCCAACGGACATTTGTATGTATCATGTAGTATTAGGATGCATCTATTTTTCTTATAAATACTTATAAACCAATATTTCAAAATCACTACTTCTAAATACATTCTTGAAAAAAACTAACATTCTAAATCAATACTTCTAAATGGCAATGTTGTGGATGGGAGAAAATCATTAGGGAACACCGACCAATGTTGCCGCATTTGTAAGTTTTTTTTATTCACACTTGTGTTTTTTTCTATATCAAGTTTGTATTTAACATTCTTCATCAAGTTTGTATTTATTTTTTCTATATTTGAAACAGTCCGACAGCGAGAGATTTAGACTACATTCTCATGCTACTGATGCACCAAGTGACGCAAGCAAACCGTATTTGGAACGATCAGGTTTCACAAAAGTTGCAGAAATCTCCTCAATCAAAGTTGATTCAAAGCTTGTACTCGCTATGTTGGAGAGGTGGAGACTAGAAACACATACTTTCCATCTGCCAACAGGTGAATGTACCATCACTTTGGAGGATGTAAGTATGTTATTAGGTCTTCGTGTCAATGGCAAGGATGTGAATGGTCCTACTCAGGTAGGCGGTGATGTATATATGGAACATTTAGGTATCGAACCTACAACATCCGATAAACATAAAGCATGTGTTAAAATTGTTTGGCTACAAACTACATTAGCACAATTACGACAAAATGCAACACCATCCAATGAGGATAACATTCTCCATGCAAAAATATATATTTTACTACTCATAGCTAAAGTATTAATGCCAGACAAGAGCCATAACTATTTACATTCTTCTTGGATACCCCTAGTAAGAGATTTAGATAAATGTAATAGATATAGTTGGGGTTCTGCTTGTTTGGCTACATTATATAGGCATATGTGTAAAGTATGTATGGTAGGGGTCAAAAGTATTGGCGGGTGCATTCTACTTCTAAGTGTTTAGAAATATTGGCATATACCACTAATAGCTCCAGATACTCCCATCGATTCACACCATCCTTATGCAACAAGGTAAAAATTATTTACATTTTCTTTTTCGTTTATTTTCTTTTTTTTACATCCCTATATTATATTTCTTTCTTTTAACATTGCAAGATTTGTTCGAAGAGGCATGGCTTACCAAAATAATCCTCAGCACTACGTCCGAGGATTTAGATTTGCACTAGACAGATTGAGGGCTAATGATGTAAGTTTGTTCACGCTACATTCTCTAAATATGTGCCACCATCTGTATTTAGACTCTAACTATTATATTTTCTGTAACAGTTTATATGGAGGCCCTACCCAAGCTACCTAGAATGCGCCCTTGAAGATAGCCATATTTGGAGCGCTACAACTTCAATTATCAGTTTTCATATCGTTGAAATGCATCAGGCTGATAGGGTAAAATTGGAGTTTGGATTTCAACAACATATCCATCCTCAGCCTAGATATCTACGTGAACAACATGAGACTGAAATTCCCAATACATGGGGAGATCATTGCCGCAATATAAATGAAGAAGAGAATAACGAGTGGAGAAACAAAACAAAAATGGACCCTACGAGGTAACATGGTTAGCGGTAACTATGTTCATAGTATTGCATATATGAAATGGTTTTTATCCATTCTATTTATGCATGCATCTCAAGATTAGTTCCTAGAAGACCCCCGTCAGTATACATCTTCTTCATCGCAACAAAAATCCTCTTCGTCCATGCCTCAAGAAATGCCTCAGGTGAACCCTTCACAATTTCAAACCCAGACATCTTCATTCACCCAGCCCCCATACCAACAGCCCTAACCCACACAACCCCAACCAACATATCAACGCACTCATACCACATTCTTTGCCACCTCCTCTCAACAACCAACACCATACACCCATACCCCACAACCAAACTTCTTCTACCACCAACAATACTAGGAACAAACCACATTTCGACCTTCTTTTCAATTCACTCCAATTCCTCAACCTAATTTTGATTTCTCTTACCCCCAACCACAACACCAAACATTTAACCCTTCAATGTATGAACCGACTTCAACCGGCCACACTGACGATGTTTATT
Organism: Lathyrus sativus; assembly: GCA_963859935.3. Classification (NCBI taxonomy): domain Eukaryota; kingdom Viridiplantae; phylum Streptophyta; class Magnoliopsida; order Fabales; family Fabaceae; genus Lathyrus; species Lathyrus sativus. The sequence continues at coordinate 281,330,529 of OZ012741.1, forward strand.
ACCCTCCCATCCAACAAAGTCCTTCAACCACCTTCACCCAACCACCCCAGCCAGCCCCTAACTTTACCCTAACTAATGATCAACTCTTGGAATGGCCAGGTTTTTCTGTTACTGATGTGGACATGCTCGATACATCACATCAACCTGAAAATAAAGAGTTGACTTCCTACTCTACCCCATCACCTCCAAGACGGCAACCCGAAGAGTTAGGCAGTGGGAAACGCGTGAAAAAGAGTAAAATGTGTGGAACTGACGGTCATTTGCATAAATAAAAATGATGTATTTTTTTCACTCATAAGTATTAATAAAATTTCCTTTATTTATGATTTTATTTATTATTTTATATAATTTAATTAATTAAATATTTAATTACATAATGTGAAAAATATTTAATAATATTAAAAAATTATTTAAGTTAATTAAATTATTTATTGAATAATATTTTAAATCATATAACACATTTTAATATATAAAAAAACAATTTAAAACATAAATTAATAATATATATTATATATTTATTTTTAAAATTAAAAAAACAAAAAAAATAATACGTAGCATATGGTCGGCCTTTGGATGGTCGAACCCCAACTACAATTTTGGGCCTTCAATGGGTCGCCCATTGAATGGATGAGCCCATAGTAAAAATGTGGCACTTTTGCAATTTTTTTCCAGACTGGGGCATTATGGTATTTTTCATTTCAAAATGTGGCAGCTGTGTAAAAAACTCGCATTTAGGCAACCATTGCTAAATGTCTTTAGGAACCAAAAATTTCCTAAAACGACATTTAGCAATGGTGTGGCCTTTCTTGCAACAATACAAGCAAGAAAAGTTAATTTTTGAATTACTTTTGCTATCATGATCTCTTACAACATATGTGTATTTTTTTATATGGGTTAACCATACTCTTTCTAAAATTAGCTTTATCAATGGCAAAAGTAATTTTGGGCTCTAAAGCCTTGTTAAGTTTGGCATTTAGGTTTCTAACTTCATTTTGCCAAATGTAACAAGTATCACACCTAAAGTTAACAACTCTTTTTCTTAGATCCTCACAACCTACTTTTGTACTTTCCACTATGGAAGCTTTCAATGCCTCTAGTTTCTTTTCGGAATCATGAATCTTTTGCTCTAGGTGAGCAAAGATTTGGTTATTTAAGGCAAGCCTTTTAAAGGCTTCTTTTGCTTCACAATGCAAAGTATTAAAAGCAGTTTGTAATTCAAAATGAGACATTTTAGAGGAATTTTCATACTTGGCATGTCGTACCTTTTTCTTTTTGTTCTTTTGATGGGCGGAAAGACAAAGATTGACGGATTCATCTTCATCACTTGAGCTTTCATCCTCGGAGGACTCGCTATCGCTTTCCCAAGCTATATACGCTCTCCTTGGCTTAGATTGATTCTTATGTGATCTACTTGTTTCCTTTTCTTTGCCCTTTTTGTTCAAGGGACAATCTGGTTTGTAGTGTCCATTCTTTCCGCAAGTATAACATGACCCTTTTGTATTATTTCCTTTAGTGTCATCATTTCTAGAGTACCTTGATTGTTTCCGGAAGTTGACAAGATTTTCTCAGAGTGTTGGATACCATTCTTTTTGACATAGTGGTTGTAACGCTTTACAAACATCCCCATACCCTGACTCTTGTTATCATCTTTGCCATCACTCAAAGTGTAATCACTATGCTCTTTAGTTTGGGACATTGAGGAAGAAGACTTGAGAGCAATAGACTTCTTTTCAATGTTTTTCATTTTCTCCTTCTTTTCCTTCTTTTCATAATGCTTTAGGCTTAGAAGCACTTGCTCGTGCTCTTGCAGCTTTCCAAACAATGTTGTGAGATCCAAAATTGTGAGATTGTTGGCTTCTTTGATGGCGGTTACCTTAGGTTACCATTCCCTGTTAAGACATCTCAAAATTTTGTTAGTAGCAACATCATTGGAAATTGGCCTACCTAGTGAGTATAATCAATTGATGAGATGAGTGAATATCTCTTGCATGTCCGCAATGGTTTCCCCTTGCTCCATGTGAAAGAGATCGAAATCTTGCGTTAACATATTGATTCTCGCTAGCTTGACATCATTGGTTCCCTCATGGGAAACTTGCAATGAGTCCCACATAGCTTTTGCCGTTAAACAATGAGAAACCCTATGATATTCATCAACTTATAATGAGGAGATCAAAATATTTTTGGCTTTCCAATCATAATTATATTTCTTCTCGTCATCATCAGTCCATTGTGCTTCAGGCTTAGGCACAATCATGTTATTCTCATCGATCATAGTTATTTCAATTAGACCGTTAAGAATAACATTTCACACCTTCCTATCAATGGAATTAATGTGCACCCGCATACAGTTTTTCCAGTAACTATAATTTTCTTCATTAAAAATAGGAGCTCTATTACAGGCCCCTTTAGGTTCGTTAGCCATTTTCTACTAAGTTATACTTGAAGCACGGAGTGAACCGATGCTCCTGATACCACTTGTTAGACGATGGCACGGATCTAGAAGGGGGATTGAATAGATCCCTTAAAAATGGTTTTAAAAATTTGTTTAATTTGCGGAAGCGGCCGTGGAAAAATACCGTCTATAACGAACGGTTACTAGAAAACCGGATATGCGTTTTAGCCGATGGAATCGGATAACGAGTAATGAGAATCACTACGTTAGTCACACTATCAAATTTATTTAGCTCACAATATGGTATGACTAGTTCCAATGCCTTAAAATATTACAACAATAAATGAACAGCACACAAGGCTTTTCGTTCAGCAATTTATCAAACACTTGGAGTGCAGAGCACTACAAGTGAGTTCCGCTTTGAGTAATTTGATCTAGTTTCCTTGTACAATCAACGATTGTACTAGAGTCAAAGTCAGTTTAACACTTACTCAAAACAGTCCTAAATTTGATATAATTGCTTATACTAAAACCACACAAATATTAAGCAATGTAAAAACGAAAGGTAAAAGGAACAAGGATTTGTTGAGGGAGTTCCCCCGTCGTCCTCGCTTCAGGGTACGTCTCCCCTCAATTCTAACAATAGAATTGAGCTCTTATAATAGAAATTTAACCTGTTGTAGAATCATATATACAAGAATGAAATAGCAATCAAACAAAGAACACCCTTGTTGTTATAGATGCTATCTCCTCTTGCCCCTTGATTCGAGTCGAATCAAGTCCTTCGATAGCTTGTGAATGAACCTTCGATTACAGCTCTATGCTTGAACAACCTTCCGTCTTTAAACCCCAGCCCGACTGATCTCAAACACTCGCATGTCAAACCCAAACTTCTTCTTCACAATTCTCCGATTACCGCTACTAGATCGACGGAACCCACCGCTCCTCGATCACCTTCACTCGGCTGAATATGTGTTGAGAAGACTCGTCCAAAAACCCCCCAAATTCGTAGAATCTTGGAGGACAAAACCGTAGAGGTTTTATTCAAGAAAAACATGTCAATTTCTCAACCCGAACCAGATTACCCAATCAACAGCTTTGAACGTTATCACCTTAGACAATCCATAATGCACAGCAAAGATTATTGTGTGTGATTGTTGTGGTATGAAAGGTAGAAGATGAAGATGATGGAACTTGAATTGACACCGCTTTCTCTTTTCTTTTTTTTCTAGTTGATTCAATTGATATGAAATGAATAGAGCAACTGAATATTTATACCAGACAAAATTGTTATAACTGATAAAACCAACTTTCAAAAATAATAGATAAATCAGGAAATATGCAGCAAACAACGTGCGGTCGACCCATGCAGAGTGCAGGGTCGACCTGAGCTAACCCGAGGCAACATATTGTGCAAAACACACAGCTATACGTCGACTAGAACAAGGCATGCGTCGATGCAAAGCCTGAATTTTTTGAAAAATGCAAATGACAACAGTATGCATCGACCGGTAGGTCGACCATACCTAACCCGAGGAAAATGCATTTCTAGGACACTTGCCATGAGTCGACCGGAGCAGAGTTTAGGTCGACTCAAAGACCTGAAACTTCAAGAAATGCCTAAATTCATATTTTTTATTCTCTTAGATGAAACCTATGATAGACCAATTGAGTTTAACTCGTATGACGCATATTTTGACAACTCTAAATGCAGTACTCGAGATATTTAGTGCAAGCAAATAAACATGAGAAATAAGGTATGCTTATGCATCATGGTGATAACGCCAAATGTCTATTCTTTCATGCGGCTAGGTTTTGACATCATCGAAACACGTATATCTAGTATCCGATGCTTTACCCTCACACACACCAGAAATAATGTCAAAGATCAAGGAAGAGATCGAGAGGCTACTCTAGAGTAAGTTCATAAGAACAACCAGGTACGTCAAATGGTTAGCTAATATTGTACCGATCATAAAGAAAAATGGTACACTTAGAGTTTCCATAAACTTTAGGGATCTGAATAATGCTACGCCTAAAGAAGAATACCCCATGCTTGTGGCAGAAATGTTGGTCGCCTCAGTCGCATGTCATGAATACTTACGTATGTTAGACGGGTACTCTGGCTATAACCAAATCTTTATATCTGAAAAAGACGTACCTAAAATGGTGTTTTGATGCCCAAGTGAGTTAGACACTTATGAATGGATAGTAATGCCATTTGGTATGAAAAAAATATAGGGTGACTTACCAAAGAGCTATGAATTCTATGTTTCGTAACTTCATCGAGACTTTTATACAAGTCTATTGAAATGTCACTTAGACGATATTCGACAGTCCTTTTAAATGATGAGGAAATATGGATTGAAAACGAATCCATTGAAATGTGCTTTCTGCGTTGGTGCAGGACACTTCTTAGAATTCGTGGTACACAAGAAAGGCATAGAGATGAATCAGAACAAGACAAAAGTGATTGTAGATGTAACACCCCATTCTAACCCAACGGATAAACAATAAAACAAGAATCAGAGTGCACGAAAAATGGATAAGTGACGATCGGGAGGGAACTGTCACGACCGTGATGGTCGTAACGATCGTGATGATCATGACGACCGTGAGGGTCGTGACGATCGTGATGAAGTGGTGACAGTCGTCATAATCACAAAAACTGGGCGTCACATTTCAACTTACGCAGAGCATACACACCTGCAACAGAATCATTTAGTACACACATAGCACAAAATTTGGATGAACAAATAACGACAAATTTCTTAACATCTCCATTACAAGACAACCTGTCAATTCACAATGGAATTTAATAACATCCAAACAGCTCAAAATAAGCCAAAGCAAGACCAGAAAAGTCTGCAACTAAATTTTCATTAAAATTCAGCAAGTACATATCTTGCATCAATTCACAAAACAACTAGTTTCAACCATAAAAACCAGCACTACCGATTCATCGGTCTATTGCGTACAACCAACATTTGGCACTACCAGAAGTAGCCAATTTATTAAAGAAAATACTTAATAAAATTCAGCAACAAGAAAATCAATTAACACAATACAATAAATCGTTCATCCCCCAAAGAGTGCTACGTATCAGAGCGACCAATGACACCTTAACGGAAAGCTACACTCTACTCCGAGTTACCTGCAAGTTACCACCAACGGAGGTAACATACAACGTAAAGGGTGAGATATCAACATTATAACATAAGGCATGATAAAAGTCATGTCAGGATTATATCACAGCATTAAAATTCTCGCAGTTCACCAAATATTATCACAACGAACTACCAGGAAATCCATCTTTCATACATGCAACAATTAGTAGGAAAATTCAGCAACTCATCCTTACTTGCAAATACAAAATGATGCGACTCAACTATGCATATGCGTGTGGTACCATTTTGGAGCAGCACTTCACAACCAATTTAATTGCCATTATAGGCCACCAATACAGGCACAACCAACGCCAATACAGGCCAACCAGGTTGATATGTTATGAGATGCATCTATTATGGACTACAACACAACCACAACAACTACGCAACAAGGCATTAAGCCTACAACCAAATTGTCCATAACCGAAACATCGCAATTTCATACTCATCATATAACCGCAATTTTTCAACATAATATAATCAAATAAGAGTATAATAACAACCTACTCTCAACAAATAGGAAATTAGCGTGTGTGGGCGCCGATTCCCAATATTATTACCTAGAACTAATGACATAGGACACTAATTCAGGCACAGACAAACATTAACCCTTAATATTTCTCAACCTACGGGAACATTAACCCTTAATATTTCTCAACCTACGGGAACATTAACCCTTAATATTTCTCAACCTACGGGAACTAACCCCATGATTCAATTCCCTTCATGAAATCGATCATACCCACAGTTATAGAATTGAACCCCACCCTTACCTTTGGATTGAGAACAACTCTAAACTCTCGGATCCGATTTGCTCTCTGGTGACTCTTCTGCAACTACCTTCGATTCTTTCCGGCGGGTAATTCTTCTATTCCTAATTCTTCCACAATCACGTTCTTTTTGCTCAATTTTGGTTTTCTGAGCAGTTTATCGCGCTTTTGCTCTTTCTCCCACCACTTCTCTAATAACCCCCTATTCCGTTATTCCATCCACTAATATTCCAAATAACAATAATAATAATAATAATAATAATAATAATAATAATAATAATAATAATAATAATAATAATAATAATAATAATAATAATAATAATAATACTAGTTATTAAGTTATCATCACTATTAATTATGTCATATTATTTTTTAACTCAATAATTATTAAATGATTCCTATACTTTAAGGACACTCACCAACGCTCTCAGACACACTCCCACATAAAGGCATCCCAACAATTCATAAATAATTTAATTTAAAGAGAACGGGCGTTACAATAGATCTCAAGCCTCCTTCGACAAAGAGTGGTAACTGTTATTATAAGTAAACTCTATCAATGGAAGATAAATATCCTACGAACCACCTTCTTCCAGAACACATGCCCTCAGCAAATCTTCTAAAGACTGAATAGTCCGTTCGGCCTGACCATCTGTTTGAGGATGGTATGCTGAACTCAACCTCAACTTGGAACCTAATGCCTCTTGCAGACCCTTCCAAAATTCAGAAGTAAACCTCGGGTCTCTATCCGACACAATACACAACGGAATACCATGCAACTTAACAACCACTCTGACATAAATCTCTGCCAACTTTGATACTGGAAAAGTGATGTTAATAGGAATAAAGTGAGCTGACATTGTAAGCCTATCAACAATCACCCAAATGGAATCACATCCTCTCAAGGTGTTCGGCAAACCCGTTACAAAATCCATCGAAATGTTGTCCCATTTCCATTCTGGAATCTCTAACGGTCGCATCAACCCAGCAGGCTTCTGGTGCTCAACTTTCGACTTCTGACAAGTCAAACATGCGTAAACGAATCGTGCCACATCACGCTTCATACCAAGCCACCAAAACAGATTCTTTAAATCACTATACATTTTCGTCGCTCCTGGATGAATACTCAACTTACTTCTGTGACTCTCTTCAAGGATCGCTTTCTTCATATCGGCACTATTAGGAATACAAATACGGCCACGAAACCTCAACACGCCTTGCGCATCCAACGGATAATCATTATTCCCCGAATGATCTACTCCAGGCATTAAATCTACCAACTTCACATTTAATATCTGAGCTTCTCTGATGTTGTCCAGGAAGTCATTATTAATCTTTAACATGCCCAACTTTACACTCTTCGGTGTTACTTCGCAAACTCAACTCAGATCTCTGAATTGCTCAATCAATTCTAACTCTTTAGCCATCAGTGCGGACATATGCAAAGTCTTGCGGCTTAAGGCATCAGCTACAACATTAGCTTTTCCCAGATGGAAATTTAAACCAAAATCATAATCCTTTAACAGTTCTAACCACCTTCGTTGTCTCATGTTCAGTTCCTTTTGATCAAACAAGTACTTCAAACTCTTATGGTCACTGAACACTTCGAATCTTGATCCATACAGGTAATGTCTCCAAATCTTCAGCATAAAAACAACAGCAGCAAGTTCTAAATCGTGTGTAGGATAATTCTTCTCATGGATTCTCAACTGTCTTGACGCATAAGCAACTACTTTGTTACTCTGCATGAGTACACCCCCAAACCAAACTTAGAAGTGTCACAGTATACAACAAACGGTTCCTTTAGGTTAGGTAAGGTCAGCACCGGAGCCGACGTCAACCTCTCCTTTAACTCTACAAAACCCGCTTCGCATTGAGCATCCCACACAAACGTTTTCCCTTTACCAGTCAACTTAGTTAAGGAAGGGCCAACCTAGAAAAACCTTCAATAAACCTTCTGTAATAGCCAGCAGGTCCTAAAAAGCTTCTAATCTCAGTTGCCAACTTCGGAGTCTCCCATTGCAACACCGCATCAACCTTAGATGGGTCTACAACAATTCCACTACCTGATATAACATGACCCAGAAAGCTAACCTCTTTCAACCAGAAGTCACACTCCGACAGTTTCGCATACAACTTCCTTTCTTTCAAAACTTGCAATACTAATCTCAGGTGCTCCACATGCTCCTCCTTCGACTTAGAATAAATTAATATATCATCAATGAATACCACCACAAATCGGTCTAAATAATCATGAAAGATACGGTTCATGTATTCCATAAAAACTCTCGGTGTATTAGTAACACCAAAAGGCATTACCGTATACTCATAGTGTCCATATCTGGTTCTGAATGCAGTCTTCTGAACATCCTCGTCCTTTACTTTATTTTGGTGATACCCCGACCTCAGATCAATTTTACTAAACCTCCACGCACCAACCAACTGATCCATCAAGTCATCAATTCTTGGGAGCGGATATTTATTCTTAATTGTCACCTTGTTCGGTTGTCGGTAATCAATACACAACCTCATATTGCCATCTTTCTTCTTTACTAATAATACCGGGGCTTCCCACGGCGACACACTTGGCCTAACGAACTTCTTCTCAAGCAAGTCTTCCAACTGTTTCTTCAACTCAACCAATTCAGATGCAGGCATCCTGTACGGCGCCATAGACACAAGTCTGGTACCAGGTACAAGGTCAATAGAAAATTCAACTTCTCGTTCTGGAGGAACTTCAGGAATTTCATCTGGAAACACTTCAGGAAAATCACGAACAACTTCTAACTCATCAATTATCGCTTGATTCTCAACGGATAATGATTCCACCAACGCAAACACCTGAGCATCTTCTAGCAATATCTGCCTCATCTGCTTTCTAGTTACTAAATGGGCTCCCTCCTCCTCAAGAGTAGAAAACCTCACCGACTTATCAAAGCAATTAATATGAACGCAGTTATACTCTAACCAATTCATATCTAAAATTACGTATATCCCACTTAGTGGCAAACAGACTAAGTCAACCAGGAAATCTCTATCAAATATTGACAGAGGACATTTCAAACATACCAGAGATGTAGTCACTGATCCCTTAGCTGGAGTCTCAACTAACATCTCCCCATTCATGTTAGATAACACAAGACCCAAACGTTCAACACAACCAGCAGCAATAAAACAATGAGAAGAACCAGTGTCAATAATAGCAAGTAAAGGAGTACTATTAATGAAACAAGTACCTTCAATGAGTTTGTCGTTGCTGGATGTCTGAGTCCTAGCTAGAGTGAACACCCTTCCGTTAGTACTTTCTTTCTTAGGCTTCTGACACTTATCACGCAGGTGTCCCTCTTCACCATAGTTGAAACAAACCATCCCCTTGTGTTTTCACTCATCAATAGCGTGTCCCAACTCACCGCAACGGTAACATCTCACTGGTCCAGAGTTACACACATTACACTTATGACCAGGTTTCCCACATTTATAGCAAACAATACTAGCAGGAGCATCTCCCCTACTAGTTTTCTTGTCATCGGTTGCTCTCTGTTTCCCTTTGAAAACTGGAGGATCATAAGGCTTACCACGAGTCTGATGTAACTTGCCTCTCCTCTCACTCAACAGCTTGTAATGAGCATTGCTATCTTCTTCATAGATTATACAGCTTTCAACCAACGCATCAAAAACACGGATCTTCTGATGCCCGATTGTTTTCGTGATTTCAGACTTCAATCAGTTCTCAAACTTGATACATTTAGAGAACTCAACGGTCTCTGCGTTGTAATGCGGATAAAACTTAGCCAGCTCCTTGAACTTTGCAGCATACTCCGTAACAGATCTGTCTCCCTGTTTCAGTTCAAGAAACTCAATCTCTTTCTTACCACGAACATCTTCCGGGTAATACTTCTTCAGAAATTCCCTACGGAATACAGTCCAAGTGATCTCCACACCTGCAGCTTCCAATACCGGACGAGTCTCTAGCCACCAGTCGTCAGCTTCAACTACTAGCATATGAGTCCCATAACGAACCTTCTGGGCCGGAGTACAATCCATCACATGAAAGATTCGCTCCATTTCCTTCAACCAATCCAGTGCACCATCAGGATCATGCCTACCCTTGAAGGTAGGTGGATTTTCCCGCTGAAACATTGCTAAGCTGCGAAACCCAGCATCTCTAGCAGGATTCGGCTGATTTTCCATAGCATTAGCTAAAGCTTGCAGAGCAGCAGCAATTGCAGCATCATTCCTTCCATCCATTTCACCTAAACTGCAACAACCAATAGTCAGACCTTACAGACAACGATAATCTATTGCTAGACACGATGACTGACTCGATAACTCGGTCGATAGGAATGACCTGCTCTGATACCACTAATGTAACACCTCATTCTAACCCAACGGATAAACAATAAAACAACAATCAGAGTGCACCAAAAATGGATAAGTGACGATCGAGAGGGAACTGTCACGACCGTGATGGTCGTGATGATCGTGATGATCAAAACGACCGTGAGTGTCGTGACGATCGTGATGAAGTGGTGACGGTCGTCACACTCACAAAAACTGGGCGTCACATTTCAACTTATGCAGAACACACACACCTGCAATAGAATCATTTAGTACATACATAGCATTTAATACAGAATTTGGATGAACAAATAACGACAACTTGCTTAACATCTCCATTACAAGACAACCTGTTAATTCACAGTGGAATTTAATAACATCCAAACAGCTCAAAATAAGCCAAAGCAAGACCAGAAAATTCTGCAACTAAATTTTCATTAAAATTCAGCAAGTACATATCTTGCATCAATTCACAAAACAACTAGTTTCAACCATAAAAATCAGCACTACCGATTCATCGGTCTATTGCGTACAACCAACATTTGGCACTATCAGAAGTAGCCAATTTATTAAAGAAAATACTTAATAAAATTCAGCAACAAGTAAATCAATTAATGCAATACAATAAATCGTTCATCCCCCAAAGAGTGCTACATATCAGAGCGACCAACAACACCTTAACGGAAAGCTACACTCTACTCCGAGTTACCTGCAAGTTACCACCAACGGAGGTAACATACAACTTAAAGGGTGAGATATCAACATTATAACATAAGGCATGATAAAAGTCATGTCAGGATTATATCACAACATTAAAATTCTCGCAGTTCACCAAATATTATCACAACGAACTACCAGGAAATCCATCTTTCATACATGCAACAATTAGCAGGAAAATTCAGCAACTCATCCTTACATGCAAATACAAAATGATGTGACTCAACTATGCAACTCAACTATGCATATGCGTGTGGTACCATTTTGGAGCAGCACTCCACAACCAATTTAATTGCCATTATAAGCCGCCAATACAGGCACAACCAACGCCAATACAGGCCAACCAGGTTGATATGTTATGAGATGCATCTATTATGGACTACAACACAACCACAAGAACTACGCAATAAGGCATTAAGCCTACAACCAAATTGTCCATAACCGAAACATCGCAATTTCATACTCATCATATAACCACAATTTTTCAACATAATATAATCAAATAAGAATATAATAACAACCTTCTCTCAACAAATGGGAAATTAGCGCGTGTCGGCGCCGATTCCCAATATTATTACCTAGAACTAATGACATAGGACACTAATTCAGGTACAGACAAACATTAACCCTTAATATTTCTCAACCTACGGGAACATTAAACCTTAATATTTCTCAACCTATGGGAATATTAACCCTTAATATTTCTCAACCTACGGGAACATTAACCCTTAATATTTCTCAATCTACGGGAACATTAACCCTTAATATTTCTCAACCTTCGGGAACATTAACCCTTAATATTTCTCAACCTACGGGAACTAACCCCATAATTCAATTCCCTTCATGAAATCGATCGTACCCACAGTTATAGAATTGAACCCCACCCTTACCTTTGGATTGAGGACAACTCTAAACTCCCGGTTCCGATTTGCTCTCCGGTGACTCTTCTGCAACTACCTTCGATTCTTTCCGGCGGGTAATTCTTCTGTTCCTAATTCTTCCACAATCACGTTCCTTTTTCCTCAATTTTGATTTTCTGAGCAGTTTATCGCGCTTTTGCTCTTTCTCCCACCACTTCTCTAATAACCCCCTATTCCGCTATTCCATCCACTAATATTCCAAATAACAACAATAATAATAATAATAATAATAATAATAATAATAATAATAATAATAATAATAATAATAATAATAATAATAATAATAATAATAATAATGATACTAGTTATTAAGTTATCATCACTATTAATTATGTCATATTATTTTTTAACTCAATAATTATTAAATGATTCCTATACTTTAAGGACACTCACCAACGCTCTCAGACACACTCCCACATAAAGGCATCCCAACAATTCATAAATAATTTAATTTAAAGAGAACGGGCGTTACAATAGATCTCAAGCCTCCTTCGACAAAGAAGCAGCTCGAATCTTTGTTGGAAAAGATAAATTTCTTGAGAAGATTCATCTCCAACCTAAGTGGCAAAATCCAGTTATTCTTGCCACTACTTCAACTTAAGAAAGATAGCGACTTTATTTGGGAAAGTGAACAACATGAGGCTTTTGACAACAAGCTATATTTAGCTAAGCCTTTGGTACTATTACCTCCAACTAGAAATAGGAGCATGAAAATGTACATAGCCACGACAAATTTGACTATAGGCAGTATGTTAGTTCAAGAGGATGATAATGGCACCGAAAGAGCCATATATTACCTCAGTTGAATCTTGATAGACACAAAAATTAGATATAACTCGATTGAAAAATTATGTTTGTGCCTGTACTTTTCATGTACAAAATTGAAGCACTATATTAAAGCAGTGAAAGTTTATGTTTATTCTCATTTCAACGTCATTAAACATATGCTATCAAAACCTATTTTTCATAATCAAATAGGAAAGTGGGATTTAGTGCTCATTGAGTATTCATTGAATTATTATCCCTTGAAAGAAGTAAAAAGACAAATTGTAGCAGACTTCATTGTTGACCAGTCAGTAGTCGAGATAATGGAGGCATATGTAGAAACTAGACCTTGGAGGCTATACTTCGACGGTTCCAAGCATAAGGATGGTGCTGGAGTGGGTAGCTTTATCATTTCTCCGAATAACATACCAACAAAGTTTAGGTATAAGATTAAGGGGTCATGTCTCAATAACGGTGTTGAATATAAATCCTTGATAACGGGCCCCCAGATTTTGTTTGATTTGGGGGAAAGAGATGTCAAAATAAAGGGAGATTCGGAACTGGTGATTCGACAATTGAAGAAAGAGTATAAATACATCAAAGAGAACTTGATGTTATACTTTGTCATAGCTAACCTTTTGTTGAAACGTTTTGACCATGTTTTAATCAATCACATCCCTTGACTGGGAAATCAGGAGGCTAATGATTTTGCTCAGATATCCTCAGGATACAAATTTTCAAAGGAAAGGTTAGAAGATCTAGTTGAGATTAAAGAAAAATTAGTCTCAGAGGAGAGCTATCAAGATGTACCGTCAACGTCAAAACTTGGGGGGCATATGAATGTGAAGATTCACAAAGCCTAGAGGACTCTGAGTTTGATGATTGTTTAAACTACAAAGTTTTGGCCATTGAATTATTGTCAGGTAATGATTATCGAAAACCCATAGTCGAATAATTACAAAATCCAACGAGAGCAACTGATAGGAACGTCAAATATAGAGCCTTGAGCTATGTGGTTATGGGTAACGAATTGTTGAAAAAGACTCCTGAAATACTTCTTCGCAAGTTCCTAGGCGAGATTGAAGCATATATGACACCTCCTGAGGTGTATAAGGGATCATGTGGTTCCCACCAGACTAGTCACAAGATGAAATGGTTGCTATTTTGACTAGGGGTTACTGGCCAACTATGTTGAAAGATTACATAGACTTTGCCAAAGGTTGCCAAGAATGCTAGAAGCATTCAAGTATCCAGTATGTGCCTGCTAGTGAGTTACACTCGTTAGTAAAGCCATGGTCTTTCAAAGGTTGGGCTTTATACATAATTGGAAAAATCAAACCCTCTTCGTCAAAGGGACATAGGTACATTTTAGTGGGAATATACTATTTCACTAAGCGGATAGAAGCCATACCTTTGCCCAATGTCAACGAAGAGAATGTGATAAGTTTCATCCAGAATCACATTATATACAAATTTGGGATACCTAAAACTATTACCACATACCAAGGTTCGGTTTTTACAAGGCGGAAAATGGTGGAGTTCGCCTCAGAAAAAGGCTTTAAGTTATTAACTTCAACACCATATTATGCCTAGGTCAACGGTAAGGTCGAAGCGGAAAATAAGATATTAATCGGCTTAATCAAGAAACATGTGGGTTAGAAGCCAAAGAATTTGCATAAAATCTAAAACAAGTTCTACGAGCATGTCATAATTCTCCCAAAGAGTCAACTAATTCTACACCATTCCAACTCGTGTATGGGCATGACACACTATTGCCTTTAGAAATCCACCTGCAGTCAGTTGGGATTCAATGGCAGTCTGAGATCCCAACTGAGTTTTATTAGGGAATCATGTTCGACGAGTTAGTAGAGTTAGACGAGGATAGACTAACCGCTCTAGATATCTTGATGAGACACAAGGAGAAAGTTGCTAAAGCTTACAACAAAAAGGTTAAGTCCAAAAAATTCAATCTAACCGACTTAGTTTGGAAGGTCGTATTGCCCATGGATCGAAAAGATATAATGTTGGACAAATGATCCCCAAATTGGGAAAGACCATTTAAAATTTTATAAGTGTTTTTAAACAACGCATATAAAATTGAAGAATTGACCCCCGAAGGTCAAATTTTGCGAATAAACGACAAGTATCTAAAATCATATAAGCCTATTTTGTAGGAAATACACATAGATGCAGAATAAAGAATGAATTTATAATCAAGAAGGCTTAGAAAATTAATAAGCCTTTAGCATTGTCAAAGTGCCACGAAGGGCATATTTACAGATTACATAATTCTAAAAATGTCAAAAAGTTGCCAGAGGCGGCGAAAAATGTGGCGATAAAAATGAATTAGGTTATAACCCTAAAAGAGGAAAGTAGGCTTGAGTCGTTCGTACAAAATTCTAGCCGAGTTAAGTCGATGATCAGCTTGAGAAATGATCGAGGCATATGCAGAGATTTCAGTGTCAAGGGCGGCGACCATCTCTAAATGTTGGATTCCTGTCTGAGTATCTCCGTCTAGCTGAATCTATCTGACTCTTCGAATATTGGTTTTCTCAGTCTTAGCATCTTGCACCTTTTTCTGCAAGACCTCAATATCTTTCTTCCAGCCAACAATTTTTGCATCCAAAACAGCGGTAGTAGTGTCCTCCTACTGAAGGTTTTATTCAAGTTCTTCAGCATGCTGGTGTGATTCATTGGCTAAGTTTCACACCTTCAACCTCTTAGTCGCCTTGAGGACCATTTTGGTCTTGGCATCATGTTTGCATTGGAAATTAGTAAGAACTTGGTCAAATAGAGGACCAAAAGTGACAAGGAAATCAACCACTTCAACAGGGGCATCAAGGACATCTCGCTTCTTCAACAGAGTTTTGACGTTGTAGCCATAGATAAAATACTTATCTGAAACCTAAAAAAGGTTGAATTCTCTGTTGCATCACTGCAAAGAGGGGCCGGCAAGGATAGAAGAGTCGCCACCATTCATTATTTATCCCAAAGAGAGGGAAAGGAAACGATCAGAGAAAACCTACGGAAAAGAGAGAAAATAGGTCATCGCAACCAAGTCTTGGATTCGGGAGTCGGTTACGCAAGGGGAAGGTATGAGCACCCTTCATATCCGTCGTACTCGACATGATCCATGCTTGTTATCTATCTAAAAGGGTGTTAATCTATCTAAGCTACAGGCCACAGGGACAAAAGAAAAGAAAAGAGACTCGATAGAGCATCGCCGCTCTATGCCTACGTACTCCCTCGTGCAATGGGAAAGACAGAATCAACGTAGTTAGGAAAACTACGGGTGAAAGGTGGGGAAGGTTGCTCGCTAAGATATCGTCGTCTTGTGCCTATGTATCCTCATCTGGTGTGAGAAATCAGAGCAAACGTAGTTCAGGCTAACACGACCACAGGTTGGTTCAAGCATTTTAACCGAGTAGGGTTAAACCTTAGTTCTAGCAGTTAGGAGTATTGCTGCTCGACCATTGGAGACTTAGGTGTTACCTGTTTGCGATAGAACCAAGAGTTAACAACACTCTTTTTGAAAATGGTTTTCAATTAATCCCAAAGGATAAAAAATTTTGATGTTTGTTTTTTAGTCTTTTATGAAGAAGAAGTGAATTGAATTGTGTTTTTAATTCATGTTGCACTAAAGACTGTGACTTAAGAGCGAATGCGTCGCATATCGCCCAAAGGGCATACGCTAAACACTCTAGACAATTGAGAGGAGGCCCCCCAATCATCATTTCCCAAATCCTTAAGGCTCGTAGCGTACAACACTCATTATCCTTTATTACATGTTTTGAAGAAGTTTTGAGATGAGAAGAGAGAAGACACAACTAAGGGGAAACTAACTTAACCCTAATGTTATCATGCAATGTGCTCCTATGATTGAGATTGAAAAGGGAAAAGAATATCCTAATTTTATCATGCTTGGATTGAACACTTAATGTCTCTCCTACTCCCGAGGGACTAGGAATCCTAAGGGATCATGGCAAAGAAAACCAAGTAAAGACAAGATAAATCAATCACAAATGAAAAGGAAGAAAGGGATGCAAACATGAAATGCAACACAAAGAAAAGAGGGAAGAAAAAAGTGTGGCACAGTAGCCACCACAAGCACATCTCAACCAAACAATTCTTCAAACTCAAGCAAAGCAATGCAAATAAACAATCATCATTTGAACAACATCTACAAAAGCATGCATTCAAATGGAAATCGAACCACGCGTGTCGAATGATCAAGATTAAATAATCAAAAATAACAACACATATCCAAAACAGCTCACTCAAATGCATCATATTGATCCATGAAGATTCAAAGTGAGATGCAACCAAAACATGCTTGAAAACAACCAAAAGTGGAATTCTGGTTCAGTGTTAATCGGTTAACATGATTGGTTAACCGATTATCCATTAAATATTTTTGAAAATTCGCACTGGTTAATCGGTTAACCAGTTTGTACTGCAACTGGTTAATCGATTAACATTGTACCAGAAGCAGAAAAACAGCAGCTCAAAAGCACTTATAGCAATTAATCCAATGTGCAATCGTCCAAATGATCATGTAATCAATTATGCACGAATTTTAAACCAGAAATTAGTGATTCAATCAACATGTAAACACATTCAAACATTAAGATCACAAATCACATAGATCAAAAATCAACCAAATCAATCAAAAATGAAGATCAATATTGTGATCATGCAAATAAGCTCAAAAACAGAATCGGATCTAGAATTTCTAACCTACAAAGCGGAGATTTGCTTTGGTGAGTGTTGATTCAACTTCAAATAAGCAGATCCAAGCAAGAAACCCAGAGATTATTCAAGATCTAAGTAACTTCTTGTAGTAGAAATGAAGATCCACAAAAGTTAAGCTAAACCGATCCAAATAAGCTCTTCTAGATCAACTTCCAAGTTCAGATCCACACTAGCACAAAAATTGAATGGAGAATTGGAGATAATATGGATGAAGGATGAAGGTTTAGCTCTAGAGTTCAATGATTCCAATGGAGAATCAAATAATTCCAAGGTGAGAGCTTTAATGGAGTTTTGGAGATGGAAAAGTTGAAAGCAAAATTCAAAGAGTGAGATTGAATTCTGAAAATGAAATGGAATTATGAGGATTGATTTTGAGGTTTGGAGCAAATCATTTAAATACGCTCTAGGTTAGGAGTAGAATGGTGGTTTGGAGTGTGCTTATGAAAATGGGAATGGGATTAGGAGTGGGAAATTGGAGGGAATTTGAATTAATTTTAAAACTAATCAAAATTCAAAGTGGTTCTAGATCCTTCATCTGGTGTAAAATCAACTTCACAAATGATCAAAATGGACCCCAAAGTGGCACACTTGAAAACTCACGTGCAGAGGCAAAATTTGCCTTGGTTAATCCGTTAACCATTTTGGTTAATCAGTTAACACCCTTAAAAATTCAAATTTGTCCTGATTTTTCCATGGTTAATCGGTTAACACCTTAAAATTTTGAATTTTGGCGCCTTTTGGAGGGAAAAATGCACATTTGTCTGTTTTCTTCCGTTCTGAGCTCTATTAAGCCTTTAAAACTTGCTTTCGAATATCAAAATTGTGAGAATTCCTGAAATATCTTGAATGTTGCCTCCTGAGCTACAAATTATCCTGTAAAATAAAAATAAAATCGGCCGCTCGATAGCCGGGCAAAATAAATGCCAGAGCTCCTGATGCTCGTTGTTCAGTCTCTTGCACTAAAAAGTCCTGAGCCACAGAAAAACCTTTGATCTCCTGTCTCAAGAGCAAATGCTATGCTATGCAAAAATGCAAAATAAAAAGAGAACATAAGGGGTACAACATTCTCCAACAAGGGTCTTCAACTGTTTCAGAATCTCGTCAACTATCTCAGGTCCAGTTGTACCTCCAAAAATGGTCGAAGAGATCGAACACCTATCAGTAGAACTTCTTTTACTATTCATGACCATCTTCATATAGGACCTAGAATTTTTTTCTTCAGTGCATCCATCTCCTCTTGAGACAGATGGTTGGTAGACCGAGTAGCGTTATCAGCAGTTGATACATTTGGATTGTTTTTCTCCACATTGGGGGTTGTTATTGTAATTTGGGGCACAACATCTTTTGAGGCATCAACAACTTTGTTATGTGGCTAGGGTTCTTCAGTGGTTTGAGGACTTTTAGAGGGAGTTGCTTGCTTTGGATCTTTGTCAAGAGTATTCCCTAGAGAGGTATTGTCCATATCCATCAGGGTTCTCTCTTCCTCTGTAGACGTCGAAGAAGTTGATTCACTAAAGGATTATTTGCCAAAGGATTAGTGAGAAACATTGTCATCAACCTCTTCAGGTTTTTTAACTTCATCGGCAACAGCTGCAAGAGCAGAAGGTTTATGTGCTGGTGATTTGTTTGTTGGAGTTGGCTTAGCAATTGATGTTGAGGCAGATTGAGTAGTTGTTTTATCTTGTGGAAAAGGTACTCGTGAGTATTTTAATATAAAAGAAATCATAAGTCGGATAGAGGCTGGGAATTACCTTCAAGGCGTCTGCATCAGGACTAGAGTTTGCACTCTGATTCTACGCCAGTTTCCTCACTGCAGGTATCGCCTTCGCAAATTTTTCTATAGGAGATTTCTTTCCTACTTTGCCTTGGGCGTAGGAGCCACTTTAGGACTGGCTGGAATATTCTTAGCAGTGGAGACTCTAGTTTTATTTTTATGTGGAGGAGGTTCAGGGGATGAATCATCTACAGACTTGGGCTCGGTGAGTGTGGCGACAAATTCACCTTCCGCGTCGGTATTAGCAACTTGCACGACAAAAACAAGAGGAAATATCAGATAAAGGAAATTCATAAGATAAAAAATGTTAAAAATTGAAAAAGCCTTATGTATTAATTAAAGGCTTACATGGGCAGGTTTGGAAGAGGTCCCCTCGACCTTGGGTTGTTTAAGTGCCGCTTGAGCATTAGCAGCGTCCCTTGTCCTTTTCCTATGTTCGACAGTTGAGATCAAACAGAAACAAACTTAAAGTTAAAGAATGGAGAGTAGAAGATGGAGAAGATTCTAAAGAGATCTATTTTCTTTCATGACCCTCATGTATGGGAGTTTCGACCCCTAACATGATTTATGTTAACATGAAGGTGGCCTCTGAAATTGTACAAATTCATCTTAGTCGGAGTCACTCGTTGTGTAGGTTTCAGACTCTCATTTTTTGTATCTTTAGGAATTCCCTGTAAACAAAGCACCATGGAAACGAAGGTGCAAAATCTATAGCCGTATCGCTGGTAGGCAAGGGGGAAATCAAGGAGAATAATATTTCAAGGCGAAATTATATTTTTCTTCCACATATTCATGTATCTATAAATTGAGATGTTTCACCTGCATTTTTTCTTTCAAAGTCATTACTGCCTCACGGGTCGTCCGATTAAGGTCATTTGGGTCGTATACAGTCTCAAAGTACTTCTGAAAAGCTTGAATCTACTTGATGTGCTTAGTGTAGCACCCCAAAATTTTCCCATCTTTTATCTTGGATCTTGGCTTATGTTTCATTGCATTCTCATATTCATTTTTTCATAGCATTTTTCTAGACAAGGATCAAGGCATCATGGCTTGTTTCTCAAGATAGAAGGAGCATGTTTCTTCAACCTCAAGCAAGGTGTTCTTATTGACTTTATGGTATTCTCAACCTCCCAAAGGTCCCTCATCCTCAAGTATGATTCAAGGCAACATCATTTCAATATCATTGTGGATGTTATGATCAAATAGGCATAACTTCTTCATTTTTCAACATCTTGAGGCGGCTCTTTTACTAATGAACTCTTCTAATCATGCCAAACAAGTTCCCTTTGCAAGGAAGAATCCAATTCTGCTTGGAAAGTCATCAAAAGTTTGAAGACATTATAGGTCATTTTGAGTTTTGGAAGGATTTTCTAGTCAAGTTCAAAAGGTCATAACTTGGTCAATTTTCATAATTTGGATCCCATTATTTTTCTAAAATGAACTTGAAGATGCCCTGGCATTTATGGCACTTCTTTGCAAATTTGAAAAAGTCTCTTTCCATTGTCAACCAATAATACCCTGCCCGTAATAACTTTCGAGACATAGCATGTCCGCCAGCATGCGTGCCAAAGGTACCCTTGTGGACCTCTTCCATGAGCAGATTAGCTTCTTTCTCATCAACACATCACAGTAGCACCAAATCATGGTTTCTCCTATATAGAACACCATCCGGATTCAAGTAGAAATTGCCAGCCAATCTCCTAAGAGTCTTCTTATCGCGGCCGGATGCCCCAGTCAGATACTCTTGGTTCTTTAGGAAATTCTGGATATCAAAATACCACGGCTTGCCATCGGAAGCTTCCTCAATGGCGAATATGAAGGCGGGCCTATCAAGGCGAGAGATAACTATTCTGGGAGCCTCATTCCAGAAGTTAACTTTGTACATGGAAGACAATGTCGCAAGAGCGTCAGCCATCTGATTTTCTGCCCGTGGCACATGGTGAAACTCTACTCTGTCAAAGAAGGTCAACAACCTCCTTGCATAATTCATATACGGTATCAGATGGGGCTGACGAGTCTCCCATTCTCCCTTGACCTGTTCACGACTAGCGCGGAGTCTCCATACACATCAAGATTTCTAATCCTCAAATCAATAGTCTCCTCGAGACCCATGATACACGCCTCATATTCAGCTTCATTATTGGTAACTGGAAATGTCAATCTAGCAGTGAACTGGATGTGCGTCCCATGGGGAGTCGTGATGATTGCCCCAATTCCACTTCTGTATGAATTTACAGCACCGTCAAAAATCAATTGCCATTGGGAACTGCGCTCAAGACCTTCACCATGTAATGGCTCTTTGCAATCTTTCATCTTTAAGTACATGATATCCTCGTCAGGAAAATAAAACTTCATCGGCTGGTAATCATTGATTGGCTGCTCAGCCAGGTACTCTGACAGTACACTACCTTTGATAGCCTTTTGTGAGACATACTGTATATCGTACTCTGTCAGTACCATCTGCCATCAGGCAATCCTTCCAGAAAGCGCCTGCTTTTCAAAGACGTATTTGATCGGATCAATCTTCGAAATCAGCATGGTTGTGTGATTCAGCATGTATTGTCTCAGACGTTTGGCAGCCCAAGCAAGTGCACAACACGTCTTTTCGAGCATAGAGTAACGGGATTCACAGTCTGTGAACTTTTTACTCAAATAATAGATCGCATGCTCTCTTCGTCCAATCTCGTCATGTTGATCGAGAACACAACCCATACTATTCTCAAGAACCGTCAAGTACATAATCAGCGGCTACTGGCGGCATTAACACCAGAGGTTCCTGCAAGTATTCTTTTATTCTCTCAAACGCCTTTTGACAATCTTCATTCCAGACAATCGCCTGGTCTTTTTTCAACAGTTTAAACATTGGTTCACATGTGGCAGTAAGGTGAGATATGAACCGGGCAATGTAGTTCAACCTCCCCAAAAAACTACGAACCTCTTTCTCTGTTTTTGGCGCTGGCATTTCTTGTATTGCTTTTATTTTAGCAGGATCAACCTCTATTCCTTTTTCGCTAATAATAAACCCTAGTAGCTTACCAGATCTCACCCCGAAGGTGCACTTATTAGGATTTAGCCTCAGCCTGAATTTCCTAAGCCTTTCAAACAACTTCAGAAGATTCACCAGATGCTCCTCCTCCGTCTGGGATTTGGCAATCATATCGTCAACATAGACCTCAATCTCTTTATGCATCATGTCATGAAAGAGTGTCGTCATAGCATGCTGATATGTTGCCCCAGCGTTCTTCAAACCAAAGGGTATCACTTTGTAGCAAAACGTTCCCCACAGGGTAATAAAAGTTGTTTTCTCCATATCCTCCGACGCCATCTTAATCTGATTATAGCCCGAGAAGCCGTCCATGAAGGAAAACACAGAGAATTGAGCAGTGTTATCGACCAACACGTCAATATGAGGAAACGGGAAGTCAACCTTAGGGCTCGCCTTGTTCAGATCCCGATAGTCAACGCACATTCGTACCTTGCCATCTTTCTTTGGTACAGGTACTATATTGGCGACCCAAGGAGGGTAAGTTGTAACAGCTAGGAAACCAGCGTCCCACTGTTTCTGCACCTCCTCTTTAATCTTTACGGCCATATCTGGTTTAGTTCTTCTGAGCTTTTGCTTGACCGGCGGACAATCTTCACGCAACGGCAAGCGGTGGACCACAATATCAGTATCTAGCCCAGGCATATCTTCATAAGACCAAGCAAAGATGTCACTATACTCTCAAAGCATCTCGACAAGTCTCTGCTTAATATCACTTTGCAGCGCAGCCCCTATCCGGACATTCTTGACAATTTCTTCTGAACCCAGATTAACGATCTCAATGTCCTCCTGATGAGGCAGAATAATTCTCTCTTCTTGTTTCAACAGACGAGTCAGCTCTTCTGGTAAGTCGTCTTCCTCAACAATCTCTTCCTCGGCTTGGAATATCGGGTGCTCAAAGTCAAAGCGAGTCATAGGGAGTTCTTAGTCGGTGTCATCTGAAATATGAACCCTGCAAGAGAAAGGGTTAAATGCTTCAAATGATATGCAAATGAAGCACACAACCACATTGCCATTTTATTGTAAAAATAAAAACAGAAAAACAGGGATCACAAATTTTGCATGAGGAAAACGCCTTTATTTGATGATTAAAACAAAGCATACATATAAACAAGTAGGCCCTAAAATAAAATCATTATGCCCCGGGTAGGACATAGGATTGTACAATAATCGAAAAACAAGGCATTACTGTTTCGGAGTCACTTGGATAAAGTCCTGGATAGACCAGTTGCATAGGCTTTGTCTTGGCTCGCTGGGCTTGATCCACGAGTCCATGTCGCAGTCGCTATCGCCCTCTTCACTGTCAGACACAGTGTTGATCTGCTCAAAACTAACTCCTCCCGGAGTGAACACAATCGGCCCTTTGAACTTTGGCTTGCTCTGCGAAGAAGATGATGATGATGGGTGATACCCTAAGCTAAACTTGTCCTGCTTAACAGGAATCTCCAGAACCCGACCCCAGCCTTTGGTCTCCCCGGCCTGAACTACCGCTTGGGGTTCCTTGTACGATGACATAGCCACTTCTGACCCACTGCTTAAGACAGGAGATTTATCTCTGGTTTGCACTCCTTCAAAGGCTTGGCATAATGTCTCATGGATCTCACCATCCACTTCGACATATTTAAACGATGACAAGTGACTGACCAAAATGTCTTCCTCCCCACATACAGTGACAAGGCTACCACCGACCATATACTTGAGCTTTTGGTGTAACATCGATGTTACAGCCCCCGTAGCGTGAATCCACGGTCGTCCGAGCAAACAACTATAAGTTGGCTGTATGTCCATGATGTAAAATACAGTGTCAAACACCTCTGGACCAACCTGGATTGGCAAAGTCAATTCTCCGAATACAGACATCCTCGTCCCATCAAATGCTCTCACTACCAAATCACTTGGCGTGCAGATTACACCTCGGGTATCTAGCTTCAGCAATGCTTTCTTGGGCAAGACGTTTAGGGATGAGCCAGTGTCAACAAGGACATGTGACATAACAGTGCCCCTACACTCAACAGAAATATGCAACGCACTGTTATGGTTACGACCCCTGGGTGTCAAATCAAAATCAGTAAAGCCAAGGCCATGCCCCGCATTCACGTGCGCAATCACTCCTTCGAGTTGATTGACTGATATCTCCTGGGGTACATATGCAGCGTCTAGAGCCTTCAGCAAAGTATTCCGATGGGCTTCGAAACAAAGCAGCAATGACAAGATTGATATTTTGGAAGGCGTCTGCTGCAGATGATCGACGATTTTGTAATCGCTCTTCCGAATTAATCTCATGAATTCTTCTACGTCTTTGGTCAAAGCCTCTTTTTCCTTCTCCTGAGAAGGTCCTTCTTCATAAACTTTACCTTTCCCCTTAGCAATTCGCTCAGCTTCTACCTCTGGCGACGTAAGGATTCTGCCACTGCGAGTTATTGCCCCTGCCCCCACAAGATTATCAACGGATCCTATAGGCGGGCTTGGCAAGTTAATCTTCTCCCCATTGCAATACACTTCCGCCCCATAATTCCAGGGGATGGCTTTAGTACTCTCATACAAAATAGGTCCAGCTTTGGCAATTGTGACAGTCGGCCTCTGGGGAGGCGCCGATATCGTGACAGTTTTGAACAGTATCGTAATCGTTGCAACTTCACCCTGCTTCTCAACTTTTGCCTCAACAGGCTTTTCTTCAGCAGTGCGATCAAACTGAAGCGTACCTTCTTCACTCATTCTTTGAATACCTCTTCTCAAGTTATTATAACCCTCGGGTTGGGGCAAACAATCAATACAATCAGCGTCACAACCAGGGAACACCCCCATTTCAATAACCTGCTCTTGACATAACCCAAAGGCGTTTTCAATTCGTCCACCTGCACAACCAGATTCAGACTAGCATCCTCCAAAATTGCACCCACCTGCGCCGATCCTTGAGGCGACATCGGATTCTTCTCAATATTGGGCGCTTCATTACCAAAGTTTATAGCTTTGCTATCTAACAAATCTTGCACCTTGTGCTTGAAAGCATGGCAGTTTTCAATGCTATGACCGGGTGCCCCGGAATGGATTTCGCAATGTGCATTGGCGTCATACCCGAAAGGAGGTGTACCCGTTAATGGAGCCATCGTCCTTTTCTCGACCAACTGCAACTGTAACAAAGTTGGAAGAAGCTAAGCATATGACAGCGGAGGTGTCTCAAATACTCTCTTCACAGCCCTATCCCAACCTTGATATCTCTGTGGAGCAGCATTCTGTTGCCCCTGTTGCTGCTGTTGTTGCTGTTGAGGTACCGGAATTATCACGCTAGCAATTTGTTGCTGACGGTATTGGTTTCGACCTCTACCTCTTCCCCGAGAGTTCTATACTGGATTTGTATCCCCCTGTCTCTTATTCCCAAAAGCTTTCTTACCACCTCCAGCTGAGGTTGACTCACCAGCTTGAATCTTACAATCTTAACACCATTCTCGATACGTTCCCCCAAGAGTATCAACTCGGAAAAATTAGCCGTCGAACAATTAATGAGCCTGTTATAGTACAACCCAGAGAAAGTGCCTACAAACATATCCACCAATTCGCGTTCTACCATGGGCGGGTGCACCCTGGCAGCTAGCTCACGCCACCTCTGGGCGTACTCTTTGAAACCTCACTATTCTTCTGAGATAGGTTTTGGAGCTGGACCCTGTTCGGCGCAAGGTCTTTATTATATTGGTAGTGCTTGACAAAAACTTCCACTAATTCCTTCCAGCTACCAATTTGAGTAGGCTCTAGCCCCATGTACCATTCCAATGATGGTCCCGACAAGCTGTCCTGGAAAAATACATCAGCATCTTTTCGTCGTCAGAGTAGGCGGACATTCTCCGATAGTAAGATTGTAACAGCCCAAATTTCATTAAATAATTAATTATAGTAATTAATTGATTTAGTGGGGTTTTATTAATGTTGGAATTAATTTTTATTAATTGGTATGGATAGAAAATTAAGAAGGAATTGGAGAGGAAGGAAAATGAAGGAAATATATAAGAGAGAAAGAAAAGAAAAGAAAGATAGAAAACATTTGGAAAGAAAGAGGAAAGAAGAAGAAAGGAGAGAAAGAGAAGAGAAGAAGAGGAAAAGTGGAAAGCATCAAGAACCAACATCAAGGCTCCGATTAAATCGAGGTAAGGGTGAGAAATGTTTCTATTTGATCATTGCATGATGTTATGTATGTTGGGTTGGGGTTTTGGTAGAGTTTTCATCACTTTCCAATTAGGGCAAATGTTGGATTAATCGGTAGATTGAGGATTTAATCGGTTGAAACTGAGCAATAATGCCGTAGAATAGTCGGGTAACATGTATTGATGTTATTTGTACTGATTTGGATGTTTGAGGTTTGGTTGATGATGGGTTGATGAAGGAGAGGCAGAATAGGGTTCTGTTCTGCGCAGGTTCGCTGGCTCTCGCCAGGCGAGCGAAGGCGAAGCCCAGCGAATGCTGGCGAATAATTAAGTTTAAGTTCCAGTGGACTTCGCTGGCGAGTTTGCCAGGCGAAGTTGGATAGTGAAGGTTCGCCCAGCGAAGGTGCTGGGGAATGGTGGCGAATGAAGTCAGTAGCTACTGACTTGGGCTTGCTGGGAAGTCTCGCCAGGCGAAGCCTAGCGAGTGTTCGCTGAGAGAGTTCGCCAGGCGAAGGCCAGGCGAAGGTTCGCTGCGAGGGTTCGCCAGGCGAATGAAGGAGAATGTGACAGCATTTTTCTTTTGCTGTGTTGTTCATGTGGAGATGGTTTGGTTGCTTCTCATAGGGGAATGCCTCTATGAAATGATATAGATATGATCTATTGTGATGATGTGTGCTGTGGGTAGCCTACGGGCGTGAATCCTAGTTGATGCGCGATGCGTATTAATTGTGATAAATAGAAATACATGTGAATACAATGATGAATGTATGTGTATTGTTTAATGAACTTGCGAATGCTTGATGTGTATACAATTATGTGATGAGTATGCATGAGAACATGGTGGATATGTGTGCATAACTTATAATTGTATGATTGGTATTGTGATGTGTATACCTTGTATGAGATGGCATGAGATAAAGAATAAACATACTATGAAAAATGTGTTGTGGATGCATATTGTTTATATGCGATTGTATGTTAAAATACATGAAGAATGCATGAGAGCATAATGATGGATATGCGTGCATTGCTTGCTAAATATGATGTTGTATTGAATTGTGAATATATATGTGTGGATAATGCATGAGAACATATCGCGGATATGTGTGTATTGTGTGTTAATGTGGTGATATTATTGAATTATGAATACATCGATGAATGTTATGTGAATATGTTGTGTGTGCAATCATAATGTAATTCTTGAAGAGATGAATTATTTGAATGCATGAGATTAAGATGTCGGTCTTAAGTGCATTTGTTGTGGGTGATTGTACATGCATCATTTAGTCAAGAGGCAATGTCTGTTAGTTTCGTGGAAACTAGTGGCTTGTCCCAAACCTAGAAGAGTGGGTTTGAAGGCTTAGAGGACGGGCCTTTGTGGTTATCGGTCTAGAAGAGTGGACCCGGTTTAATGTAAAAACCAAAAAAAATGATAACGGGTTATCGGTCTAGAAGAGTGGACCCGGTTTAATGTAAAAACCGAAAAAAGATAACGAGAGTCGGTACCGCATTGCATGAGTTGCATTGAGTTGTTGAGTCACATTGATATATGACATATGCATGAAGAGATGCTTATGTGTGAATGATGAGATTGTGGAAATTGTAAGTGTATGCATAATGTGGGAATGCTTTGTGAATATCCATGTTTGTCCATATATGTGTGGTAAATATATATATGACTAAGAGAATGAAGTGTGGTGAGAAATGTGAATATGTGTTATATGACTACCTATATATATAATCTTATGCTTTGATTATTATGGTTATATTTCTCACCCTTCTGCTGTTTTATATTGCTCTACGAGGCATTGCAGATTAGGACGCTGGAGTCCTTTTGTGAAGTTAGTCTTCATTCTTTTGAGTCGGCTGCTCTGATATGTAACACCGGGTAGTTAGACTAGTATAGTCATTCTTTTGTGATACATTGCGATGTATCAGCTGATGTGGTTTTGTAATCTAACTGATATGATGTATTAATCTGGATGACTTATGTGCATTTGAATTAATATTTTGGAACTGATTAAATGATGTTATCTTCCGCTTAAATTAAATGTTGAAATGTGATTTCTAAAACTACGAAAATGTTACATATTTTATGGAGCAAAATGTTAAAGTGTTTTATTGGTGAAATTGTGGCATTCTTCTTTTATACCTTATTATAAAACCTTTTTACTCTGATAAATTGTATGTGCTTAATTGTTTTATATGCATTTATTTGGGGTATAGAAGGGGGTGTTACAATAGTGGTATCAGAGCAGGTCGGTTCGTCCGGCCAAGTTGTTAGAGTGTTTTTCCCTGTGTGTTATTGATATGCGTGTGATGCATTATCAATATTGGTTGTTCTTACGTAGTTCTGTTGTTGGAATTAGTAAGATGGTTGCAGGAAGGAACGACGAAGCGATTGCGGAGGCATTGACGAGATTGGCGAGGGCAATTGGGCAGAATCCTCCGGCCAATGTGAATGTGAGGAATCATGCTGATGATGGATTCCGTGCTTTGGGGAAATTCCAAAAGAATAACCCTCCGGTCTTCAAGGGAACTCATGAACCGGACAAGGCACAAATTTGGTTGAAAGCTGTGGAAAAGATTTTTCGAGTTATGAATTGCTCGGATGCACAGAAGGTGCAGTTTGGGACTCATATGCTCGAAGAAGAAGCTGAAGATTGGTGGGGTAATACTCGCCAAAGATTTGAGGAAGATGATATTGTGATTACGTGGGATTTGTTTAGAGAAACCTTTCTGGAGAAGTATTTTCCAGAGGATGTGCGGGGGAAGAAAGAGATCGAATTTCTTGAGTTGAAGCAAGGTAATTCGACGGTTGCTGAGTATGCGGCGAAATTTGAGGAGTTGATCAAATTTTGTCCTCACTATAATACTGGTAATGCTGAGAGGTCTAAGTGCCTCAAGTTTGTGAACGGTTTGAGACCCAAGATTAGACAAGCTATTGGGTACCAGGAAATCAGACGGTTTTCTGAGTTGGTTAACAAGAGCAGAATTTATGACGAAGACAGTAGGGCTAGGTCTAGCCACTACAAGAGCCTAAGTGATAAGAAAGGAAAAGGACAATTCAGAGGAAAACCTTACGTAACTCCTGCTGATAAGGGGAAACAAAAGGTTGGTTTTGGCAAGAGGCCAAGTGGGGGAGTTTCTACCCCGGTTAGGTGTTACAATTGTGGTGAAGCGGGGCATCGTGCTCCAGAGTGCAAAAGTGTTGAACAGAAGTGTTTTAAGTGTGGCAAGCCAGGCCACAAGGCTCTAGAGTGTAGAAGCGGTGCGGGTGTTACTTGCTATAACTGTGGTGAGCAAGGGCACATCAGTACCAAGTGCGATAAGCCGAAGAAGAATCAAGGGAGCGGGAAAGTGTTCGCTCTATCTGGATCTGAGACTGCTAGCGACGATCGATTGATCCGAGGTACGTGCTTCATTAATGGTACACCTTTGATCGCTATAATTGATACCGGAGCTACGCATTCTTTTATTTCTTTAGATTGTGTTAGAAGGTTGAATCTTGAGTTGTCTGTGATTGGTGGCGGTATGGTTATTGATACTCCTGCTATGGGTTCGGTAACTACACCGTATGTTTGCTTGAATTGCCCGTTGAGTATTTTCGGTAGAGATTTTGGGATTGATTTAGTGTGTCTTCATTTAGATCAACTGGATGTCATTCTTGGAATGAATTAGTTAAAATTCAATCGTGTGTATATTAATTGTTTTGACAAAACGGTTATTTTTCCCGACTCGGATGTTGAAAGGGAATTGTTTATGACGAGGAAACAAGTGAAGGAATCGGTACAAGATGGGGCTAAGGTATTTATGCTTATGGCAACTTTGAGGACTAGTGAAAGTGAAGAGATTGATGCTTTGCCCATTGTTAGAGATTTTCCGGAAGTATTCCCTGAAGAGATAAAGGATTTACCGCCGGAGCGAGAAGTGGAGTTTTCAATAGATTTGATTCCTGGAACTAGTCCGATATCGATGGCTCCTTATCGTATGTCGGCATTAGAATTGAAAGAGTTGAAGAGTCAACTTGAGGATTTGATTGAGAAGAGGTTTATTCATCCGAGTGTGTCGCCGTGGGGTGCACCGGTGTTGTTGGTTAAGAAGAAAGAGGGTTCTATAAGGCTCTGTGTGGATTACAGACAGTTGAACAAGGTGACTATTAAGAATAAGTATCCACTTACAAGGATTGATGATCTGATGGATCAGTTGGTTGGTGCAAGCGTGTTCAGCAAGATTGATTTGAGATCTGGGTATCATCAGATCCGTGTGAAAGCTGAGGATATTCAGAAGACGGCCTTTCGGACGAGGTATGGACACTATGAGTATTCCGTGATGCCATTTGGTGTGACTAATGCACCAGGTGTATTTATTGAGTACATGAATAGGATTTTCCATCCTTATTTGGATAAGTTTGTGGTTGTGTTTATCAACGACATCTTGGTTTATTCGAAGAGCGAAGAAGAGCATGTCGAGCATCTAAAGATTGTGTTATCTGTGTTGAGGGAGAAGCAGTTGTTTGCGAAGCTTTCTAAGTGTGAGTTTTGGTTGAAGGAAGTTAGTTTCCTTGGTCATGTGATTTCTAGTAGTGGTATTGCGGTCGATCCGTCGAAGGTTGAAGCGGTGTCGCAATGGGAGACTCCGAAGTCAGTTTTTGAGATCAGAAGTTTTCTTGGTTTAGCCGGTTATTATCAGAAGTTTATTGAAGGATTTGCTAAGTTATCATTGCCGTTGACACAGTTGACTAGGAAAGGTCAAGCCTTTGTTTGGGACGCCAAGTGTGAAGCGAGTTTTCAAGAACTTAAGCGAAGGTTGACGACAGCTCCTGTTTTGATTCTGCCAAATCCAGAAGAACCATTCGTTGTGTATTGTGATGCTTCTTTGATGGGTTTAGGAGGTGTGTTGATGCAGAATAACCAAGTTGTAGCTTATGCTTCGAGGCAACTCAAAGTGCATGAGAAGAATTATCCGACGCATGACTTAGAGTTGGCCGCCATTGTGTTCGTGTTGAAACTCTGGAGGCATTATTTATTTGGCGCAAGATTTGAAGTGTTTAGTGACCACAAGAGTTTGAGATATCTTTTTGATCAAAAGGAATTGAATGCGAGACAAAGAAGATGGCTTGAACTTTTGAAGGATTTTGATTTTGGCTTGAAATACCATCCGGGTAAAGCGAATGTAGTAGCGGATGCATTAAGTCGGAAATCATTGCATATGTCGGCGTTGATGGTGAAAGAGTTAGAATTGGTCGAGCAATTTCGAGATTTGAGTTTGGTATGTGAGAGAACTTCTTTTGGATTTAAGTTGGGTATGTTAAAGCTTACAAGTGGTATTTTGGATGAAACTCGAGAAGGACAGAAATCGGATTTGAGCTTAGCTGATCGGTTGACTTTAATCAACCAAGGCCAGGGTGGTGATTTTCGGATTGATGAAAATGGTATTATGAGATGTCGGGATCAAGTTTGTGTTCCGAACATGGTTGAGATTAAGAAGAGCATCCTTGAGGAAGGACATCGTAGCGGATTGAGTATTCATCCGGGTGCTACTAAGATGTATCAGGATTTGAGGAAAGTATTTTGGTGGCCTAGTATGAAGAAGGATATCGCGGA
The DNA here is from genome assembly GCA_963859935.3 of Lathyrus sativus. Classification (NCBI taxonomy): domain Eukaryota; kingdom Viridiplantae; phylum Streptophyta; class Magnoliopsida; order Fabales; family Fabaceae; genus Lathyrus; species Lathyrus sativus. The sequence continues at coordinate 281,362,909 of OZ012741.1, forward strand.
ATTTGTATATTCTTGTTTGACTTGCCAGAAGTCAAAGATTGAGCATCAGAAGCCATCGGGTTTGATGAAGTCGTTGTTTATTCCTGGGTGGAAATGGGATAGTATCTCCATGGATTTTGTATCGGGTTTGCCGAGGACGCCGAGTAATTTTGAGGCTATTTGGGTTATCGTGGATAGGTTGACTAAATCTGCTCACTTTATTCCTATGCGTATGGATTACCCTTTGGAGAAGTTGGCTAAGTTGTATATTGAGAGGATTGTGTGTCTGCATGGTATTCCGTTAAGTATTGTTTCGGATAGAGATCCGCAGTTTACTTCGAGATTTTGGGAGCCTGCAAAATGTTTTGGGTACTAAGTTGCGTTTGAGTTCAGCGTATCATCCTCAGACTGATGGTCAGACGGAGAGGACGATTCAGTCGCTTGAAGATCTTTTGAGAGCTTGTGTATTGGAAAAAGGAGGAGCTTGGGATAGCTACTTGCCTTTGATTGAGTTTACCTACAACAACAGTTTCCATTCGAGTATTGGTATGGCACCATTTGAGGCGTTGTATGGTAGGCGGTGTAGGACACCATTGTGTTGGTTCGAGGCCGGAGAGAGTTTTGTTGTTGGACCCGAGTTAGTTCAACAGACTACTGATAAGATCAAGATGATTCAAGAGAAGATGAGAATTACTCAGAGTCGTCAGAAGAGTTATTATGACAAGAGGAGGAAGGCACTTGAATTTCGAGAGGGAGATCATGTGTTTCTTCGAGTCACTCCGATGACAGGTGTTGGTAGGGCACTGAAGTCGCTCAAGTTGTCGCCGCGTTTCATTGGTCCTTATCAGATTTTGCAAAGGATAGGAGAAGTGGCCTATCGTGTGGCTTTACCACCGTCGCTTGCTAATCTTCACGACGTATTCCATGTATCTCAGTTGAGGAAATACATTGCGGATCCATCTCATGTAGTCCAAATAGATGATGTGCAAGTGAGAGATAACCTGACTGTTGAGACATCACCTATGCGGATTGAGGATCGGAAATTGAAACAGCTTCGAGGTAAAGAGATTGCTTTAGTGAAGGTCGCTTGGGGAGGACCGGCTGGTGGAAATGTTACTTGGGAGCTTGAGAGTCGGATGAAAGAGTCTTATCCAGAACTGTTTGAATCAGGTAACATTTTCGAGGACGAAAATTCCTAAGTGGGGGAGAGTTGTAACAGCCCAAATTTCATTAAATAATTAATTATAGTAATTAATTGATTTAGTGGGGTTTTATTAATGTTGGAATTAATTTTTATTAATTGGTATGGATAGAAAATTAAGAAGGAATTGGAGAGGAAGGAAAATGAAGGAAATATATAAGAGAGAAAGAAAAGAAAAGAAAGATAGAAAACATTTGGAAAGAAAGAGGAAAGAAGAAGAAAGGAGAGAAAGAGAAGAGAAGAAGAGGAAAAGTGGAAAGCATCAAGAACCAACATCAAGGCTCCGATTAAATCGAGGTAAGGGTGAGAAATGTTTCTATTTGATCATTGCATGATGTTATGTATGTTGGGTTGGGGTTTTGGTAGAGTTTTCATCACTTTCCAATTAGGGCAAATGTTGGATTAATCGGTAGATTGAGGATTTAATCGGTTGAAACTGAGCAATAATGCCGTAGAATAGTCGGGTAACATGTATTGATGCTATTTGTACTGATTTGGATGTTTGAGGTTTGGTTGATGATGGGTTAATGAAGGAGAGGCAGAATAGGGTTCTGTTCTGCGCAGGTTCGCTGGCTCTCGCCAGGCGAGCGAAGGCGAAGCCCAGCGAATGCTGGCGAATAATTAAGTTTAAGTTCCAGTGGACTTTGCTGGCGAGTTTGCCAGGAGAAGTTGGATAGCGAAGGTTCGCCCAGCGAAGGTGTTGGCGAATGGTGGCGAATGAAGTCAGTAGCTACTGACTTGGGCTTGCTCGGAAGTCTCGCCAGGCGAAGCCTAGCGAGTGTTCGCTGAGAGAGTTCGCCAGGCGAAGGTTCGCTGCGAGGGTTCGCCAGGCGAATGAAGGAGAATGTGACAACATTTTTATTTTGCTGTGTTGTTCATGTGGAGATGGTTTGGTTGCTTCTCATAGGGGAATGCCTCTATGAAATGATATAGATATGATCTATTGTGATGATGTGTGCTGTGGGTAGCCTACGGGCGTGAATCCTAGTTGATGCGCGATGCGTATTAATTGTGATAAATAGAAATACATGTGAATACAATGATGAATGTATGTGTATTGTTTAATGAACTTGCGAATGCTTGATGTGTATACAATTATGTGATGAGTATGCATGAGAACATGGTGGATATGTGTGCATAACTTATAATTGTATGATTGGTATTGTGATGTGTATACCTTGTATGAGATGGCATGAGATAAAGAATAAACATACTATGAAAAATGTGTTGTGGATGCATATTGTTTATATGCGATTGTATGTTAAAATACATGAAGAATGCATGAGAGCATAATGATGGATATGCGTGCATTGCTTGCTAAATATGATGTTGTATTGAATTGTGAATATATATGTGTGGATAATGCATGAGAACATATCGCGGATATGTGTGTATTGTGTGTTAATGTGGTGATATTATTGAATTATGAATACATCGATGAATGTTATGTGAATATGTTGTGTGTGCAATCATAATGTAATTCTTGAAGAGATGAATTATTTGAATGCATGAGATTAAGATGTCGGTCTTAAGTGCATTTGTTGTGGGTGATTGTACATGCATCATTTAGTCAAGAGGCAATGTCTGTTAGTTTCGTGGAAACTAGTGGCTTGTCCCAAACCTAGAAGAGTGGGTTTGAAGGCTTAGAGGACGGGCCTTTGTGGTTATCGGTCTAGAAGAGTGGACCCGGTTTAATGTAAAAACCAAAAAAAATGATAATGGGTTATCGGTCTAGAAGAGTGGACCCGGTTTAATGTAAAAACTGAAAAAAGATAACGAGAGTCGGTACCGCATTGCATGAGTTGCATTGAGTTGTTGAGTCACATTGATATATGACATATGCATGAAGAGATGCTTATGTGTGAATGATGAGATTGTGGAAATTGTAAGTGTATGCATAATGTGGGAATGCTTTGTGAATATCCATGTTTGTCCATATATGTGTGGTAAATATATATGACTAAGAGAATGAAGTGTGGTGAGAAATGTGAATATGTGTTATATGACTACCTATATATATAATCTTATGCTTTGATTATTATGGTTATATTTCTCACCCTTCTGCTGTTTTATAATGCTCTACGAGGCATTGCAGATTAGGATGCTGGAGTCCTTTTGTGAAGTTAGTCTTCATTCTTTTGAGTCGGCTGCTCTGATATGTAACACCGGGTAGTTAGACTAGTATAGTCATTCTTTTGTGATACATTGCGATGTATCAGCTGATGTGGTTTTGTAATCTAACTGATATGATGTATTAATCTGGATGACTTATGTGCATTTGAATTAATATTTTGGAACTGATTAAATGATGTTATCTTCCGCTTAAATTAAATGTTGAAATGTGATTTCTAAAACTACGAAAATGTTACATATTTTATGGAGCAAAATGTTAAAGTGTTTTATTGGTGAAATTGTGGCATTCTTCTTTTATACCTTATTATAAAACCTTTTTGCTCTGATAAATTGTATGTGCTTAATTGTTTTATATGCATTTATTTGGGGTATAGAAGGGGGTGTTACAAAGATCGCACGTGGACTTTCGGGCAAGTATCCCCCTTATACTTGTCAAATGTGGGTGCTTTAAATTTGAGGGGCACCCTCAAAATAGGGACCAATCCCATGTTAGTCACGTCCAACCCCATGGAGTTCTGATTAGCAAGATTCCTCATCTGTTCTTCCAACAACCTGAACCTTCTATCACTGTCAACGGGCATCTCACGCTCCCTGCCTGGAGGAGGGAAAGCATCTTCCTGGCGATCTTCGCCCCAGTAAGAATCCTCGTTAACATAACCAGCATAAGCCGTATGAGGACCAAAACCAGTCTGATTAATCCTAGGACCGTATCCCATATTACCAAAACCTTGATTTCCAGCACCTGGCCCAAAGCCAGCATTGTGAGCACCAGTACCCATACCATTGTGACTCGTATTGCCGAAGCCAGCATTACCAAAGCGTTGATTCCCGTAACCCTGATTACCATAGCCCTGATTACCATAGCCCTGATTACCACCAAAACCAGTGTTGCCAATACCAATGCCCATACCAGTATTCCCAGCACCGAGACCAACATTCCCAATGCCAACATTGAACCCAGCATCTCCAGTTCCAATATTGAAACCGGCATTCCCAGCACCAACAGGGAAATCAGCATTCCCAGGCACATTCACATTCTCCGCTCTGTTACCGTTCTCAGCAGTATTGAGGGCAACCACCGGTACAGTGTCATCTGCTCGAGGAGTCTTGACTTGAGAAGTATTATTAGCCAACCCGTCGTGTAGCACACCCTGACTGTCAACCCTAGCAATGAGAGGTTGCACCAGAGTTTGCAGCTGCTCCTGGCCCTTGGCCACAGTTTCCATCACCTGCATGAACTGCGCCATTCGGTCGCGCATCTCTTGCATCTCGCTCTGCACCTGGTCCATGGCTTTCTTACAGTTGCTTCTGGTAGAGTAGTGATGAATACGCTGATCGGCAATCCTGGAACCTGCATCAATAGAGGGTTAGGAAACAGTTCAAAGTCCCTGTCATGCAAATGATTTATGCAAATGCAAACACGTATCCATGCATTAGGAGGAAGTCCCCCTCGATTCTAGCTCCAAGACAAATAAAGTCTACCGTCCAATCATGGAAAGAAACCCTCATATATATATATATATATATATATATATATATATATATATATATATATATATATATATATATGAAAAGCCCGTGTGGGTAGCATACAACAAAAGCAAAATACAACTGAAGCAGCAGCACGACCCCAACCAATAAGCCTGGTGGTGGTCGGCACATTAATGCATAAAAGGTACAAAGAAATACAAAGAAAATCAGGTGCGGCCTCGGGCACGGAAATCCTCTAGTAACTTCTTCGTATCAGGATGGTCAGGCTGAGTGAGCAGGCCCTGGATCAACAGATCCCTTTTCCTGATGGCATCCGGGAAGTTCTCAGCAATGCTCCCACACACACCTACTTCAGAATGGTTCTCCACCCTACTCCTCTTAGCGTCATCCCGGAGTTGATAATCCAGCAAGTTAGCTTTGATCTCAATCATCTTATATTGGACATCTCGTCAGAGTGAGGCTTCAGCCTCTATCTTCTTGGTTTTGGCCTCAACCCGGGCTTCCAACTGGACTATCTGCTGCTTCAGCTTTTCTTCCCTCTCTTTGTGGCTAGTCAAGGTATTATTGCACAGCTTCTCGTACTGGGTCAACTTCCAGTATGCCTTATCTAGATCCTGCTTCTTAGTGGTCAATACCCCGTGCACTGCCTTTAGGTCCAACCCAAGACGCTCTCTAGAATCGGTCTCTTTGGTCAAGTTAACGCCCAGGTGGTTGATCATCTCTGTCTGCCTCTTGCAGGTGTGGACGGCTTCGTTCTTTTCTCTTCGGAGCTAAGCGATCTCATTTTCCAATTCTTCGTTGGCTTTGACTAGCTCTGCGTTGTTAGCTTGAAGCGGCTCGTACTTCTGGATTTCGATCATGGTAGGCTCTGAAGGTTCGTCCTGCTTGACAGGAGGAAAAGGCATCAACATTTTCTCTGCTCTATTACAAATCCAGTCCACATAAGGAGGATAATCCTGATTATTGCTTTTCCCTAATGAGGTCTTTCCTTTCCGATGAACGTTGTTCCAAGCATGTTCAAACCTAACCAGATCGTCCCCTTCTAATGCACCAGTGAGGTACAGAGATTCCTGTACCTCTTCGTCCTTAGGAGGGCCCCTCAAAGCATACCCGAATTGTCTGATAGCAACAGATGGATTGTAGTTGATACAACCCTTCCTACCCACAACAGGGACATTAGGAAAGCTCCCACAGTTGTAAATAATTTCACTCTCCAGACGATCTCTATCAAACCAATCAATGTCTTCGGTAGACAAACTCATCAGTCGCTCTGACCATTCCTTCGTCTCTGCCGTCTTTATAAAAGGACCATCCTTCGGTAGATGAGTGACAAACCATCTGTAGAACAATGAAGCACAACAGGACACACCCTTGCCTCTTCTATTTTCGTTCTTGTAGTGTACCGAATGGTACACGTCTCCGAGCAAGGTTGGAATTGGATTCTTTGAGACGATGATACGAAGGGCATCCACATCCACAAAATCCGGAATATTGGGGAATAGCATGATACCATATATGCACAAGGCTAAGATAGCTTTGAACACCGCCCAGCATTCCTTCTTGGCGAAGTGTCGGGCTTTCTCAGCTAGAAAAGGTAATGGGAATCCCCAGGCTCCATTTCTCTTGACAGCCTTTCCCTCTAACTCAGAAACATCAATATGCAGAGCTGTAGCAATCTTAGCCAGATCTGGCTCCTGATCAATAGGCCAAAAGGATACCTGAGCAAGAATGGGTATATCCAATATGACAGAAAACTCTTCCAAAGTGGGGGCCAGCACATAGCTCGGAAATGTGAAGCAACACAGCAGGGGATCATAAAACTGAAGTAGAGTCTGGAGTCCGTTCAGTTCATACACAGATGGCTTGCACACAACACTGAGCAGCTTCCCATAGGTTCTTCTGAAATCTCCCATCACTTCTTTACCAGGCAAGGAAATCAAACCCCTCAGAGTAGTAATATCCGGAGTATGAAAATGTAAATGCAAATGCGAAATGCAGCAGGGGATCAAGTGTTGTGTTGTGCTGTGTTGTGCTGTGAAGTGGCAGATCATGATTTAACTTCAGCAAGAAAATACCACACTCTGATAATAAAGGCCTACTGAAACCCACAATACTGATTCACTGACAAGAAAACCAGGTTGTCTGAAGGTTACGGTTTCCTGCAATAAACCCGACCCCGATCACTGGTATGGACCTAATCACTGACAAAGGTACGGCATCCTATGCGTTCATCAGCGTCACAGACTTTCAAGAAACAATGATACGATACCCAGAAGGTGTGGCATCATCATCTCTTGAAGTGGCCTCACTCCGCTGAATCACAAATGATCGGTCCCCAGAGTCGACAATCCCAAGATCTGAAATCCTTTCAACGGCCCACTGGGCTGGAAATGGAAATCATCTCAAAGAACCTCGTCTGAGTGCAGATTTCGTGGGAACTAGTGCATGCCTAACATACAGGTTCACCACAAATCTGCTTCTAAAGCTATGTACATACTCAAGCCTGAGTCTGGCTTATCACTCATCAGAGCCCCTTCCCACAACAGCACAATAATAATAATATCATACTGAAAATAAAATGCGGAAAGTAAAAAAGCGATAAATAAACATAACCCAACAGGTAAACACACAAGCGCTAGGAATGACTCACACAGGGAACCGTTGGAGTCCCCAGCAGAGTCGCCAGCTGTCATTACTGCGAAAATAAGGTGCCGGCAAGACAGAAGAGTCGCCACCTTTCGTTATTTATCCCTCAGAACGGGAAAGGAAACGATCGGAACAAACCTGACGAAAAGGGATAAGACAAGGTCATCGCAACCATTGTCTGGATTCGGGAGTCGGTTATGCAAGGGGAAGATATTAGCACCCCTCACGTCTATCGTACTTGATGGGATCCACGCTTGTTGTGTTTATCTGACGGGTTGATTTAACTATCTACGCTAAAGGTCTGGTCTGAAAAGAAAAGAAAATGACTCGGCAGAACACAATAGTTCTATGCCTACGTATTCCCGTCTGGAACGAGAAATCAGAGTCAACGTAGTTCGCCTAACTACGGGTGAAAAGGGAGGAAAGGTTGCTCGCCAAGATATCGCATCTTGTACCTACGTACTTTCATACAACATGAAAGATCATAGTGAACGTAGTTCGAGAAATGACGGAACACAGGTTTGTTCGACTGTTTTTATCTGAGCAAGGGTTAACAGACGGTTCTAGCAGTTGGTGTATGCAGCTCGACCATTGGAGACTTAGGCGTCACCGTTTGCGGTAGAACCGAGAGTTAACAGAACTCTCCTTTAAGAAAAGGGTTTCCAGGGATTAGGGGTCCAAGAGGAAAAAAAGATGTTTAATCTTTGTTTTTCTGTTTTTTATGGAAGAAGTGTTTTTTAGTTGTCTGTAGTTTGTACAGTACTAGAGACTATGACTTAGGAGCGAATGTGTCGCATATCGTCCAAAGGACATATAATAAACACTCTAGATGATTGAGAGGAGACCGCTCAATCATCACTTCCCAAGTAGCTTAAGGCTCGAAACGCGCTTGTACTAACTTGCCTTTATTATGTTTTTTACTGTTGTTTGAGATAAGAAGAGAGAGGGAACAGCTAAAGGGAAATTGTACAGTCCTAATGTTGTCATGCAATGTTTGTCCTATGGTTGAGGTTAGAGGGGAAACTAAATAATGTTATCATGCATGGTTAGAATCCTAACTTCTGTCATAACTTCTCTTGAACAAGAGAAGTCAGAGTTCCTAGGGGAACATGGCAATGGAAAGCAAATAGTAAAAGAAATAACTGTAAAGAAATTACTGTAAAGATGCATGCAATGCAAGTGAGGGAGGAAATATGTGTGGGGAAGAAGCCTCCACAAGCTCATCACAACCTCAAGCCAGATATGAATAACTGCAAAGATAATAGAAAGAAGTAAATGCAATCAAACAGACCACACACCACACAGGCAAGGGAGCTGAGCTCTACCAAATACCAGCAAGCAAAGCCACACAATAAAAATACAAGCAGAGGGAGAAACTCAACCTCTAATGCAATACAAGCAAGGGGAAAAGCTCAACCCTTAAGATGCCCTTAGGCCTATGATCATCTACATGAAGCCTACTACTAATGCAACACTCCAAGCAAGTCACATTAATACAGTTAAACAAGGAGAAAACAGACAAACAGGGAAAACAAGCCAGCAATCTCCACAGCAGAGCAATCTTCTGAAAGCAATCCAATCCAAAGTCTGTAACTGTTCTTCAAGTCCACGCCGGCTTCAAGAGAAGGAAAGGAATTTATGACGAGTAATCAAACAAACTTCTATCCTAAGGAAGGAAATTGGGTGTTGGGAGGCAAGGGTAAGTTCCATAGGAGCTTATCCCAGGCACTCAACCAACTAAGAGAAATTTGGGGAACCCTAAAGGTTTGGCTCCTTCAAGAGGTGTGCCATATTCCCCCCACAGGAGGGACTGTGCTACCTCAAGAAGGTTCCAAAAGAGGAAAGGATGAGGGAATTTTAGGAGAATGGAGATGAGAAGCAAGGTAAGTTCCACGGGAACCTACCACAGACACTCAACCAACTCCATTTCCTATAGAGAGCTTGCTTAGGCTCAACTCCAAGGTGAAAGGCGGGGAATTCCTCCTGAGGAATTATACTCACAATGAAGGATCCTAGTTAAGCAAAGGAGTATTTGAAAGGGGAATTAATCCTAAGGAAATATCATCTACCTACTTGAATCTCTAAAGAACGTCAAATGTTATCTCCTAATGATCACCTATACTAAGGCCAATTTGTAAAATGGGGAACTAATGGAAAATCACTCCTAAAAATTCTAAGGAAAATACTACATCATCCTATATGTGTCAACATGCTATGGTAGAAAAATCAGAGGTTAAACCTAAATCAAAATGCCCAAATTAAATCTAAAACCTCAAGGGTACACTAAAGGAATTCACTAACGAACACTCCTAAACAACTACCCTAAAATCCTATTTAAAACCATCTAAAAATCAAAATAAAAATCACACAATACCACCTACATGTGTACAATCAGCATGTAAAATCTCAAGATCAAACTCAGAAGTATGGATGAGAAATAAAATGAACAAAATCAACACACAATTATGCCATTATTAAAAACATATTACAAAAGAAAATATGAAATAAATGGAAAATGCATGGAAAATTAAAATAAAAAGCATGATAAAATCCTAAACATCTCAATCTATATCCACAAATTTTTCCAGAATTTATTACCAACATTTACTATTTTTTATGAATTAAATCTAACAAGCATTAAAGCAACAAAATAAAAGAAAAGAAATTAAAAACAAGAACAGGGAAGGGTTCAACTAGCAGGGAAAGCAAGTATTAAGTCGCCTGGGCCCCAAGAATGGGGGTGCTAATAGCGCATGGGTGTTGGGCCCATTCTGAAATGTTAATTCAGTAAATTCTCATTCTCACTAAAACACGCCCGGGGGGTGTATTAAGTGGCTATTCCATGTGCAGTTCATGTTGGGCCTGCTAGTGAGGGGTGCGAATAGCGCTAACATGCTAAGCCCAAAACCACAATCAATTCAACTCAGTTTTCACAATTAACTAAAATAACCACGCGAGGGATCAAACCCTCGCTCCTTAGGTCCATGCAGCGAAATGAAGAAGCTTGGTGATTTCCTCTAATTTAAACGGCTGCGTTTTGGAATGGATGACGTGGTGCGTCCTACAGCGTAGGATTGATGACTTGGTCTCCGTCTTCCTCATGCTTGAACGGTGGAGATTATATCTTCTTCGTTTCAAATTTTCTGCAAGTGGCGAATTCGCGCACGGACCAGCCGGCGACGGTATTTTTCCGGCAACCTTCGGGCAACTCTATCTCTCTCGATACTCAACGAAACTACATGGTTCTTGAATGAAACTTGAGGGAAATTCCACGAGGATTACAAATATCCTATTTAAATAAGCTAAAACTCCAAGATTAAAGAAATCTATGTCCAAAATGAAAATGGATCCAAACCTAATTTGTCACTAAACCTCAATTTCTTATCCATAATCCATCTATACCTTAATTGCAACCTAGCCACATGAATCTAAGATGATAAAAATGCATAAATTGAGTGCAAGTTCGAGAAATGGAAACCTGAGTTGGAGCTTCAATTACAGGTGGTTTCAGGCCTCAATTCTTCTCCAACAAGTGCAGATTGCTTCAGGGAATGATGATGAATGTTTCTTGATAACCAATTCTTGCTGAAACTCTCTGAATCTCCAAAACCGAAAATCAAGTTTCAAGCTCTTTCACCAAATTGCTCCAATGGATTCTCAACTGAATTTGCCACTAGAAGCTTCTCAGAATGATCCACATCCAATTTATAGTCAGTTTAACAACTTTGGAGGCCTAAACAAAGCCCAATTTGGGATTTTCAATTTTCACTTTCCTTCCAAAATTTCAATGATGGTGGTACACGTTTTTGCCTTGCTCTCCCCTCAAATCCAGTCCATTTCACTTACTTAACAGTCAGGGAATGTAATTGGAGAGTTTTCCCTCCTTGATTCCAATCAAAGGGATGCATGTGGTATGTTTCTTCATAATGAAGTAACACTCCATATGGCCATGTTATGAGTTTCAATTCAAAATTGTGATGATGCCAAAGTCTTTATAATGCCAATTCCAATCAAAATGATCACAAACTTGGCCTGAAAACATCTTATTTCCAATTGTTTTGAATTTTTACATTTTAATCCATTAAAATGGTCTTTTTGGGAATTTTCTTCAACCAATGCTTGATACAATCCATATCCATGGACTCTTGATACTTAGCTAAGCTAAAAACATCATTATGAGCAACTTTCATGTTGAACAAAAATCCATTTGAAGCTTGCAAGATAGTGAAATTGACCTATGATGCCAAATGACCTATAATCTTACTTTCCCAAAATACCCCTAACTTGTAAACCTCATAACTTGAGTTCTACAAAAAAGATGAAAGACTTCTAATACAATTTGGAAAGATAAGATCAAGACCTATAACTTTCATGTAGGCCAAAAGTTCAAGAGGAACACCCTTCTAGGTCAAAAGGTCCTTGGAAGTTGATGAACTTTCACAGACAAATTTCACAATCCTTAGATGACCTGTAGCTTGTCTAGACCATAACTTGAGTTTTATAAATCCATTGGAGGACTTCTAGTACTCAAATTAAAGCTAAGAGCATGCTCTACAAGTTTCATATTGGCCAAAAGTGGAGATGAAACTTGTATCTTGAGATACGTGGTCTTGAAGTTAGGCACTAAATAGGGGATTTTGTTAGAACACAGATTGGTTCTTAATAATATCTCTATGTTTTGATGATAACTATTATGAAATTTTGTATTAAAGAATTATATACTCTAAAATTTGCTTAAGAATGTTTGCTGCAGATGTTAAAGTAAATATTACTCCAGAAGCAAATTAGATCTGAACATAAGAAATATGCAAGGCTCTGAAGCGTCAGAAGCATCTCTTAGAAGACTCTGAACGCTGCCTCCAGAATATTCTGAGCGTTGCCTCCAGAAGAATCTAACGCAGAAGATACAGAAGAATCTGAAGCAGAAGTTGCAGAAGAATCTGAAGCAAAAGCCAGAAGCATCTGAAGCAATGAAGAATTATGTATGAAGAGTTTCAAGCACAGTTACTTCAGAAGACTCTGATAGTACTAACGCTGCCAGTACTGAGGATCTGACCCAAAACTCTGCTCTGAACTTATACACGCTGAAAGCACACTTGCTACAAAGACTCTGATTCAGCAAACTCTGATGAACATCAGAAGGCTCTGATCAATTTAGACTCTGATGATTCTTGCTGAAAAATTGTTGAAGAAGATTTCAAAGTTATGTCTGTTGGAATAACCAAACGACTCTTTCCTTATTTATGCTAGACACAAGAACACAGACAAAAAGGATTTCTCTGTGCATTCTTCTTCTAGGAAAGGTCACATGATGTGAAGACAAAAAGGCTCAGACCTTTTTGGGACACTACTCTCAATGTGAAAAGCTCTTGGATCATTGTGCCTATAAAAGCAAGTCTCCACTCATCTTCTTCAGTTGACGAAACACTTGAAAAGAATACTTCACAAAGCTCTCATACAACTCATACATTCTTGCTAGAATTATTTCATTGTTTTTTATCTTAAGTGAAAAATCAAAGTTGTGATAAAGCTTTATAGAAGCATTTTAACACTTGTATTTATTATTAGATTTGATTGTAATAGAACCTTAAGAAGATCCAGTTAGGATCAGTAGTTCTTGAGAAGACTTTGAACAGTTGTTCTTAGTGCTTACTATTGTAATCAGTTGATTAAATATTGGATTAAGTCCTTGCTTAAGAAAGGCAAATCATCTAGATAGGGTGGACTGGAGTAGTTGAGTTCAACGAACTAGGATAAAAATTCTTGAGTTTTTATTTCTAAGTTTTTATCTTCATACTTATTCAACCCCCCTTCTAAGTATTTTCTCACCTTCAGTTGGCTTCAGAGCTCCGGTTCTGTGTGTGCTACCACTTCACAGTGACAGAAAAGATCCAGTGAGAAAAACTTTGATATATAAATTTGGTTGTTATTATGGCTGATGCTTCAACATCCAACAAATATGAAGAAAGAGACAGAATTAGTACAAAACCCCCTATGTTTGATGGGGAGAAATTTGATTATTGGAAAGATAGGATTGAAAGTTTTTTCCTTGGTTATGATGCTGATTTGTGGGACTTGGTCATAGATGGGTATGTTCATCCCACTGATGGGAATGGCAAGAAAGTAGACAAAAAATCTATGACAGAAGCCCAAAAGAAGGAGTTTAGAAATCACCACAAGGCTAGAACAATATTGTTAAATGCAATATCTCACACTGAGTATGAAAAGATCACAAATAGAGAAACTGCATTTGACATGTTTGAGTCCTTGAAAATGACTCATGAAGGAAACTTTCAAGTAAAAGAGACCAAGGCTCTGGCGTTAATACAGAAGTATGAAGCATTCAAGATGGAAGAATCTGAGTCCATAGAAACTATGTTCTCTAGATTCTAGATTCTTACAGTTGGTCTAAAAGTTTTGGACAAGGGTTACTCAATTGCTGATCATGTGAAGAAGATCATCAGAAGCCTGCCTATCAGATGGAGACCTATGGTCACTGCTCTGAAGCTTGCCAAGGATCTGAACAAGATCACTCTGGAAGAGTTAATCAGCTCACTAAGGAGTCATAAAATTGAACTTGAGGAAGATAAACCTCAAAAGAAAGGTAAGTCTATTACCTTAAAATCTAACAAATCAGTGAAAGCTTTGCAGGTGTTAGAGGAAATCTCTGAAGAATCTTCTTTTGAAGAAAAAGATGAATTATCCTTGCTGTCCAGAAGAATTAACAGACTCTGGAAGCACAAGCAGTGGAAGTTCAAGAACTTCAAAAGACCAGATCAGCGCAAGGAGTCCTCTAGACCAAAAAGATCTGGAAAGAAGGAAGTTGTCTGCTTTGAATGCAAAGAACTTGGCCATTACAAGAGTGAACGTCCAAAACTTCTTAAAGAAAAGCCAAAAAGGAAGTTTGACAAAAAGAAGAAGGTTCTAATGGCAACTTGGGATGACTCTGATGAATCTGGATCCTCATCAGAATCTGAAGATGAATGCGCCAACATGGCTCTGATGGCTGGCATTGAAGATCAGAATGAAGAATCATCTGGATCTGAGTCTGATTCTGAATCTGACTCAGAAGAGGTACTTTCTGATCTCACCAGGGAAGAGCTTATTAAAGTCTTATCTGAAGTCCTGAAAAATTATAATCAGATTAAGCTCAAGTGCAAGAAGCTTAACTGCAATCTTGGCTCTGAGAATAATCTGTTAAAATCAGAAATTGCTGAGTTAAAAGAAAACAATTTAAAAATAAAAGCTGATTTTGAAATAGCTCAACAAAATTCTGAATCTGAAAGTAAGTCTAAATGCAAAAATATTTTAGAAGAATATGACTTTAGCTTTCAGAAATTTCTTGCTAAAAGCATATACAGAAGCAAAATGGCTTCTATGATCTATGGGGTTAGCAGAAATAACAGGAAAGGAATTGGATATGAATCCTCTTCTGGAAAGGATTTAAATCCAATGCCTGTTGATAAACTTGTTATCAAGAAAACTCCCTTGTACTCTCATTTCAAGTTTGGTCATCTGAATGACATTAAACACACAAGTTCTGATCAGATGTTCTTGTGTTTAAGCCAAAAGTAAGTCAGAACAATATTGTTGTAAAAAGACAGAAGTTCAGACCAACTTTCAAGGCAACTAACCAAAAAGGACCCAAAAAGATCTGGGTACCTAAGGATAAGATTATCCCTGTTGCAGATGTTTTTAGCAGAAAAGTCAAGACGCCAGTCATGGTGCCTGGACTCTGGCTGCTCACGTCACATGACGGGAGAAAGGTTTATGTTCCAAAGCCTGGAGCTTAAATCTGGAGGAGAAGTGAAGTTGGAAGGGAATCAGAAGGGCAAGATCATTGGCTCTGGTACTATTGGTAATGGTAACCTTCCCTCTATATCTAATGTTCTTCTTGTAGAAGGATTAAAGCATAATCTATTGTCCATAAGTCAATTAAGTGACAATGGTTATGATATAATCTTTAATCAACAATGTTGTAAAGCTGTTAGTCAGAATGATGGCTCAATCCTATTCAATGGAAAGAGGAAGAACAACATTTACAAAATAAATCTTTCAGAACTTAAAGTTCAAAATGTTAAATGCCTCTTGTCTGTTAATGATGAGCAATGGGTCAAGCACAGAAGATTGAGGCATATTAATATGAGACGTATATCTCAGATTAATAAACTCAATCTGGTCAGAGGACTTCCTAAGTTGAAGTTCAACTCAGATGCTCTTTGTGAAGCATGTCAAAAGGGAAAGTTTTCAAAATCTTTCTTTAAATCTAAAAATGTTGTTTCAACCTCAAGACCATTAGAATTACTTCACATTGATCTGTTTGGACCAGTGAAAACTGCATCCATCAGAGGCAAGAAGTATGGATTAGTCATTGTTGATGACTACAGCAGATGGACATGGGTAAAGTTCCTAAAACACAAGGATGAGTCACATTCTGTGTTCTTTGACTTCTGCAAACAAGTCCAGAATGAAAAAGATTTCAAAATTATAAAAGTCAGAAGTGATCATGCTGGTGAATTTGAAAACAAATATTTTGAAAAATATTTTAATGAAAATGGCATTGCTCATGATTTTTCATGTCCTAGAACTCCACAACAAAATGGGGTTGTAGAGAGGAAAATTTGAAATCTGCAAGAAATGGCCAGAACCATGATCAATGAGACTAATCTGGCAAAGCACTTTTGGGCAGAAGCAATCAACACAGCCTGTTACATTCAGAATAGAGTGTCTGTAAGACCTCTTTTGGAAAAAGACTCCCTATGAATTGTGGAGGAACAGAAAGCCCAACATTTCATATTTCCATCCTTTTGGATGTATTTGCTATATGTTGAATACTAAAGAGAATCTGAACAAGTTTGATTCTAAAGCACAGAAGTGTTTCATGCTTGGGTATTCTGAACGCTCTAAAGGCTACAGAGTATACAATACTGAAACACAGATTGTGGAAGAATCTATTCATGTTAGATTTGATGATAAGCTTGGCATTGAAAAGGAAAAGTAGTTTGAAAGTTATGTAGATAGAGAAGTAATTCTCACAGACTCTAAAGACTTAGAGGCAGACAAAGCTCAAGTGAAGGAACCATAAGCAACGCCAGATGCAATTCCTTTGACTTCTCAGATGAACAACTTAAACATTTCTGAAGAATCAACTATTAGAGGATCATCTTCCAGAATCAAAGCTTCTCATCCAGAGAATGTGATCATTGGAAAGAAGGATGACCCTATCTGAACAAGATCCTTCCTCAGATCATCTGAAGCATCATTATTCGGATTGGTGTCAGTAATTGAACCAACCTTTGTGGATGAAGCTCTGCAAGACAATGACTGGATTATTGCCATGCAAGAAGAGCTAAACCAATTCACAAGAAATAATGTGTGGGATTTAGTTCCAAGACCAAAAGGATTCAACATAATTGGAACTAAATGGGTCTTCAGAAACAAGCTTAATGAGAAAGGAGAAGTTGAAAGAAATAAGGCAAGGTTAGTTGCTCAAGGTTACAGCCAGCAAGAAGGAATTGATTATACAGATACTTATGCTCTTGTTGCAAGGTTAGAGTTTATTCGTTTACTCATTTCCTTTGCTGCACAGTTTAACATCACTCTATATCAGATGGATGTTAAAAGTGCCTTTCTAAATGATATTATAGAAGAAGAAGTTTATGTTCACCAACCTCCTGGTTTTGAGAGTGAAAAATTTCTAGAACATGTTTTTAAATTAAAGGAATCTCTTTATGGTTTAAAACAAGCTCCCAGAGCTTGGTATGAGAGGTTAAGCAATTTTCTTCTGGAGAAAAATTTCATCAGAGGCAAAGTGGACACAACACTCTTCTGTAAAACATTTAAGAAAGATCTTCTAATTTGTCAAATATATGTGGATGATATTATATTTGGATCTACCAATGTTATGTTGGGAAAGGAGTTTGCTCAATGTATGCAGGCAGAATTTGAAATGAGCATGATGGGAGAATTGAGATTCTTTCTGGGAATTCAAGTCAACCAAACTCCAGAGTGCACTTACATTCATCAGACCAAATATGTTAAAGAACTTCTGAAGAAATTTAACATGACTGATAGTAAGATGGAAAAGACTCCCATGCATCCAACTAGTACACTAGGCAAGGAAGAGGTAAGTAAGAAAGTAGATCAGAAACTCTACAGAGGTATGATTGGATCTCTTCTCTACTTAACTGCTTCTAGACCTGACATTTTGTTCAGTGTATGCTTGTGTGCAAGATTCCAATCAGATCCTAGAGAATCACACTTAACAGCTGTTAAGAGGATTCTGAGGTATCTGAAAGGTACTTCTAATGTGGGTTTGTGTTACAGAAAATCTGATGATTTCAAATTAGTTGGATTTTGTGATGCTGATTACGCTGGAGACAGAGTGGAAAGAAAAAGTACTTCTGGAAGTTGTCAATTTCTAGGAAGAAATCTAATCTCTTGGTACAACAAGAAGCAACCCACAATTGCACTATCAACTACAAAGGCAAAATATATTGTTGTTGCTAGATGTAGCACGCAGATGCTCTGGATGAAAAGTCAGCTAGAAGACTATCAGATATTTGAAAGTAACATTTCTATATTCTATGATAATACTTCTGCTATATGTTTGTCTAAAAACCCCATTTTACACTCTAAGGCAAAACATATAGAAATTAAACATCATTTCATCAGAGAATATGTTCAGAAGGGAATTATAAACTTAGCCTTTGTTGATACAGATCATCAATGGGCAGATATTTTCACAAAACCCCTTGCTGAAGATAGGTTCAAATTTATTATGAAAAATATTGGTATGGATTTTTGTCCAGAATAATATTTATCAGAAGCAAATTTTTCAGATGTAAAATGTTTAAAACTCTGAAGTAATTCATCTGTTGTTTATTTGATTTATTTTTATTTGTGTGTATCTGAACTAACCAATCTTAGAGGATCTGAACGTTGGCTAACATTTCATTTCTTAAGAGAATTCAGAAGCACATGCAAGCAAACACGTGTCACTCTGAATCTGAAAAGATAGCGTGTACACTACTGGAGAGACATTTGAGGTATGGTTTGAATAGTGAAAATCTTGATTTTCCCCCCAATTTGTCAGAATCAATTAATGCTTGAAATGATTTTTATTCTCTTTCATTAATTGTCATTAAATGCTATGTGAAAACGTGCTTTGTATGTCTGTTTGAGTGCCTTAAGTGTTTTCTATAAATACCACATCTCACATCAATATCACACTTTTCACATCACAAACAAGTTTATGCATTTCTGTCTTCTATTCTCTCTTCACAAAAACCCTAAACCTTCGTCCAAATCATCTTCATCATCTTCAATGGCAACCTCATCTTCTACAGTAGCTCAGTTTCAATCAACCATGGCTGTAGTTACTTCTGCAAATATGGGTGTGACTCCATTCACTGTACCTAAAAGGACATTGTTAACTCCTGTTGACAAACTTGAAGTTCTCTGTGAATCAACGGTGGAATTTGATTCGTTAGCTAAAAATGGGTTTGAATTTCGTTCAATAATTGATGCTCAAGGCTGGGTTAAATACTTTGACAGATTATTTGGACCAGTTTACCCTCATCTGGTGAAGGAATTCTGGATACATGCATCTGTTTATCCAAAATTCATCTTGTCTTCTGTTCTGAGAAAGGAGATTATAATAACTGAAGATATAATCAGGAAACTTATAGGGTGTGAGGAGACTGATGGAGTATGTCATCTGCCAGCTGGGCGTGTGGACATGGAGGAAGTTTATGAGGAAGTCATCACTTCTGGACAGACCTCTAACAAATTTAAAGATCTGAAGCCTGACTACAAAATCTGGGCAAAGATTTTTTTGGGATGCATCCATCACAGAAAATCTACCAACTCTTCAGATTACGTGAACAATGAACAACTCTATTTCATGTACTGTTTAAGTCAGAGCACTAAGGTAGATCTTCCTTACATTTTATTTATGCATTTATGGAATCATATCAATGCTTCAAGAGAATCTGTAAAGGATAAGGGTCAGAAGATCAGAACATGGATCCCCTTTGGAAGGTTAATTTCAGACATTCTGACAGAAAATGGTCTGGTGACTGCTCTGTATGAAGCTGGAGTTAAGGATGAACTTGAATCTATTGTTGGAAAACCTCTTAATGCAAAGAGTCTTCAGAGACTAAAATTTGTAGATGAACTCACATCTGCACCCAAGAAGCTGAATATTTCTGAAATCAGTCAGAAGCGAATTCCAGTTGAAAACTTTCCACTGTTTGGTGCTGAAGAACCAAGGGATATAATTGTGAGATATATTGATTCATGCAAAGCAGATGGGACTCCCATTCCTGCAGATATTCTGAAAAGAGCAAGAGAACCAATGCCAGATGTATACAATGAGAACATGAGGAAAAGAAGTCAGTTAGAAGCAGAAGAAACTGCTTCTCAAAAGAAGCCAAAGGTTGCTGACAAGCCACAGAAGCTGATCAAGAGAAAAGCATCTGGTGACGTTCCTTCTGTTCCCCCAAAGCGTATCAAGACTAAAGGTACAAAAACATCTGTATCTTATTTCTCTAAAAATTTTATAAATGAATCAACATTTAGTTCTATTCCAAAACCACCTCCTACTCAAAAACAATCTATTCCTGCTCCATCCCAAAAATCTGAACCATCAAAAATTCCTTCCCCATAAAAATCATCTGATCATATTTCCACTACTCCACTAAAAACTTCTGTTACTCCACCATCAGAACCAACAACAACAACACCACCAGCAAACAAAATTCTCACACCTATAACAAAACCAACAGAACAACCTTCATCACAATAACAACCAGAAAAACAATCAGACACATCTGATCCAGTTGCATCTGATCCAGTTGCATCTGAACAAGTTGTATCTGAACCACCTATATCTGAACCTTCACCAAAACCTTCTGAGAATCATTCAGAACCAACCAACCCTCCTGAAACAAATATACCTGAGACAGAGGTTCTAAAGGTTACACCTCTCAAAACTGTTTTTGAAGTGTCCTCTACGTCCTGTACCCCAACCACATCCTCAAACTCAATTGAATCTGATATCCACCCAGATATTCTTTCACCTCCCTCTCTCAGAACTTTTGTAGTTAACCAACCAGAACCACCTATTTCTTTTGAAATTCTCATTCCCAATCCCATCCCAACACCTAAGCCAAGGACATCTGAGTGTGTATCCTTTGCCTCGTGTAAACCATTTTCCTCTGACAAACTTCCCTCTGGTTTCAAATTCAAAAATTTTTACACCAGAATTGAACCATCTGACACTATCACCCCTCTTAAACCCAAGCTTTCCATTATTCTACCATCTGTTCTCCAAACATATATAAAAGAAATGCCAAAAATGATTTCATCATAATCTCTTTTATCTGATAAATTTGCGTTCATTCCTTACACTTCTACCACATTTGATGTTGTTTCCTATGCATCAAATGCAAAACCATCTTTACTTAATGCCTTAATCAGATCAAAAATTGTCATTTCATCTGATTCTCCATCCATACCCTTCTACCCTCGCCCTCTGGTCATCATTCCAGAATTCACCATTCCACCTTCACATCAACCCAAGCCACTCATATTGGAAACCCTTCTAAAACCAAAACCTAGGTTGAATGTTGATCATTTATTTACAAGTTTTATGAAAGAAATAGAAATGCATTTAGGTTCTGTTCAGAGGAAGTGCTTATCAATAATGGATGCAAATGAATCTGATTCTATTTGGAATAGCTTCATCAACAGATTCAATACTGTAGCCTCAAATCTGAAGAATGTATGTTCTGATGATGCGAAGCTCAGATTTGCTGAAACTGCTAGAAGTTTGATCTGGACTGTTAAAAGATCTGCACCATTGCTTCTTAAAGATGCTCCTTCATCCTCTGAAGTATGTGATACAGAAGTGAATGCTGAATCTGCATCTGAAGAAAACCCTCTGGCTATGACTCTTGTGGAACATCCCTCTGGATCTGTAGCTCCTGACTCTGCATCTCCTATGGAAATTGACTATGTTCCTGCTTCAGGCTCTGCCCCACCTTCTTCATCTGAGGTCAAGAAAGAAAATCCAGGTCTTGAAGATAAGATTGCAGTTCTGGAAGCTGGTCAATCTGAAATTAAGTCATGGATGGCCAAGCAAGATCAGAAGTCTGAAGACATGGCTCAGTGGATGTCCAAACAAGATCAGAAAAATGAAACCATGGCTAAGTGGATGTCAAAGCAAGAACAATCCTCCTCTGAGATCACTAATCTGTTGAAGATGATTTTGTCCAAACAAACTTAGTCTATTTTCTTTCTGTTGTTTGTGCACCTATACTTGCTGTTTATCTGATGTTTTGTATCTTTTGATCTATATGAATGAATGACTAAGTGTTTTTCTCTACATGATTTATCTTTTCTGTATTTCCTATTATTTGTCCTTTAAAGTTTTTTTTACTTTTTGATTATGACAAAAAAGGGGGAGAAAATAGATCTGACTGTTTAAATAAACTCTACCTAAATGAGACTTCAGACATATCAATTCTAACTAATGTAAACTCTTAGTGTTTCAGAACGTTTGATAAATATGACATATTCACTAAAAGAAACTATGATAATATTTTACTTATCAGACTCTGACTCTGAAACATGCAAGATCTAATAGTTGGAACATTCAGGCTCTAATTCTAAAGAGAATACTCATGCAAAAAGGGAAGTTTCTATTCCCTCTTAGTATTCAATTCAGGGGGAGATTCATCATCTCAGGGGGAGTTATAATTATTTTCTTTTCTATTGAACAAAATTTCTGATGTTTTTGTCATCATCAAAAAGGGGGAGATTGTTAGAACACAGATTGGTTCTTAATAATATCTCTATGTTTTGATGATAACTATTATGAAATTTTGTATTAAAGAATTATATACTCTAAAATTTTCTTAAGAATGTTTGCTGCAGATGTTAAAGTAAATATTACTCCAGAAGCAAATTAGATCTGAACATAAGAAATATGCAAGGCTCTGAAGCGTCAGAAGCATCTCTTAGAAGACTCTGAACGCTGCCTCCAGAATATTCTGAGCGCTGCCTCCAGAAGAATCTGAAGCAGAAGCTACAGAAGAATCTGAAGCAGAAGCTGCAGAAGAATCTGAAGCAAAAGTCAGAAGCATCTGAAGCAATAAAGAACTCTGTATGAAGAGTTTCAAGCACAGTTACTTCAGAAGACTCTGATAGTACTAACGATGCCAGTACTAAGGATCTGACCCAAAACTCTGCTCTGAACTTATACACGCTGAAAGCACACTTGCTGCAAAGACTCTGATTCAGCAAACTCTGATGAACATCGGAAGGCTCTGATCAATTTAGACTCTGATGATTCTTGCTGAAAATTGTTGAAGAAGATTTCAAAGTTATGTCCGTTGGAATAACCAAACGACTCTTTCCTTATTTATGCTAGACACAAGAACACAGACAAAAAGGATTTCTCTGTGCATTCTTCTTCTAGGAAAGGTCACATGATGTGAAGACAAAAAGGCTCAGACCTTTTTGGGACACTACTCTCAACGTGAAAATCTCTTGGATCATTATGCCTATAAAAGCAAGTCTCCACTCATCTTCTTCAGTTGACGAAACACTTGAAAAGAATACTTCACAAAGCTCTCATACAACTCATACATTCTTGCTAGAATTATTTCATTGTTCTTTATCTTAAGTGAAAAATCACAGTTGTGATAAAGCTTTATTAGAAGCATTTTAACACTTGTATTTATTATTACATTTGATTGTAAGAGAACCTTAAGAAGATCCAGTTAGGATCAGTAGTTCTTGAGAAGACTTTGAACAGTTGTTCTTAGTGCTTACTATTGTAATCAGTTGATTAAATAGTGGATTAAGTCCTTGCTTGAGAAAGGCAAATCACTCTAGCTAGGGTGGACTGGAGTAGTTGAGTTCAACGAACTAGGATAAAAATCCTTGAGTTTTTATTTCTAAGTTTTTATCTTCATACTTATTCAACCCCCCTTCTAAGTATTTTCTCACCTTCAGATTTTACCCTGAGAACCCTAATTTAGCAACTCCTCACACCTTGAATTCTTCTTGAATAGATCTTGGAATATTATCTCATGTGTCTCAACACAACTATCCATGGTTACCGAGACCTAGAATTGAGTTTTGATCCTCTTCAATTGCCCAGTTGACTTGGAATTACTCAGATGAAAACCCTACTTGCAACACCAGCAACTGTGACTTTCCACACCTGGCATAATGACTTGATTGAGCTCCACCATGACCCTCAAGGCACTCCCTGAGCTCTATCCACACATTCTCTCCTTGATCAAGGCCTTACAATCCACTGCTGATCTTCAACTGGTCCTCAAATTAGGAGACTAACCCCATACAAGCAACTGAACTTCTTAGGAACCCAGCTCCCTTCCTGATGATTATGGTGACTTCTTAAGCTTGAATAAAACCTCTAGATAGGCTTCTCTAGATATAAACCCCACTTGATCCCCTGCACAGGTGAACAATGCTATGCTATGCAAATGTTAGATCAATGATATGCTAATGTAATGAGACATAAACCAAGTAAGAAAAGGTTAGGCAAATTTTGGGGTGCAAGAACCTTGATTGAGGATTCCTTGATAGATGACGTTGGTTTTGAGGATCCAATCTTTTTGGATCCAGTTACTTGCCATAAATCTCTAACTTTTGAAAGATGGATGTCGGTGGACAACGAAGCAGACCACAGGCAGCACGACCCTACTGGTTGTAATAACTTTTTATCCTTGAATGTTTTTCATCTTACCCATTTCATATTTGAGATAATTCTTGATCCCTTAATGCTTTTTTATTTTCATTTCAGACTTGGATCCTCCAGCACTTCCCGGGCATCACTGGTTGGTCATGTTGGGATGAGTACACTGAGGAGATGCTTCATGCCTGTGCTTTTTTTCTGCTGAAGGGGAACCAGGCGGCCGAGCCTTTCAGAGTCTATCTTGATTGCTTGGCTGTCGAGGACATCTACTTCAACTGTTACATTGATCACCATCAGACACGCCCATTTGACGACATATCGCTATACTCCGGATGGCTGGCCTGCTCGTCGAATATAACTGCTCCATATCTGCGTGAGCGCGTACATGGTGCCGACTGCTCCAGAAGATCCGCCGAGACCCGTTCATCAGGAGATTCTAGAGGAGCAGCTGGCTCAGAAGGATCATACTAAGAATGTCTTGCCTCGTTTTTGTCGCATAGTGGAGATGGTGCGGGCAGGCATTGACGAGGGTATCTTCCTTGAGGGGTTTGCTGTCAGGCGAGTACTGGATGACATTATTGTGGAGGCACATGGGACACTTTTGTACTGCAGACATCGCGCGAGGACAGGGGGATCGATGACCGAGGAGAAAGATTAGGCAAAGGAGGTACATGAGGCAGAGGAGAGGTTGTCAGGCACACCCATTAGTTGTATGTATTTATTTTGTTTCAGTATTATAATTTGTACGTTTCTCCTGACATTGTTAATACATTTTGGATTTACGTGACGTATGACATCTTATTACTATATTTTTATTTTATTTTGGTTTGTGTTATTTTATAATTCATCTGCAAACAAATACGCAATGTGTTTTAAAAAAAATCTGTTCAAAAACACTTCGGAGATGTATCTCCAGAAAATTTTCGTAAATGCATCTTCGGACAAATTCAAATGGAAATGGGTTATGAGAGATATGTTGTGACCGTTTAAGATTTAAATTATTTTGAAAATATATCTTCAAAATATTATTAAGCCATGAAGCGCGTCTAGAGATATATCTCCAAAATCTAAGAACATTTATGAAAAACCACCTAGTGAAAAAAAAAATCCATGAAATGTCTTAAAAA
Source organism: Lathyrus sativus (assembly GCA_963859935.3). Taxonomy (NCBI): domain Eukaryota; kingdom Viridiplantae; phylum Streptophyta; class Magnoliopsida; order Fabales; family Fabaceae; genus Lathyrus; species Lathyrus sativus. The sequence goes on from OZ012741.1 coordinate 281,388,218, forward strand.
ATCCTCTTTCATATATATCCAACACTTTAAAGCTCACTCACACCTTTATCAATCACGTACTCCTGTCTTAATTGAATATAATGCAATAAATACTACAATAGTAAAATATATAATTGAGAAAAAATTAATATTTTATTTAAAAAAATTATTTACTTTTTATATATTTAATGTATTTGAATAATATATAAACTATATATGACATATTCAATAAATTATAATTATAATTATAAGAAAAGATTTATTTTTTTATATACATTGAATAATTAATATATCAAACAATATATAAATATATTGATAATATATATTATTTATTCAATACATCTAAAAATAATTTTTATTTTATAAATATCTAACTAATGCAGGTCACATAATTTGAGGCAAAAAAACTTTACATTTTAATGAAATTATTTCTAATTTAAATTTCATTCAACCAAAAATATATAAACAAACAACTTTATAGTTATTGTTAGAGGACACAAAACGAGTCGTGGTCCGCAGGACTAGTTCGCGCACGCGCCAAATAATAACAGATTGAGTTGGAATTTTGAACCTGCCGCCCGCTAAAATCTATCATTCGCAGAAATCTGCCGCAAATATTCATTCAACTTGTCTCATCTTTTTTAATTAATTATGATAATTTCACTTTTTATAATTTTATTTTATATATTATTTGAGAATATGTAATAAAAGTAAAATTTATTAAAAAGATATTTTATAAAAATTATTCTAAAAAATAAATGAAAAATTTAATTGAAATGTTTACAAGTTTATTAATTTATTAAAAAGGTGAAAAATAATAAGGCGGCCGGTCTGTATTGCCACCCGTCATTGCTAAGACTCATAGTCAAATACTCCTAATTTCAACATTAAAAAACAACACAAAAGGACGAATCTTATTTTGTCCTCTAGCCAATCCACCACCATCAACCTTTTACTTAACCAATAAACAAAATAAATATTAAAAAGTACCACATTTGTGTGAACCATGTGAAATACTCACATTGCACCTTTGCTTCAAAGTTCTAATCATAATTTCTTAATATTTTAAATCTTCCTCAACCATTATAAATAACCAAATAAAACAAAGAATTAAAATAATATAATATTTCTTTATCTACATCCTCACATCATATTTTTTTGTCATGTACCTTGAAGTACACTCTAAAGTACAAAACCAACAAAATAAATAAAGAAACATATAAATTATACTTTTTTTTCAACCAAAACAAACACAACCAATATAAAAGTACTTTATGGGACAAATCCAAATCATCTAGCATCAGAAGAAGTAAAGGAATCTGCAAACCCAGAAGGCTTTGCTGGTATACTTCCTTTACTATCATTAGTACTACTTGCATAGCTTATATCTTTCCCTTCTGCTTCCTTCCAAATCTTCAACATTTGCGGTAGCGGTTGACAAAAGTCGATTCCGCCGGTGTAATCAAACTCCTCGTCAACCGGTTGCCATTTCTCTACTAACTCCGATAGCACTTTGACAGCGTGCCCCATGTCCGGCCTATGGCTGGCTTCCCGGGCGGTGCAATGTCCGGCAAGTTCGGCTACAATTGAAATGCTCTCGAATGTTTCTTCGTTTACTTCAAGCGATGGATCGATTGCAGCCTTAAGCTTTTCTTCGTTGGATTTGATTTGCCAAAACCATTCGGCTAAGTACCGGTTTTCCTCTGGTCGGCTCTCATCGAGAGCTGTTAATCCAGTTAGAAGTTCCATCAACACGACACCGTAGCTGAATACGTCCACTTTAGTCGTGATTTTTCCCATTACTGAAATTTGTAGAAACTTTTAGTTAGCTGCAAGTTTGTGAAGAGATGTAATAGACAATGGATGTGATATGAGAATGATATAGCTCATAAATTGGAGAGAACTCTAAAACTATATTGCGGTCACAATTGCGACTGCAGAATGCAAATTCAAAATATGTTAAAGTCACTAGGGATAATTCTAAATTGCAGTCCAAATCCGCAATTGTAACCACAATATAAAGGTTTTATAGGTCTCTACAACAGCATCGCAACCAAAATTGCAGCTGCATTTGTATTTTGGTGCAAAATTAAGGTTTTTGCAGTGTAACAGCAACCGCAATTTAGAAACATACGGAGAAACAATGTGCTAATATGCAAGAGATTAACATGATTCCATTCTTATTTCCATATCATAAACCATGTAATTATCTATGAAGCACCGGACACTGGACACGACACCGACATATCGACACTGGTAATGATATAAAAAATATATTGAATGTAATCACAAATGTTGGTATCGTGCTGGTCTCAGTGTCCGGCACTGACACGGTCACGCCTTTTTTCCAAAGGTGTCGGTTACAAGGAAGGTACATAGTTGATGTAAAGCAAAAACATACCTGCATATTCAGGGGCGAGGTACCCAAATGTTCCAGCAAGTTTTGTTGCCAAAGATTTTTCACCGTCGGGCGCAAGTTTCACCAAACCAAAATCAGCGACTTTTGCTCGAATATCATCACCAAGTAGAATATTCGAAGACTTGAGGTCTCGATGGATGAAGATTTGTCTAGCAAGACTGTGAAGGTATTCCACCGCTCTAGCAACGTCTAGTGCTATAACAAGCCTCTGCGACCAAGACAAAGGATCCAAATTCAAGCTTTTCCAATGGAAAAGATGTCTGCTTAGAGCCCCAAGAGGCATGTATTCATAAACCAAAAGCCTCTCGTTTCCTTCAATGGAATAGCCTAGTAGGGATACCAAATGTCGGTGACGAACTTTGGAAAGAACGGCTATTTCTGCTTGAAACTCGTCGAGTCCTTTACTGCTAATGGTTCCACATTCCATTCTTTTCACTGCTATTTTCGTCCCGTCTTCTAGTTCACCTTTGTAAACAGTTCCAAACCCACCACGGCCGAGCTCATTTTCCGACGCAAAATTGTTGGTGACCTTGCGTAGAACTTGAACCGATATGACAAGGTTACCACCAGACTCAGTTACATGATAGCTTTCGGTTTCGCCGCTATTGTTAGTCAGAGAACTTATTCCTGTATTCGTCGATAAGCTTCCCGTGGTGCTATCCGACACCGCTAATTTAACCATCACTTTAGGATCGGACGGATCTTGAGCGTGGGACACAGCAGAGCTAGACGCGTCAATTGAGACTTTCTTCTTATTCTTCTTCCAACAACATACAAAGAAAACAATAACCGAGAGTGCTACAAATCCAAAGACTACACCTCCCGCCACTATTGCAACTATTTTGAGTCTATTCGACTTACTAGATTGAGGATTTGATTCGACATTTCTAGACTGATTAGATTGTGGACTATCGGAGGATGGGGGCAGCTTTGGTTGTGGCTTCGGCACGTTGTGTGGTGGTGAAGGCAGTGCGCCTAAAGGCGGTGGAGTTAAAATAGGAGCAGGAGTCGGTCGAGGTTGATTATCGAAAAGAGGGTTACCGTCAACGATAACCTTCACGCCCTCGTGGAAGTTTGGCAATGGAGATTCAATATTGTTATCACTTAAATCCAACAACCTCAAAGATTTCAATTCAGTAAAATTACTCGGAACCTTACCAGTTATATTATTTCCCGAAAGCTTAATTTCAAGCAACGAATCTAACATAGCAAGCGAAGGACTCAATGTACCAGTAAGATTTTTTCTAGGCAGATTGATTATCGATACCGAGTTACGAATGCAGCTCAATCCAAGCCATGATCCTCCACACGGATCATTACCAACCCATTTAGAAACAACAAACGACGGATAATTCAAACCGGAGAGAAAATTCAACAATATATTAACATTAGGATCACATTCAAGACCAGGTTTACTTTGACAAAAGGAATTCGAAGCATAAGATACTATTGCAGCCTTAAACTTAGGTATTGGACCGACAAACATGTTATTATCTAACTGAAGTTTTTGAAGTTCCATATTTGCTAATGAATCAGGAATCAAACCAACAAGTTGATTACCATTGAGGTTAAGCTCCCGAAGAGAAGTTAAATTCCCGATATTCGACGGAATCGTTCCGGTGAACTTGTTTCCATGTAACCAAACCTGTGTCAAAAATGTCATAGAAGCAATAACATCAATAGAACCTGTCATTCCACCCCCTTGTTGATTATTCAACCATAGCGCCTGTAACGACGATTGACCGAAACTACCCGGAATTTCCCCTGAAATTCTGTTTCCCGAAAGCCTCAAATTCGATAAAGACGACAATGTGCCTAGAAAATCAGGCAAAGGACCAACCACATTACAGCTCACCAGAGAAAGATTCACCAACTGAACTGAATTTTTCAATCCCAAAGGAAACAACCAACCATTAGTAGCATTCAAAGGGTTTACTTCCAAAGACAAAACCTGAAGACTATCGAGTCCTTCGAAGAAATCGACCGGGATTCCGTCGAATTCATTGTAATCCAAATAAGCATATTGTAATTTGGATAATCCACTCAAACTAGGTAACATTCCAGATAAATTGTTTCTCTGAAGACCTAAATTCTGAAGCTCAGAAAGATGGTTGAAATTCGAAGGCAAGGAGCCTTTAAGACCAAGATTCTTAGCTTGAATCTGAGTAACCCTACCATTGTTACAAAACACATAACTCCATTGAGGAGGACCACATGGATCATCTCCATTTTCAGGCCAATTGAGAAGCTCTGGATTCTTCAACCCTTTTCTGAAATCATTCAGAACTCTGAGATCATTAGGGTCAGTTTTACCATAACACAATGTAATCATCATCATAAGAGAAAACAAGAGAAATATGAAAACTTTAATCTTCATAGCTGCTATGAAAATGATAAAGGTTGAAACTTGGGAAGAAAATTCACAACCCCATTAAAGAAAACAATCAATATTTATCTAAATTGTATAATGAAAATGAGATTGTAACAAAATGACCCAGACGGAAAAAAATGAAGAACAGAACATTGGTGAGAGAGTGTTGTTTTGTTTGTTGTTGTTTGGTTACTCTCACCGACAAAGAGGAATTAAGAAAAGGGAAAATCTATTGACAAAATGGTGAAGTGAAGGACAAGAAGAGAGAGAAGAAAGATGTGTCAAAAGAGTGTGAGGAACTCTTTTTGTTCAAAAAGGACAAAAAAACAAAAAACAAAAATAAAAAATAAAAGTAGTAATAATATTTTAAAGATAAAAAGGTAGTAATATTCTAATGATAAAAAAGAAGTAAAAACATTTACAGGATAATGCTAACTTTTAAAAAAAATTATAAATAGTATATTTGTATTGAAAAGAACAATAAAATTATTAAATTTGTATTAAATTTTTTATACAGTTTTAGAAAAAATTTATATATTTATCTCTTAATTTATGTCACAAAGGCACAAATTAATATTATTCATATTTATAAAATTAAATCTGATATTAAATGAATCATAATTTATATATCTTTAACTATATTGAAATTTCAGTCAAACTATCCAATTAATATAACTATAAATATGGCTTTTACAACTAAGTAATTGATTGACTCACTTTATTTTAATTTTCTTTTTATAATTTGGATTTTTGCCTCTGGAATTAAGGAAGATTATAATAATCAGAAAATTCATCTTTGATTTAGAGAAAAAAAATCTCTTAACTTGTTGTTCTTAACTTTTTGTTCAAATGCTCTGAATAGAATTTTTATTTGATTTAGTTTCTAAAGTTTTGTTGCTATATTTTAGAAATATTTTAAATTTCAATGATAAAAAAATAATTATGAAATGTTGTTTAAATATAGTTTACACGTGTCAAAGTGGAATAGTCCATTTGTACGCTTTAAAAACAATACTGATAATCTAGTGTATAATTTTAGACTCATATTTTATAAAGATGCATGAGAGATGTTTATTTTTTATAATTATTTATTTAATATATATTTTATACATTTTTTAAGCGCTTGTCCAATCTTTAAAACAATTGATGAGACTTCAAAATTATAATTCACATAATTGATGAGACTTTAAAACTATAATTAAAATTTATGGTGGAAAGAGAAAAATACGTAAACATACATACACTCAATCTTGTGATCTACTATATATTAATTCATTAAGGATCTTAGGATTATCTAGATGGCTCTAAGTAAAAGATTTTCTAATATAAAGTGTAGAGACAAATTATTAATATTTATCTATTGATTTATTAACATTTTTTCAATCAATATTCCTAATGTCTTAAACAAATATATAATTGATTTGTTATTGAATCTACCATAAATTATTTGTAGAGTAATGGAGATTTTCTATTATTTCAAAATGTGTCATCATGACGAATTTATAATCAATAAATTAATTAGTTAATTTATAAATAAAATTTAATTAATTTTTTAATTTTATTTAAATACTTAATTATTTAAAATATTTAATTTGATAAAATAGATAATATATTAAAATAAATATTTCTACGTAATAATTATTAAAATAATATTAAAGTGTAAATTACTGTGGCAGCAGTTGATGAAACAAAACTAAATCAATTGAACTATGCTGAAAATTGTTCATCCAATTGGCATTAATTTTTATTTGTGTTTAAACTTTTAAAATTTATTTATTATCCCACTCAAAGAAAATTAAATTATCATATAAAAGTCTCTTCATATCAATTTTTAAACATTGAAATTAAGAAAGAGGAAGAGTGTTTGTTAGACCACTCAACTCCATACCACCATGACAAAACAAAAACTGTTCATTGTCTAAAACTTGCTCCTTTTTCGTTTTCCGACTCTTTTCTCTTTTGATGTAATTTTCCATTTCGTACAAAAACTACTAGTATTAGTCTATTATTATTAATGGCGATTAGTCATTTACCATGAGATGTTAAGCACTTTCTTCTTTTTTGACGCAATTACTCTCTTCTATATAAATATTTTATACTATTTAAGTTTAAGATAAGGATGAAAAAAAAAAAAAACACACACACACACACATATATATATATATATATATATATATATATATATATATATATATATATATATATATATATATATATATATATATATATATATATATATATATATATATATATATATATATATATATATATATATATATATATATATAGATATATAGATATATATATATATAGATATATATATATATATATATATATATATATATATATATATATATATATATATATATATATATATATATATATATATATATAATTTATTATTTCCAAACCTTCATTTTTCAATATAAATTTATAATTTTCAATCAAAACTTTTATTTGTTAAAGAATCAGAGTGTTCCGTGAAATAGTGAGATGAAATCTTAGATTGGTTGAGCTAGTTTTTGATGTGGTGGAAAGATGATTGATTTGTAAGGTTAACATTCATTCAAACGTCCAAGTTAATGAGAAAATAAAAAGTAATGTGAGAGTGAGAATGAATTTGAATCTTGAAATGATGTGTTTTACCCTTATATATTAAGAGCGATTGGAACTATTCATGTGTAATGAGACGTGTTGTGTGGACAACCATCTGATTGGATCGAATGATAAGTGATACGTTAAAGGGAAGAATTAGTTTTTTTTGGTTCAGCGAAGTTCTACATGTTCTCTGTACTTCTTAACTTGAGTTTCACTCTTGTGCCTTTAGTTATGGGCCTCGCAAATGGCATATAATAGTTACCCTTAAGCCTTTATTCCTATCTTGTAAAGTGAGGGCTTTATCGCATACATCTTTAGGCCGACTATTGACAAAAATAAGTGAAAAGTGTATATGCGATGTTATTAGCATTGGAAACATATGCGTTAAAGGTTTGTCCCTCAACGACATGTCATACGGAAGTCCTGATATGTGTCTCTATATCTGATGATAATGTTGTCTTTTCGCCTTATGGTACTCAAGTATCCTAAACAGTTCTCGATGAGATCATGACCGTTGGTGGAATGGTTTGTACTTCTCAACATGGTAAATCCCATTGTTCACTAGTGTTGAAATGCATATAAGAGGTTTTTGGTCTACCAGTTTTCTCTTTTCGGTGCTTGTGCGTGTAAGAGACCCTCGTTCTTCTTTGTTTGTAATTTCTCACTTGTTATCAGCTTTCTTGCACAAGTCTCTATTTATGACCAATTCATCTCCCTTCTTTCAATATGTGAGGTCTCAAACTTACTTATTTCTTCAAGGTAACACCAAAATCCCATTTTCATTCAATCTTGTTTTCTTTATTAGGGTTTTCGGAAAAAAAAAGGCCCATGTTGTTTGGCGGATGAAATCATTGTTGATTGGTGGCTTAGGTTGTCGCACATATTTCGGTAGACACATAAGAGATAGATTAAACTAGCTTTGTGCTCCAATTTTTTTCATTTATTTCTTATGTTGACAGAATCCATTGTAATAGAGGACATCTATCCCGAAGTTCGAAAAGCAATAGGAGACAACTCGTTAGTGTGGGTGGACCAAAAAACACTGGATACCGCTTCTACCTTTGTTGGTGAGGGTGGTTTAGACCATGCATTCACGACAGTGGACCTCGTGGAGATTGGGGGTAATTCCCCCTTAAGAAGACAAGTGGATGTACGAAAAAAATACCACGAGTGTGTTGCTCCCCTTCATGAATGCTTATTCTCCTTTATAGGTTTTCGCCTCCCCTTCAACGATTCCGAGATCGACATGCTTAACCATTTATTAATCTATCCTTTACAATTTCATTTTGTGAGTTGGGCCTACATCAATGTCTTTTAGTACTTGTTTAAATATAAGAAAGGTGTGCCTACCATGTCGCTCTTCTTACATCTTGTTAAGGCCCAACGTAATTCTGCTGACTCAACATGAGATTAAGGTCTAATATCTCTCATGCAATGTACCAAGATGTTCAGGGTCTACTAGAAGAGTGTGAAACATTTCAAATGTCAATACTTCTTGGTGACTTCCCTCGACGACATATGCACCATAGAACCAAGGCCTCCCTATTAATTTTTGGAAATTTTTTCCAAGTTCAAGTGTTAGAGTCATTTCTTGGCGGATTCCGGACATAATGTCTACAAGATGGATGATTCATCTCAATAGAAGTATTAATTTAAAAGTAAATTGTTATCTTTCAGTGAGGGTCTAGGCTACGTCAATGGCGCTGTCTTTTCAGATGTTGCAGAAAAAAATCAAGTGGGACAATACATAGATGTGAAATCAAGATCCTCAAGAGATCAACATTTGTTTTGATGAAGACAAATCACTCAAGAAGGCAAAGATGATCAACCATGAAGCATCAGGACAAAGATACAACTTTGAAGATGTTCTCATCTGAAGGTACAATGAGAATATCCATTAAGCATTTAAGTCCTAATTGCTCAAAGCTTTAAAAACAATTTTCATGACTTATTGCACTCTCACAAGCTTTTGAAAACATAATTTTTTCTAAGTTTTTCAAAGTGCAATCGATTGCACTCTTGGAGCAATCGATTGCATGATCAAATTTCATATCTTTTGGAAATTCCATTGAAAGAGAAGATTCAATCTCAGCATTGATTACCAATTATACATTGTTACAAATCTTACAAACTCAGAATTGTATTTTATTTTCCCCTTGCTGTTCAGGATTGTTGAAAGCAAGTGTGTGCATTAGACAGGATTGTTCTCATTGCACTTAGTGTTTAGAACTTAAAGGTGTTTTAAGAACCTTTGATCTCCTATAGGTTAGAGCAAATTGTACAATTGATCCTAACTATAGTGAAATCTCTTTCGTGTTGAAAGGGGAGTGGACTACCCTCGAGGTGTGAGGGGAACCACTATAACTCTCTGTGTCTCTTTTACTTTCTGCCTTTTCAAGCTTTCATATCTTCACTTCATTAAAAAGAAAGTAACATAGTCCTCTTAAAACCAGAAAATTTCAAAGAACCTAATTCACCCCCCCCCCCCTCTCTTAGGCGCATTACTACTCACAATTGGCATCAGAGCAGGTTTGGGTAACCTGTTCCTATTTGATCCAGTATGGCTTCCGCAAATAACAAAGGTGTATTCAAAGACGGTGGTAGCAGTAACAAGCCTCCATTGTTCTGTGGTGAATAATTTGATTTCTGGAAAATCCATATGAAGGCTCACTTTGAAGCACAAGGAGACGAAATTTGGGATGCAATTCAAAATGGTCCTTTCACTCCTACAACGGTCGTTAACGGTGTAGGATCAGCAAAACCCAAAGCCTCATGGGATGACGATGATAAGAAAAAGGTTCTCTATGACAAGAAGGCAATTAATCTTCTACAAAGTGCATTGAGCATGGACGAATTCTTTCGCATCTCAACATGTACAACAATAAAGAAAATATGGGATACTTTAGTGGAAACACATGAAGGAACCATCGAAGTCAAAAGATCAAGGTTGAACACGTTGAGTCAGGAATACGATATGTTCAAAATGCAGCCAGGAGAATCAATTCTAGACTTGCAGAAGAGATTCGTGCACTTGACAAATCATCTTATAGCATTCGGTAAGACACTAACTAACGATGAATTAAATCTTAAAGTGCTTAGATCCTTGTCCAAAGAATGGCAGCCCAAGGTGACAGCAATTTCTGAAAAGAAGAGCCTAGCCACGATGACATTCGCCACTCTGTTCGGTAAACTTCAGGAATATGAAACAGAACTCGGGCGATTGGAGAAACATGAGAATCAAGAAAAGAAGTCTAAAAACATCGCGTTAAAGACTGATTCCAAAGATGTAGAGAAAACAGATGAACCAGTTGAAGATGAAAACTTCATGCTTCTTGTAAAGAGGTTAGGAAAATACTTTGGCTCTAAAAATAATATTGGAAATTCTGACTACATGAAAAGGAAGAAGTTTTCAAAAAGCAAACAGAAAGAGGCGTCAACGTCCACACAAGATGTCAAATGCTATGAATGTGGAAAATTAGGACACATCAAACCAAACTGTCCTAAACTCTCTAAAAACGAGGTTTCTAAGAGCAGAAAGGGATTCAAGAAAAATAAATCATATGTGGAATGGGAAGACAACGAGATAAGTTCCTCATCAAAATCAGATAGTGATCAAAGCGCAAATCTGGCACTAATGGCCTCACATCATTCTGATGATGAAGATGCCAAGGTTAGTAATAATTTTTTAATCTATGATGATGATGCTCAAGGGGCCACTTATGAACTTCTGAGTGAATGTAAAATTTTGTACAAAACTACTTCCTCTCAAAAAATTCAGATTTCAAATCTAGAAGAAAAAATTGAAACAATGGAAAAGAATTTTAAAAATGAAAAATAGAATTTTACATGCACTAAGTGTGAGTCACTTTCTTTTCAAATTGTCCAATTGAAAAGAGTTCTTGAAAGATATGAAAAAGGACAAATTGGATTAGAGGCTGTTCTTAGCCAACAAATATTTTCAAATGATAAAAGCGGACTCGGTTATTCAAAATTCTCAAAACCAAGTCCCAACAAAACCATCTTTGTTAAAGCTAGTGAACAACCTCCAAAAGAGAAAGTGGTAAAACCTAAAGTGGTTCATCAGTATCCCAAGAAGAAGAAGGTTGTTAATAAGAAAAAAACATATCCTTCTAGATATAAGAGTAATTTTGAGCCCACTTGCTTTTATTGTGGTATCAAAGGCCATACACATAATGCCTGTTATGTGAGAAACTTTAGTGTTGCAAAGGGGCATTATGTGTGGGTCAAGGAAGGCACTAACTATGAAGGACCCAAAGCAAGTTGGGTACCTAATGAAACTTAATTCTATTTTGTAGGTATGCTTAAAGACCTCATCATATCAGTGGTATCTTGATAGTGGGTGTTCAAGGCATATGACGGGTGACATTTCCAAATTTTCATATCTAACGCTTAAGGTCAAAGGATTCGTAACCTATAGTGATAACAACAAAGGGAAGATCCTTGGCATAGGCAGCATTGGTGCACCACCTTTTACAACCATAGAAGATGTCCTTTATGTAGAAGGCCTAAAGCATAACCTACTTAGCATTAGTCAGCTTTGTGACAAAGGTTTCAGAATCAACTTCACTAAAGATGAATGCTTGATAGAAAACGAAGTCACTTCTGGGGTAATGTTAAAAGGTAATAAAATTAACAACATTTTCATGATTTCCCTTGATAACTTATCTTTGAAGGTTAAATGTCTTATAGAAAACAACAACGAATCTTGGTTATGGCACAAAAGATTTGCTCACATTCATATGGAGCACTTGAACAAATGAATCAAACATGACTTAGTTGTTGGTTTGCCAAAGATCAAGTTTGTCAAAGATAGATTGTGTGGCGCTTGCCAAAAGGGAAAACAGGCCAAATCAACTTTCACATCTAAGAATGTGGTGTCCACAACTAGGCCACTGCAGTTGCTACACATGGATCTCTTTGGACCATCAAGAACAAAAAGTTTTGGAGGTAATGTTTATGCATTAGTAATTGTTGATGACTTCTCTAGATATACATGGACGTTCTTCTTAGTGCAGAAAATTGAAGCTTTCAAGGAATTCAAGAAGTACGCAAAATAGATTCAGAATGAGAAGTCACTTTCAATTGTCTCCATTAGAAGTGACCATGGTGGAGAATTCCAGAACGCTCTATTTGAAGAATTCTGCGAGGAAAATGGAATTTCTCACAATTTCTCTACACTAAGAACTCCACAGCAAAATGGTATCGTAGAAAGAAAGAATCGTTCGTTGGTAGAACTTGCAAGAACAATGCTTAGTGATTCAAATCTTCCTAAATACTTATGGGCAGATGCAGTAAGCACAGCATGTTTTGTAAGTAATTGTATCAACATCAGACCAATTCTCAAGAAAACCCCTTATGAACTGTTCAAAGGAAGAAAACCAAACATATCCTTCTTCCACATATTCGGGTGTAAATGCTTTGTCTTAAACAATGACAAAGACAATCTCGGTAAGTTTGACGAGAAATCCGATGAAGGTATTTTTCTCGGCTATTCTCTCTCAAGTAAGGCTTTCAGAATTTTTAACAAAAGAACTTTAACTATTGAAGAATCTATGCATGCCTCTTTTGATGAATCTAACCCCTCCAAGGAGGATGATGTTATTGTTAATGATGATGATGATGTAGTCGAAATCTCTCAAGAAAACACTCTCAAAGATATTGCAAGTGATCAACCAAATCTGCATCAAGAGGATTCACAACAAAACGAAGTACACAATGATCTACTAAAAGAATGGAGAACTCATAGAGATCACCCGATCGATAAAGTCATTGGTGATATCAGTCAAGGTGTTTCAACAAGATTAAATCTCAAGGATGCTTGTCTTAACATGGAATTTGTTTTGCAAATAGAACCAGCCAAAGTCGACGAAGCCTTAGGCGATGATCAATGGATTATAGCTATGCAAGAAGAACTGAACCAGTTTGAAAGAAATCAAGTTTGGAATCTTGTCCCTAGGCCTAGCAACAAGCATATCATTGGAACAAGATGGGTCTTCAAGAACAAACTCGATGAAAATGGTATTATAGTTCGTAACAAAGCAAGATTGGTCGCCCAAGGATACAACCAATAAGAAGGAATCGACTTTGAAGAAACCTTCGCTCCAGTTGCAAGACTAGAAGCAATCTGATTATTATTGGCTTATGCATGCTCCATGAATTTTCAGCTTTTCCAAATGGACGTGAAGAGCGCTTTCTTGAATGGATTCATAAATGAAGAAGTATATGTCAAGAAACCCCCTGGTTTTGAAGATTACAAATATCCATCTCATGTCTTCAAACTAAAGAAAGCTCTCTATGGATTGAAACAAGCACCAAGAGCATGGTACGATCGACTCAGCAATTTCTTATGTGAAAAAGGCTTTGTAAAGGGAAAGGTAGACAAAACTTTGTTCATTAAGAAAATAAAAGAAGATACTCTCTTGGTACAAGTATACGTTGACGACATAATCTTCGGTTCAACCAACACCAAGCTATGCGAAGAATTCTCATCTATAATGCAAGGAGAATTCGAAATGTCTATGATGGGAAAAATGAACTACTTTCTTGGACTGCATATTAAGCAACTTGAGAATGGGATCTTTATCAATCAATAAAAGTATTGCAAATAATTATTGAAGAAGTTTGATATGGACAATTGCAAAACTTTATCTACACCTATGGGATCTGGTACATATGTAGATCAAGATGAATCCGGTATATCGGTTGACATCACAAAATATAGAGGTATGATTGGTTCACTACTATACTTGATAGCAAGCCGCCCTGATATTATGTTTAGCGTCTGTCTTTGCACTCGCTTTCAAGCAAATCCAAAGGAGTCTCACCTGATGGCAGTCAAGCGGATCATGAAGTATCTCAAAGGAACAACAAATGTCGGCTTATGGTATCCTAAAGGTAGTATATGCAATTTAATTGGATATTTTGACGCGGATTATGCAGGCTGTAAAACTGATAGAAAGAGCACAAGTGGAACTTGTCACATCTTGGGAAATGCACTAGTCTCATGGGCATGCAAGAAACAAGCATGTGTAGCACTTAGTATGGTTGAAGCTGAGTACATAGCAGCGGGAAGTTGCTGTGCGCAGATTCTGTGGCTCAAGCAACAACTTCGTGACTACGAACTCGACCTGGGAAGCATTCCTCTTCGTTGTGACAACACCAATGTGTCGCTTGCGCGAAAATAAGGTGCCGGCACAATAGAAGAGTCGCCATCTTTCGTTATTTATCCCTCAGAGCGGGAAAGGAAACGATCAGAAAAACCTGACGAAAAAGGGTAAGACAAGGTCGTCGCAACCGTTGTCTGGATTCGGGAGTCGGTTACGCAAGGGGAAGGTATTAGCACCCCTTACGTCCGTCGTACTCGACGGGATCCTCGCTTGTTGTGTTTACTTGGACGAGTTGGTTTTATTCTATCTACCTATCGAGGCTGGCTTAAATGGAAAATAAAAATGACTCGGCAAAGCGTCGCGCTTTATGCCTACGTATTCTCATCAGAGAATGAGAAATCAGAGTCAACGTAGTTCGGCCTACGACGGGTTATGGGGGAAGGTAGCTCGCCAAGACACCGCCATCTTGTGCCTACGTACTCTCAACAGGCATGAGAGATCAGAGCTCACGTAGTTCGGGAAACTACGGTTTATTTCCTGTCTTTTACGAAAGAAGTGTTTTTTATTGTGTTTGCGATTTCAATCGCACTAGAGACTATGACCTGAGAGTGAATGCGTCGCATGTCACCCAAAGGGTACCATGCTAAACATCCAAACTGTGGAAAAGAAACTCTCCCACAATCCTTTCTCAGATAGCTTAAGGCTCGTAACGTACGAAAGAAATCATTCATGATTACTGTATCTTAAACTGTTTTGAGATGAGAAGAGAACAGGCCCAACTAGGAGGGAGACTATCAAGTCCTACTGTTGTCATGCCAAGGATTCATCCTATGGTTGAGGTTTGAACAGGGAACTCCTAGAAGTTGTCATGCATAGGTTTCAACCTAAAATTCTATCATCAATTCCTTATCAAAGGAAATGAGAGTCCTAAGGGATCATGTCAATGATACACCAAAATAGACAAAGCATCAGCTTAACAGTAAAATGCATGCAATGCAAGTGAGGGAGGAAATGTGTGTGGGGCTTCAGCCTCCACAAGCTCATCTCAACCTCAAGCCAGAATGGATAACAGTAATCATACTGAAACATAAAACATCATGCTATCAAGTAATAACAGTAAACTGCAATCATACAGAAAGAATGAAATGAAATGCCATCAGGCAAACAAACCACATGGGCAAGGGAGCTGGGCTCTACCGAATACCCGCAAGCAAAGCCACACAGTAACAATACAAGAAGAGGGAGCAACTCAACCTCTAGTGCAATCATGCTCCTAGATTCTACTTATTCTAGATATGAACTTATTCTAATGCATCAAGCAAGTCAAACAAAACACATCAATACAGAAAAGAAAAGGATGAGAAAGCAGATCAACTCCTATCTCAACTTCAAGCTTCAGCTCTTCCAACAGCAACTCAGTCTTCAGACTTCAATCACCCTTGACAAATATCAATTTGCTTTTCCAGGTTTCAACCCTTCAACATAAGTTTCAACTTATCTTCTCCTTTAAGCTTCAGCTTCTTGATCAGCTCCACCTTCAGGTTTCACTATCAATCATAAGTGCCAACTTGGCTCCTTCAGGATCTCCAGGTATCAAAGCAAGTATCAACTTCCTTTGTTCTTCAAGCTTCAGCTCTTCAGGATCAATCTCAATCACTTAGAAGTGCCAACTTCATCCTTCAGTCTTTACTTCATCTTCAGGGGTCTTCAAGTATCAACTTGCTCTTTCTGCTCTTCAAGCTTCAGCTGGAATGGCAATGCTCAAGGATTCATCCTCTTCCACATTCTTCATTGAAGTCTTTATCTTCAAGCTCAAGCTCAACATCTCTCAAGACAATCAAACCAGAGGAAATCACTTACTGGATAAGCTGGGGATATTGAACTGCTTACTGACCACCAAAGGTGACCTATAAGGGTTCAACATCAAAGGAATAGTTCCCTCAAAAGTTCTACTTCCTAGGTACATCACTTATCCCTCCAAAGGAGAGAGGTGTGTACCATGGAAGGACTTTGAATCATAGGGAGGAATGGAGGTGAAAGATACCATCCATGTTTGAGAAAGAAGTTATCTAAGTCTAAACTCTTCCTAATCCTTAACCCTAAAACAACAAAAAAGAAATAAGACCAAGCTCTCAAGCTCCTCAATCCATCTTCAAATCTTCTAGCAAGCTCCTCAATGCTCCTTAGAACAATACCAAGCCCACCAAGCCAAGGGAAAACTCCAAAGCAAAGCAACCAAAAATTCAAGCCCACAAGGGCAACACAAACAATCATCAACTACAAAAATCAACTAAAAATAGTATACTACTATATTGAATCCTAATATAATTTCTAAGGGATCCTACATACCTACCCTTAATGCCCTATATGTCCCATAGTCTACTTTGTCCTAAAAACCCAAAATTCTAGTGTTATTATGGACCTATGTTGAAGTTTAACCTAATTCTACACAACCTAGTGTCATCTAATCAAAACTATCCTAAAATTCATCACAAAATTATGGAACAAATCCAGGGGGAAGCTAAAACTTATATCTAACTATCCTAAAAAGAATGACCTAAAAATGCTAAGGGAACTACCTAAACAAAATTCTACAAATTCATGCATCAACATAAAAGAATTAAAATGCAATAAAAGTAGAAAATATACAAAAAAATATCAAAAAGGCATGAAAGGAAAATATTTTTATTTTATATTTTTCTTGACAAAAATATGAAATGGGAGCAAAAATTCCCATTAAAAATCTTTAATTTTCAAATTGATATGATTTTCCAAAGTTTGAAATAAAATGATGAAAAAAAGAATTTAAAATGAGATGATGAGGAGGTGCAGATAGCAAGCGTGGACAATTCAAATCATCACATGGGCCCAGACTGGGGGGGTTCAGAAAGTAAAGCGCTAAGCCCAAAATTAAATCAGAAAAACAATTAATAAAACCAAAAGAAAATAAAAAAACTACGGTGAGAATAGCAATGGTTTTCAGTTTAAAATTGATGTGGGCCTTGATTGGGGGTGTGGGAAGCAATCCAGCCCAAAGTTCCCTTTAATGAAACGCATCGTTTCATTGTGTATCAGAATTCCTTCACACGCGTGAGAATAGATCTCAACCCTCAGATCTTGCTTTGGTCAACTGGTCCACGCCTAATCCAATGGTTGTGCCTTCGTCTTCTACCTCTAGCCATGGCTATGGAGGGAAAAGCTCCATGAACAGAGCTTCAAACCTCAATTCGAGCTCTCTCATTTCTCCATCAAAAATCATGATCCAAAGCCCTAATCCACTCTAAATTCAACACTGAATCCAACCATGGTCTCAAATTCCATTGAATCCTTCTCAAACCTAGAACCCGATAGCAACTTCAAATTATTGATCAAGAACCAACCTCAACAATTCCCAAAATTAATGGTCCTAATCTCATCCTCATGCTTCCCTGAACATTTCTTGATACTAAACTAAGCCTATCCCTCAAGATTCAGCAGGATACAAGGTCAAACAGAAATGGTGTCCACTATCCAATCTTCACCAATTGCTTTCTAACTCTCCAAAATCCATCACCTATTGGTCTCTAACAATTCTACACTAACAAATCAACCTAATTATGCCTAAAACATGGTGTAGGGAAGAATTTGAAAACCTGGTAAAATTGAGTGAACAGATGAAGAAATCCTTCAAATCAATGCTTCAATCTTTCCCAATTCCTTCACTGAGTAGTCTTCTTGCTTCTGTATGCAAAAAGAATGGCTGAAATTGCTTGATTCTTGGAAACATATTTTGAATTGCCACCTTGAAATTTCAATCACCAACTCTTCAATTCTCCATGGATTTGGTCTCAATTCAATCTGCACAGCTTCACTATGATGTATGGAAAGTGTTTGAATGGAAAAAATGGATGGATATGAAGAAGAATGAAGAAATGAACTTTGGCTTGCAATGGAAGATTCTTGATTTCACTCTCTCTTCTCTGCACCAATTCTCACCAACCTTGCATCTGAGCAAGTTACACTTGTTATATAGAGTGGTTTAGAATCATCTAGAACCATCTAGGATCATCCAATGAGAAATTGAACTTTTCATGTCATGACATTTTGGTTTCAATTCTCCTTACATGCTATCTCATGCCAAGCTCCTTGTGATAACCAATTCTGACTTGAATTTCTCCCCACATGAGATTTATGATGAGTTACAATGCATAACCATCTTGTACATTGAGTTTTTTGAGTTTTGGTTTGGTACCTTAAGATGCAAGTAAGCCAATTCCAAAGCATCCCTATGATCCAAGCCTCAAATCAAAATTGTGGCTGAACCATTGTTCTTAGAATGTCATTTGGAGTCAAAATGACCTATTATATGACATGGTTTGGATTTATAACTTGTGATTTCCAATTTTCAATTTCAACTTAATTAACTTATGCCTCCATTTTAGACCATTTTTATCACTTTTTGATACAAGCCTTTTCAACATCTCATGACCTCCTTACTAGCCTTAAAAAATCATTCTAAGCAAGTTTAATGTTGAATATTTTTCCATTTGAAGCTTGGAAGTAGGAGATATGGCCTTATGCTTGAAATGACCTATAACTTCCAAATGACCAAAATGCCCTTGACTTGTCAAAGCCATAAGTTGAGTTATACAAATACTATCAAGGACTTCTAGTACTCTCTAGAAAGATAAGAAGATGCTCTACAACATTCATGTTGACCAAGAATCCATAGGAATCATCCTACTAGGGAAAACGTTGGATGCAAGTTGGGTGACTTTCAAGGACCCAGATTCACATACCTCAGATGACCTGTAATTTGTCAAAGCCATAACTTGAGCTCTACAAATCCTATCAAGGACTTCTAGCACTCAAATTAAAGCTAAGAACAAGCTCTACAACATTCATGTTATGGGGAAGATGAGATGACAATCACATCTTGAGCTAAACTGCCTTGAAGATAGGGATCAAACTAGGGGATTTTACGCTGTCAAGCCTTAGAAACCCTAGCTTAAAACTTCTCAAACTCCTTAATCATGATGAGTTGGTCTAGGAATCATCCTTATAGCATCTCAATGCATTATTCCATGATCACATGGCTCTTGGATTAGGTCTCAACCCTCTCCAAATCATCAGTTGACCTAGGGTTGACCCAGTCAAACCCTAATTCAACCACTTATGGCTGAATCTTCTGAATTCTTGTACAATGACCTCTCTAGGCTTCATGATGGCTTTCAAGACATCTCATAAGCTTTCTCAAAGCTTCAAGTCCATCCTCATAGTCTCAGAATCATCTGAGGAGCTCCCACAACTCTCAAGTTATAAGGCACACAACCTTGGTTTCAACCAATCTCTGAGGATCTCTTGAGTTTTCTGACAAAGGTATCAACCTTTGAACATTTGAATGGCCTTCTTAGCTAGCTTCAAAGTCTCATACAACTCTTGATAGGTGAATAAATGTTGGTCAAATTTTGGGGTGCAACAGCTGCCCCTATTCAAACGGCTTGAACCTGACTGGGTGAGAAGCGAACGACTCTCAGCCAATCAAGGTGCGAGACGGTTGAATACCGATAAACCCGGAAATTTGCCAACTGCATAAGTACACGGTACTCTGGTGGGAACGAATCTTCGAACACTGAAATAATAGCTGCACGACAACTAGCTGGAGACATACTGATCTGAACCTTATTGTCAGTTATCCACATTAAATTCCTCTATCCTTGTCATCAGACACCGGACCTTGCCGTCAGGCAACCAAAACACCCAACATCGCCGCTGGAAAACTGAAGAATCTGACATCGCCGTCGGACAACCAAAACGCCCAACATCGCCGCTGGAGAACTAAGGAATCTGACATCGCCGTCGGACAACCAAAACGCCCAACACCGCCGCTGGAAGACTGAATCACCTGACATCGCCGCCAGAAACAAACATCCAACATCGCCGTTGGAGAATTAAATCACCTGACATCGCCGCCAGAAACAAACATCCAACATCGCCGCTGGGGAACCGAATCACCTGACATCGCCGCCAAAAACAAACATCCAACCTCGCCGCTGGAGAACTAAATCACCTGACATCGCCGCCAAGAACAAACATAACTCTGAGAAACACTCAAAACACCCAACATCGCCACTGGAAAAAATCTGACCTCGCCGTTGGAAACAAACGTCCAACATCGCCGCTGGAGCTACAAAGGCTCTGACATCACCGTCAACCAAACATAACTATGAGAAACGCCCAACATCGCCGCTGGAGAACTCAAAATAATCTGACCTCGCCGTCAAAAACAAACATCCTCTGACCTCGCCGTCAGGGTGAAGAAACTTCATTGGGGAATTGGTCACACGGTAACCGGTAATACATAGTCGATCATGCCATCAGGAATTCAAAGAACACTGTCGGGCATCAGCCGGACTTCAACCATCAGGTTGATCATGCCATCAGGCATTCAAAGACATTGTCGGGCATCGGCCGGACTTCAACCATCAGGTTGATCATGCCATCAGGCATTCAAAGAAATTGTCGGGCATCAGCCGGACTTCATCAGCAATTCGGGAATAGAATTCTTGGTCAATCATGAGCCAACTCGAAACCTCTAAACCCCTGCCATCAGGCACTTCGCATCAGCTGAGAGAACTGCTTCATTAACACGGTCAGACTTCAATCATGGAGTCTTCAAGGGAGGTTTCAACTTCGCCGTTAGAAAACCTGCTGGGGAGGACGCTTCGCCGCTGGGGAATCTGGAGAACTATCAAGTAACTCCGCTCCGAGGGTTCAGAAATCATTCTGGATGAATCAACTCTGCTGAGGACTCCAAGAATCATCTTAGACAAATAACTCCGTCGAGGACTTTCAAGAATCATCTTGAACCGATAACCAACCTGGGGATTTCAGGAATCATCCTGAGCGAACGCTTTGTTGGGGATTTCAGGAATCATCCTGGGCAACCTTTACTGGGGACTCTAAGCATCAGCTCGAGCAACCAACTCTGGAGACTGCACTGGGGTCTTAAGAATCATCTTAAGCAAACGGCCCTGCTGAGGAATTCAAGAATCGTCTTGAACCGAAGACTTCGCTGGGGATCTCAAGAATCATATTGAGCAAGCGACTTCGTTGGAGAGAATGTCAGGAATCATCCTGAGCAATCAATTCTACGGCGGAATACCTGCAAAACAAGAACGGTAGCAACCTAGATCATGTTTATTATGCATATGCTTCGGCAATGGCGCAATGCTCCACACGGTGGAAGTGCTATGCGTTTATGATAAATGCTATGCAATCATGCACAATGATGCGATCCCGTCGGCAAAATAAATGCCGAAGGGGAATCCTCCTGTCAAGGAGAAAGAACTACTCAGATAGAGGAATCATCCTGCTGAGGAGAACATGGTCCCGCCAATATCAATTGGACTCCGCAGGGGACACAACTTCAGTTGACTGCTGCGGGGGAAACAACTTCAGTTGATTGCTGTAGGGGAATGGAGCTCTACGAGAACTAGGACCTGCTGAGGGAAGGCGATGTCAATCGCGGGAGTAAACTGTGTGGCCGTCTCGGCTACTTCTCTGGAGATGACGACTCTGTGGGGAAACAACTTCAGTTGATCAACACTCCACTGGGGAAAACCAATCATGGCTTGAGCAGCTTCCAAGGATTCGGCTCTCTTGGGGTATCTACAAAATCGGCTGAGGAAGAAGAAATCATTCTGCTTCGCTGGAGAGAGTACGACTCTGGTGGGGAATCTCAATTCCGCTGGGGAAGAAGGAATCATCCGACTTCGGGGGAGAGTACAACTCTGGTGGGGAATTTCAATTCCGCTGGAGACTTCAGTCTGGACTATC